>CM035848.1:200730096-201330096 GCA_020510985.1 Pholidichthys leucotaenia
TGATGACGTGCGCCCTAGGGTCAAGCCTCAGATTGATCGGGTGCGCAGTTCCAGGAAACGAACAGCTGGGCAGGATAATCTGCGGGTGGTCCAGTCCGGCGGCGACCACTACCTGAGTTTGACTGATGGGTCGAGACGGCATCCCAACGAGCTGCGACGTCAGAGCACAAAAGGGCGTCTATGCAGTCCGTCTCCGGTCACGACAAAACGGAAACGATCTGGATGTAGGCCGCATGACGGACACTCCAGGGGGGGCCTTTGGGAGACCCGGGTTGAATGTATGAGGGCTTATGGTGTGTCTGAAATGTGAATTTATTAGTAGATGTGTTTTGTTTATAGTTATTATGGTTAATGGGTTCTGAATATATTCACATGTTGAAGTTGTATGAGAATGGGGTTGAAGAGAGTCATGTGAGTGATGTGTAACGTGTATAAGTTGGTTCCCACAGACATTTACCTTATTAATGGTACAACTTCCAAAGATAGACTGCAACCATGCAGTAAATGCATCTTCGTCATAACCAATATTTTGACCAAACTCTGTTCTCAGGCCTTCTAAAGCCTCTATAGCACGTATAATACTGCCATCTGGTGATGTGTTGTTGGATAAAGGTGCAGCTGACGGATCCAAAAATTTGACATACTCCCCCTGACTCTGCCAAGAGCATGTCAAGGGCAATGCGATTCTGGTGTCATTAGGGAGGATGCCTTTAATTGTTCATGCACACCTTTTAAGACATCAGTGGTATAGTTTAACATCCGTTGTTCATTATAATACAAATATTCCACCCATGATTGTGTTTTAGTGGCCTCTATCATACATCTTATCCAAGGGATAAGATGGGTGAAAACTGCAGCTTTGTAATTTCGACCTTTGAACTCAACTGGAACACCTCGTACTGTGCCTGTGGCATCCACATATGGTCTTACTCCTCCTAAAGTGTCTTCCATTAACCCCATAGCATCCCTCTTATGTCTGTTTGTGTGGTGTTCGAGTGGCCTCAATGGAAAAATTGAGAAAGGCATAACCAACTGTACTGGTGCACAAGTATCTTTCCAATTTGTTGGCAAAATTGGCCATAACCTCATTTGCCCATACCAAAACCAAATATCTGATCTGGGCTGGGTCATTTTTAATAACTCGTTTCGGTCCTGTCTTACTGATGGAATGATTTGGCAGGAGGTCAAGTGGCCTACCGAGAATGAGCCTGTCATCCTTTGAAAACAGGTATAATTTCCTATGTATGGTTGGAATGGTGAAGGTGTCATTTTGGTTGTGGGTGAAAATAGACGATGCAATGATTTGCACCTTTCAGCAACGTTATTTGTGGTAAATAAGTGAAGTAGGCATTCAAAACCGTGATAATCACTTACAGGATCAAGGGGAAATGGAACAGTGGCCATACTTGGTCGTGCTGCGGCACAGGCGTAACAGTCAACCTGGTCTTGGCCCACTGTCTTCACAGAGTACTGTACCCATGCCAACCACTCATTTTGGTCTGTATAACCTGTTTCCAATGCAACTCTGTCCCTCATGGTTTCAACATTGAAGTAAGTGACAACCTCTTTTCCCGAATGGGACTTTGGTGGTACATCTGGTATAGTCATGGCATTATCAAAGGTTATATCTTTCGATAGGTCTGTAAACCTTACTTTGATATACCCTGCTTCAACGTAATTACTTCTACGTGCTCCCAGGGTTAGATAAAATGAGTCACCATCTTCAAGGCGGCTAGATTTCTTAGCAAAGCTTTCCACAACCAACACCAATGGGTTCAGGGGTCCACCGTCATATCTTGGTGCTCTAATCAAAGATATTTTATTTTTATAGTCATCCCATCCCTGTGGGAAGATGCCATGGGAATACTCTTCTTTCCCAGTAGACCAATAGAGCCCTTTGTGTTTTTGATGCATGTCCCTATGCGTATACATACAAAAATAACTATCTATCCAGTAAGTTTGTGGGCCTGATCCACAATTAATCACGTCAAACAAATCAATAGTCACCACAGTACGTTTCCCAATCTGAGTACGTATTTCAAGTTTTGAACCACTTTTGTCACCAAATGCAGCACAGACCCCATGCTTAACTGCATAAGTCTCATCATGGTGGTGAATTTTCCACCAGATAATTGGGAAAGATGAGATCAATGCTAGGAGCAACAAGAGGCAGAGAGTTGCCCTAGTGGAACAATTAGGCAAGGTGGGAAACACCATTTTAGCTCACGTTTGCTGTGTCTTAGGCAGTTTGCAATCAAGGTCAGCTTGGCTCAGCTGCTCTGGCACAATGAGTCACATGAATCCAATTACTGAGTGTTATGGGATGGCCCTTGCGGACCATCAATGAGATGCTATAGGCAGCCGATGAGTTTGCATATTTATTAACAAAAGATAAAAGTGACAAAATAATGAGCCACGTGGGGCAAAAACACATACAAGAATTACAGCTGAGGCACAGTAACAATACACTCAGGCTAAGGAGTAAACTTACTGAGAACAGGAAGGAACGAGAGGGTGACTGGAGCCGGGGTTAGGGACTCCAGCCGAATGTTGTGGGGAACCAACGTTGTGCGAGGTCACAGCCAGGAGTAACCTCAGCTGCTCCCTTAAATAGGGCACAATCAGTAATGAGGAAATAATCAGTGCAATGACAATCAGCTGTCACCACACAACTTGGCTTTGACAGCCGGAAGTCCCGTCATGACGCTGTCAAAATAAGAGCCCTGGACGGCCATAACAGCTAAGAACGGGGAAAATACTGGACAACCCGAGCGCGGACAAAATCGGCGCACAGGCCATAACAGTACCCCCCATTCACAAGGTGCATTCCAGGAGCAAATGTAACATCCAAGCCCCCCCCCCCCCCCCCCAGAAGGCCACCAGGACCACCCCAGGGAGGGTGGAGGGGGAAACAGGCCAGTAGGGCAAGAACCAACAAAACACCGTATCAAGGAGAAGAGAGAAGAAAAAAAACAGGAGGGCAACAACGATACACAAAATGAAGAGGCTCAGACATGGAAAAAACAAAGACAGGCTACAACAAACCCAGAGCCTAGAATACACAAAAAAGTAAATCCAGGTACATCCACACTGCACCCAAAAAATACCAGGAGAAAAAAAAAAAAAACTCAGCCCGCTACAAGCAGTGCAGCACACCAAGTAAACAATCTAATAAATGTAACAGGTCATGAGAACAAGAAAAACAAAAGAGCATCTCTCAAAATACAGAGGGGACCAGAAAAACTGAAATACAGGCACATAACAAAATACAGAGTACCCTATAATATTAATACCAGAAAAAAATAATTCAACACGCTACAGTGCGGCGATAAACCATCAGTTCAATATAGTCCATAGACAAAAACACAAGAGCGTCCCTAACATTACAGAAGGGGGGGGGAAAAAACACTTACAGGGATGTCAGCAGGCAGAGTACAATGGAACAAAGAAAAAATAGTTTGGGAGGTCTGCCCTCATCCAGCTTCCAGATCGCTGGCAGGGGAAATAGAAATAGTTTGGGCAGTCTACCCCAGTCCCAGGCACGGAGAAACAGTACCTCTGGTGGCCAGACCAGGTTGCCGAACAGAGAAAGCAGTCCATCAGGTGGTCGACCCAGAACGCCGAATCGGCGAAGCATTTTCCCGGGCGGCCGACCTGCGTAATTAAGCCACCAGAACCGGAGGGGAGAACTCGGAGGCGGTCTCCCTACTGAGAGGGATAGCGAGGGGAAGCCGAGCCAAATCCGGGGAACCCCAGCGGCACCCGGTGGAGAAGGATAGGGGGAAAGATGAGGGGCCAGTCCAGCGTCGAACGGCGGAGGATCTGCAGCTCCTTCTCCGAGCTTTACTCGAACCGGCGCTGAGCCCTCACTAGACCCCGATCGGGATAGTGCTGCACCCACGACGGATCCCGACTGGGCCGGAACAGTGCCCACGACAGACCCCAATTGGGTCAAAGCTGCACCCACGATGGACCCCGACTGGGCTGGCGCAGCATCAGGAATGACCTCCAAACACGAACCTGGAACCTCCAGGACAGCAACCGGAACCAACTCATCACCGGTAACCCTGGGAGAAGGCTCAGAAGGACAAGGAACACCAGGATCAGGATCACCGGCAGCGGCAGAGCCCAGCGAGACACGCTCGGATGCAGCGATCGGCTGCACCTGGCTTTTCCCCAAGAGACAGGCAATAATGCTCAAGAATGGAAAAGAGAAAAACAAAATAGAGTACTTGCCTGATCTCAGGCTCTACCGCTGTTCAGGACTCCGACGATCCAGGTTCCACGATCTGAAGGTCCACTCCTGGTTCCCACTCGACGGCGACGGGCTCCACAGCCGGCATGATGGTCGTCACAGTCTGGGGATTCCCTGGCGCTGAAGTCCACGCCGAAGGCCCGCACGCCGTGGTGGCAGGGGATCCGTGGCCTGCTGGGTCGAACTGCCCCTCCACGGAGACCCGGGGATGCTTAATCGTCGGTGCAGGCTCCAAACGGCACTCCGCTCTCCTCCTCTGCCCGTGACGTGGCTGCAGGGCTGGTACCAGGTTCTCCAGGGCCGCAGGCTCCTTCTTCGTCCGGTGGTGTAATCCTGGCACCGGGGAATGCTCAGAGAAAGGAGACACAGAGGATGCAGGTTCACAATTAGTAACTGCAGCAGGTGGAGGGAGCTTGGAGGACTGTGAACTCCGAACTCCACCCCCAGGAGTCAGACAAGGCAATTCACACTGTGAAGGAAAAGGATGAAATAGCACTTGCCTGCTCTGCTGAGGGTCGATGGAAACTGCTGCAGTGGGCTTGGTTTTCTCCTTCTTCCTCTGGATGGTGATGGAGGGCCCCCCAAGAAGACAAGGAGGAGCCGCTCGCACGAGATCAGCAATGGGGACAGCCGGAGTCGGACTCGTGGAGCTCACAGCAGCTGGGGAAAGCGTCGAGGTGGAGGGAGGAACAGCCGAGACAGTCCGGGGACAAGAAGCTGACGGAACAGCAGGAACGGAAGACCCGGAGACAGAGGCTGCAGTCTTACCCCTCTGACGTGATGCAGAGGCAACAGCTGACTGGGAGGCAGAGTTCTTACGGCTACCCGGAACTGGATCTGGACGGGGATCTCGCTGAGGCCCATTATGAGCATGGTGACGATGTTTACCAGCAGAGGGCGAGGCAAAGGTAAGGCCAGGGAAACGCCGCTCCTGCGCGGAGACAGAGGCGAGCAGGTCAGCGTACTCAGGGTAATCATGGAGTTCGGTAGGATGGGAGGCAGAACGAGCCACAGCCACATGGTCCTGGAGGATCACAGCTGTCCACTGAGTTTCCTCCGGGGGAAGCCCGGCTGACGTCCTCCTCCGTTGGGAACTGCACTTGGGTGAAGTAGACTCCTGCCTGGACGGGTGACAGGAACTGGATTTCGAGGAGAGGAGCGGGGATGTCTCACCTTCGGCTTCCTGCCGGAGTTTCCCTCCAGTCTGCGGATCTTCTCCCAGAGTGCCGAGATCTCCACCATCCTCGTCGTGATTTTAGGGTGGTCAGCGTAGCGAGGATGGCGGTTAATTACTGTCTCTGCGAGGTCCAGGTACCAGTGTGAGGATACCATCAATCTCAATTAGGGCCATAATTAGCTTGTAGCCCAAGCTCATAGCGTAGCCCTTACATGGCAACGCCATCTCCCAACACACTGGTACGCCGAAAAAAGGGAAAAAAACTACAAGCCCAAACAATGCAAACTCACGGTGACCGGTGTCTCGTTTGGCTGCGACCTACTGTTATGGGATGGCCCTCGCGGACCATCAATGAGACGCCATAGGCAGCCGACGCGTTTGCATATTTATTAACAAAAGATAAAAGTGACAAAATAATGAGCCACGTGGGGCAAAAACACATACAAGAATTACAGCTGAGGCACAGTAACAATACACTCAGGATAAGGAGTAAACTTACTGAGAACAGGAAGGAACGAGAGGGTGACTGGAGCCAGGGTTAGGGACTCCAGCCGAACGTTGTGGGGAGCCAACGTTGTGCGAGGTCGCAGCCAGGAGTAACCTCAGCTGCTCCCTTAAATAGGGCACAATCAATATTGAGGAAATAATCAGTGGAATGACAATCAGCTGTCACCACGCAACTCAGTTTTGACAGCCAGAAGTCCCATCATGATGCTGTCAAAATAAGAGCCATGGACGGCCATAACAGATAAGAACAGGGAAAATACTGGACAACCCGAGCGCGAACAAAATCGGCGCACAGGCCATGACACTGAGCTTTCCTTTTTTCCAAACCTGTACTGCATGTGATGCGGCTTTTATCACTTTAAAAGGTCCTTGCCACTTAGGTGAGTCCAAATGTGGTCTCACTACTTTTTGCCACACCCAGTCACCAGGTTCCAATGGAGCAGTGTTTCCTCGTCTGTCCTTGTTGAGGATATCTGGAACCTGTTGAGAGAGAGCTTCAGATATTTTTCTGAGACTCTTAATGTACTGTGACAACTCTACAGCTTGACTGCTTCTAGGAGTCAAAGGTGAATCAGCAAATGGTCCTGGCATCTTTCTCCCTGTTAGCAGCTCATGAGGAGTCAGGCAGAGCATTGTGTTGGGGGTAGATCACAGTGTCATCAGCGCTAATGGCACTGCGTCAACCCATGTCATGCCAGTCCCCATGCATTGTTTGGCTAACATTCTTTTCAGTGTACCATTTGCTCTTTCAACTAGCCCTTGGGAAGATGGATGCACCACAGAACCAAACTTATGCCTTAAGCCTAAGGCACATTCAATTTCCTTCAAATGTTTATTTGCAAAATGTCTGCCATTGTCTGATCTGATCACTCTTGGAAACCCATGCCTAGGAATCACTTCTTCAGTCAGCCATTTAATCACTTCCTTTGCACTTTCTGTTTTACATGCTTTAGCCTCAGCCCATCTTGAAAATGTGTCCACACACACCAACAGATATCTGTAGCCTCTGCATCTGTTTTCTGGGCCCATGTCTGTAAAATCAATCACAGTGTATTTAAATGGCCCTTCAGGGGCTGGAAAAGCTCCCATAGAGGCCTTTAACGTGTGTTTGGGATTGAACTTTTGGCATGCTTCACATTCAGAAACAACTAGTTCTGCAACTTCAGTCAAATGTGGATGCCACCAATGTGCTTCAGTCAAAGCAGAGATTTTTGTTTTTGAGACATGGCCTTTCAAGTGTGCTTCTTTATACAACAACAACAACACCTTAGCTGGGGCTACTAACCTTCCATCAACTGAGCTCCACAAACCTTCTTCATCCTTCTTTGTTCCTTTCTCTATCCACCTACTTTTTTCTTCAGGACTTGCCCTCTCTTGTAGCTGCTTGAGTTCCTCCTCACCCAATTCCATGTACTTCTGATCTTCTTTCTGTACCATCATACCTGCCTGGGTAGCATAACCACCTGCTTGCTTAGCAGCCAAATCAGCAGCTTTATTTCCTTTGGCTACAACAGCATTTCCTTTTTGATGTCCTTTGCACTTCAAAATTGCTACCCTCTTTGGTTGATCCATGGCCTTCAACAGCTCAACCATTTCAGTTAGGTGTCTAACTGGTGTGTTAGTTGAAGTGAGGACTCCTTTTCTTTTCCAGTGTGGCAAATCAACATGTGCAGCCTGGTGAGCATAAGCTGAATCAGTGTATATGTTTGCCTCTTGTTGTTTTGCATATTGACATGCTTTAGTGAGTGCTACAATTTCAGCTTTTTGAGCAGAGGCAGGCTGGTCTACAATTCCTGCTTCTACAGTTTGAAAAGCACCTGTCTCTTCATCATGTTTTACAACTGTAAATGAAGTACTCAAAGATCCATCTGTTTTCCTGTGGCAACATCCATCACAAAAAAGATTCAAATTTGGATGTTTAAGTTCATTTGCTTGAAGATTTGGAACAGCTTTCATGTTTGTTTCCACAATTGCACAACAGTCATGAGGTTCACCTGTGAGCATGTCCTCTGCCATGTTTGTGCCTTCACTTGTGTAAATTACATTTGGTGCCTGTAGTATTCTTTTCAACCTTTGTGTTCTTTTGGCTGAGAATGTGAACAACACACTTTGTAGATATGAAGCTACTCCATGCATTGTGTGCACAATCACAGTGTGTTGCATATCACGGCAACATGACGTGTGCACGGTGGATGTCCTCTTTCTATGTTATCTAATGTTGAACTGTAGTACATTAGAACTGACCTTGGCCCTGTACCTTCCCCCTTCTGATACAGCACAGCAGTTATAATTCCACGCAGTTCAGAAATGTCCAAATTAAATGGGGAAGCATAATCAGGTGGTTTGAATGAACACAAATGTGACATCAGTTGTTTTAGTTCAATGAATGCACCCTCGACTGAGGTAGTCCATTGCAATGGTGATGTGAAATTTTTGTGTCCTGCTTCTTTAAGAAGATCATGCAGCGGTTGAATGAGCACAGTGTAATTTGGGACAAAATTTCTGCTGTGTCCGGTAAGACCCAAAAATGACATCATTTCCCTCACAGTACGTGGTTTGGGGGAGAATTGATGACCTTTGTGATGGAGACACCACAGAGTGGCCAGATGTGATTAGCCTGCCCAAATAGTGAACTCTGCGGTGACAACACAGTACCTTTTTGTGGCTTAGTTCGTAGCCTTTCTGGTAAAGATGTTTCAAGAAGATCTCCATGGCTGAAAGCACAGAGGCAGCAGTGGGGCCTGCTAACAGCAGATCATCAACATACTGCAACAACAATGTACCAGGGGGCAGGAATAAATCCTGCAAATGTTGTCGCAGTATGTGATTAAAAATGGCTGGCGAGTCAATAAAACCTTGTGGTAGCCTGCTGTATGTGAATTGTTGACCCTGATAGGTGAATACAAAGAGGGGCCTGCTATCTGCATGCAGTGGAATGCTGAAAAAAGCATTAGAAATATCCACCACAGTAAAAAAAAAAAAAAAAAAAAAAAAAAAAAAAGTTGTGCTGTGGTGTAATGCTATTCAGGAGCAGATAAGGATTTGGAACAGTGTAGTTCGTAGGAGAGATGACTGAGTTCATGCATCTCAGATCATGGACCATCCTGTAGTCCATTTTGCCAGGCTTCCCTACAAGAAGAATTGGTATGTTCCATGGGGATTATGTTGGCACTAGAACCCCTGCTTGGAAAAGACCCTGTATTGTTCCTGCTATGCTCATCTCCTTCTGTTTTGTGAGAGGATACTGTGCTCTCCATATTGGTTGAGCATTTGCTTTCAGCGAGATTTTGACTGATGCACAGGTAATCAGACCAACGTCTGTAGAGCCGTCTGACCACAGAGTGGGGGGCAGAGCGTCCAAAAGTGCAGCAGAATCTGGATGGTCAGTGTTTTCTCTGCCATGTGTTCTGTCTAGGTGCAATGTTTGTGGAGTGGCCTGAATTGTGACATTGCATGAGATGTGATAACAACCAGCAGATGGTGAATAATGTAGGTCCCTACATTGTGTGATAACCCAGTCAGTCAACCTAAGACAGTTTTTCACCATTGGTCCCAGTGCCCTTGCCTCCTCCCCTGCGGACATCCCCAGTGTGACATGGGGTGCAGCAGTGTCCGAGAGGGAATAGGGCAACAAGTCTTTGTCCAGATAAGCTGCAGCAGCGACTTCTTGTGGACCCCCATAAATGTCTTTACACACCAAGTCCTGTACCCCCACAAAAGTCTCCCACTGATCATCATACAGTTCCTGATCATCAAGTGAATAGTTCATTGTACAATGGAGTGGGAGGTCATAAGGTCGAACAGAGTCAATCCATGGAGTCCATGAAATATATTTGTCCACCAGTTGATTTTTGTCAGGGCTCACGTCATTCAGCTGCAGCCACCACACAGTTGCAAAAGAGGTTTAATCTTCCTCTGTGTCTGTTTCCTGTATTTGCAGCTGTGGAGCATTTAGGGAAGTAGACAAATCTGATGTGCACCAGAGCATAGTCCCATCTGGTAGACACACAACAGTCCAAGTGGAAGCAAAATAGATGTGTGCCCTCACTTTCAAAAGCACATCTCTTCCCAGAAGATTTACTGAACAGTCTGGAGAATACAGAAAAGAGTGGACAAAATCCAGTCCAGCCAGTGAACAGTTCAGTGGTACTGAGAAAGGGAGATGTTTCGGGGTCCCAGAGATGCCAACCACTGATGTATAATTAGTGGACAGGGGTAGAGAAGTTGATATTGATGAAAAGCTAGCCCCTGTGTCCACCATAACTTCATAAGTCTTGTCTACCACTGTGAGGGATAGCATTGGATCAGAAAGTGCTATCCCTTCTGTGTGGCTACCTAGTCATTGCTGACTAGGCATCATGCTGTGATTGGGAGCCATGTGTGATTGCTGAGGCAGCTGTGTCTGCTGTGGCTGATCTGGCCACACCCCAGGTGCTGGAGGTGGGATGAGTGCATAGTTTGTCCAGACAGTTCCTCTGCCAGTAGATAGAGCTCTACAACCACGAGCCCAATGGCGTCTTTTGCCACACCACAGGCACATGTCACTGGGTGGGCCTGACGGTCTCATGCCTCCCCTGTATGCACCTCTTCCACACCCTCTTTGTGGTGGGCGTGGATACCATTGTTGGGGTGCCAACACAAAGGGTTCAGCAGGGACAAGACCAATAATGGTCTGAGGGGTTGTCACTGTAATGACTGGAGTCTGTACAGCATTCTTTTGTTTTTTATCCTTATTTGTCACATCCCTAGCTGCTTTTAGCTGGGCTTTTACTAGCTGGTTAGACAGATCTACTGTTTCTGTCTCTTTTTCATCTTGTTTTTTGTTATATTGTTTCACATAGTGATGCACATGAGACAGTCATTCTGCCCAGGGACGGGTGTTTAAACCCACAACTGCTCCAGAGCAGCTCTAACAGGTTGTGGGACTGATGTCTGAACAACATTGCGGAATACTTCCTGTGTAGTCACGTTATTGTGTGGATTTTCTCCAGTCATGTCAGTCCAAAGTGCCAAACACCTGTCCACATAGGTTCCTGTTTCTTCACCTTTTTTTCATAGGAATGTCTGTTAGTTCAGCACTATTGAGATCTACAGGGAACGTTCCTCTCATTACTGCAAAAATGTTATCACTGTGTTGTCTAAATGGAGCCTCATTAGGCTCATTTGTTGTGCCAGCCTCTTCCTCTATATGTTTGAGCATAGAGGCTGAGGTGTGTGTGGCTACTATTCTCCTGATATCTGCTAAACACAAACAGCAACCAACTGTGGCCTTCTGCATGGCTCTGATCCATGGGGATGCTCCCGAGGTCAGTGGAGGCAGTGTGTCACAAATGCCTTTCAAGTCCTGAAAGGATCATTCTGAATACTGCGCTGCCCCAGTTTCAGTAGCTATCATGGGCATGTTCCTATAATCTACCTTAGGTATGGCACCTATTTGTAAATGCGTGCACTGTGGTGCTTTTTCGGTCAGATTCACAATTGTTGAACCATAACACTCATTAGGATACGCGCAGCTCCATTCTGAATGAGTTGGAGAAACTTTATGGATTTATTAGGACAACCTGATAAAAGTGAATTACAACACTGGGAGCACAGAGCTCTGGTTGGATGATAGGGAACTATGAATTCTTGGAGATAAGAAGGAGCCATACCATTAAGGGCTTTATAAGTTAGGAGCAATATCTTGAATTCAATTCTATATTTTATTGGGAGCCAATGTAAAGAAGCTAAAACTGGGGTAATGTGATCTCTTCTCCTTGTTCTCATTAGGATACGCGCAGCTCCATTCTGAATGAGTTGGAGAAACTTTATGGATTTATTAGGACAACCTGATAAAAGTGAATTACAACACTAGTCAACACCAAATTTATTGTCTAAGTTTGTTTAGCTGATTTAGGACAATTTTGATGTGCTGAATCCAAAAATCACATTGGTTTTGCTCAATCAGGTCAACTTTTTGAACTATGGCCACATGTTTTCTTACGTTTTTGTTTAGATGTACGAGTATTTTCGCTTTATATGACGCAAAATTCTTTATTTCTTGAAATTCTCTGAATTTTGAACAATGATGATGTAATATTCAATTCACATGTGCTTACCTTTATCAATGTCTACTATTCAATTTACAGTACAACAGTGCAACTGCTGTACAACTGCTTATAACTTAACATAAAAACCTGACCTGATTGAGAGAAACGGATGTGATTTTTGGATTCAGCGGTGCAAAATTGTCTTAAATCAGTTGAAAAAACACAGACAACTTACAAAAAAAAAATTTGTTATGGTGTGCAATAGTCTAACCTAGAGGTGATAAAGGCGTGTACAAGTTTCGCTGCATCTTTGTGAGACAGGATGGACCTAATTTTAAAAGTATTACACAGACGGAAGAAGGAAGTCTTAATGGTTTGCTGTATATGAGAGTTGAAAGACATATCTTGGTCAAAGACAACTCCAAGATTCCAAACAGAAAACATACAGACGTGGACAAAATTGTTGGTACCCCTCTGTTAATGAAATAAAAACCCACAATAGTCACAGAAATTACTTGAATCTGAAAAAAGTGGTAATAAATAAAAATTCTATGAAAATTAACCATTGAAAATCAGACAATGCTTTTGAATTGTGGTTCAGCAGAATTATTTTAAAAAACAAACTCATGAAACAGGCCTGGACAAAAATGATGGTACCCTTAACTTAATATTTTGTTGCACAACCTTTTGAGGCAATCACTGCAATCAAACAATTTCTGTAACTGTCAATGAGACTTCTGCACCTCTCAGCAGGTATTTTGGCCCACTCCTCAAGAGCAAACTGCTCCAGTTGTCTCAGGTTTGAAGGGTGCCTTCTCCAGACAGCATGTTTCAGCTCCTTCCACAGATGTTCAATAGGATTTAGATCAGGGCTCATAGAAGGCCACTTTAGAATAGTCCAATGTTTCGCTCTTAGCCATTCTTGGGTGTTTTTAGCTGTGTTTTGGGTCATTATCCTGTTGCAAGACCCATGACCTGCGACTGAGACCAAGCTGTTTGACACTGGGCAGCACATTTCTCTCTAGAATACCTTGATAGTCTTGAGATTTCATTGTACCCTGCACAGATTAGATTAGATTCAACTTTATTGTCATTACACATGTATGAATACAAGGTAACGAAACACAGTTTAGCATCCAATCAGAAGTGCAAAGGACAGCAGTGCAGTATATACAGTAATTGACAGTATGTACAATTTAAGCAAATATATGCAGATAGGTCAGTGTAGAAAGTTAAGAGTACCGTTATGTGCACATAATGTACAATAAGTTAGGTGGGCAGTTATATACATGTGAGGATGGTAAGAGATGGGAATAAGTTAGCATAAATTACAGAAGAGCAAAGTACAGGTGAAGTGAGGTAAGTAGCAGACAATCTAACTATACAGAGTGGCAATATGCAGAAAAACAGTATGTAGTTAAATATGTGATGATAATATTCAGAAGAGCAGTATGTGTCAATATATAATGACAATATGCAGATATGATATACAGTATATGTGTATACAGTTTGAGGAAGCACGGGGGGGAGGGGGGGTGTTAAAGGTAGGGCTAAAACCTACCTTTTTGATATAGCCTACAATTAGGGAGGGATCATGTGTTTTCTGAACCCTCCCTTAGTTATGCTGCTAATAGGTTTAGTCAGCCGGGGGACCTCCAGTAATGCACTGGGCCTCACTCCTTTCCTCACTCTCTATGAAATATTTTTTTTTTGCTGGTCATTAACATTTGTTTGTTCTCTCCCATAGATTGAGTCCCCATCGTGCTGTTTGCTCTCTACATGTCTGTTCTTTTCTTCTTCTCTATCCCCTCACCCCCCAGCCAGTCGCAGCAGATGACTGCCCCTCCCTGAGCCTGGTTCTGCTGGAGGTTTCTTCCTGTTAAAAGGGAGTTTTTCCTCTCCACCGTCGCCAAGTGCTTGCTCACAGGGGATCGCCTGATTGCTGGGGTCTTTCTGCAACTGTGGGGGTCCTCCCTACAGTTGATAGTGCTATGAGATGACTGTTGTTGTGAAATGGCGCTATATAAATAAAGTTGAATTGAATTGAATTGAATTGAAAGGGGAGAGAAGTGGAGGTTCAGCGGGGAACTAAGTTCAATAATGTGACAGCTGTTGGAAAGAAACTGTTCCTAAACCTGCTGGTTCTAGTCCGAAGGCTTCTGAAACGCCTTCTGGAGGGGAGAAGCTGGAACAGTCCATGAGCAGGATGGTTGGAGTCCCTAAGAATGCTGTGTGCCCGGCGCAGACATCTTTTCCTGTAGACGTCCTCTACAACTGGAAGTGGAGTCCCTGTGATGCGTTGGGCGGTTTTCACTACCCGCTGCAGCGCCTTACGGTCAGCGACAGAGCAGCTCCCATACCAGACTGTGACACAGTTGGTCAGGTGCTCTCTATCAAGCAGCCGTAGAAGTTGCCCAGGATGTCAGTTGACAGATGGTTCTTCTTCAGTGTCCTCAAGAAGAAGAGGCGCTGGTGGGCCTTCTTGATCAGGCTGGTGGTGTTAACTGACCAGGACAGGTCCTCCGAGATGTGGGTCCTCAGGAATTTGAAGCTGGAGACACGTTCAACAGCTATGCCATTGATATGGATGGGGTCATGTGTCTCTCCCCTCTCCTTCCTGTAGTCCACTATGAGCTCCTTGGTTTTGCTGGTGTTAAGGAGCAGGTTATTGTCAGCGCACCAAGTAGCCAAGTGCTCAACCTCTGCCCTGTAATCTGACGCATCGTTGTCCCTGATGAGTCTGATCACCGTGGTGTCATCTGCGAACTTTATGATGGAATTGGATCCATACATAGGCCTGCAGTCATGGGTGAAGAGGGAGTAGAGGAATGGGCTGAGCACACAGCCCTGTGGTACACCAGTGTTGAGTGTGATGATGGAAGAACGGTTGGGGCCTGACCTAACATGCTGGGGTCTGTTGGTCAAAAAATCCATGATCCAGTTGCACCTGGGCCAGGGACAGGTTGAAGATGTCCGTGAAGACCCCTGCCAGCTGCTCAGCGCATGCCCTCAGCACACGCCCAGGAATGCCGTCAGGGCCAGCAGCTTTACGTACGTTGATATGACTAAGTGCGTTACGGACATCGGTGTGGGTGAGTGTGAGGTGGTGGAGGTCGTCAGAGGGTGGGAAATTGATATTCTTTTCGTTATTGTCCTTGTCAAAACGAGCATAGAAGTCATTTAGCTCATTGAGAAAGGACACAGTCATGGCTATAGGTATGGAGTTGCTGGGCTTATAATCAGAGATAGCTTGAATGCCCTGCCACATGCGTCGGGGGTCAGAGTCCCCAAAATGTTCCTCCACATTCAGCTTGTAGCTGTGCTTGGTCTTCTTGATGCCCCTTTTCAGATCTGCCCTGGATGAACTGTAGGCCTGTGCGTCACCAGATCTGAAGGCATTGTTACGTGCCTTTAGCAGAAGCCGCACTTCTCTGTTCATCCACAGCTTCTGATTTGGGTACGTGGTGATCTGTCTTTCCGTGGTGACACTGTCAATAGTGGTGTTGATATGGTCCAGGACTGAGTGGGTGTAAGAGTCGATGTTTGTGTGGGAGCCACAGGTAGCCTGAGAGGTGAACATACTCCACTCTGTGTTCCTAAACTTTTCCTGGAGCACAGAGACAACCTCCTCTGGCCACACTTTGATGGTCCTCACTGATGGCTTCACCCAGTTGATGAGCAGTACATACTTGGGGGTAAGGAACAAAGATAAGTGCTCCCCTCTGCTTCCCTACTGACGTAGGTGGGGGAGGGGAGTTGCTGTGTAGGCTCCCACAATATTGGTGTAAACGTGGTCCAATGTTTTGTCCCCTCTTGTGTGACAGGAGACATGCTGGTAGAATTTAGGAAGCACTGTCTTGAGGTTAGAGTGGTTAAAATCACCCGCCACAATAAATGCTGCCTCTGGGTGTGCAGTTTGTTGTTTGCTAATAGCTGCATGCAGTTCTTTCATAGCAAGCTTAGCATTAGCATCCGGAGAGATATAAGCAGCTGTTATGATGGTACAAGTGAACTCCCGTGGCAGATAGAAAGGTCTACATTTAACCATGAGATTTAACCAATTTAACCAGGTCTACATTTAACCAATTGGGCGCATGCGCACGCAGCGACCAGCAGCTGGTGATATAGTGCGTGTGTGCGTGTGTGTGTTTTTTGTACTTTTTTACGTTTTTAGAAAATCCTCTGTGTCGTTTCTGCCCTGGAGCGTTTGTGGAATATATGGCGAAGAGCTCCCTGGTATCTACAACATGGATTTCCTCTCCTCTCCCGCACTGCTGCTATCTGTGCTGTGGCTCTTTGTCTCTGAGGTAAACGCGTTCGGCCCCATGGCGAGCAGAATAGCGGGCAGAATACAATATTCCAGGGACGTGTTGCTACGCTTTAACACAGCTGATTCAGCGCCTGTGATTGAGCCCAAACTTCAACTGCTGGACTTTATTTTGAGAGACGGACACAGCGGTGAAAAGAGAAGCGG
Source organism: Pholidichthys leucotaenia (assembly GCA_020510985.1). Classification (NCBI taxonomy): domain Eukaryota; kingdom Metazoa; phylum Chordata; class Actinopteri; order Cichliformes; family Pholidichthyidae; genus Pholidichthys; species Pholidichthys leucotaenia. The sequence goes on from CM035848.1 coordinate 200,746,539, forward strand.
CAGGAGGAAGCGTGGAAGACGTGGAGGTGTGAAATTGCTCATATATTCCATACCTGCATACGTTAGAGCATGTGGAAATGTGTGGGGCAACATATGCAAAGGAATTTCACACCTCTGAAAGGACAAAGGAATCTCACCACCGTGTGAAGACCAATGACGTCACAGGACGCCATGGCAACAGACTTGACACCTTCACCCCCTTAGGCGAGGAGAGGTTTTCCCATCACCTCCCAAGACGGAGGGAGGAGTTAACAGGACTAATGGGGATTTAGATAACGGGGGATTTCAGCTTGTGTTTTGCATGTCTTGGATGTGTGCCTGTATTTAACCAGCGAGCTGGGCAGAATTCTTCCTCTTTTGCCTTCTGCCAAGCTCTGCACCATGATGAGACAAGATAGAAGAGTTGTTCATTAAAGACTCTGCTTTTGTGATACAAAACCGCCTCGTTATTTCCAGCTCTTCTACACTGGTGACCTTGACGCGAGTATGGACCTGAGGCATTCTTCAAGCGACTCATCCGCGGCGAATCTGACTTACGCCAGCGACAACGCAGACGAGGGAACAAGCAGACAGCTGTTCCCCCCGGCAGAGGGTACCGAGAGAGCTTAACCGAGCTCCAGCACCGCCGTGAGAGCCGAGGCAAGGCACTCTCACCCGGCGGGCACAACAGGGATGATGTGCACAAACGCCGTCGCTGTTAAATTGCCAGATTTCTGGCGAGAAGACCCGGCCTCTTGGTTTCTCCAAGCTGAAGCCCAGTTCATACTGGCGGGCATCACGGCAGACGATACTAAGTTCTACCATATCGTCTCCAAACTCGACTCCGCCACTTCGAGGTGTGTGCGAAGCTTGATCCAGTGACCACCGGCCCGGGACAAGTATGAGACACTCAAGGCGACCATCGTGGCGAATTACGTCCCGTCGGCGGAAGAAAGAGCCGAAAAAATCCTGGCAGTCTACGGCCACAGAGGGGGCAATCCAAAGACCCTCATGGAGGATTTACTGCAGCTCAAGGAGGAGGACAATGATAATTTCCTCTTTCAATTTATTTTCCTCAGCACGCTACCACCACACATGAGAGGGACACTCGCCAGTATGAAGTGCAACAATCATCAGGACTTCCGCACGCTGGCCAACGAGGCTTATCGACTCGTCAACGCCTGCAGAGATTGGACACCCACAGCGGCATCCGCAGACCTCAAAACTGACGCTCCGAACCTTGGAGAGTCACAAACCACGAAGCAGGCTCAACCCACGGTGACAGCAGCGCGGCCCAAGCGCAACAAACAGAATGACGTCTGTTATTATCATCACCGCTTCGCCGAGAAAGCCCGGAAATGTGTTCCCCCCCTGCAAGTTTACGATGTCAGGAAACGCCAAAGCCGAGGGCCGTTAACGGCAGCAGTTCTCGGCGAGAAAAATAAGCTGTTATACGTGACGGATGGACACACAGGCAAGCAGTTCCTCATCGACACAGGAGCCCAGCTGAGTTTCGTCATGCCCTCCCACGCAGATCGAGCCATGGGCACCCGGGGCAATGGAGCAGTGGCAGCCAACGGCTCGGACATCAACACGTTCGGGGAAAAGAGCCTGCATCTCCTCATTCACGGCCGCAGCTACAGATGGACATTTGTTGTAGTGGCGGTGAGTTTTAACTTGTTAGGCGCAGATTTTCTGTGTGCACACGGGTTATTAGTTGATCTAGCAAATAGACGCCTGGTTAATGCACTGTCTTTTGCTTCTATTCCTTGCTCAGCTCGAGTCTCTCCACCACCTGTGCAGGCCAACGTCACTACGGCAGGAGGTAAGTTTGAGCAACTCCTCACCCAATTTCCAGCACTCACAACCCCCAAATTCTCAGCCACTGTAGCCAAACACGGGGTTAAACACTTCATTCCAACAACGGGACCTCCCGTTTTTGCCAACGCTCGCCGCTTAGACGCGGCCAAGCTCAACATAGCAAGGGACGAATTTGCAGCTCTTGAAAAATTAGGCATTGTCCGACGTTCAAAGAGCCCTTGGGCTTCACCACTTCACATGGTTCCGAAATCCGACGGTTCTTGGAGACCGTGCGGAGATTACCGCAGATTAAACAACGCTACAGCGCATGACCGCTACCCCATTCCTCACATACAGGACTTTTCACTACATTTAGCGGGTGCGCGCATTTTTTCAAAAATAGACTTAGTCCGCAGTTATCACCAAGTACCAGTCCGAGCTGAAGACATTCCTAAAACAGCGGTTATAACCCCTTTCGGCCTTTTTGAATTCCTGCGAATGCCTTTCGGCCTCAAAGGTGCTGCTCAGACTTTTCAGCGTATGATGGACGCAGTCTTACGCAACCTCCCCTTTGTTTTCGTCTACCTCGACGACATGCTGGTAGCCAGCTCATCGGAGGAAGAGCACGAGCAGCATCTCACTGCCGTTTTTCAGAGGCTAGAAGAGCACGGATTAATAATTAATCCAGCCAAATGCAAATTCGGCGTATCGCAAATTGATTTTTTGGGACACAGAGTCTCCCCGAAAGGGGCAGTTCTGCTTCCAGACAAAATTCATGCGATAGTAGGTTTTCCACGGCCCCAAACGGTCAAATCGCTACAGGAATTTTGGGGGATGGTTAATTTTTACAACCGTTTCCTCCCTCATGCAGCTCAGCTCATGCAGCCCCTGTATGACGCGCTCAAAAAAAAGAGAGCTTCCAACGCGGTCGAATGGACCCCGGAACGCGAACGCGCTTTTGCGGAAGTTAAAAACGCCCTAGCTAACGCCACAATGTTAGTCCATCCAGATCCCTCGGCCCGCATTGCTCTAACCACAGATGCTTCAGACTTGGCCATAGGGGCAGTTGTAGAACAACTTGTCAAGGGGGTCTGGCAACCTTTAGCATTTTTAGCAAATCGCTAAACCCGACGGAACGCAAGTACAGCACTTTTGACAGGGAGCTGCTGGCGCTCCATTTATCCATCCGCCACTTCCAGTTTTGGTTAGAAGGGCGGAGTTTCACGGCTTTTGTGGACCATAAACCGCTCACTTTTGCTATGGCTAAAATTTCAGAACCTTGGTCGGGCAGACAACAAAGACAGCTAGCTGCGATTTCAGAGTTCACCACAGACATTCGACATGTAGCGGGCAAACTTAACGTAGTAGCGGACTGTCTCTCTCGCGCTGTGGCACCGCCAGAGCACGAGGAGACAGATTACACTGCTTCAGCAGCTGAGCTTTTCTCTAACGCAAACACATATGCAGCACCTATCCATGAAGGGATAGATTATGCAGCCATGGCGGAAGAACAAGGTAGTGATGCGGACGTGCGCGCGCTCCTGTCTGGACCAACGGGGTTAAGGCTGGAGGAAAAAGGGTTGCGCGACGGCGTGCCCCCCCTAATATGCGATGTTTCAACCGGCCGACCTCGCCCGTTAGTACCGGCTGCTTGGCGCCGCTGTATTTTCGACGCAATTCACTCCCTCGCGCACCCAGGTGTGCGCGCCTCGGTCAAAATGGTTACCGAAAAGTTTGTGTGGCCAGGCCTGCGCAAAAACGTAAAAGAATGGGCAAAAACTTGCATTCCTTGTCAGCGCGCCAAAGTACACAAACACACAAAAGCCCCTCTGGAGCCTTTTCCCATCCCTGCTAGAAGGTTCGACCACATTCATGTCGACCTCGTGGGGCCGCTGCCTTCCTCCCAGGGTTTCACACACCTGCTAACAATGATAGACCGCACCACGCGCTAGCCAGAGGCAGTCCCTCTAGCGGCAACTACAGCGGAGGAAGTCGCTCGCGTTTTTCTAACAAATTGGGTGGCACGTTTCGGCGTCCCATCAGACATCACGTCAGATAGGGGGCCTCAATTTGTCTCAGAGCTCTGGTCAGCCATGTCCAACAGTTTAGGGGCAACAATTCACCGTACCACCGCTTATCACCCTCAGGCTAATGGGTTATGCGAGCGTTTTCACAGGTCCTTAAAGGCCGCCCTCAGAGCCTCATTAATGGACACAAATTGGGTAAATAAACTTCCCTGGGTTTTATTGGGGTTGCGTGCGGCACCTAAAGAGGATTTAGACGCTTCCCCTGCAGAATTAGTCTTTGCTCAGCCTATCAGACTACCAGGTGAATTTTTACCAGAAAACCCGGAACCAGGGCACCTCCCAGTCCCAAGGTTTTTAGGCAGTAACAGACCGGACTCTCTACACGGTCCAGCTCATCACTCCTTTCCGCGAGTTTTTGTTCCTCAAACCTTAAAAAACGCCGAGTTTGTTTTTGTTAAGCATGAAGCCCTTAAACCAACGTTACGCCCAGTATACGATGGCCCGTTCAGAGTGCTGGAAAATGGTGACAAACACTTTGTGCTTGATTATGGGGATAGAAATGAAACGGTCAGCATTGACAGACTCAAACCTGCCTTCTTGTTGAGAGACGAACCTGCACAGTTGGCGCGAGCACCTCGGCGAGGTAGACCCCCCAAGGAAAAAGTCTCAGCCCCCAGGCAGGGAACAGATAGTCTCTCTCCTTCCCACACTGCAGATTCCTCACAACAATGTCCCAGCAGGACGCCTAAACCAGCCTACAGCAGCTTTGGGAGAAGATTGAAACCCAGACTGCACAAGGACTGATTACACCACTCTGCAATTTTTCGCTAATTGTGCCGCAACAGTTTAGGACTGACTTATGATTATACTATGCTGTTATATTTTCACTGAACTCTCTTAGGAGCATGGCTGCTTGGAAGTTTCTTCTGTGACAACAGCTGTAACACGTAGTATGTCTTAGTAATTACCCTAGACTGTGAATCTTTCTGTGTCCTTTCCTAGTTGTTTGGGGGGCCTGTGGTATATATTACTCATATATTCCATACCTGCATACGTTAGAGCATGTGGAAATGTGTGGGGCAACATATGCAAAGGAATTTCACACCTCTGAAAGGACAAAGGAATCTCACCGCTGTGTGAAGACCAATGACGTCACAGGACGCCATGGCAACAGACTTGACACCTTCACCCCCTTAGGCGAGGAGAGGTTTTCCCATCACCTCCCAAGACGGAGGGAGGAGTTAACAGGACTAATGGGGATTTAGATAACGGGGGATTTCAGCTTGTGTTTTGCATGTCTTGGATGTGTGCCTGTATTTAACCAGCGAGCTGGGCAGAATTCTTCCTCTTTTGCCTTCTGCCAAGCTCTGCACCATGATGAGACAAGATAGAAGAGTTGTTCATTAAAGACTCTGCTTTTGTGATACAAAACCGCCTCGTTATTTCCAGCTCTTCTACACTCCCCTCTGCTTCCCTACTGACATAGGTGGGGGAGGGGAGTTGCTGTGTAGGCTCCCACAATATTGGTGTAAACGTGGTCCAATGTTTTGTCCCCTCTTGTGTGACAGGAGACATGCTGGTAGAATTTAGGAAGCACTGTCTTGAGGTTAGAGTGGTTAAAATCACCCGCCACAATAAATGCTGCCTCTGGGTGTGCAGTTTGTTGTTTGCTAATAGCTGCATGCAGTTCTTTCATAGCAAGCTTAGCATTAGCATCCGGAGAGATATAAGCAGCTGTTATGATGGTACAAGTGAACTCCCGTGGCAGATAGAAAGGTCTACATTTAACCATGAGATTTAACCAATTTAACCAGGTCTACATTTAACCAATTGGGCGCATGCGCACGCAGCGACCAGCAGCTGGTGATATAGTGCGTGTGTGCGTGTGTGTGTTTTTTGTACTTTTTTACGTTTTTAGAAAATCCTCTGTGTCGTTTCTGCCCTGGAGCGTTTGTGGAATATATGGCGAAGAGCTCCCTGGTATCTACAACATGGATTTCCTCTCCTCTCCCGCACTGCTGCTATCTGTGCTGTGGCTCTTTGTCTCTGAGGTAAACGCGTTCGGCCCCATGGCGAGCAGAATAGCGGGCAGAATACAATATTCCAGGGACGTGTTGCTACGCTTTAACACAGCTGATTCAGCGCCTGTGATTGAGCCCAAACTTCAACTGCTGGACTTTATTTTGAGAGACGGACACAGCGGTGAAAAGAGAAGCGGCAGGAGGAAGCGTGGAAGACGTGGAGGTGTGAAATTGCGCCTTAGGAGACGTCAGTTTGGTAACATTCCTCTTCCTTCGATCATTTTTGGGAATGCACAGTCTGTGAGAAACAAGGTGGAGGAAATTCAAGGCAATGTACGTTACCAGAAGGATTTTAAGAACTGCTGCGTCATGGCTTTCACTGAATCTTGGCTTACTGCGCATGATCGAGATGCAGACCTGTGGATTGACGGCTTTGGAGCCCCGCTGCACTCGGATCGCCAGGAAGAGGTAACTGGGAAGCGTCAGGGGGGCGGTGTATGTTTATACATTAATAAGCAGTACTGCACATCTGTCACGGTCAGAGAGCGCATCTGTACACCCGATGTGGAGTTGCTGTCTGTGTCACTACGCCCCTTTTATTTGCCTCGAGAGTTTCCCCAACTTTTCATCACAGTTGTGTATATTCATCCGAGGGCAGACGCTGACTCCGCCTCCAGCACCATCTCTGATGTGGTGCAGCGGCTGCAGTCAATTTCTCCAGAGGCACCAAACTTCATTCTTGGGGATTTTAACCATGTTTCTTTAAAGAAGACACTTAAAAACTTTCATCAGTATGTCTCCTGCCCAACCAGGTGAAAAAAGACATTGGACCTGTGCTATGGATCCATAGAGAGGGCCTATAAATCACTCCCCCTTCCTCCTTTAGGATCATCAGATCACAACTGTGTTCATTTGCTGCCCACATATAAAACTGCTCTCAGAAGAGGCAAGGTGGAGATGAGAGACATTGATGTGTGGACAGAAGATTCAGAGCACAGCCTCCAAGAATGCTTTGACTGTACAGACTGGAAGATGTTCATAATGGCCTGCGGGGATGACTTGGACTCTCTGGCTGAGCTCACATGCTCATACATGGCTTACTGTCAAAATAAGATTGTTCCACGTAAACGTGTCAAAATATACCCCAACAACAAACCATGGGTTACTACATCAGTTAAATCCTGCTTACAGAGGAAAGCTCTTGCCTTTAAACAGGGGTCTGTTTCTGAGCTACAGGTTGCCACTAAGGAGCTGAAGGCCGAAATTTTAAGAGCAAAACAGAATTATAAATCAGAGTTGGAAAGCAAGATGGCAGCAAATAAACTTGGTTCGGCCTGGGCCAGTATGAAAACTATTGCAGGCCTTCAGAGCACAGAGCGCAGTAATCGTGTGTTTTTAGATGGTTTTAGTTCAGACACAGAGCTGGCTAATGCTCTTAATTGTTTTTATGGTCGTTTTGACTCCTTTGATTTTAGCACAGAAATCCAAGATTTGAAACAGAAACTCAAAGACAATCAGCACTTTAATATTGAGATGCAGGATGTTAAAAGGGAGTTCCGCGCTGTAAAAGTGAACAAAAGTCAGGGCCCTGATAATATATGTGGGCGCCTGGTAAAGTCCTGTGCACTTGAACTGAGTCCTATATTTCATTACATTTTCAATAAGTCCTTACAGACACAACATGTGCCTAAGATCTGGAAAGATGCCGTGGTTGTTCCCGTTCCAAAATCCAGCTGTCCTAAAACGGTAAATGACTTTAGACCAGTTGCTTTGACTTCAATTTTAATGAAAATTTTTGAATAACTGGTCAGATGTGAGGTCCTAAGGCAGACTGAACATGCATTGGATCCTCTGCAGTTTGCCTATAGGCCTCACAGAGGAGTGGAGGATGCCACTGTCACTCTGTTTGACATGCTTTTCAAACATCTGGATTTTAATGGGACACACGCCAGGCTTTTATTTGTGGACTTTTTTTCTGCCTTTAATACAATCCAACCTCATATTTTAGTTGAAAGGCTCCTGCAACAATTTGATTTAAGCAATAATCTGGTGGGTTGGATTCTGGATTTCTTAACCAACAGGACGCAGAGAGTAAGGGTCAATGGCACATTGTCTGACCTAAAGTGCTCTTCTACTGGCTCTCCTCAGGGGTGTGTGTTGTCACCACCACTCTTCATCCTGTACACAAACATGTGTCGGAGCAGACATGACAACAGACACATTATAAAGTATGCTGATGACTCAGTCATTGTCAGTCTCCTCCAGGATGGTGAGAGTGGCCACGGCCCAGTAGTTGATGACTTTGTTCACTGGTGTGAGGATTCCTACCTGCAGCTGAATACAACAAAAACGAAAGATATGATTATTGACTTTAGGAGGAAAACTCCCAGGCACAAAGTCACCATACTAAAAGGCCAGACCACCGAATGTGTACAATCGTACAAATATCTTGGGACGATTATTGATAGTGGATTGAACTTTGAGGTGAACTGTGAAAGGGTGTGCAAAAAGGGTCAGCAAAATTTGCATTGTTTGAGGAAACTTGCACGCTTCCAAACTGACCGAACCATAATGACTATGTTTTATCGGGCTTTTATTGAATCTGTTTTATCCTTTTCTTTAATGTCATGGTTTGGTCAGATAAAACTGAAACAGAGGAAATCCTTGGATCAGGTAGTCAGATGGTCCAGTCGTTTGCTTGGTGAGTCACAGCTGAGCCTGACATCCCTGTACACCAGACAAGTACAGAGGATGGCCGACTCGATTTTAAATGATGACTCCCACCCTTTGCACTGCAACTTTCAGCTTCTTCCCTCCAGACGAAGGTTTGCTGTCCCAAAAAGTAGAACCCAGCGCTACAAAAACAGCTTTGTCCCTGCTGCTGTCAAAGAGTTGAACAAGCTATAAAAATTATATTGTACATATTTTATATTTACCTATTTGTAAGATGTGTGCCTGTGTTTGTGTCTATGTTGAATGTAATTAGTGGCTTGTAAATATGGATGTCACCAACTGCAAAACAAATCTACCTACGGGTACAAATAAAGTAACCTGAACCTGAACCTGAACCTGAGAAACTCCAGGTTAGCTGAGCAGTGTCTCCCAACAGTGACAGAGTTTGTGCACCAAGCCTTGTTAATATAAATGCACTCCCCCACCTCTGGTCTTACCGAAGTCATCAGCTGCTCTGTCTGCCCGGAGAGTGTGTAGCCCGGCTAGCTCGATAGCATTGCTGGGTATTCCACTGTGTAACCATGTTTCCGTGAAAATCATGATATTGCAGTTCATAAGTCTCTTATTGTTGGTGATCCGAAGCCGTAGCTCATCCATTTTGTTTGCCAGTGACCGTACATTAGTGAGGAAAATGCTAGGTAGAGAACGCCAGTGCGGTGTTAGCTTTAGCTTAGCTCTTAGCCCTCCGCGCTTCCCCCGCCTTTGTTTACGGTCTCTACGCCGCCTGCGAGCACTTCCAGTTGGCCGGGTAGCTTGCCTAGCGTTGGGTGTTCTCCGGAGCTCAGGGATGAGACATAGGTTGCTGATAAAAAGATCGTTATTGTTATTTTGTAATCCAATGTCCAAAAGCTCATTTCGGGTGTAAGATGTGAAAGCGAAGGTGTTCTGAACGAACAGACCCGAAATGAGCAGAAATAACACTGCTAATCCACAAAATCTGAGAAGACGCTGAGCCTCGCGTTGTACACGCGCCGCCATCATGAGCTAATCAGATTCAGCTAATCAATTCATGAGCTAATCAGATGTCAGATTCAAGACACCCTGTGCCAGATGCAGCAAAGCAGCCCCAGAACCTCCTCCATATTTCACAGTAGGGACAGTGTTCTTTTCTTGGTATGCTTCATTTTTGCGTCTGTGAACACAGAGCTGATGTGCCTTGTCAAAAAGTTCCAGTTTTGTCTCATCTGTCCATAGGACATTTTCCCAGAAGCTTTGTGGCTTGTCAACATGCAGTTTGGCAAATTCCAGTCTGGCTTTTTACCTCCGCCAGGCCGAAAAGGCCAGGAGGAGGTTATGTTTTTGCCAGGGTTTGTTTGTCTGTCTGTCTGTTTGTCTGTTGGTTAGCAAGATAACTCAAAAACTTTTGGACGGATTTCCATGAAACTTTCAGGCGTTGTTGGAAATGGTACAAGGAAGAACTGATTAAACTTTGGGGATGATCTGCATCACCATCCGGATACAGGAATTTTTTAAAGCATTTTTTAACACTGACATACGGCCATTTTCAACATGTGCGCAGGCGCAATGGAGGGCGCTGGTCGTCATGTCTGACCAACACAAACTCCGCGTTCTTCAACGTTTTAGGCACAAAAGCACGCGGAAAACACTGGTGGCCAGGGCCCGCCAGCGTGCCTGTGTTTGCGCACAGCTGCAAAACCTGACACGGGCAGCTGTCCGCCGCCGGATTATTTGGCAGAAATTCCCCGGCCAGCCATAGGCGCTGTGCATTTGGCAGAAATTCACCGGCCAGCCATAGGCGCTGCGCAAAAACGAGCTGTCTGCCGGGGAAGCTTCTAAATTCTGTTTTGCCGCGGAGCGCAACCCCAATAATATAATATAAAACCCACGCCAACCTGTCTACCCAATCAGCATCCGTCAGTGGAGGAGATGGACACAACAGCAACACTTCAGTTTATTACCTCCGCCAAGGAGGCAATGCTTTTACTACTGAACCACTAATCCTATCACTATCAGATTGATCGTCATTGATTCATTGGCTATGTTTATTGCACTGTCCCTGTCAAATAAACAAATAATCATTGTGAATCCAATTGCTAGTCATATCTTTTCATGGTCAAGAAATCTGAAAACGTACACACAAACACTGTATGGGGGGAACTGTGGCGCTTGCCGGAGGTCTGCGCTCTCCGAGTGCTTTTCTAGTTTATGATTTGTTTTCAACAGTGGTGTCCTCTTTGGTCGTCTCCCATGAAGTCCACTTTGGCTCAAACAACGACGGATGGTGCGATCTGACACTGATGTACCTTGACCTTGGAGTTCACCATGAATGTGTTTAGAGGTTGTTCTGGGCTCTTTTGTTACCATTCGTATTATCCGTCTCCTCCTGCAGCCACGTCCAGGGAGGTTGGCTACAGTCCTGTGGATCTTTAATTTCTGAACAATATGTGCAACTGTAGTCACAGGAACATCAAGCTGCTTGGAGATGGTCTTATAGCCTTTACCTTTAACATGCTTGTCTATAATTTTCTTTCTAACCTCCTGAGACAACTCTCTCCTTTGCTTCCTCTGGTCCATGTTTAGTGTGGTACACACCATGTCAACAAACAGCACAGTACTGTTACTACTTGTCACCTTTTAAATACGCCGACTGACTGATTACAAGTTTGTAGACACCTGTGATGTTAATTAGAGGACACATCTTGGTTGAACATGTCCCTATAGTCACATTATTTTCAATCTTTTCTAGGGGTACCATCATTTTTGTCCAGGCCTGTTTCATGAGTTTGTTTTTTAAAATAATTCTGTTGAACCACAATTCAAAAGCATTGTCTGATTTTCACTGGTTAATTTTCATAGAATTTTTATTTACTACCGCTTTTGTCAGATTCAAGTTATTTCTGTGACCATTGTGGGTTTTTCTTTCATTAACAGAGGGGTGCCAACAATTTTGTCCACGGCTGTAGAAGCCAGTACAATGCCATCTAGTGTTATTATCTTACTAGAAAGAATACTTCTAGCATGTTTGGGGCCAAGAACAATGACTTCAGTTTTATCTGTATTCAGCAATAGAAAGTTGTTGTTCATCCAGGTTTTAATGTCCTTAAGACACTCCTGGAGTGAACCCAAATGGCTGTTATCATCTGGATTGATGGATAAATATAACTGAGTGTCGTCAGCGTAACAATGAAAATGAATAGAATGCTTCCTCATAATGTCTCCCAAAGGCAGTATGTGTAAACAGTACTGGTCCAAGTACTGATCCCTGCGGAACTCCATAGCTAACCATGGTCTGGGTAGAGGACTTGTTATGGACATGAACAAACTGGAAACGGTCTGATAAATAAGACTGGAACATCTTAGCATTGTTCCTTTCAAACCAATTCGTTGTTCAAGTCTCTCTAGCAGAACATGGTGGTCGATGGTGTCAAAGGCAGCACTAAGGTCCAATAAGACAAGGATGGAGACAAATCCTTTGTCAAATGCCATAAGGAAGTCATCAGTAACTTTCACTAAAGCTGTCTCTGTGCTGTGGTGTTTCCTAAAACCTGACTGAAATTTCTCAAATATAGAATTATTTTCTAAAAAAAAAAAAAAAAAAGTGCACAGTTAGGTGGTGACTACTTTTTGGAGGATCTTAGAAAGGTAGGGGAGGTTAAATATTGGTCTATAATTGGCCAAAATCCCAGAATCAAGAGAAGGTTTTTTAAGTAGAGGTTTAATTACTGCCACTTCAAAAGACTGCAGCATATGACCTATCAATAGAGACATATTATGTTCAAAAGCAGTGGACTAATCAGAGATAGCGATTCCTTCTAGCAGGTCTAGCAGGGATTGGATCTAAGAGATAGGTAGTTGGTTTAGAGGCTGACACTCTTAGGGCTAGATCAGAATGACTAATATGAGAAAATTCAGAAAAGTGGAGTTCTGAACCTGTGGAAACAGCAGTGTTGGGCAGAGGCTTGATATTTTAAGGGGGCTATTTTTTTGGAATAATATTCCTAATACTGACAATTTTATCTTTAAAATTTTTTTTCAAAAAGTCATCAGCACTAAGAGTTGGAGGAATGTAGGGATCTATGGCATTTTGGCTCTTGGTTAGCTGAGCCACAATGTTAAAAAGAAATCTATGGTTGTTTTTATTTCCTTCTATCAAGGATGAATAGTACTGTGACGTATGTGAGGTTCACACAAGAAGAGGAGCAGATGGCTGTGACAAAACAGGCTTTATTGAAGACACACACAATGAACACAGACAGGAGGGGAGGTCATTCTCACCGATCTCCGTTTATATCAGGGTTAAACAACACATAATCACTCCTGCTCTAATTCTACCTATAACACTGCTGGGTCATTATAACGCAGTTATAATGACACAGCAGTATAATAACACAGTAATAACACTAAACATACACAAAAATATAACGTCCTCTGCTGGCAATGCATGCCAGGAAAATCCCTGCCCCCCTTAACACAGCCCCAACGTTACACTGCCGCCCCCCCGCCCCCCGGACTGGTTTCTGTCCCCAGAAAAATGAAAGTCCAACTCAAAAGCCCAACATGAACCTGTCCAGGTGTCGGGGCAGCCTCTGATGCCGACGACCACCACGTACAGGCCCGCCAGTGTCCATCTGTGTCTTGGTCGGAGGATCTGGTCGGGGTGAAGGCTCTGGTTCGACCACCAGCGGGGCGGATGGCTGGTATGGGGTGAGACGGTCACGGTGAAGTACCACGACCCGGTCCCTTTTCTTAAGCTTCACCCTGTACACCACATCCGACAGTCTCTGCAGAACCATGCACAGTCCCGACCAATGGCTCGCCAACTTCGGTGATCGTCCTCTTTTCCTCTCAGGGCAGAAAACCCAGACTCGATCTCCCGGTGCAAAGTCCCTCCCCTGGCAGCGAAAGTCATACGCTTGCTTCTGCCGACTCCCCGCCGCTGCCAGGGCCTCCCAGGTGGGCCGCTGGCCCGCGTCCAGCCACTGCCGAGCCCGGGAAATGACCGGATCTCTGTCCTCCTCGCTCTGCAGCTGCTGCGTGCCAAGGGCCTCTGTGACGTCATCGCTGGGGGGGAGCTGCCTGATTATCTGAGGGGAACCGTGTGCCGCTGTGTTATTCCTGCTCACAGTGGTCCGGAGAGCAGCAGCCTGTGGGACGGCCTGGTCTCGATCCTCTGCCCGCTGGCAGCGACGACAGTCCAACAGCTCCCGTAGCTGGCGTGTCTGTCCCGATTCCAGCCCACTGTAGCTCTGCTGGAATAGTTCCTCGACCGCCTGCTGCGTCCCAGCCGACACGGTGACCACTCCCCTTGCTGTCCCTGTATGTGCTCGTGCTCCCTCTGCTCGCGCTGGTGGCGCTGTTGTGTCCAGTCCTCGCGGTGGCCCACCTGGTCTGGTCTGTCCTGGCAGTCCCTCGATCGTGCAGGCCTCTGTGTTCCTTCTCTGGGTTCCGCTGCGCAGCGTGATGGTCCGGGTTCCCAACTGGAGGGATGGTCTGGCGGTGTTGATCTTGGCGTTCCACGCTGCGGGCAGGTAAAGTCCAATAATACAGGGGTCTTGGATGTCAGCCAGCCAGAACGGGTGTTTTATGTTCTGACCGGCCACCCCCACCACAAGAACTCTCCACCCCCTCAATCTGGCGCGCTCACCGGTAGCTGTGGTGACGTGGCGCTCAGTGGGTTCCCACCCCCGTGGTGTCGTCTCGTCTGTGCCCGGCAGCACACCGGGTCAGACTAAAGAGATAGTGGAACCGGTGTCAATCAGAGCCCGGATTGGCATCTTGTCCAGGCTGCACTGTAAATACATCCCTGGTGAACATCCAATTCGGCCCACACACAGTGACAGCTCATCGGTTTGTCGTGGGGTGGGTGCAGGGCAGTACCGCGTGATGTGTCCTGGCTCCCCGCAGCGGAAGCACCCTTCCTCGCGCTGCCGCGGCCGTCTTCTCCATGGACGCGCTGCCATGGTCCGCCGTAGCTCCTCCTCGCTCTCAGCCGTGGCCTGGAAGGCTCTTTGTCTTGGCTCGGCTGTACGATTCATCAGCGGCTCCACCCACTCTGCTTCTGCCACCGCAGTCTCCCAGTTGCTCGCGGCGTTAATCCGGACATGGTTCTGGAGCTGGGCCGGGCGGAGACCTTGGATGAAGTTCCGGAGGGCGAGCTTCTCCACTACCTCCGGTTCGAAGTCTGGGTAGCTGCGCCATGTTAGCAGCTGTATGTCCACTGCGTAGGCTCCTAGTCTCTCCTGGCTGCCTCGACGGCGGCATCGGCCATTCTCCCAAACTGTCTCCGGAGCGCTCCCTGTAGCGCTGGCCAGCTGCGGTGCTCCTCAGGCCGGAGGTCAGACAACATGCAGAGACCCTTCCCTTCCAAGGCCAGCGCGACCCGCACAGCGGTTTCTTCTGGTGGCCAGCCATTCAGAGCGGCAGCCAGCTCGACCTGGACCAGGTAGTCGTCCAGCAGGGTCTCGCCGTTGAAGCGGGGAATCTTGACCCGCTGCCGGGTGGATGGGACGGTCACCTCTCGGTCGATCGCCGCCCCTGGTCGCAGTGGAATCGCCATCCCGTCCTGCCCTGAAAAGGGCAGGGAGCGGGGCTGGTTTGCTCTGCTCAGCCCGCCCTGCCTTGAAAAAGGCAGAAGGCGGGGTACACTGGTCCCGTCGGGTCCGCTGGTCCGTTCATCCCGGCGAGCAACTCCGGGGGTCGGTGTCTCAGCTCTGTCGTCTGTCCCCAGCTGAGCGATGAATCGCTCCAGTTGCTGGATCTCCGCTCGGATCCTGGCTTCCATCTGCTCCATCTCCCACTCCTGACACCAGTGTGACGTATGCGAGGTTCACACAAGAAGAGGAGCAGATGGCTGCGACAAAACAGGCTTTATTGAAGACACACACAACGAACACAGACAGGAGGGGAGGTCATTCTTACCGACCCCCGTTTATATCAGGGTTACACAACACGTAATCACTCCTGCTCCAATTCTACCTATAACACTGCTGGGTCATTATAACGCAGTTATAATGACACAGCAGTATAATAACACAGTAATAACACTAAACATACACGAAAATATAACATCCTCTGCTGGCAACGCATGCCGGGAAAATCCATGCCCCCCTTAACACAGCCCCGATATTATAGTACTGTCGCGTAGCACTATGGAGAGATTTCTTATAGGCGATAAGCCTGGCATTCCAGGCTGAACATGAGTCTTCTGTTTTATTTGCACGCCACAGCCTTTCACAGAATCTAACTTTCTGTTTTAACTAACAAGTGTGGAAGTTGTACCATGGAGCTAATCTCCTATTTTTAAATAGTTTTCTTTTTAAGAGGGGCTATGGAGTCAAGTGTTGTCTGCAGTGAGGCTGCAGTACTATCAACTAAGGGGTCTAATTCTAATATATTCAAGCTGTCAGTGCTGTCCGTTGCTATATTGAGACATGGTAATAGAGTAAGTGCTGAAGGGATTAACTCTTTAAAGTGAGCCACAGCACTATCAGGTAAGTATCTGGTAACTATATTTCTGCTTGATGCTGTAAAATCAGATAATACAAATTTGAAAGTTATCAAGTAATGGTCAGTCAGTGTAGGATTTTGAGGGATGACAAGCAGCTCATCAATTTCTACACCATAGGCCATGACCAGGTCAAGGTGTGATTATGATGATGAATTGGTTTACTAACATACTGAGAAAAACCAGTGGAATTTAAGAGGGAGAGAAATGCTACACTATGACTTTCATTATCAACATCTATATGAATATTAAAATTACCAGCTATAATAATCTTGTTTGAACTGAGGACTAAGGTTGTTAAAAACTCAGAGAATTCAGACATAAATTCAGCAAAAGAAGCACTGGGAGGGCGATATACTGTGTAAATAAAATAGGCTGTTCTGACCTCCAGGATGGGTGTGCTAAGCTAAAAATTAAGCATTCAAAAGAGTTATAATTTGAGTTTAGCTTAGGCTGAGGGTACATTGGTAATGTGGATTCATATAACACTAGATGGCACTGGCTTCATCTTCTGTTAGGAATCTTGGAGTTGTCTTTGACAAAGATGTGTCTTTCAACTCTCATATACAGCAAACCATTAAGACCGCCTTCTTCCATCAGCGTAATATTTCTAAAATTAGGTCCATCCTGTCTCATAAAGACGCAGAAAAACTTGTCCACACCTTTATCACCTCTAGACTTGACTATTGTCACTCAATTTTATCAGGTTGTCCAAATAAGTCCATAAAGTTTCTCCAACACATTCAGAATGCAGCTGCACGTATCCTTATGAGAACAGGGAGAAGAGATCACATTACTCCAGTTTTACCTTCTTTACATTGGCTTCCAATAAAATATTGAATTGAATTCAAGATATTGCTCTTAACCTATAAAGCTCTTAATAGTATGGCTCCTTCTTACCTGCAAGAACTCTCAGTTCCTTATCATCCAACCAGAGCTCTGCGTTCTCAAAAATCCAACCTACTAGTGGTCCCCATGGTCTCTAGAAGTAGATTGGGAGGTAGAGCTTTCAGCTATCAAGCTCCCTTCCTGTGGAACCATCTTCCCAGTTCAGTTCGGGAGGTAGACACTCTCTCTTTATTCAAGAGCAAGTTGAAATCTTTTCTCTTTGATAAGGCCTTTAGTTAGAAATGCTGCCCCTCCCAGGCCTTCGTTTGTATGTGCAGCCTGGCCAGGCTTGGTACTGGACTGTTTGGCTTTGAATGTTGTATTTGTATGTTTGTTTTTGAATGTACAGTAGCTACTCAACCCAGCCAGTCGAGGTGGATGGCAATCCTCTATGAGCTATGGTTCCGCCCGAGGTTTCTGCCTGTTAAAGGGAAGTTTTTCCTCACCTGTGTCACCACAGTGCTTGCTCTTAGGGTTCTCTGCTGGGTTCTATAAACTAAGAGTGTGGCCTAAACCCACTCTTTTCTGTAAAGTGCCTTGAGACGACCTGTGTTGTGATTTGGCGCTATATACACTACTGTTCAAAAGTTTGGGGTCACTTAGAAATTTCCTTATTTTTGAAACAAAAGCACTGTTTTTTTCAATGAAGATAACTTTAAACTAGTCAGAAATACACTCTAATATCTAATATACATTGCTAATGTGGTAAATGACTATTCTAGCTGCAAATGTCTGGTTTTTGGTGCAATATCTACATAGGTGTATAGAGGCCCATTTCCAGCAACTATCACTCCAGTGTTCTAATGGTACAGTGTGTTTGCTCATTGCGTCAGAAGGCTAATGGATGATTAGAAAACCCTTGTGCAATCATGTTAGCACAGCTGAAAACAGTTTAGCTGGTTAGAGAAGCTATAAAACTGACCTTCCTTTGAGCAGGTTGAGTATCTGGAAAAAATTATTATTTCAAATACAAATCATTATTTCTAACCTTGTCAATGTCTTGACTATATTTTCTATTCATTTTACAACTCATGGTGGTAAATAAGTGTGACTTTTCATGGAAAACACAAAATAATTGTCTGGGTGACCCCAAACTTTTGAACGGTAGTGTAAATAAAATTGATTTGAACTGAACTGAATATTAGCCCCACACCACCACCTCGGCCAGTGTTTCTAGGAATATGAATATTACCATAGCTGGGAGGGGTGGCCTCGTTGATACTAACAAAGTCATTGGGGCGTAGCCATGTTTCTGTAAGACAGAGTATATTTATATTGTAATCCATGATCATATCATTAATTAAGGTCGCTTTATCGGACAGAGATCTTATATTCAGCAGTCCGCTTTTAATTATTTTATTTTTCTGTGGTAGATTAATGGTTTTAATCTTTATCAAGTTATGTTGTATTTGTCTTGACTTATAATGTTTTGGGTATCGGAGGACAGACACAGTCTCTATAGGGTTGTGAATTGAAGACTGATCTAAACAGAGAGAATTATCTGGATTAATAGGAGTAATATAAGATAAGATAAGATAAGATAAGCCTTTATTAGTCCCACAATGGGGAAATTCCAGGATTGCAACAGCACAGGGATAGCAACACTCAGAGCAACAATCAGAAGGCAAGAAAAAACAAGAGCAGCTAGTATACATATGTACATATTACTATAAATATATATATATATATACACACACACGCACTGTGTGTGTTTATATACTTACATATTTATTCCACCTAGCTGCAATGCTCCGTACTGTGGGTGTTTATATATTTACATATTTATTCCATCTAGCTACAACGCTCTGCACTGTGTTTATATATTCATATATTTATTCCATCCAGCTACAATGCTCTGCACTGTGTGTCTGTGTGTGTGTGTGTATATATATATTTTATAGTAATATGTACATATGTACTGTATATTAGCTGCTCTTGCTTGCTTGTTTTTTTTTTTCTTGCCTTCTGATTGTTGCTCTGAGTGTTGCTATCCCTGTGCTGTTGCAATCCTGGAATTTCCCCGTTGTGGGACTAATAAAGGCTTATCTTATCTTATATATATATATATATATATATATATATATATATATATATATATATATATATAGACACACAGTGCGGAGCATTGTGGTTGGTGGATGTGCAGCAGAAAGTCTAAGCTCTCTCTCCGCGGATGGGGCGGGCCAGCTGGATGTCTTTGGGCATGATGGTGACCCTCTTGGCGTGGATGGCGCACAGGTTGGTGTCCTCGAAGAGACCCACCAGGTAGGCCTCGCTGGCCTCCTGCAGAGCCATTACGGAGGAGCTCTGGAAGCGCAGGTCGGTCTTGAAGTCCTGAGCGATCTCCCTCACCAGGCGCTGGAAGGGCAGCTTATGGATGAGCAGCTCCGTGGATTTCTGGTAGCGACGGATCTCTCTCAGAGCCACGGTACCGGGCCTGTAACGGTGAGGCTTCTTCACTCCGCCAGTGGCCGGAGCGCTTTTCCGAGCAGCCTTGGTGGCTAGCTGCTTCCTGGGGGGCTTTTCCTCCAGTAGATTTACGGGCGGTCTGCTTGGTTCTTGCCATCGCTCTTTATTATTCTGTCTTATATTTCTTGCACGCCTCCTAAACTCCAGCCCGGCACCCGCGTCGTTTTCGCTTCAGTTCCCCGGTATGTTGAGTTTCTCCGTTAGCACCGGGTGGCGGTTGAGTGCTAGCTAGCTCTTCCCTGCTGTATCGTCTCCTGATGTAAACAGAGGCTCCGTCCACCGACTCGGGAGACCTTTGGGGCAATCTGTGTGTCCGTGATATATACATATAGAGTGAAAGGTGTGCCGGATCAGAAAGTAATCACTGGATCAGAAAGAAGAAGGAAGATAAAAAGACTCAGAATTGAGCCGCTGTTGCAAAAGGCAGCCAACTCGTGTGGCGCCGGAACCAGAAGGGGTTATGTGTTATATGAGACGTGGAAGCACAAGAAAGCTGGTTGGCAGTCCCAGACACTTTGGGGTGAGGTGACACACCAGCTTTCAGTCACTCTACTAAAAAATGCTGAATCGAATAAAACAGATTGTCCCTTAAAACACGTGCACCGAGTCTATTTGGATGGATGCCATCTGGCCTCATAAATAATGGACGGTTCTATAAAGCCAATGTTAAAAGTAGGACATGTTGAGCACAACCAGGAATTAAGGGAAAGAGTTCTGCTGAAATAATTGCAGCCTCTTCTAAAAGGAGCAAGTGGTCCAGAGATAAACGAATTTGCCAACTATGATTAAAGCGTCCAGGTGGGGGAAATCTTCCAAGGAAAGGATGTCGAATCTGTTTTCCAATGAGAGGGGAAGGGAGGAGGCACGGCTGTGCCTGGTCGATCCCCGACGTTTGCTGTTTGACCCAACCATGGTCCAGGGCTGAGAAGAACCAGCCGGGGCTTTAGGTTTAGCTCCGAGCTGAAGCCAGTGTTTAGTGCTACAGTCCTGGACAGCTGAGGTGACCGGAGTAGGGGTGGAGGTGGATGGCGATATGTTAATTTCACCCAGGTAGGTAGTTGTCTCTGCTAACTGCGAATCCGTGGCTGGCGCCGACGTCCGACCAAAAATGTTCGTGTCAAGGTGATTTTCAGCCTCCAGAATCTTATAGAGGTTAGAGAGTCTCAGTTCCAACTCACAAACTTTCTTAGAGAGGGAAACACAGCTGTCACAGGTTGGAGAGGGAGCCATGGCTTTCCAGGCCAGGGGTGGCTAACCAAAACAAACAGGTTAGCCTAGCCCGGTTTGTTGACCAAGAAAAATCAAGTGGCAAGAATCCTCGGTCCAGTAAAATTATCCATCCATCTTCTTCCGCTTAATCCTTTTCAGGTCGCGGGGGGGTGGGATGGGGGGGCTGGAGCCTATCCCAGCATCTTTTGGGCGAGAGGCAGGGTACACCCTGGACAGATCACCAGTCCATCGCAGGGCCAACACAGAGAAACAGACAACCATTCACTCTCACATTCATACCTAAGGACAATTTACAATCCCCAGTTTGAGGCCAATTAACCTAACTTGCATGTTTTTGGCATGTGGGAGGAAACCAGAGAAATCTCGGAGTAAACCCACGCAGACACGGGGAGAACATGCAAACTCCACACAGATCACAGTTGGTCGGGGGCTGGGTTCGAACCCAGGATCTCTCGGCCAAGGGTGAGTTGCTATGCTGCCAGTGCTAACCACTCCGCCACCACGCTGCCCAGTAAAATTATAAGTGGGTAAAAATCATCGAGAACGATGATGCAGAAATTCCAACTGTTTGACAGCGTCTAGCAGCATCTGACAGTGCCTGACTTCAGGCACTAAGTTGTCATGGTTTAATAAGCTGACAGCTCACGTGCACGATGCAACAGTACAGGAAATCAACCACATGAAGGGGCACGTTCGAAAGTTTATTAATTTGCAAAATAAACATACAGCTACAGAAACAGTCACTTGCCAGAGGAATCCACCTGTGGAGAGAAGACGAGAGCTGTGAGTGGAGAAACGGAGTAAGGGGAAATGGGCAAGCCAAATTGCCACTTACTTGGGTTCCGAGAAAGAACTGGCAGGACCCCAGCGGAAAATAGATGAATCAGTCGGGTAAGGGGAATGAGCTGATGGTGCCTGATCGGGTTGAGGTTGAAAGCCGAGAAATAGTGGAGATGTGGCAGGAGAGCGCGCGCAGTCCTGAAGACACACCTGCACGGTGGCAGTAACCTGAAGAAGAGAGGAAAACAAGATTAGACAGCGTGTCAACACTTGTTAATAGATACTTGCTTGTCCTTTGACGGGCAGTATACCCAGACGAGCCAGTGCTGAATGCGCGGAGAAAGCCTCCTTAAGTACGCTGGCTGATGCGCAGGGGCAGATGTGTCTTCTGCCTCAGGTGCAGTGATGAGTTGGTGAATGTGAGACAGGACAGGAGGAGCACACTCTCGCTGCCCATGACACTAAGTCAGAGGAACAGAGGTACTAGCGCTGCTCTCAAATGCAGCACTAAAGTCTGTCTGCTATGCATTCTGCATATGGATTTGACTGTGACACACAAGAAGCTGGAGGGGCTGTTGGAGGAGATAAGGCAACCTCCTCATAATGAGGTGGTTTTCTCACTGTCCTCCTTTTGCCCAAATAGCTGTAAGATCACCTTCCCAGAATCAGTTATCAGTACCTGACCTTCCTTCAGTGCAGCTACTATTTTAGGAATGAAACACATAGTCCTAGTCTTTTTCTTCTGTTTCCTGCAATCTGTTTTTAATTTTTCCAAATTTAGGATTTCCTGCCTTAACATAATTTTCCTCTGCAGTGAGATGACTTTGTATGATTACCTGCAGAATTTCTACCAGTTTGGTTGACTGAGGTATGGTTTTTTCTGACCATGGAAAAAATCCCTGACTCTGCATGTCCTCCACCCACTGGTGAAACTTTCTCACCTCCCTTTTTCTGTCAGGCACATCTATCTGCCTCTCAATCGCCTTCTCTGTTTTCTCACATATCTCCTTCACAGTAAAAAATGGTTTTGACAATGCCATAGTTATCAGGTACCCTATACAAACTATGGGGAGCAAAAGTTAGCATATATTTACAGCCCTTGGGTCTAAACTCCGATTTTTCAACTCCTTACTGGGAATTGCAGCCTCTACAAGCTTCTACCTGTTGTTCTAATAACACAGGCGGTAGAGCATATGGCCTGCAATGGTTGCAAATTCTTTGCTTCTGATAGACCAGGGAAAAAAACACATTCCCTGAGGACTTTTAGCCTTTATTTCCCAAACCTCACAGTTACACTGCGTCTTATTCCAGACAACCAGAAATGGGAATCGGGATCGGGGCTAACCCCGTCACCCTATACCACTCTTTGTGTCTTAAAATGGGATAAAAGAGGTTAACCACCCACACATTTTATCCCCACAATATTCACAGAGACGAGACAATGTCAACATGCATGGAATACACACTATCTACAGAAACAATTGTGTGATTGTGTGCCTTTCCCTTTGCCGCTCGTTACTATGGACTTTTTTCACCAGTTTAACTCATAACAGAGGCTATTTACCTTGACCTCACGTCCAAAATCAAAACCACTGATAGCTTTTTTATGGAGATCAGCCCAGCTGATTTTATCAAACTGACCAAACACAATAGCTCACCATTTGATGGTACTTAGGTTCTCTTCTCGTATTGTGCCGGATTCCTTATGATGACATAATTCACTCACGATTTGTTCTTACTTAAGATTCTCATGTAATGTCATAAATTCCTTAAATGCCCATTATTTCCATTCACATATAACTCAGTATCAATACTTCTTATTCTCTATAAAAGGCGGCTTATAAATCTGACCCTTAAAAAAATGTATTAATAATTAAGCAATTCATTCATATTATCTTAACATGAAAATGATTAAAATATTCTCTGCATGATCTTAATTCTTCAAAAAATGACATTAAAATCTCAAATTTCTGTTAAAAATTATAATTATCAAATTCTTAATTTACTGTATGTAAAATTATAATTATGACAAAAAGACTTAATTCCACTGAATATTGCAGACAAACCTACAGAGATTTGTTTAAAAAGGTTCCCTGCTCACCTTGTTAATATAAGCCAGCCAAGAGTTGTCTGCAATAGACAGATGAAAAACTTTTCGTCCGGTCACCTCTGATGCCTGCCAACTGGCCAATCACGTTGGCGGTCACCAGGTTGTAGAAACTCTTTTTCCTTCTCTCTGTAAAAGTGTGTTCAAGAATTGAAAAATTAGCACAATACCATATGAAATGCATCAGAGATTTAAGAATCACATGAGAGATGCTATTTCACACTTATCTGTTTATTTTCGAAGGATGCAGAGAATAATCACAGCTGTGGGTCTTGGTCCCGGCACAACCCGTCAGCCTAGACCACGAAAAACAATAAAAATCCAGTACATATTTCTTCTGGTCTGGGGCGTTCCCCAGGCCTCCAACAATAACCCCCTCCTTCAGGAATGCTGACTCCATCAGTTGTCTTCCCCCCCAAGGTCACCTGGCCAGGTGCATCCTGCTGAACAATGGCTCTCTTCTTCAGAAATGCTGACTTCATTATTTCCAATCGCAACCGTGAACAAATTCACCTCCCCACTTCTATGTGTGAGTAAAAGCAGCCCATTGTTTGCTAAGTGATAAGGGGTGTGTGTGTGGATAGCTAACCCACATCTTTTATGTTCAGCGTGGAGCAGTTCGAGAGACTTCATATAGCAAAAGCACATTTGTGCAAAAAATTTTTAATATCCTAATCCTATCTAAACATTTTTACAAGCTGATCACAAAGTATTTCATCTGTCTTATTTCCAAAATCATATGAAGCCACTAACTCATGCAGAGCAGCCAAATATTGCAGTACTGATTCATTTGGCCCCTGCGTTCTTTTCCAAAAATTGTGTCATTCCACAATGATGTTAACTTTTGGCAGGAAGTGGGCCTTTAAAGCAGCAATAGCAGAATCCAGTGTTGTACCTGTGTCTGGCAGGGAATGGAACATTCTTTGACCTTCTGCACCCAAGCAGTGAAGCAAAGCAGCTCACTTTCTTGCATCAGGCCAGCTGTCTCCAGTAGCAGCAATCACAACCATGTAGTTGTTAAAAATCTTCAGCCAAGTATCAAAAAGCATGCATGGCCCCTCAGGAACCGGTAGAAAAAATTTGGAAAAGTCACATTTAGAGCGGCCGTTTCACCAAAATATAACTGTAGGGATGCAGTAGAAATGTGTGGGATTCTCGTCGCCAATTTGTAATGGTAGATAGCAAATAATGACCCAGGATTAGGTGGATTCTAATGGAGATCAGGATCAGATAGACATGGCAGAACAGGAAGTCAACAACAACTAGATCGAGTACCAATTTGTATATGTAGTGTCCCCAGTGTTAGGAGTGAGAATAGCATGCAGATTATTGAACACAACATTATGCCAAAGTATGACCGAGTCCTTATTGTTGGAAATTTTAATATCCATTTGTGCTGTCCGGATAAGCCACTGCTGAATGACTTTTTAAACCTTATTTATTCTTTTAATTTGGAACAGTTTTTACCTGGTGGACCTACACAAGAACACAAACATACATTAGACCTTGTTCTCTCTCATGGTTTGTCTGTTTAACCTGGAGATTAGTGATGCTGTATTTTCTGACCATATGCCAACTTTATTTAATGTTGTTTGATCCTCTACCAAAATTAAAACCTGTGCTCCTGCTCACTGTCGAATTTTTAACCCCTCCACTGCTCGTCAGTTTTCCACTGCTTTTACCCAGATCTGTGCTCCCCCGGATTTTACTTCTTCTGATATGGAGGACCTCAGTTCCTGGTTTTACTCCTCTTGCCAAACTGTCCTTGACTCTGTGGCCCCATTATTTTTTTTTTTTTAATTTAACCCTTATTTAACCAGGCAAGACAGATTAAGAACACATTATTATTATTATGCCACGGTGAAACTGAGAGCCATACACACTGTTGCCAACTTCTCAGTAAGGAAAGTAGCTATTGGCTGTCCTAAAAGTTGCTAGAAGTCACTTAATGATGTAATCATCTAATTTGCACAACTGGTCATTTGCATGTAACACCTACGGCTGTCAGACTTTATAACCTAACCAGGGCTGCTTGTAGAGGTTGTATTGAATGTACTAAATACAGTGTTGGGCAAGTTACTAAAAAATAGTAACTAGTTACAGTTACTTCTTTTCAAAAGTAACCAAGTTGCTTTTGAATTACTGCATCATTAAAGTAACTAGTTACTTGGAAAAGTAACTTTCACGTTACTTTTAAATGCATACTTAAATCCTCTTGCACACATAGCAAGATCAAGGGCCCCTTGTTCTAATTAGAAAAAACAAGAAAAAGAAAACTGATGAGAAAAAGTATCATCTTACAGACAAAAAATATCTCAGATTTACACAAACTATTGTAGAAAGTCAGAAATTTACTAGAAATAAAGCTGTAAATTCACAGAGAAAACTTTGGACCCCCTCGCCCACGAGCCATATGTTTGTCACCCCTGGACCAGCCCATTAAAAACGCATATTTAGAGGATTTACTTCCATGAAATAGTTGCATATCACAACTGCATGTAAATGAATGCGATAAAATAAAATAAAAAGCACAGATAAATGAAAGTTCACCGCTTAAAAGAAGCTCTTCTTTACGTCAACAAATCAGTCACTTTTTCTCTGTGCATAAGAAAATTATTACAATTACTTACACATTTGCATAACTGCAGACATTAAAGGGCTGATGACACGATTTTGATATTTTTTAGGATGTTGTGTAAACCCAAAAGTCATTGTCGATGATCAATGTAACATTTACAACCGTGCCTGCATAAACTAGTTATCATCAAAAAACAGCAGCCGCTGACTGGACTGTGGTACCGCCCACCGAATTAAGGGCGGCACCCCCATGACGTAAGCAGGAGAACAGACTCCGGTGTTGTTGACTGGAATGACAGCAGCTTTGTAGCTCACAGTTTCTCTGATTTCTTGTTTTAATTTTATGGCTGTGCCTTCGCGTTGTGTCGCAAGCTTAGATAAACAGCAAGCCGTGAAAGACCACATCACACGCTTCAGCTCCAACTGTTATAAGTCTCCTCGTGCGCTTTTATGCAGGAGGAGCAGAGGAGGGAAAGGATTAATGGATTTACATGCAGCTTTGACCTGCTTTCTGTGATCCCATGCTGACATCTCGCCAGTTCGGTCACGTCCCCTCTCTTATCACCAGCTGATTCAAACTCCTGCTGATGATGTTTCCCGGTCCTCGCCCAGGTGCTTCTCATCACACCATCACCAGCAGCAGTGCGTGTACTTTGCGGCCGTTTGCCAGTCATGCACTGATGGTCCATAGTGTTGTCATCTGTGCTGTTTGTCTGCCAGTATTTTCAGCACTCTCACGACGTGCTAGTCACTCCATGTTCGCCGTGGCTCTCATGCGTCCTTGAAGCGATGTCGGCTCTGGGGTGCACCTGTGGCTAACATGTCTCCTCTTATTCGTTCGCTGGGCAATACGTCTTCACCTTTCAGGGAGCTGTCTGTCTTTCTGTATTAAATGTGCTGTGGTGAACCCTGCCTGCAAATCCTCATTATTTCACCCTCCCTTTCCCTGCCCTGCGTAAGAGCGCACGGAAGGTCATGATGAATGGATTTACGCGCAGAATTCACCACAGCACATGTACTGAACATAAGAATGATGACAACAGTTCCCAAAAAGGTGAAGAGCCACAAAAATAAGCAGAAACACCCACAGTTGGTGTTCGGGGCCAACATTGCCCAGCGAACATGGAGAGGAGATGTATTAACCATAGTTGTGCCCCAGGGCCGACATCGCTTCAAGGGGTGCAACAGAACCACGGCTGTGTAGAGTGGCCAACATGTCGTGATAGCGCTGGCAACATTGGCTGGCTGACAACACGGCAGATGATGCACACAAACCATGAACAGCTGACTGTCAAAGAGAGAGGGCGTGTGTGTTCGGAGTGGCAAATCTTGGACAGTGCTCACCTGAAAGTGGCTCAAAACGCACATAAAACATATGTACAAAACAAAAACAAGAACTCAAAATATAATCCATAATAAACCCGATGCCTGAGCCACAGAGAATACACTGCTATGATTTTATTGAAAAATTGGGTTTAAATAAATTATATTTATGAACAAATAATTTGTTGGAATATCTGTAACAAAAGAATAACACTTGGTGTCCCCCTGTCGTGTATTTGTCGCTGCTGCTGTGGCAGGCACGTGTGCCCCTCCACCGTCACTCCCTGAGTGTGACTGGCTTGGCACAATGCCCGCTTGGCACGGCTCAAACCTATATGGTCTGATGCCCCCAGATTCTTCATTATCATCCCATTCTTCAGAACTATAATTGTCTGAAGATTGGACAACACAAACCAATTCCAGACTACATGTGCTGGAACCATCGTGGATGTTTTCAACAGCTTCCATCCTGTGTGTACAATGGGCAGGCAAGCGCTGTGTTCTCCCGATGACGTGACTACATGGCAGCAGGATTTTCCAGCCACTGACGTAATTGGTGACGTGGCGCTCATGAAAATGTCAGATATTCGCCTGAAAAAAGCCTGTTTGACTTAGAACTGCATAGACCAACCTATTTTGTCATATTGTATTATGTGTTGAAAAATTAAAGGAAGTCAAAAATGTGTCATCAGCACTTTAAATGCGAGCTTCTTGCTCAAAAAATACTCATGTTTAACCACAGAGGTAGGAGCTGTTGGGAGCTACTCATGCTGGGACAGGGTTCGATATGAGAAGTCGCCACGGGCATTACTTCCCACTGGGTTGTATGTGGGGGGCAGTGTGGTGGTGGAGTGGTTAGCACTTCAGCAGCACAGCAACTCACCCTTGGCCAGGGGATCCTGGGTTGGATCCCAGCCCCCGACCAACAGTGATCTATGTGGAGTTTACATGTTCTCCCCGTGTCTGCATGGGTTTACTCCGGGATTTCTCCGGTTTCCTCCCACATGCCTGGATTCGATCCCAGCCCCCAACCAACAATGATCTGTGTGGAGTTTGCATGTTCTCCCCATGTCTGCGTGGGTTTACTCCGGGATTTCTCCAGTTTCCTCCCACATGCCTGGATTCAATCCCAGCCCCCAACCAACAATGATCTGTGTGGAGTTTGCATGTTCTCCCCGTGTCTGCGTGGGTTTACTCAGAGATTTCTCCGGTTTCCTCCCACATGCAAAAAACATGCAAGTTAGGTTAACTGGAATCAACTGGGGCCTCAATTGAAGACCGATGGACCACTCTCCGTGATGCATTGACTGCTGCCGCCAAAGAAACACAAGAAAAACCAAGACTGGTTCAACGAGAATGACGAAACAATCACTGACCTCATAGAGGCTAAACGCCATGCATGTCTTGCGTTTGAAAATGATCTGTCTGCAAAGAATCAACAGAAACACCAGCAAGAAAAAGCGACATGCCAGAGAGGGATTCGTAAAGCCCAAAACACTTGGTGGCAGCAAAAAGCAGAAGATTTGCAAAAATATGCCGACCAATGGGATATGCGCCGTTTTTATGCTGCAATAAAAGAGATCTTTGGCCCCACCAGATCATCTGTGGGCAGCCTAAAAGATGCAAATGGCTCCACCATTATCACAGACACCAAGGGGATCCTTGACTGTTGGAAGTCCCACTTTGAGAGTCTGTTAAATAGTCACTTTTGCACCCCTAGTGATCTCCTCTGCAAGACCCCGCAACACTCCACTCGCGAGTGGATGTCTACACCACCTTCACTACACAAGCTAAATAAAGCTATAAAGCACATGAAGACAGGCAAAGCACCAGGACCAGATAACATCCCGCTGGAGTCCTATCTTCATGGAGATCCCGAGGTGAAAAACTATTTAATGCAGCTTCTACTTAAAATATGGGAAACCAAGACGTTACCAAGTGACTTTAAAAATGCAAATATAGTCACGATTTTCAAGAAGGGCGATAGAGAGAACTGCAGTAGCTACCGCGGCATCTCACTACTGAGCATTGCAAGCAAGAGCTTTGCTCGTATCCTTTTCAACCATCTTCTTGTAGTAGCCGAGGATGTACTTCCTGAGTCCCATTGTGGCTTTAGACCCTCTCATGGTACAGTAGGTACAGTGGGGCAAAAAAGTATTTAGTCAGCCACCAATTGTGCAAGTTCTCCCACTTAAAAGATGAGAGAGGTCTCCAATTTTCATCATAGGTATACCTCAACTGTGAGAGACAAAATGAAAAAAAAAATCCAGAAAATCACATTGAAGGATTTTTAATGAATTAATTGGTAAATTCCTCAGTAAAATAAGTATTTGGGACTTCCGGTTATGGCGGCCACGTAGGAAGATGTGTTTCACTCTGCTCTGCTCCTAAAAATAAAAAGTAGGCTAAAACTCTCTCAATTGGAACAAAAACCTATCCTAGCGTTTAGGCACGGATATGGTAAAAACCAAGGCTGTGAAATCAGGCGGAGGAAAAACTGATTCGTCGAGACAATCCAAGTTAACAGACTTCCACGCTCGTGACGAAGCAGAAAAATCTCCAGAGACTATGGCGGAGGAGGGAGCTAGCGGCGGAGCGGTGACTGCCGAGGAGGGAACAAATGCGGTACTTGCTGCTATCAGCTCTGTGAGAGCAGACTTTTCGTCTAAGTTTGATGGGATTATAGCATCGATAGAAGGAATGAGAAAAGAAATAAACGACTGTATGGAACGAGTATCGCAGGCGGAGCTCCGAATCTCCAATGCTGAAGATGACGTCACCAGCCTACAATTAAAGGTCCAAACATTGGAATTAAAAAATAAACGTCTGGAAGATAACGTCCTGGACTTAGAATCCCGGTCACGACGTTATAATTTAAGGCTGGTGGGCCTCCCGGAGGGTACAGAGGGACGGGATACATGTTCCTTTTTGGAAAAGTGGATTCCAGAGGCGCTGAACAACGCGGATCTGCAGTCATCGGTCGTCTTGGAGAGCGCTCATTGAATCGGCCCACCAAGAGATAATAAGACACCACCGAGGACGCTGATTATGAAGTTCCTCAACTACAGAGACAAGATGACGATCACCAACGCAACGCGTGCTAAAGGAGAAATCAAATACCAGGATCATCAGGTGCGGTTCTACCCAGATTTGGCCACAGGAATTCAACAATTAAGGAAACAGTTTGACCCCGCCCGTAAAGAGCTGCGCAACCTCGGGATTCATATATACATAAATATATAAATATATATACAAAGTGCGGAGCATTGTAGCAAGATGGAATAAACAGCATAACCGTCTGCTTAGTTATCCTACATAGTATGAATATGTACCCATACATATTGTCACCCTCCGTAGCGACTGATATTGTCCTAGTTGTATACTGGAGGGGACCATTTGTGTAAGTCTGTTACGTCTTTTGCATTCAATACTATTAGGTTGTCACGTTTTTTGCTATCTCTGCGAGCAGCCCTGCTTAGGTTATACAGTCTGACAGCCGTAGGTAGGAAGGACCTGCGAAACCTCTCGGTTGTGCACCTAGGATGATGTAGTCTGCTGCTAAATGAGATCCTCAGTGCGTTCAATATGTCCTGCATAGGGTGGGACTCGGACTCCAGCAGAGATGACAGTTTAGCCATCATCCTTCTCTCTCCTATCTCCTCCACTGGGTCAAAACGTTGCCCCAGGACAGAGCTAGCTTTCTTGATCAGTTTGTTCAGTCTCTTCCTATCGGCTGCTGTAATGCCGTTGCCCCAGCAGACCACTCCAAAAGTGATGGCTGATGCCACCACTGTGTCGTAGAATGTCTTCAGCAGCGCCCCTTGTACACCAAAAGACCTGAGCCTCCTCAGTAGGAACAGCCTGCGCTGTCCCTTCTTGTAGAGTGTGTCGGTATTGTGTGACCAGTCTAGTTTATTGTTCAGATGAACACCAAGGTACTTGTAGGACGTCACCATCTCAATGTCTGTTCCCTGTATGTTTACTGGTGCTGTGAGGGGTTGTCCTTGCCTGCGGCAGTCCACCACCAGCTCCTTAGTTTTCCTCGCGTTGATCTGGAGGCAGTTCCGATGGCACCAGTCCACGAAGTCCTGGATAAGTCCTCTGTACTCAGCTTCATCTCCGTTGGAGATGAGGCCGACAATCGCAGAGTCGTCAGAGAACTTCTGTAGATGGCAGTGTGTTGTGTTGTGTGAGAAGTCCGCAGTATAAAGGGTGAACAGGAAGGGAGCCAAAACCGTTCCCTGGGGGGGGGCCCATGCTACCGATGATCGTGTCAGACACACAATCTCAGGTTCTCACAAAAACTTGTTCTCACTTGTGCAAAGGACGTCAAAAACCGCATAAAAGCTGCACACTCCGCATATGGATGCCTTTGTCATCGAGTCTTCAATAATCATGCGATAACCATCCGCACCAAAATCATGGTTTTTCGGGCCGTTGTTCTTTCCACCCTTCTTTACGCCTGTGAAGCCTGGAACTTGTATCGTCGTGATATCAAGCGCCTTGAGAACTTCCAACAGAGAAAGCTCAGACAAATACTTGGCATTCGTTGGGAGGATCGACTTTCAAACAATGAGATTCTCAAGCATGCTCTGCTACCTAGTGTGGAAGCTACCATCTTGCAGCATCACCTTCGATGGACAAGACATGTTGTACGGATGGACCCCACCAGACTACCATGAATCATACTCCAGGGGGAGCTTGAGACAGGAAAAAGACCACATGGTAGGCCAAAGCTGTGCTACAAGGACCAGCTAAAATGTTCCCTGAAGCAAGCTAACATAGACAAAAGATCTTGGGAACAACTTGCCACCGACAGAGCAGCCTGGAGAAGAAGAACTTGGGAAGGCACAGACTCATTTGAGAGGCTCAGAAAACAACAGGATGACGATAAACACAAACGAAGACAAGAAAAACAAAACTAACCACGTCCCCCACCCACAATAAAATGTGACTTCTGCCCACGACAGTTCTATCATAGGCTGGGCCTTCAGAGACACATCCGCAATCGACATCGATCACAGATGGCAACGTCCTGAAAACTAAGACGAAACCAATGCTCGGATACGAGCTGAAGCCGACGAGAGTGAATGGTTGTCTGTCTCTCTGTGTTGGCCCTGCGATGGACTGGCGATCTGTCCAGGGTGTACCCTGCCTCTCGCCCAAAGATGCTAGGATAGGCTCCAGCCCCCTTGCGACCTGAGAAGGATTAAGCGGAAGAAGATGGATGGATGCCAAAAACGTCAAATTTAGGTAAATTTGCATTAAACTGGAGATTCTAAATTGTCCTTAGGTATGACTGTGAGAGTGAATGGTTGTCTCTCTCTCTGTGTTGGCCCTGCGATGGACTGGCGATCTGTCCAGGGTGTACCCTGCCTCTCGCCCAAAGATGCTGGGATAGGCTCCAGCCCCACCACGACTTGAAAAAGATTAAGCGGAAGAAGATGGATGGATGGGTTGCGTGTGAGCAGGACAGGAAACCGACTGGTGTTCAGCTGGGCCATGGTATGCTATTGTTTACCTTCCGTCAGCTGTATTGAGTAATTTTTAACGGCAGGAAATATATATAATATATATGTAAATAGACAAACTGAAAATACACCACATTTTTGGATCAGCCAATCACGGTGCAGTGCCGTCAGCTGTTTCTGTCAGCTGTATGGTATGCTGAAATTATGAGTGGAAGCGTATTTCCTGTTACTACGCATGCAGCGCATGTGTAGTAACCCAGGGTATGGCTGTTCTGAGCAATATGGTAAAATGGCGGAACACCGGCAGAGGAGACTGATGGTTGCAGTACAGTAGGATCAGTTTATATTCATTTGTGCTAAAAATATCTATCCATATTAATAAAATGAGTAACGCATCTGATCACATTTCAGTAACTGTAATGAATTACTGAATTCTTAAACAGTAATTTCATTATGCAGCACATTACTGCAAAAGTAGTGGCATTACAGTAATGTGTTACTCCCAACACTGACTAAACGTAACAACTTTGCACAACAGAAATTGTCCCCTCCAATACACAACTAGGACAATAACAATATTACTGAGGGTGGCAACAACACTGTGATTCAAATGCGAAATATACTGTCTGGGTACATCAAAGTCAAAGTGTCAAAATGCCAAAAGTCAAAGTGCCTTTATTGTCATTCCATTGCTAATAAACAATGCAATGAAATTGAGATACTGCTCCCTAAAAACAAACTATCACACTCACAGTTCACTCATGCATTTAACATTCTTATAATTACAATAATAAATAATGCTTGAAACAATATTACCTAAAAGTTGAATACAATATGTACATAGCAATAATGAAAACATACTGAGCAATAAATATATAAGACCAGTTTATACACACAGGGTTATTGCCACAAAATAACCTAAAACAACATAAAATAATATCAGCAGTCTGTACGTGTTACATAAATCCATTCAAAATATGTACTGCTGCTGGGAAAAAAAACTATGATTAAACCTGGTAGTCCGGGTTTTATGGGATCTGTACCGCTTTCCCGAGGGGAGCGAGTGAAAGAAATCATGGCCTGGATGAGTGGAGTCTTTAATGATGGCAGTAGCTCTGTTGAGGTACCGAGACCTGGAAATCTCTTCCAGAGAAGGAAAAGAACAGCCAGTGATTTTTTGCGCAGTCTCGATCACTCTCTGGAAGGCTTTGTGGTCTGCGGCTGAACAGCCCTCATACCAAACCGTGATGCCACATGACAAAATGCTCTCAATAGCAGAGCAATAAAATAAAACCAGCAACTGTGCATTCAGGACATTCTTCTTGAGGAGCTCAGAAAGTGTAGACGTTGTTGAGCCTTTTTTATCGTAGCTATGGTGTTAACTGCCCAGGTAAGGTTGTGAGAAATATGAACACCCAGAAACTTAAAAGCCTCCATCCTCTCCACACACTCCTTGCCTATATATAGAGGAGGCAGCTCACTGCTATGCTTCCTAAAATCAATAATGAGTTCTTTTGCTTTTTTTTGTATTCAATAGCAGATTATTATCTGAGCACCATCTCACCAGTTTCTGGACCTCATCTCTGTATGCGGACTCATCTCCTCCTGATATGAGCCCCACTACTGTTGTGTCATCTGCAGACTTCACTATAATGTTTGTGGGATGAACAGGTATGCAGTCATATGTGTACAATGAATACAAAGTGGGGCTCAACACACAGCCCTGTGGCGAGCCTGTGTTAAGCATGACTGTAAAGGAGGAATGGGGTCCGAGTCTAACAGTCTATGTTCTGTTTGTTAGGAAGTCCTTAATCCCGCTGCAAGTGTGAGTAGGCAGACGAAGCTGAAGCAATTTGGTGATGAGAATGTTGGGAATAATTGTATTAAATGCCGAGCTATAGTCCACAATATAGTTACATATTCATATTCTGCAGGGTAATTTAACAAACTGTAATGCTGTTTATTCCATCTAGCTGTGATGCTCCTGCACTGTGTTTATATGTGTACATACACTACTGTAGGAAAAAGTCAATTTTGGACAACCTCTAGAAAACCCCCAGAAAACAGTGTTGATTAGATGCTAATGGCTAATATAAATATTCCTAATAAATGTATCTAAAAGACTGTGATTTAATGGTTAATGGTAAATAGGAGCATTTATAGGGAATGTAACTAAAGGACTGAATCTGAACTGTTTAGATGTAAACTGTCAGTGAAAGCAGTAGCGCGTTTGCGCCACAGGTGGCGCTCAGTAGTGATAAGACACTGTACAGTGTTAAAGAACAAGAGAAGAAGAGTAGCGAACGTTCCAGAGTGTGAAGAAGATGGTGTCAAGTGATATATGGCCGTTGCTGGCTGATGTGCTGTGTAAGTGTGCCGTGCCGGGTGTGGTGGAAAGTCAATAAACCGCTGCAAAGTCTGACAGCTTGGCCCTCATCCTTTCCCCTTCGCCCTCCGGGGTGTAACAAAAACTTGGTAGCAGAGGATGGTTCAGTCATGTCTAAGACGGTGAGTGTGCAAATTAAAAAAAAAAAAAAAAAAAAAGGCCGTAACGATGGAACTGGAGCAGCTACAAGATAAGCTAAGCGAGGCCTTGGTGCCGTTACAGGCTGAACAGCTAAACGAGGTCTGTTTATTTGCAAAAATAAACCCAGCCAAGCCGTCTAAAAAATACACGCTGATACGACTGTTAATCGAGGAGGTGGAAAAAACCATTGAAAGCGAAGAGGAGGATGTAGCCCGCGCGTTTCTGCTAAAGCTAATAGCATATGCTACCGAAGCCAAGCAAAGCGAACCGTCGACGCAGGCAGCGGCCGGCACAAGCCGGGAGACAGAGGCGCTCGCCAGTTTACAAAGCCAATATGCCGCTCTGCATGAAAGTATCCTTGATTCAGCTAAAAGGGTTGAAGAGGAGATAGCGAGGCTGACCGATGACGAGGCCGCGCAGCCACAGAGCCGCCATTTTGTGACACAGCCCGTGGCCGCGCAGCCACAGAGCCGCCATTTTGTGACACAGCCCGTGTTCCCCGCAGCGCCCCTACTGCCAGAAGTGACCATTAAACGGGAGTTTAAGATAAATGGGCAGATAGGGGAGAGGGGCCAAAAAGACAGGTTGTCTTATTTCAACCTCATTCACCAGATCGATATGGGCCTAAAGAAAAAGCAGTGAGGCTGAGATAATTGAGGCTGTTGTCAGAGCAGTGAGTCCCGGATTGAATTTGCGCGCTATGCTGGAGATCAAGTCAGATCTCACCCTGCCACAGCTGCGCATTATCCTGCGAGGACATTATAAAGAAGATAGTTCCACTGACTTGTATCATCGTCTGATAAATCTCACAAGACAGTAATGAGTCACCCCAGAACTTCCTGTTTCGCACCACTGAGCTAAAGGAAAGACTTTTAGCAGCATCCAGAGAGCCTGGCACGGAAGAGCAGTTTAGTTCTGATCTTATTCAGAGGAAGTTTCTGAGGGCGGTGGAAACAGGACTGATCAGTGCTGATGTGAAGTATCAACTGAAGCGCTATTTGGAGGATCCCGCCGTCACTGACGAGCTTCTGATTTCAAAGACAAATGCAGCAGCCAGTCTTGAATGGGAACGACACCAAAAATTTAAAAGGCACACGAAAGAACCAAAAGTTCGAGAATGCCGAGTGGAAAATCTGATGGGTCAGTATGCAACAGAGGAAGGAGTGGATGGCCAAGAGCGCCCCCCACCATCAATAAAAGGTAAAATCCTTAAATCCCAAAGCACAGTGACCCGTACGAAATCTGAGCTCCTGGACATAGTCACGCAGCTGAAGAGTGGTATGGAGGAGATCAAGAAGGTCATACGTGAGTCTCCCCGAGCACCTCATGCTCAAAGAGCCAGGAGGGCACGTGGCTGCAAGAGCTGTCAGTCCACCAGCAATGGCGATCAATGCGACCACTGCTTCAGATGTGGAATCAGCGGCCACATGTCAAGGGAATGTTGGATAGGAAGAAGACTTGGAAGAAGGATAGGGCAAGTAGACACGGCGGCCAATACTGTCGCAACCACAGCAGGACAAGCTAACACACAAGAACTGTATGAGCTATTACTGACAGTATTCGGAGGTTAGAATCAAGGCTGCTAGTGAAGGCCAAGGCACCTCCTGAAGAAACGGTCCGTGTTAATCTACTGTCCCCTAATCGCCAATTACAGTTACTCAATTTGGTTGGAAAAAATATATATCATCACCTGCTTCCTCGATGACAAGGAGACACAAGCATTGTGGGACACAGGGTCACAGGTCTGCTTAATGAATGACACCTGGAGACAGGAGCACCTGCCACACACCACCGTCAGAGGCTTAGCCCAGTTGGTGGGTCCAAGTATTCTGAATGGGAGGGCAGTGAACCAGACACCGATTCCATTCTCAGGGTGGGTCGAAGTCACTTTCAAGCTGCCGACAGTTAGTCGCCCTCCGGTGGAACTCTTAGTTCCTGTGCTAGTGGTGAAGGAGGATGGAGTGGCAGAGCCGCCTATCATTGGGTTCAACGTGATTGACCATGTCCTGAAGATGGGCATTAAACCCCCTTGTGCCATCAGTGAAGCTGTTAGTGCAACCTTCTCATTTGACTGTAAGAAAACAGAGGTATTTTTGAAAGTGATGCAAAGTGAGGAGGATAGGCTGGGGGAAGGAATGGTAAAAGTTGGCAGTGAGTTGGTTACCATCCCTGCTGGCCAAACCAAAGCAGTCAAAGGTTGTGTCAGG
Source organism: Pholidichthys leucotaenia (assembly GCA_020510985.1). Classification (NCBI taxonomy): domain Eukaryota; kingdom Metazoa; phylum Chordata; class Actinopteri; order Cichliformes; family Pholidichthyidae; genus Pholidichthys; species Pholidichthys leucotaenia. Next base: position 200,784,143 of record CM035848.1, read on the forward strand.
GCAGGCTCACTTCCAGACACACAAGACGTCTTATTTGAGCCGAGCCAGTACACCCAATTACCAGAGAGTTTGCAGATGCAGAGTGGGTTGGTGCAGTTATGGAAAGGGAGGCCATCTACGTTCAAAATACCTATAACAAACAGTACGTCCCGTGATATCCAGCTGCCCGCTAAGACCATTTTGGGGGAAACACAGAGAGTTAAAACTGCTTACCCGGCAGACATTAGACCCCCTGCTGTAAACCAAGCGACAGTCGACCCAACGACGAGTGAAACCGGAAGAAATAAAGAGACCAAGATGAACTGTGCCGTCAAAGAGACTATGGACATGTGGGACCCCCAGTTCCCCTTGATCATCTCTCGCCCATACAACAAGAGCAAGTAAAACAACTCCTATGGGAGGAACGGCAAGCGTTTTCCTGTGATGAGCATGATGTAGGGACAATTCCCTCTTTACAGTTGAAGATCCGACTCAAGGATCCCACTCCTGTCAAAAGAACTTATGTTTCTGTTCCCAGACCACTTCATAAAGAAGTAAAGGAGTATTTAGAAGATCTGCTCAACAGGGGCTGGATCACCAAATCCAAGTCATCGTATTCCAGTCCAATCGTCTGTGTGCGAAAGAAAGATGGAGGTCTGCGTTTGTGCTGCGACTTTAGAGAGCTGAACAAGAAGTCCATCCCTGACAGACACCCAATTCCCCGCATACAAGATATGCTAAACAGTCTAAATGGGAGTGCGTGGTTTTCAGTCCTCGACCAAGGGAAGGCGTATCACCAGGGTTTCCTGGAAGAGTCTAGTAGGCCCCTCACTGCATTTATCACTCCCTGGGGTTTGTTCGAGTGGGTAAGAATTCCATTTGGTTTGTCCTCAGCACCAGCAGCATTCCAAAGATCTATGGAGGAGTGCTTGTGGGGGTTGAGAGATGATATCTGTCTGCCTTACCTCGATGATAACCTTGTTCATTCACAGACTTTCGAAGACCACTTGCGAGACCTGAGAAGCGTCCTGCACCGCTATCAAAGCCATGGGGTGAAGCTGACTCCCCAGAAATGTGAGTTATTCAAGCAGCAGGTACGTTTCCTTGGTAAAATGGTAACAAGACAGGGCTACACCATGGACCCTGCGGACATTGCCCCAGTGCAGACACTCAAACAGCAGCAACCTTCCACTGTTGGAGAGCTAAGGAAATTGCTAGGTTTTATTTCATATTACCGTAGCTATATTCCAAACTTCTCCCGTATAGCAAAGCCTCTTTACGACCTTCTTGCTAACGACCACACAGATAAAGTAAAGAAAAACTCGAAAAAACATGTCAAAAAGAAAGATGGTGGCCAGTTGCCCTCATCCCAGGTAATCAGGTGGCGCCCAGAGCATCAAGCAGTAGTTTGTCAGCTTGTTGACTTTCTTTCCCAACCCCCAGTGTTAGGTTACCCGAACTTTGAGGAACCCTTCATTTTGCACTGTGACGCTTCACAGGAGGGGCTTGGAGCGGTGTTATACCAGCCACAACAAGACAAACTGGTGGTGAAAGCGTATGACTCCAGGACACTGTCAAATCCAGAGAAGAACTACCACCTTCATTCAGGGAAGCTGGAGTTTCTTGCCATGAAGTGGGCCATCTGTGAGAAGTTTCGGGATTATCTGTACTATTCCCCACCATTCACTGTCTATACGGACAATAATCCCCTAACGTATGTGCTCACCACCGCAAAGTTGAATGCAACCACACAGAGGTGGGTAGCAGAACTAGCTGATTTCCAGTTTGTGATTAAGTATCGCCCTGGAAAAGCAAACAGAGATGCAGACGGTCTTTCACGTATGTCCCTAGATATGGAGCAGTACATGAACCAATGCACACAAAATGTTGATCCTGATGTGATGAATTGTGTGGTGCAGGCAGTCAAGGTAAAGTCACAAGAAAATGAACCATGGCTTTGCCCAGTCACCATTTCTACTCTCATTAGTGAAGCAGATCGAGAAGCCAGCTCTGTAGCTGAAATATCAAAGACTGCTCTAAAAAGAGCTCAAAAAGAAGACTCCGTGATTGGAGAAGTGTTGCGTTATGTGTTGTCAAAACAATGGCCAAGAAGTGGAAAGCAGCAGAACAGTAAAATTGCAGCTTTAGTCAGGCAAAAACACAAGCTGTACTTGGAAGATGATGGACTGTTTTACAGGAGAACGGCATCACATGACCAGCTACTCCTACCCCAAAAGTTTCACAAGCTCGTGTTCAAAGAGCTCCATGAAAACATGGGCCATTTAGGGGTAGAGAGAGTGATGAACTTGATAAGACAGCGTTTTTATTGGGCTCATATGCAAAGAGATGTGGAGCACTACATCACTAAAGTTTGCAGTTGTTTGAAGAACAAACGTCCCAATAAGACAACAAAGGCACCACTGACTAACATTGTCACCACGTACCCATTTGAATTGGTGTCCGTTGATTTCCTGCACTTGGAGAAGTGCAAAGGAGGATATGAGTATATCCTGGTTTTAATGGACCACTTCACTCGTTTTGCCCAGGCTTACCCTTGTCGCAACAAAGCCACCCACACCACTGCTGAGAAGATCTTTGGAGATTTCACCCTCAAATTTGGTTTCCCCACACGACTCCATCACGATCAGGGTAGAGAGTTCCAAAATAAACTCTTTGCAAAACTCCAGGAGTACAGTGGTGTGCAGGGGTCCCGAACAACGCCCTACCATCCCCAAGGGAATGGGTAGGTGGAACGATTCAATCGTACACTGTTGGCAATGCTCAGAAATTTGCCTGAAGCAGCCAAGGAAGACTGGAAGTCCTCTCTGGCAAAAGTGGTTCATGCCTATAATTGTACGCGTAGTGAGGCTACGGGGTACGCGCCATATTTTCTGTTGTTTGGCCGTAGTCCAAAGTTGCCTATTGATCTAATGTTTGGCCTCACAACAAGAGAGCAGAGTGTTTCTCAGCAGGACTATGCTGAAAAGTGGAGAGCTACAATGACTGAAGCTTACAAACTCGCCTCTAAAACAGCAAACAAAGAAGGGATGAGAAGTAAAGCCCTTTATGATAAAAAGGTTCATGGTGCTGAGTTGCCCCCTGGATCCCGAGTACTGGTCCGAAACTTGACCGAAAAAGGTGGGCCAGGAAAATTAAGATCATTCTGGGAAGACAAGGTGTATGTCGTGACCCAAAAGAAGTACCCAGACAGTCCAGTATATGAAATCAGACCTGAAAATGGCAAGGGACGCACTCGGGTCATGCACAGAAACCTTTTGCTACCCTGTGACTTTCTTTCCATGGAAACAGTGGAGCATGCCTCTAATCAAACAAGAGAAAGAGAGTCTAAAAGACAAAGGCATGTAGACAGACAAAACAGCACGGATGATGAAGATGACGAGGGTTGGAGTGCCATAATCGGATTACGAGCTGGGAAGGATCAAAATCACCATCCACTGAGAGCCGATGCACCGGAGTTCTACCTGTACAGTGACACTACTCCGGAGGATGAGGACCAGGACCCAGATGATGTCACGCAGGTGCAGCTGGCACCAGAGGTCAACAATCCGGTGGTCCCAGATCCAGCTGAGGCAGACCAGGACCAGGGTGATGAGGTGTCGGAGTCCAGTTCCAGTGACCAGGAGGGACCTGACGAGATTCCTGCTAAAACATATCCTTCAAGAATGAGAAAACAGCCGTTGAGATTTACTTATGCAAAGTTAGGCCAACCTTGCACTTCATCTGTCTAGAACAAATGTGTAGAAGCTAGAGATAACCATTGTTCAGACATGAATGTTTTGGAAAGCAAATGAGTAGTGACTAACCTCATTACCAAGTTACTTTGATGGTTGATTAAAAAAGAAAAAAAAGAAAAAATTAAAAAAAGAAAAAGAGATTTTCAGTGTGTTACTAAGGCACAGGCATTACACAAAGGTTTATTTGGTAGGCTATGACTAGATTGAGTACCCTTACTCTCAGGAAAGATGCAGATACCCACCATGATGGATGGAGTGGTTGATGGTTATCGTGCACAAAGACCTCTTCTGCAAATGTATTGCATGGAATAGGAGATACATGCTGTACTATGGACTATTACCAGTTTGCTACTTTATGGACTTTAATGAACTCTGACTCCTGTTTAGTAATACCCTACTTACATGAGATACATGGTTACCAAATGTGAACTGTGAAAGAGAAAAAAAAACCCAGTAGTTTTGGGAAAGGTGTAATGTCGGGACGACATTAAAATTTTGAGGGGTGAGTGTAGGAAAAAGTCAATTTTGGACAACCTCAAGAAAACCCCCAGAAAACAGTGTTGATTAGATGCTAATGGCTAATATAAATATTCCTAATAGATAGATAGATAGATATTTCGAACACAAAAATATAACAAAAAACAAGCAAATAGCAAATGCAATAAAGTTACAGTATACACTGTTCGAAAGGGAGAAGGAAGAAGTGAACACTTATTGATTCCGACTCCTCTTTTCCATCGATACACCCATGTGAATTTTATACAAATTACCATCTTTAAGACCCCAAGTAAACAATTTACTGTATTTTTTACAGTTCAACATTAACACCCGTCCATTCTAACATACAATGAAGTCCATATATCAAAACCAGTCTCAAACGACACAGATACACACAGTGCTGTCCCACCCACCATTCCATAGTGTCCCATAATGTCCCAGAGTGAACATAATGAATCGTACATATAAATTCTACCCTTCTAACATATATCCTTTCAACAAATGGTGCTTATACCTCTTTTTAAATTGATTTCTGTTTGTACATAGTTTCAGTTCCTGCTCCAGACTGTTCCACAAATCCACCCCACAGACAGATATGCACATACTTTTCTTGGTTGTACGTATCGTGGGTTTTGTAAAGTTTAAGTCTCCTCTCAAATTATGATCGTTCTCTCTTTTTTTAAATATTTTTTGTATATTAGTTGGGAGTTGATTGTTAATCGCCCTGTACATTACTTGTGCTGTCTTAAATTTAACTAAATCGATGAACTTTATGACATGTGACTTCAAGAACAACGAATTGGTATGGTCTCTATATCCTGCATTGTTTATTATCCTTATAGCTGTTTTTTGTGATGTGCATATTGCTTGTAGGTTGGTCTTGTAGGTGTTTCCCCAGACTTCTACACAGTAGTTAAGATAAGGTAAAAACAGTGAATTGTACAATAAGACCAATGATTTATAGTCCAAGATGTGTCTTGTCTTCCCCAGTATGCCTATACTTTTGCTAATTTAGCCCGGATGTGACTGATGTGAGGTTTCCAGCAGATTTTACTGTCTAGCGTCACCCCCAGAAACTTATTTTCCTGTACTGTTTGTATTCTGGTATCATCTATCGTTACCATTATTTCATGATTTATTTTATAATTTCCAAACACCATAATCTTTGTTTTTTTTAGATTTAGAGATAATTTATTTTTGTTGAACCACTGCGTTAATTTTTCCATTTCGGTTGTGACCACCTCTAAAACCTGCTGCAAATTCTCAGGTTTTAATAAATGTATCTAAAAGACTGTGATTTAATGGTTAATGGTAAATAGGAGCATTTATAGGGAATGTAACTAAAGGACTGAATCTGAACTGTTTAGATGTAAACTGTCAGTGAAAGCAGTAGCGCTTTTGCGCCACAGGTGGCGCTCAGTAGTGATAAGACGCTGTACAGTGTTAAAGAACAAGAGAAGAAGAGTAGCCAATGTTCCAGAGTGTGAAGAAGATTGTGTCAAGTGATATATGGCCGTTGCTGGCTGATGTGCTGTGTAAGTGTGCCGTGCCGGGTGTGGTGGAAAGTCAATAAACCGCTGCAAAGTCTGACAGCTTGGCCCTCATCCTTTCCCCTTCGCCCTCTGGGGTGTAACACTACCATTCAAAAGTTTGGGGTCACTTAGAAATTTCCTTATTTTTGAAAGAAAAGCACTGTTTTTTTCAATGAAGATAACTTTAAACTAATCAGAAATACACTCTATACATTGCTAATGTGGTAAATGACTATTTTAGCTGCAAATGTCTGGTTTTTGGTGCAATATCTACGTAGGTGTATAGAGGCCCATTTCCAGCAACTATCACTCCAGTGTTCTAATGGTACAATGTGTTTGCTCATTGCGTCAGAATTCTCCAGATTACCTCAACAAATTAACAGCTAGAATGCCAAAGGTCTGCAATGCTGTAATTGCTGCAAATGGAGGATTCTTTGACAAAAGCCAAGTTTGAAGGAAAAAATTATTTCAAATAATAATTTGGTTTGTCAGTGCTCTGCACTGTGTGTTTATATATCTACATATTATTCCATCTAGCTACATTGCTCCGCACTGTGTTTACATATTCATATATTTATTCCATCCAGCTACAATGCTCTGCACTGTGTCTGTGTGTGTGTATATATATATTTTATAGTAATATGTACATATGTATATTAGCTGCTCTTGCTTGCTTGTTTGTTTTTTTTTTGTTTTTTTTCTTGCCTTCTGATTGTTGCTCTGAGTGTTGCTATCCCTGTGCTGTTGCAATCCTGGAATTTCCCCGTTGTGGGACTAATAAAGGCTTATCTTATCTTATCTTATCTTATCTTACAAATCATTATTTCTAACCTTGTCAATGTCTTGACTATATTTTCTATTCATTTTACAACTCATGGTGGTAAATAAAAGTGTGACTTTTCATGGAAAACACAAAATTGTCTGGGTGACCCCAAACTTTTGAACGGTAGTGTATGTATATTCATCTACTGCTTTGGCTAACCAGTTCTTATTATCTTATTAACTATTGCTCTGAGTGCTGCTATCCCTTTGCTGCTGTAATCCTGGAATGTTCCCGTTGTGGGACTAATAAAGGATTATCTTATCTCAATTGTAATGGGTGCTGAAAGACAGAAGATTAATGTCTTGGGGCAGACAAAAAGTGAGGAAAAAACACCCTAAATATGTGTAGAACTACAAATTAACTTTCTTCTGTTGATTCTTGGTTTGTTTGTTTGTTTTAATTTGGCATTTAAATAGGCCATTACTTCTGTATCATCTCCAATAAATAACTTCAACCAGCCTTTGAATTCAGGGTTTGATTCCCACTCCTTTCTGTATTTTTGAGCATACAGTTTAGACTGCGACATGATGAGCTAGCTGCTAGATGTTTAGCTTATGTCACACACACACACACACACACACACAGAGTGGACAAAGTGAGTACATGAATGAGGCTGTCAAATGCAGTGATTTATTAGTGTGACACTGACAGTGAAGAAACATGTAAATGTTTCTCTGCTAGTTGGTCGCATACCATCTCATCTTCAAGTGGCCCAAAATGACACTCGCTAGCGAGCTGCCTCAAATCAATGACATACTGGTGGATAGGCTCACCGACACAATGACGTCTCTGACGAAAGCAAATTCTCCGAACAGTCACGCTGTCTGGGGTGGATAAACGATTAGCTAGCAGCTCCACGACATCAGAATCAGAATCAGGTTTATTGCCATTGTTCATGTAGTACACAAACTAGGATTTTGTCTCGGTGCAATGCTGCAACATTAAACATGATAAGATAAAAGAAATAAACTATACATGCAATAAAGTGTAGAATAAGAGTAAGTGATACTGGTCAGCAGTTAAAATATATTAGCGAGCAGCAGATACTGTGGAGAACTATATAGTGCAGTCGGTAATGCAGGAAGAAAACAGTGATGATTGACATGAGTCTGGTTGAGCTGCTGTACATAGTGCACGAGAGTCAATAAGTCACTTAGTGTTCAGCAGTCTGATGGCAGAGGGGAAGAAGCTGTTCATGTGACGGGAGGTTTTAGTCTGGATGGACCGAAGTCTTCTACCAGAGGGGAGGGGGGCAAACAGTACGTGACCAGGGTGTGAGGGATCGGCTATGATCCGGCCAGCACGCCTCCGGGTCCTGGAGATGTACAGATCCTGGAGAGATGGGAGCTTGCAGCCGATCACCTTCTCAGCAGTGCGCACGACGCGCTGCAGCCTTAGTCTGTCCCTGGCAGTGGCTCCTGCGTACCACACGGTTATGGAGGTGGTGAGGATGGACTCGATGATGGCTGTGTAGAACTGCACTAACATCTTGGTGGGTAGCTTGAGCTTCCTCAGCTGCCGCAGGAAGAACATCCTCTGCTGGGCTTTTTTGATGAGTGAGCTGATGGTCGGCTCCCATTTGAAGTCCCTGGTGATGGTAGTGCCTAGGAAGCGGAAGGAATCAGCAGTGGTGATGGGAGAGCCTGAGAGGGTGAGGGGGGGCAGAGGGGTAGTGACTTTCCTGAAGTCCACAATCATCTCCACTGTCTTCAGAGCGTTCAGCTGCAGGTTGTTATTGTTGCACCAGGACGCCAGCTGGGCCACCTCTCTCCTGTAGGCGGACTCGTCGCCGTTGGAGATGAGCCCGATGAGGGTGGTGTCGTCCGCAAACTTGATCAACTTGACAGACTGGTGGCTGGAGGTGCAGGAGTTGGTGTAAAGGGAGAAGAGTATGGGGGGAAAGTACACAGCCCTGGGGTGATCCGGTGCTGATGCTAGTAGAGTCTGAGACAGTCTTTCCCAGCCGCACATGCTGCCTCCGGTCCGTCAGGAAGTCGGTGATCCACCTGCAGAGGGAGTCAGGCACGTTGAGCAGGGACAGCTTGTCCCGGAGCAGAGCGGGGCGGATGGTGTTGAATGCGGAGCTGAAGTCCACAAACAGGATCCTGGCGTAGGTTCCCGGGGAGTCCAGGTGCTGCAGGATGGAGTGGAGGGCCAGGTTGACTGCGTCGTCTACAGACCTGTTGGCTCGGTAGGCAAACCGCAGCGGGTCCAGGAGAGGGGTGGTGATGGACTTGAGGTGGGGCAGGACCAGGCGCTCAAAGGACTTCATGACTACAGAGGTGAGCGCTACAGGTCTGTAGTCATTAAATGACATCCTCATACAAGTCCAATGCACCGAGCATCCGTAGGACCCTCCGGCCTTCAATACCCAGGTTGTGGACAAGAAGAGCATGTGCCGTCACCTTATCAAGCTTCCCGAGGTCCAGCGCCATAATGTACGTTAGAAAGGTCTCCAACCAATGTGGCCATGGCACCGGTGGCTCGCCCGGGAGCTCAAGAAAGGGATGGAGTGGTGTAATGCACGCCTCCATACATTAATTCTTAGTCGCCAAATGTTATGTCCACAAACCTGGTGATGAACGAGGTCGAGAGAGTGGTAACGTTGAACACAGCTTTATTGAAGATGTGAAGTAGCAGTACACGGCAAGCACCCAGCGGGATCATCCGGCACAAGAGGAAGTGCCTATGACAGCCCACCCTGCAATATAGGGCAGTGCGATGACGTGACGGGAAGTCAGCGTCGCGTCAGTCACAATAAGTGCGCCACCACACTACTTATCCAGATGTGCTACCACAATGTGCACACACAGCACAGAGATAGAGCAGAAGAATGCCAGAGAGGAAGGTCATTCCTCCTCCCCAATCCTTGATTGTCCCTATAGACAGGCCATTTTAATTTATTTTACCCCATTTTCTTTTAAGGATTTGTTAGTTTTGGTGGGCTCCATGAAATCCCCCTCCTGCCCTTTAGATATCTTACCTACCTCAATGCTGAAAGAGGTAATTGGCTCAGTGGGTACATCTCTGGTTAATATCATTAACAGTTCACTTGAATCTGGTTGTGTCCCCTTGTATTTTAAACATGCAGTTGTGCAGCCACTTTTAAAAAAACAACCTTGATCCATCTGTTTTTAAAAACTTCAGACCAATGTCTAAGCTTCCTTTTGTTTCTAAGCTTTTAGAAAAAGTTGTCACCAAGCAGCTCACTGACTTTCTGATTGAACACAATATTTTTGATAAATTTCAGTCAGATTTTCGTCAGAAACATTCAACAGAGACCGCTCTTCTCAGGGTGTCGAATGATATTTTAAGGTCATCAGACTCTGGCAAATGCTCTGTTTTAGTGTTATTAGATCTTACTGCAGCATTTGATAGTATTGATGATTATATTTTGTTACAAAGGCTTAGAGATTGGGTAGGGATTTCTGGAAAAGCCTTGGAATGGTTTTCCTCCTACTTTTCTGGTAGGAGTTTTTCTTTGGCTATTGGCTCTTACTCATCTGACGCTGCTCCTTTAATCTGTGGGGTGCCTCAGGGTTCTCTTATGGGTCTGCTTTTATTTGCCTTATACATGCTGCCACTTGGCTCCATCATCAGCAAATTCAAAGGTGTGTCTTATCACTGCTACGCTGATGATTTACAGCTGTTTTTTTTTTTTTTCTTTTAAACCTGACCATGTTAACAATTTAAAAGTTATTCATGATTGTTTGTCTGCAATGAAGGACTGGATGTCTAGTAACTTTTTGCAACTTAATGCTGACAAAACTGAAGTTCTTATTGTAGCACCTAACAATCTAATTCCTAAGATGGTTAATAGCATTGGTTCATTAAGCTCTAATGTACAGTCTAATCTAAAAAATCTTTGTGTCATTTTTGACCAATCAATAAGTTTTGATCAGCATGTCAAATCTCTAGCGACTCGGAATTGCTTTTTCCACCTCAGGAATATCTCCAAAATTAGGTCACTGGTTTCCTATAGACAGAAACTATTATTGCCGCTTTTGTTTCTTCACGTTTGGACCACTGTAATGCTCTCTCCACATGCCTCAGTAAATCCTCTATACACCGCTTACAGTTAGTCCAGAACTCTGCTGCAAGACTACTGACTAGGTCCAGTAGGTTCTGTCATATCACTCCGATTTTGGCCTCCTTGCATTGGCTTCCTGTAAATTATAGAGTTAATTTTAAAGTTCTTGTTCTTACTTACAAAGCAATTCATGGTGAGGCACCTTCTTAGATCAGTGACCTGCTCCACCTATACTACCCCAGCAGGCCTTTCAGGTCTTCTAATCAGAACCTACTGGCAGTCCCTAGCACTAGGCTTGGATCCAAAGGCGATCGAGCCTTTGCCGCTGTTGCTCCCAGACTTTGAAACTCTTAAGATAAGATAAGATAAGATAAGCCTTTATTAGTCCCACAACGGGGAAATTCCAGGATTGCAACAGCACAGGGATAGCAACACTCAGAGCAACAATCAGAAGGCAAGAGAAAAAAAAAAACAAGCAAGCAAGAGCAGCTAATAAACATATGTACGTATTACTATAAAATATATATATATACACACACACACAGACACACAGTGCAGAGCATTGTAGCTGGATGGAATAAATATATGAATATATGAACACACAGTGCAGAGCATTGTAGCTAGATGGAATAAATATGTAAATATATAAACACCCACAGTACGGAGCATTGCAGCTAGGTGGAATAAATATGCAAGTATATAAACACACACAGTGCGGAGCAATGTAGCTAGATGGAATAATATGTAGATATATAAATATACACTCACCGGCCACTTTATTAGGTACACCATGCTAGTAACGGGTTGGACCCCCTTTTGCCTTCAGAACTGCCTCAATTCTTCGTGGCATAGATTCAACAAGGTGCTGGAAGCATTCCTCAGAGAGTTTGGTCCATATTGACATGATGGCATCACACAGTTGGCGCAGATTTGTCGGCTGCACATCCATGATGCGAATCTCCCGTTCCACCACATCCCAAAGATGCTCTATTGGATTGAGATCTGGTGACTGTGGAGGCCATTTGAGTACAGTGAACTCATTGTCATGTTCAAGAAACCAGTCTGAGATGATTCCAGCTTTATGACATGGCGCATTATCCTGCTGAAAGTAGCCATCAGAAGTTGGGTACATTGTGGTCATAAAGGGATGGACATGGTCAGCAACAATACTCAGGTAGGCTGTAGCGTTGCAACGATGCTCAATTGGTACCAAGGGGCCCAAAGAGTGCCAAGAAAATATTCCCCACACCATTACACCACCACCACCAGCCTGAACCATTGATACAAGGCAGGATGGATCCATGCTTTCATGTTGTTGACGCCAAATTCTGACCCTACCATCCGAATGTCGCAGCAGAAATCGAGACTCATCAGACCAGGCAACGTTTTTCCAATCTTCTATTGTCCAATTTCGATGAGCTTGTGCAAATTGTAGCCTCAGTTTCCTGTTCTTAGCTGAAAGGAGTGGCACCCGGCGTGGTCTTCTGCTGCTGTAGCCCATCTGCCTCAAAGTTCGATGTACTGTGCGTTCAGAGATGCTCTTCTGCCTACCTTGGTTGTAACGGGTGGTTATTTGAGTCACTGTTGCCTTTCTATCAGCTCGAACCAGTCTGGCCATTCTCCTCTGACCTCTGGCATCAACAAGGCATTTCCGCCCACAGAACTGCCGCTCACTGGATATTTTTTCTTTTTCGAACCATTCTCTGTAAACCCTAGAGATGGTTGTGCGTGAAAATCCCAGTAGATCAGCAGTTTCTGAAATACTCAGACCAGCCCTTCTGGCACCAACAACCATGCCACGTTCAAAGTCACTCAAATCACCTTTCTTCCCCATACTGATGCTCGGTTTGAACTGCAGGAGATTGTCTTGACCATGTCTACATGCCTAAATGCACTGAGTTGCCGCCATGTGATTGGCTGATTAGAAATTAAGTGTTAACGAGCAGTTGGACAGGTGTACCTAATAAAGTGGCCGGTGAGTGTATAAACACCCACAGTACGGAGCATTGTAGCTAGATGGAATAAATATGCAAATATATAAACACACACAGTGCAGAGCATTGTTGCTAGATGGAATGAAACAGCATAACCGTCTACTTAGTTATCCTACATGGTATGATTATGTGCCCATACATATTCTCACCCTCCATAGCGACCGGTATGTTCCTAGTTGTATGCCGGAGAGGACCATTGTGTAGGTCTATTGCATCTTTTGCATTCAAAAAACTATTAGTTTGTTACGTCTTTTTGCTATCTCTGCGAGCAGCCCTGCTTAGGTTGTACAGTCTGACAGCCGTTGGTAGGAAGGACCTACGAAACCTCTCGGTTGTGCACCTGGGATGATGTAGTCTGCTGCTAAATGAGCTCCTCAGTGCATTCAGTATGTCCTGCATAGGGTGGAACTCGGACTCCAGCAGAGATGACAGTTTAGCCACCGTCCTTCTCTCTCCTATCTCCTCCATCGGATCAAGGCGCTGCCCCAGGACAGAGCTAGCTTTCTTAATCAGTTTGTTCAGTCTCTTCCTATCGGCTGCAGTAATGCCACTGCCCCAGCAGACCACTCCAAAAGTGATGGCTGATGCCACCACCGTGTCATAGAATGACTTCAGCAGCGCCCCTTGTACACCAAAAGACCTGAGTCTCCTCAGCAGGAACAGCCTGCGCTGTCCCTTCTTGTAGAGTGCATCAGTATTGTGTGACCAGTCTAGTTTATTGTTCAGATGAATACCCAGGTACTTATAGGATGTCACCATCTCGATGTCTGTTCCCTGTATATTTACTGGTACTGTGAGGGGCTGCCCATGCCTGCGGCAGTCCACCACCAGCTCCTTAGTTTTCCTCGCGTTGATCTGGAGGCAGTTCCGATGGCACCAGTCCACGAAGTCCTGGATAAGCCCTCTGTACTCAGCTTCATCTCCATTGGAGATGAGGCCAACGATCGCAGAGTCATCAGAGAACTTCTGTAGATGGCAGTGTGTTGTGTTGTGTGAGAAGTCCGCAGTATAAAGAGTGAACAGGAAGGGAGCCAGCACCGTTCCCTGGGGGGCCCCCGTGCTACTGATGATCGTGTCGGACACACAGTCCCGGGTTCTCACAAACTGAGGCCGGTTCGTGAGGTAGTCCAGGATCCATGATGACAGGTGCTGGTCCACCCCTGCGCGCAGCAGCTTGTCCTTCAGGATCATCGGTTGGATGGTGTTGAAAGCACTGGAGAAGTCAAAGAACATGAACCTCACCATATTCCCGGGCTTCTCCAGGTGGGACAGAGAACGGTGAAGGAGGAAGATCACCGCATCCTCCACCCCAATGCCATGCTGGTAGGCGAACTGGAGTGGATCCATCGCTGGTTCCACCAGGGGGCGGAGGTGAGCAAGGAGCAGTCTCTCCAGGGTCTTCATCAAGTGGGACGTCAAGGCCACCGGTCTGTAGCTGTTCAGGTCTTTGGGGTGGGAAGTTTTTGGTACAGGTACCACACAAGATGTTTTCCACAGCTGTGGTACCCTCCCCAGTTTCAGGCTCATGTTGAAGATATACGTCACAATCCCACACAGCTGGTCTGCACAGGACTTGAGGAGCTTTGCGCTGATGCCGTCCGGTCCCGGCGCCTTCCTCGCCTTGATCTTCCTCAGCTCCGTCCTCACCTGGGTCCTGGTCAGGGTCAGGATGGGGGGCTGTGTGTTGGGAGTGGGGGGGTGTTGGTAGAGTGGGGAGTGGGCAGCAGGACTTGATTTCTTTAGAGGCAGCAGTGGTTGTTGTGCAGTCAGGGGGGAGGGCGGTTGGTCAAATCTATTGAAAAACAGATTCAGGTTGTTCGCCCACTCCCTGCCCCCTGTGGCCTGGGGGGAGGTATTCTGGAGCCCCGAGATGGTTTTGAGGTTTCTCCAGACCCCGCTGATGTCGCTCTGTTGCAGCTTGTCCTCCATCTTCTTCCTGAAGCTGTCCTTGCCTTCTCTGATCTTTCTCCTCAGCTCCCTCTGTACGGACTTCAGCATCTCCCTGTTCCCTGACCTGAAGATCCTCTTCTTCTCTCTCAGAAGTGTTTTTATCTCAGGGTTGATCCAGGGTTTGTTGTTTGAGTGACGCCGTATGGTCTTGGTGGGAACGGATTTGTCCACACAGAAGCTGAGGTAGCCCGTGAAGGTGTGAATGAGGCCATCGATGTCCTCACCATGTGGATCGCAGAGCTGCTTCCAGGCGGTGGCTTCAAAACAGCCCTTTAGGGTGTCCATTGTCTCCTCAGACCATAACTCCACAGTGTGCATGGCCGGAGGTTGTCTGTGCACTAGGGGTTTGTACACCGGCCGGAGATGAACCAAGTTGTGATCCGATCTCCCGAGTGGGGGTAGTTGTGATGAGGTGTACGCCTCCTTAGTGTTTGCGTAGAATAAATCCAGTGTTTTATTGTCTCTAGTGTGGCATGTGACATACTGGGTGAACGTGGGTAGAATGGGAGACAGTGAAACATGGTTGAAATCGCCTGAGATGAGGAGAAGAGCATCTGGGTGTTCTGTCTGCAGCCTGCTGGTTACTGAATGGATGACGTCACGTGCTGTCCCAGCGTTCGCCGTCGGATTTGCATAAACAACAATGCAGATCACGTGTGAGTGTTCTCTCGGGAGATATGTAGGCCTCATGCTAACAGCTAGCAACTCAATGTCTTTGCTGCAGTGTCGTTGTTTAACAGTGATATGTCCCGGTCTGCACCAGTTGTTGTTAACATACATGATCACTCCACCGCCCCTAGTTTTGCCACTCTCTGGTGTTCGGTCAGCTCGTATCATGTGAAAACCCTCCAGCTCAATGTTAGCATCTGCTGCTAGTTCAGTTAGCCACGTCTCAGTAAACAAAAGGAGAGAGCACTCCCGGTATGTGCTATCATAACGGGAGATAGCCGCTAGCTCATCTAACTTTCCCAGTATCGACCGTACATTTCCCATGACAACAGATGGAAGGGAGGGTCTGTACCTTATATTTTTTGTCCTCCGCCTTACTCCAGCCCGGCAGCCGCGGCGTTTTCGCCTCAGTTCACTCGGTATGTCGAGTTTTTCCAATGGGACCGGGTGGCGGTTGAATGCTAGCAGCTGTTCTCTGCTGTATCGTATCCTGCTATAGACAGTGGCTCCGTCCACCGGCTCAGGAGACATTTAGGACGATCTGTGTGTCCGTGATATAAGTGGGGTGAAAAAAAAAGACGGATCAAAAGAGAGAGGAAGGGAAAAAGACTCGGAATCGAGCCGCTGTTGCAAAAGGCAGCCGACTCGTGTGGCGCCGAGAGAAAAAAAAAAAAAAAAAAAAAAAAAAGGAGGATCCTTTACCATCTGAACTTAGATCTGCACCTTCCGTTGATGTTTTTAAGAAGCAGCTAAAGACCCACCGTTTTAGTCTGGCTTTTTATTAACTGTGTTGATTGTATTTTTATGTTTTTCGTCATTTACTTTGTCTTTTACTGTTTTATGTGCGTGTATTTTTAGTTGCACTTTTATTGTATTTTACTCTCGTTTCTTATCATGTTAAGCACTTTGTGACTTTGTCTGTGAAAAGTGCTTTATAAAGCAAATTATTATTAAGAGGAGCACTGTAAATTATGCATGTGTTGTGGATTTAGCTGTAACATCAGTTGTTATAAAGAAAGAATGTCCAAACACCCAACTTTACCTTCATTTGGCTTTACTGGAGAATGCTGCATCTCAGTTTACAACACATTTGTTGTTCCCGCTGACTAACATGCATCCGTCTCTCTGATAGCACTGCATCGCTTAGCATTGACTTCTTCTTCTTCGGTCTGCAGCTTGAACAATAACATTTCATGGCCAAAGGTACAACACCAGCGCCGTCTAGTGGACAATGTCTAGCGACTGCATTGAAGGAAAATACCTTTGGGATTCTAATTAAATTACTACTATAAATAGCTTTTCTGATTAACTATAAAGTGTTTATAATATCTGTTTGTTTTCATGTGTATTTCAATATGTAATAACTAATAACTTATGTGTATGAACCATTATGAACTATTAAATATTCAACACCCTCCCCCCCAAGAAGACAGTTCAAATATTAACTTCAAAAGGATATAGTAGCTGAACTGGTCTTCTTAACGTCGTCCCAGTTGGAGTGCGCACAGCGCAGGATCTGACTAGTCCATCTCTCCCTGGGAACACCTCTATGATTAGTCCTGTTTTCCATGTTTGACGTGGTATCTTGTCATCTCCAATAAGGACCAAATCTCCTGGTTTGAGTTGTGTTGGATTTGGGGTATGACGAGTGTGAGCTGATCTGAGGTCCAGCAAATACTCCCTCCTCCATCTGTTCCAAAATTCCTTAACAAGTCTATGGCGATATTTCCATCTTCGGGTCAGCCTTTCTTTATTTGCATTTGCTATCTGACCTGTTGTGGAAAATGGCTTTGGTGGTAAAGAGGTAAGTCTTTTCCCTATGAGGAAATGAGCTGGCGTCAGAGGTTCTGGTTCTTGTAAATTGTTGTACACAAATGTGAGTGGTCTTGAGTTAATAGTGGCTTCTATTTCTGTCAGCAGAGAAGTTAACTCTTCAAAGCTCAGAGATGCTCTGCCCATTACTCTTTTGAGGCATCCCTTTACAGAGCGCACTAACCTTTCCCAAAAACCACCCCACCAAGCCGCTCTTTCTGCAATAAATTTCCACTTGATTCCCTTTTCAGAAAAATATTCCAGCAGCTCTGGCTCCTTCATAGCCTTCCACAGTTCCTTTAGATCTTGATCTGCTCTCTTGAACGTTTTTGCATTGTCCGAGTAGATTACTCTACAAAGTCCTCTCCATGAAATAAATCTCTTGAATGCCAAAAGGAAACTTTCTGTTGATAGACTCGATACTAGTTCAAGGTGCACTGCACGTGTAACTGCACAGGTGAAAAGTGCTAGGTACGCCTTCTCTGCAGAATTCTTGGACTTTACAAACAGTGGGCCTGCAAAGTCAACACCTGTGACTTCAAACGGCGGTGCTTCAGTAACTCTGTCTTTGGGTAGAGGTGCAGCTGTTTGCTGTGCTGCTTTTACTTTGAATCTTTTACAGATAGTACAGTCTGAAATGCATTTTTTGACTAACTGTCTCGCGCGTGGAATCCAATACTTCTCTCGTAGATGAACTAGAGTGTCTCTCACGCCTGAATGCATGACATTTTCGTGACTGTATTTTATCAGAAGTTGTGCAAATCTGTGATTTGAGGGTAACAACCATGGGTGCTGCTCACTGAAACTCATGTTTGACTGATGCAGCCTTCCTCCTACACAGATTAAGCCTTGCTCGTCTAGAAAGGGTTTAAAGTCTCTGATTTTTGAGTCTTTGTGCACATTTTCTCCAATTTTCAACTCTGTTATTTCTCTTTCAAAACTGTTAAGTTGCGCTTCACGTATCCATACCTTTTCAGATTTTGCCATTTCCTCTGCTGTTAGTTCTCCCCTTTGTCTTTGCTTTGAATGACAGCTGTGGAGAAATCTTTGAATCCATGCAGTTACTCTTAGTACAGTCTGTAGTTTGCTGTATTTGTCCAGCTGTAGCAATGGTTCAGATTGCACTCTTTCACTGTTACTGAGATGTACTGCGACTTGACTTGCCTTTAGCTCAGCTTTAACCTCTTCTTCTGATAGTAGTTCTTGTACTGTTTCTGGCGGTGTAGTTTGAAGCTCCTTTTCTTTCAAAAATGATGGGCCTGACCACCAGAGATTTTCCTCTTTCAACCTTAATGCGGACTGACCTCTTGTGGTGAGATCAGCTGGGTTCACCTTTCCATTACAATGTGTCCATAGTTCTGGTGGTGTCAAAGTTTGTATCTCCATCACTCTGTTGGCAACAAACTGTTTCCATTTCCTTGATGAACTGCGAATCACTATCATGGAGTCTGACCACATTCTGAGTTGAGTGATCTGCATATTCAGTGCCTTCAAAAGGTTATTTGCCAACCTTGATCCAATCACAGCTCCCATCAGTTCCAAGCGTGGCAGTGTGATTGTTTTGATTGGTGCCACTCTTGACTTGGATGCAACGAGCGCAGTAACAGTCTCTCCTTCTGTTGTTTGTCCTTGTAGATACGCAACTGCGCCATACGCCTTTTCGCTTGCATCTGTGAAGACATGGAGAACTTGTGATTCATCTGACAGTTTTTCTGTTCCATACCACCGCGGAATGACTATTTGGTGGATCTGAGGAAGCTCCATGCACCACTGCTGCCATGCCTGTGAAAGGTCTGGAGGCAGCTCGTCGTCCCAGCTTAGGCCCCGTCGCCACATTTCCTGAAACAGACATTTAACTCGAATGGTAAATGGCGTTAGGAACCCTATAGGATCAAAGATTCTGGCGGATGATCTCAAAACACTCCTCTTTATGTTTTCTTTTCCTTTTAGAATGTTCATCAAATGTTTGAGGTCAAAGGCAAAGTCATCTGTGTCCGGTCTCCACACCAAACCAAGTACTTTCAACACACTTCCATGTGTTTCTGTTTCTTGTGTGAAATCAAGCTTGCCGTTTGACCACTTGGTTTTCAGTTCAAGGGAGTTTGTTGTCCACTTACAGAGGTTCATGTTGGCAGCAGCCAGTATTTCTCTTGCTCCTGTAGTAAGTCTGTATGCCTCGTCTGAGTTACTTGAGCTAGCGATCAGATCATCCACATAAAGTGAGTCTCTCATTAGTTTTACTGTGTCTGGTTGGTCAGCTTCATATTTCTCCAGATGATGTCTGATAGTGGCTGCAAGTAAAAATGGACTTGAAGTTACTCTAAACACAACACGTGCCATTCTCATTATACGCGTGTTGGTGCCTTCAACATCTGGGGGTCCTGTAAGCCACAAAAATCTCACAGCATCTCTGTCACTTTCAGTTATAGATATCTGAAGGAAAGCTTTAGTAATGTCTGCTGTGAAAGCTACAGGATTTTGTCTGAATCTGATCAAAATGCTCATGAGGTCAGCATTCAGGTTTGGGCCAGGTAATAAACAGTCATTTAAAGAGGAACAACCTTCTTCATGTGACGAAGCATCAAACACTACCCTTAACTTGGTAGTTACGTTGTCCTCTCTGATTACAGCATGATGAGGTAAGTAGTAGGTTACATTCTCTGTCTCTGCTGAATGACTGCTCTCTGGCACATCTTCACATATTCCTTGTTCTGTGTAATCCTCTATTACATCGTTGTATCTTTTAAACAGTGTCACGTCAGATTTCAGCTTTCTTTTCAGGGTTTCAAATCTCTTTTGTGCAACCTTCTTGTTGTCTGAGAGTTCGGGTGTGTCTTGGCGCCATGGCAACGCCACTTCATATCTCTCATTAATGAATCTGACTGACCTGTCAAAGCTCTCCTTGGCTTTCTTGTCATCAGGTGTTTCCTCACCTTTAGTAGTGATGCCCAGCGACTCGATCTCCCAAAATGCTCTTAGCTGGTTTGAGATCTCCACTGAGTCGTCACTGAGTCCAATGTGCATACATGTTGCTTCATTCATACTGGACGTGACAACTGGTCCTTGCACTGCCCAGCCGAATCTGGTTTCTATGGCAACCAAAGCGTCTGACAGTCTCTCAGTTTTACCTGTGACTACTCTCCAGTAGTAATCTGCTCCGATCAGTACTGATAGCTCCAAACCATCTTTGTCTCCCGCTGACACATCTGCTACTGGTAGCCCTTTTTTCTCCAGCTGCCATTGGATGTGTTCGCTGGGGACTTTCATGACTGCAGTACAAAGCTGTGGGGTTTGAACAGCTTCAATCTCGATTTTCTGATCTTTGTTTCTCACATTCTCCAGGACTAGTTTTATGACATTGCATTTTGTGGTCACTGGGTTTTTTGAGCCAAACGTGTGAAGGTTTAACGTCTCTTGTTTTAGTATTGGCAGTTTTAAATCCTTCACTTGCTTCTCATGGACAAAACTCCATTGGCTTCCTCCATCAATTAAGCAACGCACAATCTTCTTTCCTCCAGGTCCTTCAATCCTTGCTCTCACAGTTTGCAACAGTACTGTTTCAAATTTTTCTGGGGTTGGTTTGGCTGCATATGGAAATACTGAGGAGACCACTGCATCACTCGTGTTTTCAGCGGCATCTGTCCTTTCTATTGGTTGCTCACTTCTGTCACACACAACAGCATGATGTCTCCTTCCACAATCAGTGCATGTCACATTTTTGGATCTACAGTCTCGAGCAAGATGGCTGGGTTTTAGGCATATGAAGCACCTTCCCATTTTCTTTAGCTTTTCTTTCCTGCTTGTGACTGTGTCTTCAGTGCACTGTTCTGACTTGTGGCTGGTACTGTTACAGAATATGCAACTGTGCACAAATGGTGTATTCGAACTGCCTGTGTGGAGGGCTGCAGCTGAGGGCACATTAGGTCCTTTCCACCTTTCTCTGCTTGAATCTGGTCTGCAGTGCTGTTTCTGATTTGCATGTGTATCTTTATGATTCTCTCTCATTTGTGTCAAATGTGCAGCACGCTCCCTGCTTTCAACTTCTTGTTGCAAAAACTTTACAAGGCCATCAACATCCCACTTTTGCCCTATATCTGTCTTGCGGGTGTACTCAAGGGCAAGATCAGCAGGAATCATTTTGAACAGTATGGGACACAGTAAACCTCCATAACTGTCTGACATGACTCCTAAAGCTTCTAAGCTTCTGATTTGTACTTCAACGTCATCAAAAAGTTGTCTCAAGGCAACAATGTCTGAGGACCTTTTAACTGGGCTTAGATTTAGTAACTTAGACATGTGTGCACTTACAATGAGATCTTTCCTTCCAAATCTTTGCTTAAGCATGTCTACTGCAGCATCATAGTTCATGTCAGTTACCTTCAGCCCTGCGACGGCGCGTGCAGCTGGCCCAATGAGATATGACTTCAAGTAAGTGAACTTTTCAGTTTTGCTCAAATCTGGGTTTTGGTGAATTGCATTTTCGAATTGGTCCCAAAACTCCTGCCACATGCACACTTCTCCGTTGTATTTGTTTATTGAGAGCTTGGGTAGCTTTACCGAGGGTCTGCTTGTATTTGACCGTGTACTCACGTCACTCAGCCGATGTGGATTCGCTGATACGGTGGCGTCTCTTGCCTGTTCTTGTTGCTGTAAGGCAGCCCGTTCAATCGCTCTCTCTGCCCGCGTCCTCCATAAATTTGTGTTGTCCTGATACTCAAGTGTCCGCACCATGTCCGCATCTAACTCGTCCAAAGGGATCTCCTGCTCTATATCTGGTTCAATGTCTTGCAGGCCTTTCTCTTTCTGTGACAACATGGCTAACAGCTCCCGCAAACGGTCACTGTTTATATCAGTCTTACTTGTTTCATCTTGTATAATTTGCAGCAGCTTTGTAACGGACGTCCGCAGCACGGTCCGTTTCTGTTTTAGCCTTTGAAGTCGCTCCGACATTTTTTCCTTTCGTCTCTGTGTTGTTACAGCTATCGGCTTAATCCCAGCAACGTTCTCTCTTCACTTTTCCCGCTTCCCAGCTTCTGGTTCCTGGGTTTCGGCACCAAAAAATATGTTGTGGATTTAGCTGTAACATCAGTTGTTATAAAGAAAGAATGTCCAAACACCCAACTTTACCTTCATTTGGCTTTACTGGTGAATGCTGCATCTCAGTTTACAACACATTTGTTGTTCCCGCTGACTAACATGCATCCGTCTCTCTGATAGCACTGCATCGCTTAGCATTGACTTCTTCGGTCTGCAGCTTGAACAATAACATTTCATGGCCAAAGGTACAACACCAGCGCCGTCTAGTGGACAATGTCTAGCGACTGCATTGAAGGAAAACACCTTTGGGATTCTAATTAAATTACTACTATAAATAGCTTTTCTGATTAACTATAAAGTGTTTATAATATCTGTTTGTTTTCACGTGTATTTCAATATGTAATAACTAATAACTTATGTGTATGAACCATTATGAACTATTAAATATTCAACAGCATGTGCACGCAGCGACCGGCAGCGGGTGAAAAAAGTTTGACGTCTGTGTCTTTGTTTTTATGCATTTTAATGTGTTTCAACGTAATTCTCTGTGTCATTTTTGTCCTTGAATGTTTGTGGACTATGTAACGAAGAGCTCCCTGGTTCCATCAGTATGGATTTCCTCCTTGTTTTTGCACCGTCGTTTTTTTCCTACCGGCTTTTTGTCTTGGAGGTAAGCGCGATTGCGATCATGCCGGGAAGAATACAGTATTCCAGAGACATGTTACTGCATTTAAACATGGATAATGCAGCATCTGTGTTTGAGACTGTGCCGCAACTGCCGGACTTTATTTTAAGAGATTTTCATGGACACAGCAATGAAAAGAGAGACAAGAGGAGGAAACACGGAAAGCGTGGAGTCGTAAGATTAAACCTGAGGAGGCATCAGCTTAACCGCATTCCTCTTCCTTCCATTATTATGGGGAACGTACAACCCCTGAGAAATAAAGTGGATGAAATTCAAGGGAATGTACGATAGAAGGATTTCAAGAACTGCTGTGTCATGGCTTACGGCGCATGACCGGGATGCGGACCTGTGGATTGACGGCTTTGGAGCCCCACTTCGCTCAGATCGGCAGGAAGAGGTAACGGGGAAACATCAGGGGGGCGGCGTATGTTTATATATTAATAAACAGTACTGTACATCTGTCACGGTCAGAGAGCGCATCTGTACACCAAATGTGGAGCTTCTGTCCGTATCGCTACGCCCCTTTTATCTGCCCCGCGAGTTCCCCCAACTTTTCATAACGACTGTGTACATTCACCCGAGAGCAGATGCTGACTCCGCCTCCAGCACCATCTTTGGTGTGGTACAGCGGTTGCAGTCGATTTCCCCAGAGGCTCCAAATGTTTCTTTAAAGAAGACACTTAAAAACTTTTATCAGTATGTCTCCTGCCCAACCAGGCAAAAAAAGACATTGGACCTGTGCTATGGATCCATTAAGAGGGCCTATAAATCTATTCCCCTTCCTCCTTTAGGATCGTCAGATCACAACTGTGTACATTTGCTGCCTACATATAAAACTGCTCTCAGAAGAGACAGGGCGAAGACCAGAGACATAAATGTGTGGACAGAGGATTCAGTACACTGCCTCCAGGAATGCTTTAACTGTATGGACTGGGAGGTGTTCACACTGTCCTGCGGAGAAGATTTGGACTCTTTAGTGGACGTGACATGCTCATACATGGCTTTCTGTAGAGACATGATCGTTCCACGTAAACGTGTCAAAATGTATCCCAACAACAAGCCATGGGTTACAAAATCAGTTAAATCCTGCTTACAGAGGAAAGCACTTGCCTTTAAACAGGGGTCTGTTTCTGAGCTGCAGGTTGCTACAAAAGAGCTGAAGGCCAAAATTTTAAGAGCAAAACAGAATTATAAATCAGAGTTGGAAAGCAAGATGGCAACAAAGAAACTTGGTTCAGCCTGGGCCAGTATGAAAACTATTGCAGGCCTTCAGAGCATAGAGCGCAGTAATCGTGTGTTTTTAGATGGTTTTAGTTCAGACACAGAGCTGGCTAATGCTCTTAATTGTTTTTATGGTCGTTTTGACTCCTTTGATTTTAGCACAGAAACCCAAGGTTTGAAATAGAAACTCAAAGACATTCAGCACTTTAATATTGAGGTGCAGGATGTTAAAAGGGCGTTCTGTGCTGTAAAAGTGAACAAAAGTCAGGGCCCTAATAATATATGTGGGCGCTTGGTAAAGTCCTGTGCACATGAGCTGAGTCTTGTATTTCACTACATTTTCAATAAGTCCTTACAGACACAACATGTGCCTAAGATCTGGAAAGATGCTGTGGTTGTCCCTGTTCCAAAATCCAGCTGTCCTAAAACGGTAAATGATTTTAGACCAGTTGCTTTGACTTCAATTTTAATGAAAATTTTTGAAAAACTGGTCAGATTTGAGGTCCTAAAACAGACCGAGCATGCATTGGATCCTTTGCAGCTTGCCTATAGGCCTCACAGAGGAGTGGAGGATGCCACTGTCTCTCTGCTTAACATGCTTTTTAAACATCTGGATTTTAATGGGACACACGCCAGACTTTTATTTGTGGACTTTTCTTCCGCCTTTAATACAATCCAACCTCATATTTTAGTTGAAAGGCTCCTGCAACAATTTGATTTGAGTAATAATCTGGTGGGTTGAATTCTGGATTTTTTTAACCAACAGGACACAGAGAGTAAGGGTCAATGGTACATTGTCTGACCAAAAGTGTTCTTTTACTGGCTCTCTGCAGGGGTGTGTGTTGTCACCACTACTCTTCATCCTGTACACAAACGTGTCGGAGCAGACATGACAACAGACACCATAAAGTATGCTGATGATTCAGTTGTTGTCAGTCTCCCCCAGGATGGTGAGAGTGGCCACAGCCCAGTAGCTGATGACTTTGTTCACTGGTGTGAGGATTCCTACCTGCAGCTGAATATGACAAAAACTAAAGATATGATTACTGACTTTAGGAGGAAAACTCCCAGGCACGAAGTCACCGTACTAAAAGGCCAGACCACTGAATGTGTACAATCCTACAAATATCTTGGGACAATTATTGATAGTAATTTAAACTTTGAGGAGAACTGTGAAAGGGTGTGCAAAAAGGGTCAGCAACATTTGCATTGTTTAAGGAAACTTGTACGTTTCCAAACTGACCGAACCATAATGACTATGTTTTATCGGGCTTTTATTGAATCTGTTTTATCCTTTTCTTTAGTGTCATGGTTTGGTCAGATAAAACTGAAACAGAGGAAATCCTTGGATCAGGTAGTTAGATGGTCCAGTCGTTTGCTTGGCGAGTCACAGCTGAGCCTGACATCCCTGTACACCAGACAGGTACAGAGGATTGCTACCTCCATTTTAAATGACGACTCCCACCCTTTGCACTGCAACTTTCAACTTCTTCCCTCCAGAGGTTTGCTGTCCCAAAAAGTAAAACCCAGCGCTACAAAAGCAGCTTTGTTCCTGCTGCTGTTAAAGAATTGAACAAGATGCAACAATATATTGCACATAATTTAGTTATCTATTTATTAATTTTATTTTACATTTACTTATTTTTGTAGGTTTTTTATTTGGGTTCTAAATCTTTTATTGGGTTTTAGACTTTTGAGTTTTTAACCTCTTTGACTAGTCTTTAACTTTTTAATATGACCCTTCTCTTTTATCTCTTTGTTTTTTTCTCTTATCTCTTTGTCCTATGTCCTGATTGGTGGAGCCTTCAGTACTTTTATCATGTTTATAGTCGGCTACATGTGTGCCTGTGTTTGTGTTCATGTTAAATGTAACTGTGGTTTGTAAATATTGATGCCACCTGACTGCAAAACAAATCTACCTACGGGTACAAATAAAGTACGTAACCTGAACTGTCTCGTGTGGCTATATTTCCAGGCCAAAAATGAAACAATGGCAAGCTGTACAATTTGTAAAAAGCCTGTGAAATACAGTGGTAACACAACTAATTTATACAAGCATATGAAAAATCATCCAAAAGACAACGCCGAACTACAGAAATGGAGAGAAATACTCCCACCCCCAGACCCCGACAGACACAGACCCCAACCCACAGGCAGAGATCATTGGCAGAGGCCTTTCAGTATGGCAGAGAATATCCAGGTATTTTAGTCATCCTTGGCATTAGTTAATATTAATTTTCAAAGTGCAACTGGTCATTTGTTACTTTAGTCAATTCAAAAAGTATAAATTATGCTAAGACCTTGGTATAATACATTTATCCCATTGAAATATTTTATTTAAATGAATACATTTACTGGAATTGAAACAAATATACTGAATATAATATAGCTCAAATCTGATTGAATTACCCTTTTGTGTTAACTGTGAAAGTGATACTGTATGTATTTACCTCTAAACTTTGCCCAGATTCTGTCCTGGATTTTAACTAATTAATAATCCAAAGAAAAAAAAATCACAAGACACTTAAAGGTCATGAAAATTCATTCAGATATAGTAATTTGATGATGCCATCCACCTTAATGATTAAAAAGTATTGGTATCATATCAGTGATACTGGCCCTGTATTTTGCACACCACTGTTACTCAGCAATCCGCCAATACTGGGTGAACAAATATCCATCTTTTTGCCCATCTGTTTTCTTCCTCTGCCACTTAACAGCAAAAGCTCCTGTTCATTTTGACTGTCATTGTATTCACGTACCTCCATCGCTTCCGCCAACATCTGCCAACATGCTTGTCTTTTGTGTTTGGATTGCAGCTGTTCATATCAGTTTGGTGGCTCTTGACTGCCGCAAACAGCACAGGCATGTGAACTGCAGATTATTTTCACTGCGCATGCTTGTACTCTAAAACTACTACATGGATTTGGATGAAATTTTTACCAGAGGTGGTCCTTGGACTAGAGAGGAACTCATAACATTTTGGTGATGATCCGGGAATGCATACCTCTGCCAAGGCTCTGGCACTGAGGCATCAGCACCTTGGTACTTTCATTTACAACTGTGGCCTGGGGAGTCCAGAGCCAAACTTGAGCCGTGGTTTAATGACAGAACTCAGACAGAAGGGAGTGCTGCAAGGCTGAGTACAGGTGGAAGAACAAGTTGCAGGTACCATTTCAAATCTTAAAGGACTGCTGGCATCACTGCTAGAACTGTGTTAAAGAGGCCATAAGGGAACATCTATCTAATATTATTGCAGCGAACCGTCATAACCCACGTGTGTTATTTAAAACTGATTTTGTTCTTAATGCCTCACCGTCTGTCAGTATGGAAGCATCAAATGTAACATGCAGTGACTTTTTACATTTTTTTTTATTAACCACTTGCACCCCGTTGTTCCGCGGGCGGGCAAGTCTCTGCGTCCTAAGGCGCACGAGGGCGCACGAGAGCGCGCTCGTGCACCCTCGTGCACATGACGCATGATAAGGATATTGATGGTGGTGGTGTAGGTGGTGTGCCCTCCAAGCGCCACTGAAAAAAAAATCTGCAAACACAGCCGCGAACAGATTAGTTCATCTGATTGACCTCTCATTCGACTAATAAGAGCCTTGAATTGGGTTTCTGAAACCTTGACGAACCAATGAATGAAAACCTAGGAAGGAGGACCCGCCTCCCAACGCTTTGAATGCAGTGAGCCAATTGAAGCAGAGAAGTTCGTGAGCTGTTTTTTTTTAAGGCTGGGTGAAGACTGACTGCTGGAGCGGATCAAAAAAGGACACAGGAAGAGCTCCACAGACCCAGCAGCATGGAGACCATCCACAAATGCAACCTGTGTGACAGGGAGTGCCATTCGTGGATCGGCATGTTCGGCCCCAGGCGGTGCTTATTTTGTATTGGTTCCAGCAGAGTAGACATTATTTCTTCCATGGTCATTATACCGACGGAGGCTGACGACGAAGGCTGAGTGACACACACGCCTTCACCAGTCTTTTTTTAATTACTACTGTTATTTGTTTTGAAAAATCGTTCGCCAAAAACCGCAATCATGGAAGCACAAAACCGCAATAATGGAATTATGTTTTGATCAAGTCGCGAGACCAGAACCAGAGCGGACCAGCGTCGCGTTCGTCTGACAATGAGGAGACAAGTTCGCCCAGACTCCGCTGTGAAGAGGTAAGGTGTTATAAGCTAAATTATTCTCTATCCCTGAAAATTGTAATCCAAAATGACTTTTGACCGATCAGTAAATTACAGCTGTGCGGTTCACGAAGTCTGAAGTTCGTGCGCCGCGGTACAAGGGGTTGCTTGCAGTGTACAGGCTGTGAACGCCCCCCCCACCCCCGCTATTCTTCTGCAGCTAGGGGGGGGGAGCCGCGGTGACTGCACTGCTGTCCTACATCACCACATAAGGCTAATCCGTTGTGTAGCGATGGCTAAAGTCCATCCTCCCTAGCGAGCGGTGGGGGGGACAACCCCCCCCACACACACACACAGTAGCGGGGGGGGGAGCCGCTGTGACAGCGTTGCTGTGGAAACATGCAACGAGTGTAATCTGTCATGTAGCGAGGGCCGAACTCTGTCCTTGATAGCGGGGGGGGGGACGACCCCCCCCCCCCACACACACACAGACACAGCCCTGAGTGTGACCTTTCCTTTGA
This sequence comes from Pholidichthys leucotaenia, assembly GCA_020510985.1. Taxonomy (NCBI): domain Eukaryota; kingdom Metazoa; phylum Chordata; class Actinopteri; order Cichliformes; family Pholidichthyidae; genus Pholidichthys; species Pholidichthys leucotaenia. The sequence continues at coordinate 200,812,786 of CM035848.1, forward strand.
GCCTAAAATGAAGCTTCTACATTGAATTATTCAAAAGTTACAGACGTTTTTCCAAACTGTGCCATTTGGCACAATTTGGCACAGTTCCAAAACGCCTGGGAACTACCTGAGAACAAAGCTGTGTAAAATATTCATTTTTTGTGGTATTGTTACCAAATTTGGATCTCAGCTGGATAACACTTGGTTCTACATTTCTGTTGCATTTTCCAGCCGGATCGGACAGCTGTGTGTTATTTACAAGCATTTGTATCCAAAAAAACACTGTGTCCAAATTTTTTTTCTTCAAGTTCAGTATGTTTAGATGACTGTAACTCAGTGGCCGGAGCACATAGAGAGATTATGTTTTTTTTGCCAAAAAATTCAAAGTGTTTTCTTTTAAATGAGACCAACCCCATGAAGATGCTGCAAAGGGTTGAAGAACAGCTTTCGATTTACTTTGGGCACGTTATTTTTTGGAATTTTTAGGAAAATTGCCCGGAGTGCAAGTGGTTAATAAGGTCACCACCATTAGGGCTTTCAACTCCCGCCTCCGACTCCTCTGTGTATGTCCCTTGCTCTGCTGTTTTCAATCAGTTTGAGCCTGTGACCCTGTTATAATTGCAGGATGTGGTTAATCATATTAAGCCCTCAGGTTCCCCTTGTGATGCGCTCCCTTCTCGATTTTTTAAAGAAGTCTTTCCTAGCATAGGTCAGTAAGTTTTAACCATTTTAAACAACATTTTATCTTCCGGTGTGGTTCCTGTAAATTTAAAACATGCAATAGTTAAACCCCTGATTAAGAAATCTGGTCTTGATCATACTGTATTGGCTAATTTTCTGCCAATATCCAAGCTACCTTTTACTTAAAAAAATACTGGAGAAAATAGTTTATTTTCGGTTGATGAACATGATATCCTGGAGGTGTTCTAATCTGGTTTTAAAACCCTACATAGTACAGAGTCAACACTATTAAAGGGCCTATATCATGCTATTTTAAGCCTTTCAGAGTAAACTATACAGTTTTTGCGTAGGCTCGTAAAATTCACGTGACTCGCGGGGGTAAACAAACACGCCGTAGGTGCCGCCATCTTGGATGGCAAGAGCAGCAGTTGCACTGTGACAACCCAGGCGTAACTTGTACTGTTTAGCGATCAGAATGAGTGAGGAGAACACACAGTCACAGTCTGACATAATAACATCCTATCATCCTCTTCAACAACCGACACTATGGCCTCTGAAACTGTGTCTGCGATGTCTGTGTCACATTCAGTGGAGTCATTGTCAGCAGTCATAACAGCAGACAAGTGTTTTTAATCTTGCTCCAGTGCGCTCCTCTGGTGTGCCGAAATGCCTCAGTTGAACGGAGGTGGTGGGTGTGGGGTAACAGCTGGAGCAATTAGCAGAACAATGACTGCCAGTAATCTGCTCAGCGGGGATGATTTGGGGGCAAACGATGAGATGATATCTTTCAAAGACGAAGGGGAGCAGGAGGAAAAGATATCGGAAAATGTGTCAGCGGAAAGGGATCTGGATAATGTGAAGTCTTTGCTGGTGAACGAGTCGGAAAACAACAGCAGCTCCTCGGACTCGGAGGTGAGTGAAGCGTGCTGCGTTTTTTTTTTTTTTTTTTTTAAAGGCTCTCCACGGCGCGCCGCGTTAAAACGTACCTGATTTTATGCACATGTACAATAGTTTTCTCCCCTTTCATGTGTGCATTGTCCTTTGTAGCAAGCAGAGAGGCGCCCCCAAACCAGACCCGACTCACAAAGTTTTTTTTTTTGTTTTTTTTTGTTACTTATTTGTACCTGTAGGTAGATTTGGTTTGCAGTCTGGTGACAAGCCACCGGCCGCTGCGTGCGCGAGCGCCCTAAACCTACATGTTTTTGGTATGCGGGAGGAAACCGGAGAAATCCCGGAGTAAACCCACGCAACACGGGGAGAACATGCAAACTCCACACAGCTCACTGTTGGTCGGGGGCTGGGATCGAGCCCACGGTCTCATGATCCCCGCGATCCCCCGGCCAAGGGTAAACTGTGCTGCCACAGTGCTAAACCACTGCGCCACCGTGCAGCCCGTTATGAGAAAGCGAGAGATTACGTCAGTGAAGGCAATTATTCAAAAATCCAACTTTTTTTTTTTTTTTTTGGCATTTCACACCGGCCATTTAATTCCCCGCTTATCCCCTTATCAGGGGGAACAACAGGAGTACACCATTTTGCCGAGTTTGTAGGTACACGTGAGCTATGTGGTTTGTTTCACCCTGCTGCTGCTGTTTCTTGCCATCCAATATGGCGGCACACTCTAACGGGCCAGTGCGGCACGCCCCCTGATGTCATATGCAAAAACTCAATATGCATATACAGTATGTGATAGTATATTACCTTTGGTACACTGGAGAATGAATTTCTTATGAAATATGAGTTATTTTTGCGAGCCCGGAAGTAAGATGCCTCGATCTCTGAGGCTCTGCCTCTCCTTCTTGCGGCTGCCACCCATTTCATGACGTAACCCCTGAGCCGGCTGCTGCAGCGTGTCGCTGGGTTCCGCCCATGAAAATAACATCTACAGTAAACTTTAGAAAAGATGGATGAGCATGTTGAACTCTTTAGCCTCCTGTTATTATTTTAGCCTATAATATTATTCTTATGTAGTGTATGGTTAATCACGTTTAATATTATGATTTTAGCCTCTGCATTCTGGTCTATTTTGACCATTTCTGACGTGTAGGCTCTTCTTTAGGGAGGCTGAACAAACTCCTAAATCTCTCACAGCCAAAGACACATTTACGCCACTTAGAAGACATTGTCTTACGTAAAAAAGCAAACAGTTGTTGTCACTGAGCAGATTAGGTGCAAGAGGAACTACTTCTTCACAGCGTCAATGCTAAAGTGAAAGAGTTTTGCCGATCACCGCTCCGTTTGCTGCGCGGAGAAAGTGGGTGTGTGCGTTAGCCTGGGGGCGGTGCTGGCAGCACAGGCACTTCCTGGAGTGGGCGGCTCACCCACGTTCATACGTATGAACGTGGGGACCCAATCATTATCAGGGACAGGGCGGAGCAGCAGCTCAGAGAGCAGGGTTGAGGAGGAATACTCAGAGATGCGTGAATGGAGCAAAATACCACTTTGAGGGTGTTTTTGGTGAGGAATTAACATTATAACATGCTTAAAAGCTCAAAAAAGTCGATTTTGCATGATATAGGCCCTTTAAGGGTTTTTAATGACATCTTTTTAATGTCTGATTCTGGTAATTATGTAGTTCTTGTTCTGCTTGACCTAACTGCTGCTTTTGATACAGTGGACCATGACATTTTAATTTCTCACCTGCAGCATCTTGTGGGCATTTCTGGTACTGTATTGGAATGGTTCAGGTCCTATTTAACGAATAGAACCATGTGTGCAAACCTTGCTGGCTTTGAATCCTCTTCTGCTTCTGTGTTATGTGGGGTCCCACAGGGCTCAATTTTAAGGCCCCTACTCTTTTCACTTCATCTGTTTCCACTGGGTTCAGTTCTTAGAAAGGATGATATCTCCTTCCACTGTTACGCTGACGACTGTCAGGTCGATGTTCCATTAAGACAGAAGGAGGCCTTCTCAATTAAATCCCTTCTTGGATGCCTTAATGATATTAAAGATTGGATGGCAGTAAACTTCCTAAGTTTTTATGAATAGAAGACTGAAGTGATTGTGTCTGAACCCAGTGGCTCCTGTGATGCCCCCTGTTGACCTGGGCCCCTTGGCAGGGTTTGTCCCACCTACTGTTACTAATTTGGCTTTTAAGATAGACAGTGATTTTAAATTAGACCATCAAATTGCTGCTGTAGCGAAGTGCAGCTTTTTTCATTTAAGGCAGTTGGCAAAGGTTAAACCCATCCTTTCAAAGCAGCACTTTGAAACAGTAATCCATGCCTTCATCACATCTCGGCTGGATTACTGTAATGAACTTTATTTTGGAGTCAGCCAGTCTTCCCTCTCACGTCTCCAGTTGGTTCAGAATGTTGCTGCACGTCTTAACTGGAACACGTAAGAGGGACCACATTACACCCATTTTAGCTTCACTTCACTGGCTGCCTGTGCACTTTAGGGTTCATTTTAAAATTCTTTTATTTTTTTTTAATCATTAAATGGCCTTGCCTTGCCACTTTGAGCTTCTTCACTTTTACACTACTGCTCGGTCTCTTAGGTCAGCTAATCAGCTGCCCCGGAGATACCGAGATCGAAGAGGAAGCTCAGAGGTGACGGATCTTTTCTGTCGCTGCTCCTACACTGTGGAACAGTCTCCTTTTGCCTATTAGACAGGCTCCTTCACTGTCCATTTTTAAAACTTATCTTAAAACTAATTTTTACTTGTTGGCCTTCAACTCAGCATGAGACATTGGTTTTACTTGTTTTATTGCTTTTATTTTATGATTGTCATTTTTACCTGTCATGTTCTATAATTTTCAGTTGTATTTTATTGTCTTTTATTTCCTTTTACGTCTTATACAGTGGTGTGAAAAAGTGCTTGCCCCCTTCCTGATTTCTCATTTTTTTGTATGTTTGTCACACATAATGTTTCAGATCATCAAACAAATTTAAATATTAGACAAAGATAACACAAGTAAACACAAAATGCACTTTTTAAATTAAGGTGTTTATAATTAAGGGTAAAAAAAAAAAATCCAAACCTACATGGCCCTGTCTGAAAAAGTGATTGCCCCCCACCTGTTAAAACATAAATTAACTGTGGTTTATCACATCTTTGGAAAGCTGAGTTCAATTTCTCTAGCCACACCCAGGCCTGATTACTGCCACACTAGTTCTCAATCAAGAAATCACTTAAATAGGACCTGCCTGACAAAGTGAAGCAGACCAAGAGATCCTCAAAAGCTAGACATCATGCTGTGACCCAAAGAAATTCAGGAACAAATGAGAAACAAAGCAACTGAGATCTATCAGTCTGGAAAAGGTTATAAAGCCATTTCTAAAGCTTTGGGACTCCAGCGAACCACAGTGAAAGCCATTATCCCCAAATGATGAAAACATGGAACAGTGGTGAACCTTCCCAGGAGTGGCCAGCCGACCAAAATTAACCCATGAGCGCAGCAACAGCTCATCCAAGAGGTCACAAAAGACCCCACAACAACATCCAAATAACTGCAGGCCTCATTTGCCTCAGAAAAGGTCAGTGTTCACGACTCCACCATAAGAAAGAAACTGGGCAAAAATGGCCTGCATGGCAGAGTTCCAAGACGAAAGCCACTGCTGAGCAAAAAGAACATAAAGGCTCATCTCAGTTTTGCCAGAAAACATCTTGATGATCCCCAAGACTTTTGGGAAAATACTCTGTGGACTGACAAGAAAAAGTTAAACATTTTGGAAGGTGTGTGTCCCATTACATCCAATGTAAAAGCAACAGCATTTCAGAAAAGGAACATCATACCAACAGTAAAATATGGTGGTGGTAGTATGATGGTCTGGGGCTGTTTGGCTGCTTCAGGACCTGGAAGACTTGCTGTGGTAAATGGAACCAAGAATTCTGCTGTCTACCAAAAAATCCTGAAGGAGAATGTCCGGCCATCTGTTTATGATCACAAGCTGAAGCGCACCTAGGTTCTGCAGCAGGACAATGATCCAAAACACACCAGCAAGTCCACCTCTGAATGGCTTAAGAAAAACAAAATGAAAACTTTGGAGTGGCCTAGTCAAAGTCCTGACCTGAATCCAACTGAGATGCTGTTGCATGACCTTAAGATGGCAGTTCATGCTCAAAAACCCTCCAATGTGGCTGAATTACAACAATTCTGCAAAGATGAGTGAGCCAAAATTCCTCCACAGCGCTGTAAATGACTCATTGCCCGTTACCGCAAATGCTTGATTGCAGTTGTTGCTGCTAGGGGTGGTCCAACCAGTTATAAGGTTTAGAGGGCAATCACTTTTTCACACAGGGCCATATACATTTTGATTTTTTTCCCTTAATAATAAACACCATCTAAAAACTGCATTTTGGTTTACTTGTGTTATCTTTGTCTAATATTTAAATTTGTTTGATGATCTGAAACATTTAAGTGACATACAAAAAAAAGAGAAATCAGAAAGGGGGCAAACACTTTTTCACACCACTTATGTCTTTCACATTTTATTTATTCTTGATGTACAGTACTTTGTGTCAGCTGTAGTTGTTTTTAAAAGTGCTTAAGAAATAACATTGGATTGGATTGGGTATGATAGGGTGCCAAGAGAGGAAGTGTGGTACTGTATGAGAAAGTCAGGAGTGGCAGAGAAGTATGTGAGGGTGGTGAAGGACATGTATGAGGATAGCGAGTGGTGAGGTGTCTCGTAGGAGTGACAGATGGATTCAAATATATATATATATAATCAAACCCTAAAAATCTTGGACAAAAAGCCCATTAGGTGGCATCACTGTAATGTTTTAAAAAAATACAACCTATTGAGTTTTGAGAGCTTCACTGACCTCTGTCTTCTGAAATTAACGTTCAAATGTTTCCATAAATCAGCACCCGAGCCACTTGCTGGTTTCGTCCAAAGACAGGACAGCAGCAGAGCCACCAGGAGTTCTGTTAACAATAACTGTAAAATATTCCACCGCAGAACCACATTTGGACAAACAGCTTTCTCTATAAAGGGCAGTCACATCTGGAACACAATGCCAAATGAAATTAAAATAATAACGGACTTTAAAACATTCACTAAAAATGTTAAAAACTGGCTGAAAAATAAACAAGAATGTACTCATGTATGAATTATTTGTCTGCAAAGTGAGAGTGAATGAAGGGAAGGAATAAATGTGTTTGTTTATAGTGAGTGACAGAGGGAGGAAGGCCTGAAATAGGCAAATGTGAGTTATGTTATATGTGTTAAATGTGAGTCAGGCTGTTATATTTGTGTATTTATAATATTTATGTTAAAGGTGAGTCAGGCTGTTATATTTGTGTATTTATAATATTTATAATATTTATAATTGTGTATTTATAATTCTTCTGCATTGATGTATGTGGTTATTGTGTATATTTTTATCTTGATTCTTTTTTCTAAAGTCCATCCAGGGACAAGAGTTGCAAATTAGCTAATAGCTATACACTCTATGTGCAACACATCAGATTGATTGTCTTTGATTAATTGTCTATGTTTATTGCACTGTCCCTGTCAAATAAACTAATCTACTACAAAGCAGGGGTGAGCTTACATCGGGGATCAGCTCTAAGCCCCTTCTTGTTTGCCATGGTGATGGACAGGCTGACAGACGAGGTCAAGCAAGAGTCTCCATGGATCATGATGTTTGCAGACAGCACTGATCCGTAGTGAGAGTATGGAGCAGGTGGAAGAGAACCTGTGGAGGTATGCTCTGGAGAGAAGAGGAATTAAAGTCAACAAAAGCAAGACAGAATACATGAGTGAATGAGAGGGAAGCAGGTGTAATGGTGAAGATGGAAGGAGTACAGGTAGTGAAGGTATGCAAGTGGTGGCGGAACGGTTAGCACTGCGGCAGCACAGCAACTCACCCTTGGCCGGGGGATCCTGGGTCCGATCCCAGCCCCCGACCAACAGTGATCTGTGTGGAGTTTGCATATTCTCCCCGTGTCTGCGTGGATTTACTCTGGGATTTCTCCGGTTTCCTCCTACATGCCAAAAACATGCAAGTTAGGTAATTGGCATCAAACTGGGGATTCTAAATTGTCCTTAGGTATGACTGTGAGAGTAAATGGTTGTCTGTCTCTCTGTGTTGGCCCTGCGATGGACTGGCGATCTGTCCAGGGTGTACCCTGCCTCTCGCCCAAAGATGCTGGGATAGGCTCCAGCACCCCCACCCCCCACCCCCGCGACCCAAAAAGGCGAAAAGGATTAAGCGGAAGAAAATGGATGGATGGATGGAAAAGCAAGACAGAATACATGAGTGAATGAGAGGCATGCAGATGTAATGGTGAAGATGGAAGGAGTACAGATAGTGAAGGTAGGCGAGTTTAAATACCTGGAGTCAACCATCCAAAGCAATGGAAAGTGCACAAGCGAGGTGAAGAAGCGAGTGCCGGCAGAGTGAAGTGGGTGGAGACAAGTGTCAGGGTGATTTGTGACAGAAGGATAGCAGCTAGAGTGAAAGGGAAGATTTACATGATGGTAGTGAGACCTGCGATGATGTATGGTTTGGAGACTGTGGTGCTGACAAAAAGACAGGAGGCGGAGCTGGCAGAGTTGAAGATGCTAAGATTCTCATTGGGAGTGACTAGGAGGGGCAGGGTTACAAATGAGTATATCAGAGGGACAGCTCAGGTTGAGCAATCTGGAGACAACGTAAAAGAGGCAAGGCTGAGATGGTTTAGACATGTGCAGAGGAGGGATAGTGGATATATTGGACAAAGGATGTTGAAGATGGAGCTGCCAGGCAGGAGGAAAAGCGGAAGACGAAGTGAAGGAGAACATGGAGAGGGTTGGTGTTATAGAGGAAGATGAAGGGATCGGGTGAGAAGGAGGCAGATGATCCGCTGTAGAGACCCCTAAAAGGAGAAGTAAAAGAAGAAGAAGTATCTGCACTTGAGTGATGGAAAGTTATTGTTTACAAACTGACAAATATCTGCTGGTTATGGCAGAATCCCAAAATATTGGCAGTGGACTGTGGAGGCTGCAGTTAGTCCACTTATTCACAAACATCCATGAATGAGAAATATGGAGACACTTAAAAATTATAATCCAACACTGACATAACAAGAAATCTACAGAACAAAACATACAAAAAAACTAAGGATAAAATAATAAGATAAAAAAGTTTATTACATAAAAATATATGATCAGTTGTGTGTTCAAGTGCATGCTCACATTGGAGTGTTGGATTTTAGAGTGCCTTGAGATGACCACTGTTGTGAATTAGTGCTGTATGAATACTGAAACTGAGGTTTAAAATGGGAATAAAATTTATTTTGCTTGTTTTACAGTATCATATGGCATGTCCTTCAACAGGGCAGTGAGATACTGTTCAATAAAAAAGTAGACAACAGTTTTACTTTAAATCTGATCAGAGGGGATAAAAATATGACGAAAAAAAGAACAGCATCTGCAAAAGAAAATATTTTAATAGAGTGAAATCTTAATGTAATACAAGCTAATCTAAAGTTCTGCAGAACTCGGGCTCTTCACAGTGACTCCACATCAGAAAAAAAACAAACAGGGATTTAAAATTTTTAAAACATTTTGCATGCTGTATTTGCCAAAATTGCAACTGCAAATTCAAGTACTTGATTAAATTGCATTTTCTTTAAATTGCATCTTCTGTATAATTCTTTAAAATAAATATTGATAAAAAGATCAAACCTGCTACATGGCAACATACAGAATTGGTTTAAATATTATCTGCAGTCAGATAGATTCATTTCCACCAATTTTTTTCCAGTCACTCAACAATTAAATACAAATGAATGCAGCTTAAACTACAGTCACAGATACCCTTATGAACGGCTGCAAACACCATACAAACAATTTTTGGACCATTTTTGGACCTTCTTAAGGCGGCCATAGGAGAATCCAGCGTTCATAGACCGTAAGTTCGTGGCCAGGTTGAAGATTTCTACGAATGCCCCACGAAAACTCATCGCAGGGTGGGCATACAAATGCTGTCCGAACAACATAAGAACTACGCAAGCTGTTGGCCGTAAGTATGCCTGAAGAACACCTAAATTGTTCTTTAGGGCCCCGGAGATATATACAGCATGCGTAAGGCGGTAGTGAGGCAGTCATTAGGTGGAAGTACGTCATTCGTGCAACATTTGTGCTGACAAAATGTGCTGAAAGCAGTAAGATCTTCTTACTAAAGACTTGAGAGTGCCATGAGTTGCACAAAAATGTTCATAAGATGGCAGTAAGTATGCCGTAGGAAGATCCCAAGGCACCCTTACAAAGAATGTAAGAACTCTAGGGCCATCGTACGATAGAAAAGCACCTCCTTTCTCAAGAATGCTTGAAGTTGCTCTTGCAAATTGAACGGCAGCCGTAAGAAACTATGACCCCCTCCACAAATGTCAGCAAAGTCCAGAATTCGTAGGAACTGGGAGATTCTTACAAACCCATCGTTCATAAGAATCTTTGTGACTGTAGCTTTAATGGAATGACAGAGCACAGCTGGGATCACAATATCATCACGTACTAGCGCTCTCGCTTTCTCTCTCTCACTCTTGCGCACACAGGCACACGCACACACCTGTCTCTGCAGACCTTAACTCAACAGTCACCCCTTCCAGTAGGATGAATATTGAAGGGGGAAAAAAAACTAATGCTGCACACAATGCATTCAGCGTTACCTCACAATCTCACAGGAAGTCTGCTGTTTCAACCGATACACAAGCAGGCGCATCATTCAACCAAGACAGGCACAAGCATCCTTTTATCTAAAAAGAGCATTAAAAAAAGCTAAAAATTGCAATAACCTTGCATAGTTGTTAAGCATAAAAAAGAAACAGCAGGGATGTTCAAAAGGTGTTAAGAGTTTCAAAGTATGTACAAGAACAAAGAATGTGTGCACCCTCGTGAGTGGGAATGACAAAAATGGCAGACTGAAAACATAAAGTTGAGGTCTGTGCATAGAGTATGTGGGCTGAACAGAGGACAACAGTTGAGCCAGGACCTTTACGGAAGTCTATGGTGGTTTTAAAAACGAGTTTATACGCCGATGCATGTGTCCACTGAGGAAATGAGGGTGACTCAACAGATCAGGGAAAGTCTCTAAAGTAAGTTCTGAGGTGGGGAGTTTTTCATGTTCTTGATCTCCAGCTCCAGCTGTGTGATGCGTACGTCCCTTTGGTTGAGGAGCTCCTTTAGCCGTCGGATTTCCTCCTGCTGCTTGTGGAACTTCAGACGCAGCTGTGGACAAACACAGGTACACAGTATGGTGTGAGGAACTGAAGACGTAATGAACTCTGGAGACATACAGTGGTGTGAAAAAGTGTTTGCCCCCTTCCTGATTTCTTGTTTTTTTGTATGTTTGTCACATACAATGTTTCAGATCATCAAACAAATTTAAATATTAGACAAAGATAACACAAGTAAACACAAAATGCACTTTTTAAATTAAAGTGTTTATTATTAAGGGTAAAAAAAAATCCAAACCTACATGGCCCTGTCTGAAAAAGTGCCCCCCCCCCCAGTTAAAACATAAATTAACTGTGGTTTATCATATCTTTGGAAAGCTGAGTTCAATTTCACTAGCCACACCCAGGCCCGATTACTGCCCCACCTGTTCTCAATCAAGAAATCACTTAAATAGGACCTGCCTGACAAAGTGATGTAGACCAAAAGATCCTCAAAAGCTAGACATCATGCTGTGATCCAAAGAAATTCAGGAACAAATGAGAAACAAAGCAATTGAGATCTATCAGTCTAGAAAATGTTCGAAAGCCATTTCTAAAGCTTTGGGACTCCAGTAAACCACGTGAGAACCATTATCCACAAATGGCAAAACCATGGAACAGTGGTGAACCTTCTCAGGAGTGGCCGGCCGACCAAAATTACCCCAAGAGCGCAGCAACAACTCATCCATGAGGTCACAAAAGACCCCACAATAACATCCAAAGACCCGCAGGACTCACTTGCCTCAGTTAAGGTCAGTGTTCATGACTCTACCATAAGAAAAAGACTGGGCAAAAATGGCCTAACATGGCAGAGTTCCATGACGAAAACCACTGCTGAGCAAAAACAACCAAAAAGGGTCGTCTCAGTTTTGCCAGAAAACATCTTGATGATCCCCCAAGACTTACAGGAAAATACTCTGTGGACTGATGAGACAAAAGATGAACTTTTTGGAAAGTGTGTGTCCCATTACATCCGGCTTAAAAGTAACACAGCATTTCAGAAAAGGAACATCATACCAACAGTAAAATATGGTGGTGGTAGTGTGATGGTCTGGGGCTGTTTTGCTGCTTCAGGACCTGGAAGACTTGCTGAGGTGAATGGAACCATGAATTCTGCTGTCTACCAAAAAACCCTCCAATGTGGCTGAATTACAACAATTCTACAAAGATGAGTGGGCCAAAATTCCTCCACAGCGCTGTAAAAGACTCACTGCCAGTTACTGCAAACGCTTGATTGCAATTTTTGCTGCTAAGGGTGGCCCAACCAGTTACTAGGTTTAGGGGCAATCACTTTTTCACACAGGGCCATGTAGGTTTGGATTTTTTTCCCCTTAATAATAAACAACTTCATTTAAAAGCTGCATTTTGTGTTTACTTGTGTTATCTTTGTCTAATATTTAAATTTGTTTGATGATCTGAAACATTTAAATGTGACAAACATAAAAAAATGAGAAATCAGGAAGGGGCAAACACTTTTTCACACCACTGTATATTCACCATTTCCATCAGATTTAGGCTGGAGTTTAACGTTATTATACTAATCTCACACTATGTATGCCACTTCGATGATACTAATGCCATTTCAGTTTTTTTTTTAAATCACTTTCCTTATAGTCTAAGTGGGTCTGCATTGCCGGCAACAGCTCTGTTCTTGGTATGAACAATAAAAAGACTACAACTATGGTGACTATGGCCTGAGTCCCAACAGCCAATCACAGGGCACAACTTTAGCCACCAAGAAGCCTACTACCCTGTGATTGGCCATTGGGACTGAGGTCATAGTCACCATAGTTGTAGTCTTTTCAGCATTCACACCCAGAACAAGAAAGTTACATAGTCCTGCTTAAACGAAGACAAAACCGAAATAATAGTTTTTGGAGCCAAAGAACAAAGACTCAGAGTTAGTACTCAGCTTCATTCAATGATGCTAAAAACCAACAGCCAAGCCAGAAATCTGGGTGTGGTTCTGGACTCAGACCTGAATTTTAACAGCCACATTAAGACAGTAGTGAAATCAGCCTATTATAACTTAAAGAACATAGCGAGGATTAGAGGTCTGATGTCTCAGCAGAATCTAGAAAAACTTGTTCATGCATTTGTCTTCAGTAAACCCGACTACTGTAATGCTGTCCTCACAGGTCTCCCTAAAAAGTCCATCAGACAGCTGCAGTTGGTTCAGAACGCTGCAGCTTGAGTCCACACTAAGACCAAGAAAGTAGATCATACAACTCCAGTTCTCAAATCTTTATACTGGCCTCCTGTCTCTCAAAGAATAGATTTCAAAGTACTGCTGTTGGTTTATAAAGCTCTGAATGGTTTAGGGCCAAAACACATTTTAGATCTGCTAGTCCATTATGAACCACCCAGAGCCCTCAGGTCATCAGGGTCAGGCCTACTATCTATGCCCAGAGTTAGAACCAAACATGGTGAGGCAGTGTTTAGTTTTTATGCCCCGCATATATGGAACAAACTCCCAGAAAGCATCAGAGCTGCGGAAACTCTCAGCTGCTTTAAATCCAGGTTAAAAACTCTTCTATTTGCTGCAGCCTTTCAGTAGAACAATTGTTAATCTCCTACAGTGCACTGTAAATTTTTATTTGGGTCGTATTCTGTTTTAGCCTGGTTTTGTTTCTCTTTAATTTACTTTTGAGTTTGCTTTTAAATTCTTATGTATTCCTTTTGCAACTTGCTCTAATGCTTTAATGTTTTTATGTAAAGAACTTTGAATTGTCTTGTACACAAAATGTGCTATACAAATAAACTTGCCTTGCCTTGCTGTAAATGATCGTGGAGATTATTCTCAATATTCAACACAAACCATAACTGTCCTACTACTTCACAGATCCAAGGTTTAATGGGTAATTAGTGACACGTCGAGCAGCATTTTTACCCCCCACCAGTCGAAGCCCAAAGGGGTCGAAGAACCCCTTGGGTGAAAACCGAAGGAAGATTATGTTATGGGTCGGTCTGTCTGTCTGACTTTTGTGAAATCAACTCCTCCTACAGTTTTGTTCCAATTGTTTTGAAACTTGGTACCTGGTTTGATATACACTGAGGATATGTGTAATGCAATTTGGTTCTGATCAGATGATTTTTGCAGTAATTGTAGCCCCTCACCTATGACCTCTTATTTCACCTCACTTCATAGACAGTAACTGTCTTGTGAAATCAACTCCTCCTACAGTTTTGTTTCAAATGTTTTGAAACTTGGTACCAGGATTTGATATACTTTGACGATGTGCATATTGCAATTTGGCTCTCATCAGATGACCTTGAGGTCAAAGGTCAGATATATACAATATCTACTGAAAGAAATGATGTAGGCTTTTCAAATTGATACAGTAGTTATATCTAAGATGCATCTTGGACGACTTACCTGACTATGGGTTTGGGGTCAAAAGGTCAAAGTTAACATTCATTTGCACTATGGTAAATACTAAATTTACTATTACTATAAAACGAGTAAAGCTAGGGTCACCAAACCTAGTACACAGATTCACCTTAGGATCCTGACCTCAGACTATGAGTTTGGGGTCAAAACGTCAAAGGTCAAGGTTAACATCCCCTATGCCTTATTACTGTACAACAAGTAAAGTTAGGCTCACCCTGTGACCCTGAAGTGTCAACAATGTCAACAACAAAGAATGCTAGGGTCACCAAACCTGGTACACAGGTTCACTCTGAGACCATGACCTCTGACTAAAGGTTTGGGGTCAAAAGATCAAAGGGCAAGGTAGGCACTCCCTATGCCTTCTTACTATAGAATGTGTAAAACTCTCTAGGGTCACCAAACTTGCTACACAGGTTCACCTCGGGATCCTGCCCTCCACCTATGAGTTGTATACTTTGTTGTGTATTCATGGATGATGGGTTTATCATAATTTGGTTCTTCCACAGTAATTATATTGAAAAGTTGAAAACTGCTCTCCATCAGTAAGTACTGGGATCGTCAAAGAAAACTGAGGTGGGGGATACTGCACTTGCCTCAAAGTGCTCTTATAATTTTATGGTTGTTCTAGGTGGATGTACCATATATTGCTAATTAGTTTAATCCACAATTTTAGTTATAGATTGAAGTAAATTTGGGGATATTTTACCAGCACAAAATAGTCACTCGCAGAATGCACCATAATCTATTGTTTCAAAGCTTTTTAGGAACTAATTTCATGTTTTAATCTCTAAGCAAAATTGTGAAAATAAGCAAGTAGAATAAAGCATACAGCTCTGGAAAAAAAATAAGAGGCCAGAGAGCCCACTGCAAAATTATCACTATCTGGTTTTACTATTTATACATGTGTGTTTGAGTAAAATTAATAACTTTGTTTTATTATCTAACCTACTGAAAACAACTCACCCAAATTCCAAGTCAAAATATTGCCATTTAGAGCATTTATTTATAGAAAAGAACAACTGATCAAAACAACAAAAAAGATGTTGCTTTTAGATCAAATAATGGAAAGAAAAGTTCATGTTCATTCTTAAACAATACAATACTTAAGTTTTAACTTACGAAGAACTCGGAAATCTTTATTTGTGTAATAACTACTATTTTGATTCACAGCTTTCATGCATCTTACTGTGCTGAGATGATCACCTAATCAGTACCTCCTTAAGAAGACTGAGATGTCCTTGTGTTGGAATTCAACAGATACTCAAACTGAATGGCTGCCATACATGCAGAGGTGATAATTTAGGAAAGATTTTGCAGTGCCCCCCCCCTCAGAGCTGCATGTTAAATAGATCCACTCAATAATATCTAGCACTGGTTAGTACACGAAATCTTAAATCAAACCGTCAACGGCAGAGTAGCTTATTCCGGTCTGACAAAATCACTCTGAGAGTGCTCACATCTCCTGACTGTTGACCTTAACCTTAAACACATCCTAGATACAGAACCATTTAGGATGTGCTTAAAGCTACGGTCACAAATACCCTTGCAAATGGCTGCAAACACCATACAAATAATTTTTGGACCATTTTGTACAGCCTTCTTAAGACGGCCGTAGGAGAATCCAGCATTCGTAGACCATTCGTAAGTTCATGGCCAGGTCAATGGTCTTGTCCAAGATTTCTACGAACACCCCACAAAAACTCCTCATTGTAGGGCGGCCGCACGGATGCCATAGGAACAACGTAAGAACTACGCAAGATGTTGGCCGTAAGTATGCCTCAAGAACACATTAAGTTGTTCTTAAACACTTGATCTTGTTAATCTTGTTGTTCTTGTTGTAATCTTGTTAAACACTTGTTCTTGAGGGCCCCTTACAGCAGTCGTAGGAAACGTAATGCAGTAATGAAGCACCCATAAGGCGAAAGTACGTCATTCGTGCAATATTTGTGTCGACAAACTGTGCCGAAAGCCGTAAGATCTTCTTACCAACAACTTGAGTTGCACAAAAATTTTCATAAGATGGCAGTAAGTATGCTGTACTGTATGTAAAGAATTTTGCATCATATAAAGCGAAAATACCTGTACATGTAAACAAAAACGTAAAAAAACATGTGGCCATAGTTCAAAAAGTTGACCTGATTGAGCAAAACCAATGTGATTTTTGGATTCAGCACATCAAAATTGTCCTAAATCAGCTAAAAAAATACTTCGACAATAAATTTGGTGTTGACCAGTGTAATCAAATCAGACCATCAATGACGGAGTAGCTCATTCTGGCTGGGGGTGCTTAGATCTCCTTACCACTGATCCTGACCTTAAGTGCACCCTAGATCCCGAGACCCATCTAGGATGTGCATAAAGTCAAGGTCAATAGCCTAGGAGGAGTAATGTTTTTCAGGAAATGCCCAGATCTTCTGACCTTTGACAATGATCTTGACCTTAACCTGGATGCAGACCGACCTGAGGGTCACTGTGAGTGAACTTTGTGAGAATCAAGGTAATTGCCTAGGAGGAGTGATTTTTCTGAAATCCCTGATCTCATAACCTTTGACCTTGAGTACAACTTGGATGCAGATCCACCTGAGGATGGGTCCTCCTCACTACTCCTCCCAGGCATCGCCTAGGAGGAGTAGCGATTCCCGTGAAATGTGGACAGACGGACAGACACCATGTCATCGCATTAGCTCCCATTAGCTCATTTTAGCTTTGCCAGAATGAACTAAAAATCAAAAATTCACATTGAAAAGCTATAAAACAGTAGCAAGGATAAAACACAAAATGATCATTCAGCACCTCATTTTCTGTTTTTGGGGGAGAGCATAGTGTGAGGTCATCTCCGTTGCTTAGGGGCGCCTGACTAATGCCGTCCTGTGTGCAGCCACCGTCTCCTTTGCTGTCTTTGGTGTTCACTTGGTCCTGAATGTATTCGAATGTCAGCATGTCAGGTCGACTTTGAGACCTATGAGCTTCTAGTGAGTTCCCGAGCTCCATCTTGTCTGGGTATGAGTCCGGTACCTGACTTCCTGGCTTCAAAGACATCAACACCGGACCTAAAAGAAAAATCCAATAATTGTTACTTAATCTGAATATTTAATTTACAGCCACTTTATCAAGATCAATAAAGTGATGCTCTTCATTTGGCATTTTGATACAGGAAAAAAGTAGAGGTTAGACACAGCCACTAGAAGTTCTTATTTAAAATAACAGTGCTTAGACTAAATATAAGTGAACAATTAGGACTCCAAAAATTTACAGAGGGGAAAATAAGTAATGAACACGTCAATATTTTTCTCATTAAACATACTAGTGCATGCCTGTAGAAAGCAAGTATTCCTGCCTGAAACAGGTAGGCCAACCAGGCTTTACAGGCCCAAATGTAGGCTGTGTTTGAAAGTGGAATACAGAAGTGTAGCCTATACAGTAGTGTGAAAAAGTGTTTGCCCCCTTCCCGATTTCTCATTTTTTTGTACGTTTGTCACACTTAAATGTTTCAGATTATCAAACAAATTTAAATATTAGACAAAGATAACACAAGTAAACACAAAATGCAGTATTTAAATGAAGGTGTTTATTATTAAGGGGAAAAAAATCCAAACCTACATGTTTTTTTTTCATGTGTGAAAAAGTGATTGCCCCTAAACCCAATAACTGGTTGGGCCACCCTTAGCAGCAACAACTGCAATCAAGCATGTGCGGTAACTGGCAATGAGTCGTTTACAGTGCTGTGGAGGAATTTTGGCCCACTCATCTTTGCAGAATATGTGAGGAACACAGACAGACAGACACACAAACAGACAGAGATTCTTTGCATTTATAGATAGAATTCTGATGGAGCCATTGACCTGAGATTTTTACCAGATATCAGTAACAACTTAAGTAATCTATACATACAAACAAATCAATGCAACTGTGTTCACAAAACAAGTTATATTTAACGAAATTGAAAGACACAGGGAATGAGTATTGAACACATGAAGAAAAAGGTGCAAAAAGGCACAGAAAGCCAAGAAACCAGATGAAATCCTTCAGAATTTAGGAAGCCATCCCATCCCCCATCAGTGCAAATTAATTTCAGCTAGTTAAGTCCTAACTGATAGCCTTTAAAAAGGTCTGTGAATATCAGAATGTCACACGACAAAGAACTCATGATGGGTAGAAGAAAAGAGCTCTCTCTAGACCTTCACAACCTTATTGTTGCAAAACATGATGGCATTGGATACAGGTGCATTTCTAAACTGCTGAATGTTCCAGTGAGCACTGTTAAAGCCATCATTTGGAAGTGGAAAGAATATCATTTTGCCATAAACCGATCATGACCAGGAGCTCCTCGCAAGATTTCTGACAGAGGAGTCAAAAGAATTATCAGAAGCGTTATCCAAGAGCCAAAGACCACTCATGGAGAGCTCCAGAAAGACATGGAGTTAGCAGGTACTGCTGTTTCAAAGAAAACAATAAGTAATGCATGCAACCAACATGGGCTCTATGCCTGCTCACCTCGCAAGTCTCCATTGCTAAAGAAAAAGCATGTTGAAGCGTGTTTAAAGTTTGCTTCACAACATTTGGGCAAGCCAGTAAAATACTGGGAGAATACAGTCTGGTCAGATGAGAACAAAATTTAACTTTTTGGACACCACAACACACAGCATGTTTGAAGGACAAATGGCACTGCACATCAGCCCAAAAACACCATACCAACAGTGAAGTTTGGAGGTGGGAGCATCATGGTGTGGAGGTGTTTTTCCAGCACATGGTACAGGCAGACTTCATATAATTGAAGGAAAGATGAATAGACAGATGTACAGAGACATCCTTCATAAGAACCTGTTGCCATCTGCTAAGATGCTGAAGATGAGATGAAGGTGGACATTTCAGCAAGACAATGATCCCAAGCACACAGCCAAGGAAACTCTCAACTGGCTCCAAAGAAGGAAAATAAAGCTGCTAGAATGGCCCAGTCAGTCACCTGACCTGAATCCAATTGAAAATCTATGTAACAAACTGAAGATCAGAGTTCATAGAAGACACCGACAGAACCTTCAAGATTTGAAGACAGTTTGTGTGGAACAATGGGCTAAAATCCCTCCTGAGCAATGCCTGCACCTAGTTTGTCCATACAGGAGGCATCTGGAAGCTGTTATTACCAACAAAGGCTTTTCTACTAAATATTAAATGAATTTCACCAAGTGTGTTCAATACTTATTCCCTGTGTCATTCCACTTTATTAAATATAACTTGTTTTGTGAAAATAGTTGCCTTGATTTCTTTGTATGTATGGATTACTTGGGTTGTTATTGATATCTGGTAAAAAATCTCAGGTCAGTGGCTCCATCAGAAATACACTACTGTTCAAAAGTTTGGGGTCACCCAGACAATTATTTTGTGTTTTCCATGAAAAGTCACACTTATTTACCACCATGAGTTGTAAAATGAATAGAAAATATAGTTAAGACATTGACAAGGTTAGAAATAATGATTTGTATTTGAAATAATATTTTTTTCCAGATACTCAACCTGCTCAAAGGAAGGTCAGTTTTATAGCTTCTCTAACCAGCTAAACTGTTTTCAGCTGTGCTAACATGATTGCACAAGGGTTTTCTAATCATCCATTAGCCTTCTGACGCAATGAGCAAACACATTGTACCATTAGAACACTGGAGTGATAGTTGCTGGAAATGGGCCTCTATACACCTATGAAGATATTGCACCAAAAACCAGACATTTGCAGCTATAATAGTCATTTACCACATTAGCAATGTATATTAGATATTAGAGTGTATTTCTGATTAGTTTAAAGTTATCTTCATTGAAAAAAACAGTGCTTTTGTTTCAAAAATAAGGAAATTTCTAAGTGACCCCAAACTTTTGAACGGTAGTGTATGTTTAATAAGAAAAATGTTGATGTGTTCAATACTTATTTTCCCTGCTGCATATGTATTATATTAGAAAAATATAGTACCCATTTTTCCTGACTAACCGATTACTAATGAATCTTCAGTAAATGTAATAATAATAAAAATAATAATAATAATGATGGATTAGAGTTACAGTATATGGTGCTTTACATGTCAAGTGACATCTCAAAGCACTTTCAGTGAGTCCATTATTCATTCACTCCAGACAGGCATTGATAGTGGTAAGCTACTACTGTAGCCACAGCTGCCCTGGGGCAGACAGACAGAAACATGGCTGCCAATCCACACCAACGGCCTCTCTGTCCACTACCGAACATTTATACACATTCATACCCAGTGTCATGTACACTGGAGGCAAGGTGGGTAAAATGTCTTGTCCAGGGACACAATGGCAGGATGTCTGGGAAGAGCGGGATTTCACACAACTTCCCTTGTTCATTTAACACTGCAAAACTATGACATCAATACACCTATGGCTTATAAAAAAAAGCTATTTGCAGCCTCAACTTAAAGTGGGAAAGCCACCAGCACCTTCAAACATTTACAAATCACATACACGTTAATTATTTCTGACCTTTGTTGATGCCGTTGAGCCACTCATCTGCAGTGAGAGCAGGTTTGTTAGCCGCTGTCATTGGATAGAGGTCTTCTTGGTAAGATTCCGACTGAAATACATTAGCAAAGTGTTCTCTATTCACAACAAATTCACCTAATCTAAAATAATTGTTTCAAAACAATGGTGGTTGTGTTGTGAGTGACACTTACCCTGCGCGGTACAATCATGGAAAGAGGCTCAATAAGACTCTTGACAGTCACCAGTTTGTAGAACCTAAAAACTTCACAGGAGCTCACATCCAGACCTCGCTTTGGCATCACACCTGCAGATCGACACACAGACAACAGTTTTAATCTGCCACTTTTACAACACAACTGTTGTGTTTGAAGCCAATTATATTTATTATTTTGTTGAGCGCTAAGAACATCCACCTAAATATTACAGACAGAAAGACTGAATTATGGTTTATGCCATTATTTCACTATAAAGTAATACTGTATATTTTGCAATATGCAAGCGGAAACTTCCTCAAGGACATATACAGTGCTCTGAAAAAATATTTGCGTCATTCCTGATTTCTTACATTTTTGCATATTTGTCACACTTAAATGTCTCAGCTCATCAAACAAATTTTGATATTACACAAAGATAACCCGAGTAAATACGTACAAAATGCAGTTGTTAAATGACTCCATTTATTAAAGGAAAAAAGCTAATCAAACCTTCCTGATCCTATGTGAAAAAGCAATTGTCCCCTAAACTTAATAAGTGGTTGTGTCACCCTTGGCAGCAACAACTGCAATCAAGCATTTGTGATAACTGGCAACGAGTCTTTTACATCGTTGTTGATGAATTTTGGCTCACTTTTCTTTGCAGAATTGTTTTAATTCATCCACACTGGAGGGCTTGAGCTTGAGGTCACAAACTGATGGCTGGACAGTCTCCTTCAGGATTTTCTGGTACAGAGCTAAATTCATGGTTTCATCAATTATGGCAAGTTGTCCAGGTCCTGAAGCAGCAAAGAAGCCGCAGACCATCACACTACCACCACCATGTTTGACTGTTGGTATGATGTTCTTTTTGTGAAATGCAGTGTTAGTTTTATGCCAGATGTAAATGCACACAAGTACTAGTTGCTGATGGATTTAACCTAAGTGTCCATTTAACCTAAATGGACACTACCTGTTTTCACCAGAAAAATGAAAGCACAAAAGGTGCTGATGCCCCGGTGCCTGTGGCATGGTAGCATGGGGTAGTTTTTAAGTACTGTGTCAGGCCATCCATGCACGGTTTTAAAATGCTTGGAATGTGTTTATACAGAAATGACACTGATGTCACTGTCACATCACACACAAGGTGTACGTCATCCCAGAGCTGTATGCTGGCATTTTTGTCAAGGAGATCATAAAAGAAAAAATACAGAACACAAAGTAACAGATTGGAGTAACAGATTTTATTAATTGAATGCA
This sequence comes from Pholidichthys leucotaenia, assembly GCA_020510985.1. Taxonomy (NCBI): domain Eukaryota; kingdom Metazoa; phylum Chordata; class Actinopteri; order Cichliformes; family Pholidichthyidae; genus Pholidichthys; species Pholidichthys leucotaenia. Next base: position 200,834,922 of record CM035848.1, read on the forward strand.
TGTATAGTTGCACAATGGCATGCAATAGCAGGTAAAAATATCAAAATTTCCAAAAGTAAAAGCATAATTATAGATATTAAATCAGAATTGTTTGGAATGTTTCACACTTACGTGTAATGAATATTGAGTTTCTTACATAATCTTGCAAAAAAACCTAACTTTTCCCCAAAATTAATTTATTGAAATACAGTAGCAGTTTCTTGTATAAAGGGTAAACATGCAATATTCTTATTTAGCTTCCAGCCCATTATCTTCACAGCAGCTCTGACTGCTGACCTTCAGGTTCACCACCACGGACATCAGAAAGACAAACAAGAGGAAAGAAAAACAGCATAAAAATGTAATTATTGTTACAGATGTGATGGAAGTATTTCAAAGTCAGCATAATAAAAAATGATTACAGATGTCATGTTTTTCCTCAGCTTAATAAATTGCTTGGTTTTCTTAAAAAATGTAAAAAAAAAATAAAGTGGGTTTATTATTACAGTCATCAGGAGTGACTTGAGTAATACTGTAACTGAGCTCTCTACAGGACTGTGAAAGCTATTTTAAGTGAGGGAGTCAACCAGGTCACACCGTGGGGTGTTCTGATATTACTAACATTAGTATTAAAACTTAAAAAAAAAATCACCTGAACTTTAAAGAAAACAATGTTAAATTACTGTATGTTAACATGTTAAAACAGGTTAAATTAATGTAACGAAGCAGCCGCCAGTACAGAAAAAAAATTCAGACATTGGGGAAAAAAAGTCACGTAACATAAGCTTTAAGAATGAAATGTTGCAGTTGTAGGAATTATTAGTGTTTTAATATTGAAATTACAGCATAATTTAAGCACAAATCTTACTTTTAAATGGTTTTTCCTTCACTCAGCTGTCCGCTGTGGTCCGCCACGTTTTTGAGGAAAGGAATGTGGGACTTGTAGTTTTTCCGATGAACTGAAAATTAACCTCTTGCACTCCGGTGTACCGCGGGCGGTCACGTCTCTGCGTCCTAGGGCGCACAAGGGCGCCCTAGGACGCACACTGTGCATCCTAGTGTGCACTGAAAAAAAAAAAAAAAAAGCTGCATTTCCGTTCTTCCACTACAGACACAGCCGCGAACAGAAAGCCAAAGGAGTGCTTTGATTGGTTTAGATGTGATTGACCTCTCATTCGACTAATAAGAGCCTTGAATTGGGTTTCTGAAACCTTGAACAACCAATGACTGAAAACCTAGCAAGAAGGACCCGCCTACCAACGGCTGCAAATACAGCAAGCCAATTGAAGCACAGAAGTTCGAAAGCGTGCGTCCCTTGCGTAAAATCTGTTTTGCGTAAGCCGCTGGGTGAAACACAAACATTCGCCAGTCTTTTTTTCTTACTACGGTTCTTATTTGTTTTGAAAAATCGTTCGCCAAAACCGCAATCATGGAAGCACAAAACCGCAATAATGGAATTATGGTTTGACCGGGTCGCGTGACCAGAACCACGAGTCCGTAACAAGCGGACCAGCGTCATGTTCGTCTGACAATGAGGAAGAGAAGTTCGCCAGCGACACTGCTGTTGTGGACAGGTAAGTGTTATAAGCTAAATTATTCTTTATCCCTGAAAATTGTAATCAAAATGACTTTTGACCAATCGGTAAATTACAACTGTGCGTCATCGCAACATGGTCCGTGCGCTGCGTCTGGACCGTGAACGTCCCCCCCCCCCTCCCGCTACTCTTCTGTAGCAGATTGCAGATATTATTGCAGATATTTTAGTACAACCGTGCGTAGTAGACTGTGGCACATGGCCGCGGTCCGTCATGTGTCGATGGACGATGTCCGTCCTCTGTAGCGGGATGGGGGTGGGGAGTTGTTATCTTCTACATTACAGATATTTTAGTATAATTTTTAGTGCACTGTAGGTTATTTTTTCTTGTAAAAAAAAGCCACACATTTTTTTACGTGGCATGCTTCTTTGTGTGTGGGGGCTTGTTTGTTCATTCATTCATTCATGAATGAATAAACACCCCCCCCCCCCCACACACACAGCCCTTCACCTTTCATTAGAGCCCAAGATGAAGCTTCTATATTGAATCATTCAAAAGTTACAGACGTTTTTCCAAACTGTGCCATTTGGCACAATTTGGCACAGTTCAAAAACGCCTGGGGACAACCTAAGAAAAAAGCTGTGTAATATATTCATTTTTTGTGGTATTGTTACAAAATTTTGACCTCAGCTGGATAACACTTGGTTCTACATTTCTGTTGCATTTTCCAGCCCGGATCTGACAGCTGTGTGTTATTTGCAAGCATTTGTATCCAAAAAAACACCCAGGCGAAATTTATTTTCTTCAAGTTCAGTATGTTTAGATGACTGTTACTCAGTGGCAGGAGCACTTAGAGAGATTATGACTATTTTGCCAAAAAATTCGAAGTGTTTTCTTTTAAATGAGACCAACCCCATGAAGATGCTGCAAAGGGTTGAAGAACAGCTTTTGATTTACTTTGGGTACGTTATTTTTTGGCGTTTTTAGGGAAATTGACCAGAGTGCAAGGGGTTAAAGGAAGAAAGTACATTGTCCTTCCTCTGCAAAACTAAACACTGAAATGAGTCTGAAAACAATCAATATGGTGAATAATGGGTGTAGCTGCTGAATACGTGTTTGGTTTTCAGTAATAACTGCTATTTTAAAAGTTCAGCACGAGATAGACTGTTGACAGGAAATTGTGAGTTGACAGGAAGTCATCCGTGGGCTGCAAAAAAAAAAAAAAAAAATCACTGCCACCTCTACTTGCCCGGCATATAATACCTTTTTTCGCAACTCCCTTGACAGTAATGGTGAGTTAAATGTGTTTATTTTGGAAAAAAAAGCCTAATGTCAAAATTCTGGCAAATTAAAAGTCAAGGAAAAATGGCAATATATTGATAGAAGCCTTTAGTTCCACTTAATTTAGGCCGGGCGAGCTGAAAAGCTGGTAACAGACAGACAGTCAGATACACATACACTACCGTTCAAAAGTTTGGGGTCACTTAGAAATTTCCTTATTTTTGAAAGAAAAGCACTTTTTTTCAATGAAGATAACTTTAAACTAATCAGAAATACACTCTATACATTGCTAATGTGGTAAATGACTATTATAGCTGCAAATGTCTGGTTTTTGGTGCAATATCTACATAGGTGTATAGAGGCCCATTTCCAGTAACTATCACTCCAGTGTTCTAATGGTACAATGTGTTTGCTCATTGCATCAGAAGGCTAATGGATGATTAGAAAACCCTTGTGCAATCATGTTAGGTCTGCAATGCTGTAATTGCTGCAAATGGAAGATTCTTTGACGAAAGCAAAGTCTGAAGGAAAAAATTATTATTTCAAATACAAATCATTATTTCTAACCTTGTCAATGTCTTGACTATATTTTCTATTCATTTTACAACTCATGGTGGTAAATAAGTGTGACTTTTCATGGAAAACACAAAATAATTGTCTGGGTGACCCCAAACTTTTGAACGGTAGTGTATATACACACAGATGCATCTACAGACTATCATATGCACCGAGGCATGAAAAGAAGAGAAAGAATAGAAGACTGATGAAGAAAAAAGTCTCATCTTAAAGAGAAAAGTATCTCAAATTTACATGAACAATTCTAATCAATAGAAGAAGTCAGAAATTTACTAGAAAGTAAGTTGTAAATTCCATCCATCCATCCATCCATCTTCTACCGCTTTTCCGGAGGTCCGGGTCGCGGAGGCAGCAGTTCAAGCAGAGAAGCCCAGACTTCCCTCTCCCCAGCCACCTGCTCCAGCTCTTCAGAGGGGATACCAAGGCGTTCCCAGACTAGCTGGGAGACATAGTCTCTCCACCGAGTCCTGGGTCTGCCCCGGGGTCTCCTCCCAGTGGGACGTGCCTGAAACACCTCAAGTGGGAGGCGTCCAGGAGGCATCCTAATCAGATGCCCATACCACCTCAACTGACTCCTTTCAATGTGGAGGAGCAGCGGTTCTACTCTGAGCCTCTCCCGGATGACTGAGCTCCTCACCCTATCTCTGAGGGTGAGTCCAGCAATCCTACGGAGAAAGCTCATTTCAGCCGCTTGTATCCGCGATCTCGTTCTTTCGGTCATTACCCAAAGCTCGTGACCATAGGTGAGAGTAGGAACGTAGATTGACTGGTAAATCGACAGCTTTGCCTTAGAACTAAGCTCCCTCTTCACCACAACAGACCGGTACAACGTCCGCATCACTGCAGATGCTGCTCCAATCCGTCTGTCGATCTCTCGCTCCATTTTCCCCTCACTCGTGAACAAGACCCCAAGATACTTAAACTCCTCCACTTGGGGCAGGAGCCTGTCCCCAACCCGGAGAGGACAATCCACCTTTTTCCGGCTGAGGACCATGGACTCGGACTTGGAGGTGCTGATTCTCATCCCAGCCGCTTCACACTCAGCGGCAAACCGTCCCAGCAAGAGCTGTAGGTCATTGCTGGATGAAGCCAACAGGACAACATCATCTGCAAACAACAGAGATGAGATCTTGTGGTCACCAAGCATGACACCCTCCATTCCCTGGCTGCGCCTAGAAATCCTGTCCATAAAAATTATGAACAGGACCGGTGACAAAGGGCAGCCCTGGCGGAGTCCAACTCTCACTGGGAATGACTCCGACCGAGTGTTGGCAATGCGAACTAAACTCTCACAACGGTCGTACAGAGACCGAATAGCTCGTAACAACAAGCCCGATACCCCATACTCCCGAAGCACCCCCCACAAAAATCCACGAGGGACGCGGTCAAATGCCTTCTCCAAGTCCACAAAACACATGTAAACTGGTTGGGCAAACTCCCACGAACCCTCAAGAATTCTCGAGAGGGTAAAGAGCTGGTCCGATGTGCCACGGCCAGGACGAAAACCACATTGCTCCTCCTGAATCCGAGGTTCGACCAACGGCCGGACTCTCCTCTCCAGTACCTTGGCATAGACCTTCCCAGGGAGGCTGAGGAGTGTGATCCCTCTAAAGTTGGAGCACACCCTCCGGTCCCCTTTTTTGAAGAGAGGAACCACCACCCCGGTTTGCCATGCCAAAGGCACTGCCCCCGACCTCCACGCAATGTTGCAGAGGCGTGTCAACCATGACAACCCAACAACATCCAGGGCCTTGAGGTACTCGGGGCGAATCTCGTCCACCCCCGGGGCCCGGCCACCAAGGAGATTTTTAACCACCTTGGCGACCTCAGCCCCTGTGATAGGCGAGTCATCCCCCTCGTCCCCAAACCCTGCTTCCTCTGTGGAAGGCGTATCAGTGGGATTGAGGAGATCCTCGAAGTATTCCTTCCACCGCCCGACGATATCCCCAGTTGAAGTCAACAGTGTCCCATCCGCACCATACACAGTGTGGACGGGGAGCTGCTTTCCCCTCCTGAGCCGCCGAACAGTTTGCCAGAATCTCTTTGAAGCCGACCGAAAGTCTTGTTCCATGGCCTCACCGAACTCCTCCCATACCCGGGTTTTTGCTTCAGCAACCACCCGAGCTGCACTCCGCTTGGCCTGCCGGTACACCTCAGCTGCTTCGGGAGTCCCACAAGCCAACCAAGCTTGATAGGACTCCTTCTTCAGCTTAATGGCCCCCCTCACCACTGGTGTCCACCACTTGGTTCGGGGGTTGCCACCACGAGATGCACCGACCACCTTGCGGCCGCAGCTCTGGGCTGCCGCTTCAACAACAGAGGTGGAGAACATGGCCCATTCAGACTCCATGTCTCCAGACTCCCTCGGAATGTGGTTGAAGTTCTTCCGGAGGTGGGAGTTGAAGACCTCCCGGACAGGGGCCTCAGCCAGACGCTCCCAGCACACCCTCACTATACGTTTGGGTCTACCAGGTCTGAATGGCTTCCTCCCCTGCCATCGGATCCAACTCACCACCAGGTGGTGATCAGTTGACAGCTCTGCACCTCTCTTTACTCGGGTGTCCAAGACATACGGTCGCAGGTCTGATGATACGATAACAAAATCGATCATCGACCTGCGGCCTAGGGTGTCCTGGTGCCAGGTGCACATATGGACACCCTTATGCTTGAACATGGTGTTCGTTATAGACAGACTGTGGTTAGCACAGAAGTCCAATAACTGAACACCACTCGGGTTCAGATCGGGCAGGCCGTTCCTCCCAATCACCCCCCTCCAGGTTTCACTGTCGTTGCCCACGTGCGCATTGAAGTCCCCCAGTAGGACAATGGAGTCTCCAGGAGGAGCACCCTCCAGCACCCCAGTCACAGACTCCAAAAAGGGTGGGTACTCTGAAACATCATTTGGTGCATAGGCACAAATGATGTTCAGGACCCGTTTCCCAACCCGAAGGCGCAGGGAAGCAACCCTTTCGTCCACCGGGGAAAACTCCAATATAGAGGCAGCAAGGTGGGGCGATACAAGAATACCTACCCCTGCTCGTCGCCTCTCGCCCGGGGCAACTCCAGAAAAGGCCAAGCTCCAGCCCCTCTCCAGGAGACTGGTTCCGGAACCGGAGCTGTGTGTTGAGGTGAGGCCGACTATATCTAGCCGGTATCGCTCAATCTCGTACACCAGCTCAGGCTCCTTCCCCCCCAGAGAGGTGACATTCCACGTACCAAAAGCCAGTTTAGAAAGCTTGGGATCAGTCCGCCAAGGTCTCCGCCTTTGACTGCCACCTAATCCACATAGCACCGGACTTCCATGATCCCTCCTGCAGGTGGTGAACCTACTGGAGGGCGGACCCATGTAACTCCTTCGGGCTGAGCCCGGCCGGGTCCCATGGGTGGAAACCCGGCCACCAGACGCTAGCCTTCGAGCCCCTCCCCCAGGCCTGGCTCCAGGGTGGGGCCCCGGTAACCCCATACCGGGCGGGGTACACTGAATCCTTGATATACAATTTATCATGAGAGTCTGTTGGATCGTTCTTCGTCTGGCCCTTCACCCAGGACCAGTTTGTCTTGGGAGACCCTATCAGAGGCAAATTGCCCCGGACAACATAGCTCCTGGGATCACTGGGGCACGCATACCCCCCCACCACGATAAGGTGACGATCCATGAGGGGGAAGTTGTAAATTCACAGAGAAAAATTTGGACACTCTGGCGGACAGGTTTTGGCCCGCGGGCCATATGCTTGCCACCTCTGGACAAGCTCATTAAAAATACATATTAAGAGGGTAAAAAGCTACCCACATCAGACCATCACTTGCAGGGAGCTAACACCAGCTTGGTGCCCCGTTTTTCAAAAGTCTGAAGACTCTTATACAGTCCCTGCACTTTGGAAAAAAATCTACTATCATTCCACTTCCAAAGAAATCCTGTCCTACTGACAACAATGACTACTGAACTGTAGCTTCAACTTCCACTGTTATGAAATGCTTTGAAAAATACATGGTGACTTTACTGAGATCAGAGATAAATCCTCAATTGGATCCCCTCCAGTTTGCCTACAGGCAGGGGAGGAGGACAGATGATGCAATAAATAGCATTGCTCATCTGACTCTTAAGCATCTGGAAGATCCAAAGATCTTATTTCAGCTTTTAATACTTTGCAGCCTCATCTGCTTTACATAAAATGATTCAGATGAAGGTTAATCTATTTATCATTACATGGTTTTATTCTTTTTTAACAGAACTCAAAATGTCAGGATCAATAACACACTTTCTGACTCCAAACCCATCAGCACAGGTGCACCTCAGGGCTGTGTGAGCTCTCCAGTCCTCTTTACCCTCTGCACTAATGACTGTACTAGTCATTATCCAGGTAACCTGTTTTTTAAATTTTCTGATGACACTGCCATCCTTAGCCTATTACACCCAGACACTGACACCTCCTTGTACTGTATTTCACTGAGGTCACTGGCTTTGCAAAATGGTGTGATGAACATTTCTTGGTCATCAACACACAAAAAACTAAGGAGATGGTGGTGGACCCTCAGTCAATGGGAGACCACACTCCACTGTCTATTAACAGTGTAGAAATTCAGCAGGTCACCAACTACAGGTATCTGGGCATCCATCTGGATAACCTTTTTACCTGGAATGACCATGTTGAGTTTCTGTGCTCTCGTCTACAGCAAAGGATGTATTTTCTCTGTCGGCTGAGAGTGTTTGGAGTCAGTGACAAAATACTGTTTTTATTTTACCAGGCGGTGTTGGAGAGCATCATAAGGTACAGGATGTCTGTGTGGTTCAGCAATATTTCTGTGCAGGCCAAATCTAAGCTGCAGTGTCTGGTCCAGGCTGCCATGAAGGTGATGGGGAGAACTGCAAAGCTCTCCCTTAAGGCCATTTATGAGCAGTGTGTGTGCAGGCAAGCACAGAGATTTTTTCAGGACCCCTCACACATCCTCTATTCTGAGTTTAAGCTCTTGCCTTCTGTTAGAACATACAGAATATCAAAATGCAGGTTAAACCGTTTTAAAAAGTCATTTGTACCTGCTTCTATTAGGCTCCTAAATTGCTCCTAGGGTTGTACAACAGCATGGTGATTCTAACTTGTATTACATGTTCTGTTTGTTTATGTTTTAGACTGTTATTTTTTTTAATAATATGTGTAATGGGGGTTGTGTGCAATATCTGTAAGCAGATGTCATGTTGTGATGTGATGCCTTGTGATTCGATGAGAAGCAGGTTTGTGTCAGCACTGTGAGTCCACAGCAAATTTCCAAGGGGACAATAAAGTGTATTCTATTCTACTCTTTTTATTATATTCTACACCAAGCATGATAATGATTTTGAATGCACATGTCCAACTATTCAATATTTCAATACTTTTTGCATACAGTGGGGAAAAAAAGTATTTAGTCAGCCACCAATTGTGCAAGTTCTCTCACTTAAAAGATGAGAGAGGTCTCCAATCTTCATCATAGGTATACCTCAACTATGAGAGACAAAATGAGAAAAAAAATCTAGAAAATCACATTGAAGAATTTTTAATGAATTAATTGGTAAATTCCTTGGTAAAATAAATATTTGGTCACCAACAAACAAGCAAGATTTCTGGCTCTCACAGACTTGTAACTTCAACTGTAACTTTAAGAGGCTCCTCTGTCCTCCACTCGTTACCTGTATTAATGGCACCTGTTTGAACTCTTTATCAGAATAAAAGACACCTGTCCACAACCTCAAACAGTCAGACTCCAAACTCCACTATGGCCAAGACCAAAGAGCTGTCAAAGGACACCAGAAACAAAATTGTAGACCTGCACCAGGCTGGGAAGACTGAATCTGCAATAGGTAAGCAGCTTAGTGTGAAGAAATCAACTGTGGGAGCAATTATTAGAAAATGGAAGACATACAAGCCCACTGATAATCAACCTCGATCTGGGGCTCCACACAAGATCTCACCCCGTGGGGTCAAAATTATCACGAGAACGGTGAGCAAAAATCCCAGAACCACACGGGGGGACCTAGTGAATGACCTGCAGAAAGCTGGGACCAAAGTAACAAAGGCTACCATCAGTAACACACTACACCGCCAAGGACTCAAATCCTGCAGTGCCAGACGTGCCCCCCTGCTTAAGCCAGTACATGTCCAGGCCCGTCTGAAGTTTGCTAGAGAGCATTTGGATGATCCAGAAGAGGACTGGGAGAATGTCATATGGTCAGATGAAACCAAAATAGAACTTTATTGTAAAAACTCAACTTGTCGTGTTTGGAGGAGAAAGAACACCATACCTACTGTGAAGCATGGGGGTGGAAACATCATGCTTTGGGGCTGATTTTTGCAAAGGGACCAGGACGACTGATCCGTGTAAAGGAAAGAATGAATGGGGCCATGTATGGTGAGATTTTGAGTGAAAACCTCCTTCCATCAGCAAGGGCATTGAAGATGAAATGTGGCTGGGTCTTTCAGCATGACAATGATCCCAAACACACCGCCCGGGCAACAAAGGAGTGGCTTCGTAAGAAGCATTTCAAGGTCCTGGAGTGGCCTAGCCAGTCTCCAGATCTCAACCCCATAGAAAATCTTTGGAGGGAGTTGAAAGTCCGTGTTGCCCAGCGACAGCCCCAAAACATCACTGCTCTAGAGATCTGCATGGAGGAATGGGCCAAAATACCAGCAACTGTGTGAAAACCTTGTGAAGACTTACAGAAAACGTTTGACCTCTGTCATTGCCAACAAAGGGTATATAACAAAGTATTGAGATGAACTTTTGTTATTGACCAAATACTTATTTTACCGAGGAATTTACCAATTAATTCATTAAAAATCCTTCAATGTAATTTTCTGGATTTTTTTTTTTTTTCTTATTTTGTCTCTCATAGTTGAGGTATACCTATGATGAAAATTGGAGACCTCTCTCATCTTTTAAGTGGGAGAACTTGCACAATTGGTGGCTGACTAAATACTTTTTTGCCCCACTGTAACTTGCTGTTCTCTAACAAGGTGCATAATGGCAAAATTCACAACAGGCATTTGATCCATGAATCAACCAATAAATTTTCTGGTCCAATTAGAATTTGTATTTAAAAAGTTCTCTTCATCATGCTGTTCACATTTTGACATCATGAGACCAAGACGACACCTAACAACTGATCAACAGTACCTTGCCATTGCAAGACTTCAAACAGGATGTTCTCAGACGGAAGTGGCCGTTGAGGTTAGAGTGTCACAGAGTGTCATCAGCAGGTTGCAACAAAGATACAGAGACTGAAAGAAACACAGAAAGGCATAGAAGCGGGTGTCCTTTGACCACATCTCACGCTGATGACTGCTTCATTGTGAACAGTGCCCTGCAGAACTGGATGATGAATGCTACTCAACTCCATGCACATTTAAGGGAGGTGAGAGGCACCCAAGTGTCACATCAGAACATTTGAAACTGTTTACATCAGCGTTAGGGCTGTGCGATATGATGATATACAGTGGTGTGAAAAAGTGTTTGCTCCCTCCTGATTTCTTTTTTTTTTTGTAAGATTGTCACACTTAAATGTTTCAGATCATCAAACAAGTTTAAATGTTAGACAAAAATAACACAAGTAAACACAAAATGCAGTTTTTAAATGAAGGTGTTTATTATTAAGGGTTAAAAAAAAAAACCTACATGGCCCTGTGTGAAAAAGTGATTCCCCCCCCCCCCCCACACACACACACGTTAAAACATTAACTGTGGTTTATTACATCTTTGGAAAGCTGAGTTCAATTTCTCTAGCCACACCCAGGCCTGATTACTGCCACACCTGTTCTCAATCAAGAAATCACTTAAATAGGACCTGTTTGACAAAGTGAAGTAGACCAAAAGATCCTCAAAAGCTAGACATCATGCTGCAATCCAAAGAAATTCAGGAACAAATGAGAAACAAAGTAATTGAGATCTATCAGTCTGGAAAAGGTTATAAAGCCATTTCTAAAGCTTTGGGACTCCAGCAAGCCACAGTGAGAGCCATTATCCACAAATGGCGAAAACATGGAACAGTCGTGAACCTTTCCAGGAGTGGCCGGCTGACCAAAATTACCCCAAGAGCGCAGCGACACAAAAGGTCACAAAAGACCCCACAACAACATCCAAAGAACTGCAGGCCTCACTTGCCTCAGTTAAGGTCAGTGTTCATAACTCCACCATAAGAAAGAGACTGGGCAAAAATGGCCTGCATGGCAGAGTTCTAAGACAAAAACCACTGCTGAGCAAAAAGAACATAAAGGCTTGTCTCAGTTTTACCAGAGAACATCTTGATGATCCCCAAGACTTTTGGGAAAATACTCTGTGAACTGATGAGACAAAAGTTGAACTTTTTGGAAGGTGTGTGTCCCATTACATCTGGTGTAAAAGTAACAGCATTTCAGAAAAGGAACATCATACCAACAGTAAAATATGGTGGTGGTAGTGTGATGGTGTGGGGATGTTTTGCTGCTTCAGGACCTGGAAGACTTGCTGTGGTAAATGGAACCATGAATTCTGCTGTCTACCAAAAAATCTTGAAGGAGAATGTCCGGCCATCTGTTCGTGACCTCAAGCTGAAGCGCACTTGGGTTCTGCAGCAGGACAATAATCCAAAACACACCAGCAAGTCCGCCTCTGAATGGCTTAAGAAAAACAAAATGAAGACTTTGGAGTGACCTAGTCAAAATCCTGACCTGAATCCAATTGAGATGCTATGACATGACCTTAAAAAGGCGGTTCATACTCGAAAACCCTCCAATGTGGCTGAATTACAAATATTCTACAAAGATGAGTGGGCCAAAATTCCTCCACAGTGCTGTAAAAGACTCATTGCCAGTTATCGCAAATGCTTGATTGCAGTTGTTGCTGCTAAGGGTGGCCCAACCAGTTATTAGGCTTAGGGGACAATCACCTTTTCCATACAGGGCCATGTAGGTTTAGATTTTTTCCCCCTTAATAATAAACACCTTCATTTAAAAACTGCATTTTGTGCTTACTTGTGTTACCTTTGTCTAATATTTAAAGTTGTCTGATTATCTGAAACATTTAAGTGTGACAAACATACAAAAAAATGAGAAATCAGGAAGGGGGCAAACACTTTTTCACACCGTTGTATACTGGATGATGATATAAAAACATTTGAGAGAATACGCTATCGTTTATATTATTTAAAAATCACATACTCCCATTTATTCAGTAAAGCTCCTCACCACTACTTGTCAGTGCCCCGTCTCTCCTCTGCAGTGCACACAGCAGAACAGGTGTGTCATGGATGGCTAGGCTTCAGTCCTGTGGTTGCTAATGCTAACTCCAAACTACCGGTTCAGATAGCTGCTACTCTTGTTTGCCAGGGATGTGGGACTGTTTTCCATCGTGCTGCGTCAGAGAGGATAGTTCGCTAACCTCGTTTTAATAGGAGGTAAGTAACACTAACACCATGTCTAACTATAAAATGCTAAATGATGATGCTAAGTTGTGTTAACTGCAAATATGTAGCAGACCATCATTTCTTTGGTTTAAATTACTGCTGAGTTTCTTAGTTTTGTCTGAAAAAATTTATTAAAGCTGCATAAGTGCATGATGGTGGCACATACAAGCAAAATAAATAATAAATTTAATTTTAAATAAATAAATCTGGAATTTCCCCATTGTGGGACTAATAAAGGCTTATCTTATCTTAAATACATTAAAATGAGTCTGAGGAGCAAGTTGGCTCTTTATGTAATTCATTTGCTTTCTAATCATTTTAATTAGCCAAGTAGTGATAATGAATAAAGTTAAAGTAATCACATGTATTTTATTATATTACCTTTTGTGTCTTTGACTTTCAGTTCATGACCAATCTGAAATATTTTACTAAGAAGCAAACAGGTTAAATCAGGCCAGAATGGCAGGCTTTAGGCTGCAGGTCTACACTTAAATTTTCACTGATTTAAACTAACAGCTAATTTATGTCTGTAGGTGACAGCCATGGGTAATTTTTTCATTTTCACCTTCTTTTATGTTTTTTTTTTTTTTTTTTTTTGCTATTCTCCTCTGGCTCAGGAAATATTTAACTTATTGATGTTTCCTTTTTATTCATATATGATTTAGAAGAAAAACCTGAAATTTATGAGACTCAAGTCTCAAATGCACATTAAAAAACTATTTTATAACACTGCAAAATTATGAGGGAAAAGGGTACATGTAAAAAAAAAAAGTTTTAAAAAATGGTCCTTTTTGTGTGATTATCTAAACTGTAGAATTTACAGAAAATGTATATCATGATACATATCGTTATCATGATATAAGATGACTTATATTGTGACATGAATTTTTTGGTAATATCGCACAGGCCTAATCAGCGTGGTCTGCGTGCTAGATGACCTGCAAGGGTACCTGACCACACCACCAGGCACAGGTGTCGTCCTCTTGCATGAGCCAGGGGGCATTTACGCTGGACAAGGGACCAGTGGGTCTCAGTGCTGTTTTCTGATGAAAGTTGATTCACGCTGAGCAGAAATGATGGCCGCCAACGATGTTGGAGATGTCAAGGAGAGCGCTATGCATCAGATACTGTTGTCAATATGTTACAGTCTGGGCAGGTGTGTCTACTCAAGACAGAACTGCCCTACACCTTGTGAATGGTACAGTGAGAAGCCGATACTACCTGAATAACATCATTAATCTCGTCACTGTGTCCCTGCATGAACAACACAGGAGTAATTTCATTTTTATGGACAACAATGCTCCAGCTCATCGAGGTTGCATCAATAGGGAACGGCTGCTGGACGCTGGGGTAGCTCAAATGGAGTGGCCTGCACTTTCTCCAGACCTGAATCCCACAGAAAACCTATGGGATCAGCTGAGTTGCCCTGTAGAGTCTCGTAACCCTGCACCCCACAACCTCAATGACCTGAGGGCCGCCCTTCAAGAACAGTGGAATGCCATGACTCAGCAGACAATAAATCAACTTGTCAACAGCATGAGACGTCCTTGTCAACCTGTAATTGATGCTCAAGGGAACATGACATGTTATTGAGACACAGATTTTTTTGTTGTGGTATACCCACCACTGTTGTTGAATTTTGTTTCAATAAATTGTTTGAGATGAGGAAATCACCATTGCATGCTTCTACTTAAATGCCCTACTTTCATGATATAATATCACTGTAGCATGAACTTTTTACATTTTCCATAAATATCACCCAAAAGCCAAATGTCCCTAACTTTTTGTGAGTAGTGTATATGTTTGTTCTGCTGCAGGATGAGACCATTTATGCTGCTGTTGCAATCAGTAATCTTAAAGGATTTTTTTTAACTAGACCAGTACCTTGGGAGGAGAAAAAAGTAAGAAGAAAAGCAAAACGAGTGAAATTATTCACCTGATTTTTCTTCTCCAGACTCCGGATTTGCACAGGTAGGATGACGTGAGCACGCAGCGCAAAGTGAAGTCACATAGGCTTGCAATTAATTAAAAATAGGTTAAAAATAATAATTTCAGCTTGGATATATATACAATGGACATAAAAAGTCTACACACCCCTGTTCAAATGCCAGTTTTTTGTGATGTAAAAAAATGAGACCAAGATAAATCATTTCAAAACTTTTTCCACCATTAATGTGACCTATAACCTGTACAACCCAAATGAAAAACAAACTGAAATACTGTATTTTAAGGGGAAAAATAAAAAAAAATAAAAATCTTACAATAGCCTGGTTATATAAATATGCACACCCTGTTATAACTGGGGATGTGGCTGTGTTCAGAATTAACCAATCACATTCAAACTCATGTTAAATGGGAGCCAGCACACACCTGCCACCATTTAAAGCGCTTCTGATTAACCCCAAATAAAGTTCAGCTGTTCTAGTAGGCTTTTCCTGACAATTTTGTAGTCACATCTTACAGCACAAGCCGTGGTCCACAGAGAGCTTCCAAAGCATCAGAAGGATCTCATTGTTCAAAGGTATCAGTCAGGAGAAGGGTACAAAAGAATTTCCAAGGCCTTAAATATACCATGAAACACAGTGAAGACAGTCATCAAGTGGAGAAAATATGGCACAACAGTGACATTACCAAGAACTGGACATCCCTCCAAAACTGATGAAAAGATGAGAAGAAAACTGGTCAGGGAGGCTGCCAAGAGGCCGACAGCAACACTGAAGGAGCTGCAGGAATTTCTGGCAAGTACTGGCTGTTTAGTGCATGTGACAACAATCTCCCATCTTCTTCATATGTCTGGGCTATGGGGTAGGATGGCAAGGTGGAAGCCTTATCTTACGAAGAAAAACATCCAAGCCCGGCTACATTTTGCAAAAACAAATTTGAAATCTCCCAAACGCATGAGGGAAAATGTGTTTTGGTCCAGTGAATCCAAGGTTGAGCTTTTTGGCCATAATTCCAAAAGGTATATTTGGTACAAACAAAACACTGCTCATCACCAAAAGAACACCATGCCTACAGTGAAGCATGGTGCTGGCACCATCATGCTTTGGGACCGTTTTTCTTCAGCTGGAACTGGGGCCTTTGTCAAGGTGGAGGGAATTATGAACAGTTCCAAATACCAGTCAGTGTCAGGTTCAGGTTCAGGTTCAGGTTACTTTATTTGTACCCGTAGGTAGATTTGTTTTGCAGTTGGTGACATCCATATTTACAAGCCACAATTACATTCAACATAGACACAAACACAGGCACACATCTTACAAAATAGGTAAATATGAAATATGTACAATATAATTTTTATAGCTTGTTCAACTCTTTGACAGCAGCAGGGACAAAGCTGTTTTTGTAGCGCTGGGTTCTACTTTTTGGGACAGCAAACCTCCGTCTGGAGGGAAGAAGCTGAAAGTTGCAGTGCAAAGGGTGGGAGTCATCATTTAAAATCGAGTCGGCCATCCTCTGTACTTGTCTGGTGTACAGGGATGTCAGGCTCAGCTGTGACTCACCAAGCAAACGACTGGACCATCTGACTACCTGATCCAAGGATTTCCTCTGTTTCAGTTTTATCTGACCAAACCATGACATTAAAGAAAAGGATAAAACAGATTCAATAAAAGCCCGATAGAACATAGTCATTATGGGTCGGTCAATTTGGAAGCGTGCAAGTTTCCTCAAACAATGCAAATTTTGCTGACCCTTTTTGCACACCCTTTCACAGTTCACCTCAAAGTTCAATCCACTATCAATAATCGTCCCAAGATATTTGTACGATTGTACACATTCGGTGGTCTGGCCTTTTAGTATGGTGACTTTGTGCCTGGGAGTTTTCCTCCTAAAGTCAATAATCATATCTTTCGTTTTTGTTGTATTCAGCTGCAGGTAGGAATCCTCACACCAGTGAACAAAGTCATCAACTACTGGGCCGTGGCCACTCTCACCATCCTGGAGGAGACTGACAATGACTGAGTCATCAGCATACTTTATAATGTGTCTGTTGTTATGTCTGCTCCGACACATGTTTGTGTACAGGATGAAGAGTAGTGGTGACAACACACACCCCTGAGGAGAGCCAGTAGAAGAGCACTTTAGGTCAGACAATGTGCCATTGACCCTTACTCTCTGCGTCCTGTTGGTTAAGAAATCCAGAATCCAACCCACCAGATTATTGCTTAAATCAAATTGTTGCAGGAGCCTTTCAACTAAAATATGAGGTTGGATTGTATTAAAGGCAGAAGAAAAGTCCACAAATAAAAGCCTGGCGTGTGTCCCATTAAAATCCAGATGTTTAAAAAGCATGTTAAACAGAGTGACAGTGGCATCCTCCACTCCTCTGTGAGGCCTATAGGCAAACTGCAGAGGATCCAATGCATGTTCAGTCTGCTTTAGGACCTCACATCTGACCAGTTTTTCAAAAATTTTCATTAAAATTGAAGTCAAAGCAACTGGTCTAAAGTCATTTACCGTTTTAGGACAGCTGGATTTTGGAACGGGAACAACCACGGCATCTTTCCAGATCTTAGGCACATGTTGTGTCTGTAAGGACTTATTGAAAATGTAGTGAAATATAGGACTCAGTTCATGTGCACAGGACTTTACCAGGCGTCCACATATATTATCAGGGCCCTGACTTTTGTTCACTTTTACAGCACGGAACTCCCTTTCAACATCCTGCATCTCAATATTAAAGTGCTGATTGTCTTTGAGTTTCTGTTTCAAATCTTGGATTTCTGTGCTAAAATCAAAGGAGTCAAAACGACCATAAAAACAATTAAGAGCATTAGCCAGCTCTGTGTCTGAACTAAAACCATCTAAAAACACACGATTACTGCGCTCTGTGCTCTGAAGGCCTGCAATTTTTTTCATACTGGCCCAGGCCGAACCAAGTTTATTTGCTGCCATCTTGCTTTCCAATTCTGATTTATAATTCTGTTTTGCTCTTAAAATTTCGGCCTTTAGCTCCTTAGTGGCAATCTGTAGCGCAGAAACAGACCCCTGTTTAAAGGCAAGTGCTTTCCTCTGTAAGCAGGATTTAACTGATTTAGTAACCCATGGTTTGTTGTTGGGATATATTTTGACACGTTTACGTGGAACAATCTTATTTTGACAGTAAGCCATGTATGAGCATGTGAGCTCAGCCAGAGAGTCCAAATCATCCCCGCAGGCCATTATGAACATCTTCCAGTCTGTACAGTCAAAGCATTCCTGGAGGCTGTGCTCTGAATCTTCTGTCCACACATCAATGTCTCTCATCTCCACCTTGCCTCTTCTGAGAGCAGTTTTATATGTGGGCAGCAAATGAACACAGTTGTGATCTGATGATCCTAAAGGAGGAAGGGGGAGTGATTTATAGGCCCTCTCTATGGATCCATAGCACAGGTCCAATGTCTTTTTTCACCTGGTTGGGCAGGAGACATACTGATGAAAGTTTTTAAGTGTCTTCTTTAAAGAAACATGGTTAAAATCCCCAAGAATGAAGTTTGGCGCCTCTGGAGAAATTGACTGCAGCCGCTGGATCACATCAGAGATGGTGCTGGAGGCGGAGTCAGCGTCTGCCCTCGGATGAATGTACACAGTTGTGATGAAAAGTTGGGGAAACTCTCGAGGCAAATAAAAGGGGCGAAGCGACACAGACAGCAGCTCCACATGGGGTGTACAGATGCGCTCTCTGACCGTGACAGATGTGCAGTACTGCTTATTAATGTATAAACATACTCCGCCCCCCTGACGTTTCCCCGTTACCTCTTCCTGCCGATCCGAGCGCAGCGGAGCTCCAAAGCCGTCAATCCACAGGTCTGCGTCTCGATCATGCGCAGTAAGCCAAGATTCAGTGAAAGCCATGACGCAGCAGTTCTTAAAATCCTTCTGGTAACGTACGTTGCCTTGAATTTCCTCCACCTTGTTTCTCACAGACTGTGCATTCCCAAAAATGATCGAAGGAAGAGGAATGTTACCAAACTGACGTCTCCTAAGGCGCAATTTCACACCTCCACGTCTTCCACGCTTCCTCCTGCCGCTTCTCTTTTCACCGCTGTGTCCGTCTCTCAAAATAAAGTCCGGCAGCTGAAATCTGGGCGCAATCAGAGACTCTGCACCAGCTGTGTTAAAGCGCAGCAACACGTCCCTGGAATATTGTATTCTGCCCGCTATTCTGCTCGCCATGGAGCCGAACGCATTTACCTCAGAGACAAAGAGCCACAGCACAGAAAGCAGTAGTGCGAGATATGACAGGAAATCCATGTTGCAGATACCAGGGAGCTGTTCGCCACATATTCCACCAACGCTCCAGGGCAGAAACGACACAGAGGATTTTCTAAAAACGTAAAAAAGTACAAAAAACACACACACGCACACACGCACTATATCACCAAGCTGCTGGTCGCTGCGTGCGCATGCGCCCAAACAGGCTCCTTACCACGGTTATGTCGGCACAAAACATTCAGGCTTCTGCTAGAAAGCTGAAGATTAAGAGGAACTTCATCTTTCAGCACGACAATGACCCAAAGCACACATCCAAATCAACAAAAGAATGGCTTCATCAGAAGAAGATGAAGGTTTTGGAATGGCCCAGCCAGAGTCCAGACCTGAATCCGATCAACCATCTATGGGGTGACTCCTACTCAAAAAGACTGAATGCTGTAATAAAAGCCAAAGGTGCTGCAACAAAGTATTAATTTAAGGGTGTGCATATTTATGCAACCAGGTTATTGTAAGCTTTCTATTTTTCTCCTTAAAAAATTTCAGTTTGTTTTTCAGTTGGGTTGTACAGGTTATAGGTCACATGAATGGTGGAAAAAGTTTTAAAATGATTTATGTTGGTCTCATTTTTTTAAATCACAAAAACCTGGCATTTAACAGGGGTGTGTAGACTTTTTATATTCACTACAGCTGTTTCAGATGGCCACTTTATGCATCCAAATACAGACTATGATTATTTCTCCTCCTCCTCTTGTATATTCAGATCCTGATGGAAGCAGGTAGATAAATGTCCCCAACCTCTGTCATTTATTTCAGTCCTGCTGTCAAAACAGGTGACAGTGATGGTTGGACATTTTCTGATTGGCTGAAAATATTTTTATCGTTAATAAAATCAAGAGTTGGAGTTTCGTAGTCTCACATTGAGATAGGTTTATTATTAAAATTGCCATTTGAGAAAACTACAACCCGCCAAAGTGGCTAGTGGGAGTGGCTGTCTTACCAGCCATTGTTGAAATCTACCCGTCACTGGCGGGTTGGCGGGTGTTAATGTCAAGTCCTGGACACAAGATTCCAAAAAGGTCAACTTTGGTCTCGTCAGTCCACAGAATATTTTCCCAAAAGTCTTGAGGATCATCAAGTTGATTTTGGTAAATATGAGACAAGTTTTTTGTGTTCTTTTTGGTCAGCAGTGGTTTTCACCCTGGAACTCTCCCATGGATGCCATTTTTGCCCAGTCTCTTTCTTATTGTTGAATCATGAACCAGTGTCCAAACAAGGCAAGTGAGGCCTGCAGTTCTTTAGCTGTTGTTCTGGGTTTGTTTCTCATCTGTTCTTGAATTTCTATAGATTGTGGCATAATGTTTTGCTTTTTGAGATCTTTTAGCCTACTTCACTTTGTCAGACAGGTTCTGTTTAAGTGATTTCTTGATTCAACAGGTCTGCAGTGATCAGGCCTGAGTGTGGCTAGTGAAACTGAAATCAGCTTTCCCAAAAATGTG
Source organism: Pholidichthys leucotaenia (assembly GCA_020510985.1). NCBI lineage: Eukaryota > Metazoa > Chordata > Actinopteri > Cichliformes > Pholidichthyidae > Pholidichthys > Pholidichthys leucotaenia. The sequence goes on from CM035848.1 coordinate 200,855,393, forward strand.
GTTAATCACAGTTAATTTATGATGTGACAAAGGAAAAAATACTTTTTCACATTGGGCCAGGCAGAGTTGGATAGCTTTTTTCCCTTAATGAAATAATCATTTAAAACTGCATTTTGTATTTACTCACGTTATCTTTGTCTAATATTAACATATGTTTGATGATCTGAAATATTTAAGTGTGACAAATATGCAAAAATATAAGAAATCAAGAAAGGGGCAAATACTTTTTTTTCGCAGCACTGTATATATCCTTTTTTAAACCAAATTCATTTCTAGGCTGTTTTACAGCTAGTCAGAAACAAATAAAACCCCCAAAAGTCTTACAAATATGATCTAAAGCTACACTAGTGTTTGTTTTTCCTACTTAAAGCTATAACTGATTTTGTTGTTTTGCTTCTTTCTTTCTCTTTTTTAAGATAAGTCTTTACTAGTCCCACAATGGGGAAATTCCAGGATTGCAACAGCACAGGGATAGCAACACTCAGAGCAATAATTCAAAAGATAAGATAATAAGAGCAGTGAATATACATAAGATAAGATAAGATAAGCCTTTATTAGTCCCACAATGGGGAAATTCCAGGATTGCAACAGCACAGGGATAGCAACACTCAGAGCAATGATTTAGAAGATAAGAAAATAAGAGCAGTGAATATACATATGTACACATAAATATAAAAATATATACAGTATATGCACAGTGCAGAGCATTGTAGCTAGATGGACTAAACAGCATAACCGTCTATTTAGTTACCCTACATGGTATGAATATGTACCCATACATATTGTCACCCTCCATAGCGACTGATATTGTCCTAGTTGTATACTGGAGGGGACCCTTTGTGAACACCCAGGTACTTGCAGGATGTCACCATCTCAATGTCTGTTCCCTGGATGTTCACTGGTGCTGTGAGGGGTTGTCCTTGCCTGCGGCAGTCCACCACCAGCTCCTTAGTTTTCCTCGCGTTGATCTGGAGGCAGTTCCGATGGCACCAGTCCACGAAGTCCTGGATAAGTCCTCTGTACTCAGCTTCATCTCCGTTGGAGATGAGGTGGACGATCGCAGAGTCGTCAGAGAACTTCTGTAGATGGCAGTGTGTTGTGTTGTGTGAGAAGTCCGCAGTATAAAGGGTGAATAGGAAGGGAGCCAAAACTGTTCCCTGGGGGGCCCCCGTGCTGCCGATGATTGTGTCCGACACACAATCCCGGGTTCTCACAAACTGTGGCCGGTTAGTGAGGTAGTCCAGGATCCATGATGACAGGTGCTGGTCCACCCCTGCGCACAGCAGCTTGTCCTTCAGAATCATCGGTTGGATAGTGTTGAAAGCACTGGAGAAGTCAAAGAACATGATCCTCACCTCATTCCCGGGCTTCTCCAGGTGGGACAGGGAACGGTGAAGGAGGAAGATCACTGCATCCTCCACCCCAGTGCCATGCTGGTAGGCGAACTGGAGTGGATCCATCGCTGGTCCCACCAGGAGGCGGAGGTGAGCAAGGAGCAGTCTCTCCAGGGTCTTCATCATGTGAGACGTCAGGGCCACTGGTCTGTAGCTGTTCAGATCTTTGGGGTGGGAAGTCTTTGGTACAGGTACCACACAAGATGTTTTCCACAACTGTGGTACCCTCCCCAGCTTCAGGCTCAGGTTGAAGATGTGCTCCACAATCCCACACAGCTGGTCTGCGCAGGACTTGAGGAGCTTCGCGCAGATGCCGTCTGGTCCTGAGGCCTTCCTCGCCTTGATCTTCCTCAGCTCTGTCCTCACCTGGGTCTTAGTGAGGGTCAGGTTGGGGGGCTGTGTGCTGGGAGTGGAGTGTGGACAGCAGGTCTCGATGACTTTAGAGGCAGCAGTGGTTGGTGTGCAGTCGGGGGGAGGGCGGTTGGTCAAACCTATTTAAAAACAGGTTCAGATTGTTCGCCCACTCCCTGCCCCCTGTGGCCTGGGAGGAGGTATTCTGGAGCCCAGAGATGGTTTTAAGGTTTCTCCAGACCCCGCCGATGTCACTCTATTGCAGCTTGTCCTCCATATGTACATATGTACACAGAAATATACACAGTGCAGAGCATTGTAGCTAGGTGGAATAAACAGCATAATGGTCTATTAAGTTACCCCACACAGTATGAATATGTACCCATACAGTACATTTCGTATTTGAGTCAGCCTAGTTGTCACCCTCTGTAGTGATTGATACTGTCCTAGTTGTATAATGGAGGGGACCATTATTGTGCAAGTTTGTTACGTTTTGTGCATTCAATACGACCTCTACAAACAGCCCTGGTTACCTCCGCCAGGCCGGAGGCCAGGAGGAGGTTATGTTTTTGCCAGCGTTTGTCTGTCTGTCTGTTTGTTTGTCTGTCTGTTTGTCTGCCTGTTGGTTAGCAAGATAACTCAAAAAGTTTTGGATGGATTTCAATGAAACTTTCAGGCGTTGTTGGAAATGGTACAAGGAAGAACTGATTAAATTTTGGGGATGATCTGGATCACCGTCTGGATACAGGAATTTTTTAAAGGATTCTTTAACATTGTGAGATACGGCCATTTTCAACATGTGTGCAGGCCCAATGGAGGGCGCTGCTCGTCGTGTCTGACCAACACAAACTCCGCCTTCTTCAAAGTTTTAGGCACAAAAGCACGCGGAACACAGTGCTGGGCAGGGCTCGGCAGCGTGCCTGTGTGCCTGTGTTTGCGCTACGCTGCAAAAGCTCAGACGGGCAGCTGTCCGCCGCCGGATTATTTGGCAGAAATTCCCCGGCCAGCCATAGTAGCTGCGCAAAAAGAAGCTCTTTGCCGGGGACGCTTCCAAATCATCTTTTGCCGCGGAGCGCAACCCCAATAAAATCCACGCCAACCTGTCTACCCAATTTGCATCCGTCAGTGAAGCACTCAGTGCTGCTTTCAGTGATCTATGAAAACGCTCGCATAACCCATTGGCCTGTGGGTTGGACGCGGTTGTGTCATGATTTCTTTTGTTTTTTCTTTTGAATTCTTGGATGGAACATGGGTGGGCAATATAAGCTGCGGCTTCATCCATCACACATTTCGGATAACTTATGTTGAACTGTATAATCACAGGAGTTATTGTCTAATTTGACCTTGTTGGATTTTATTACCCCCTTTGTTATATTATTCACTTTCTTTTAACCTGTACTCTTAATCTATTCGAAATAAAGATTCATTCATTCATTCATTCAATTGCAACGCCTGCAGCCTGGGAGTTTGCAGATGCAGGAGATGGACACAACACCATCACTTCAGTTTATTACCTCCGCCAAGGAGGTAATGCTTTTACTACTGAACCACTAATCCTATCATTGTCAATCCAATTGCTAGTCATATGTTTTCATGGTCAAGGAATCTGAAAATGTACACACAAACACTGTATGGGGGGGAACTGTGGCGCTTGGCGGAGGTCTGCGCTCTCCGAGTGCTTTTCTAGTTAGGTTATAAAGTCTGATAGCCGTAGGTAGGAAGGACCTGTGAAACCTCTCAGTTGCGCACCTAGGATGGTACAGCCTACCGCTAAATGAGCTCCTCAATGCATTCTGCGTGTCCTGCATGGGGTGGGACTCGGACTCCAGCAGAGATGACAGCTTAGCCACGTTTAGCCAACTTAGCCAAGTTTTTCCTCTTTTACTTAGAATGCATATATGAATTTGGTGGGCTATGCCTGAGTATGTAATGTGCATGAACATGGATGTGCATTTTTAATGCACTCTATATTAGTTTAGTTGCTTGTTGACAGAAAAATCAGTTTTTTTATAATATTATCTGCTTCCCGCAGCTTTTTGATCGTCAGTGAAAACAATTATTGTGTAGTAGTAATTTGATGTTGATGTGAAATAAATAAATGAAACGGAATCAAAGAAAAATTATGTGTGAAACAGCTGAACCCCCAAATCTGATCGAGCAAAGTTATTTTTGAGTGGGCCAGTCCTAAATTTAATCCTAAATTCATTAACTTAGGCCATACTCTCACTGGGGCCGGTTGGTCTGCAACTTGCTAAAGGCAATTGTCACCCCTCCCACAGCTCCATGGCCGTCTGTCCATCCATCCATCCATCCAAATTTAGTTTGACATGTTCATATTATCATCACACACTCATAATAATAATATCAACCAAGGTATGGCGTGGAGTAGACCCCACTAACTGCTCCTTACCAAGCTGTAACATATGAAGGTTATGATACGTTCAATATTTACATGTATGAATGTAACAGAACACACGGCTTATGCTGCCGATCCTTTTCTTTCCATAAAGTTGTTAAAAAATTGATGTGCTTGATGAGCATTGATGTGCAGCTGTTTGATCTTATAATTAATTGTGCAGTGGGAAAAAATAATAAATTTCAGAGTTGTATTACTATCACGGAAGTTTAAGTTCTATTAGTACAATAAAATCCATCCATCCACTTTCTACAGCTTTTCTGGAGGTTCAGGTTGTGGAGGCAGCAGCTCAAGCAGAGAAGCCCAGACTTCCTTCTCCCGGGCCACCTGCTCCAGCTCTTCAGAGAGGATACCATGATGTTTCCAGGCCAGCTGGGAGACAGTCTCTCCAGCGTGTCCTGGGCCTGCCCCGGGGTCTCCTCCCAGTGGGACATGCCTGAAACACCGCAAGTGGGAGGCATTCAGGAGGCATCCTGATCAGATGCCTAAACCACCTCAACTGACTCCTTTCGATGTGGAGGAGCAGCGGTTCTACTCTGAGCCTCTCCCGTATGACTGAGCTCCTCACCCTGTCTTTAAGGATGAGTCCAGCAATCCTACGCAGAAAGCTCATTTCAGCCACTTGTATCCGCGATCTTGTTCCTTCAGTCATTACACACAGCTCATGACCATAGGTGAGGGTAGGAACGTAGATTGACCGGTAAATTGACTGCTTTGCTTTAGAGCTAGGCTCCCTCTTCACTACAAGAGACCGATACAACGTCTGCATCACTGCAGAGTAGGGGTGTAACAGTACGCTAAAATCACGGTTTGGTACATACCTTGGTTTTAAGGCCATGGTTCGGTTCATTTTAGGTACAGTTAGGAAACAAAAAAGGCAAAGCATAAAACTGCTTATCTTTTGTATAAGTGGGAACAGCTTTGACAAAAAAAAAAAAACCCTGCAAACTGCCAGCAGTCAATTCTCAAATAAATAAAATGTATACAATAAAACAAATAAATTCTTTTTTTTAACAAATGAACGATGCAGACAAGTGCAACAACAGAAGTTTGAATAGTCTGAATTATTCTTGTATTTTTAGGTAATTAAAGTTCCTTATTGCCTGAAGCAGTGTTTTTGCCCAGGGTGCTCTGGTATGTTCAGGTTTCTGTGGGAAATTAATGATCAAATTTCACTTGTCAATTGGTCAAAAAAATTGCAAATAATTTGTCATTGTTGCGTATAGGTTCTGAAGGCACCCATGCACAACAACAGCAAATTATTTCCAATTTTTTGGACAATTAAGAAGTTAAATTAAATAATGTCCCACAAAAACCTGAACATACCAGGGCACCCTTGAAAAACACTGGCCTAAAGGGCAGCATTAACAGATTTAACTTTTTCTTAAAAGGATGGTATTATTTTCTGGCTGAAGTGGGCACAACAATCAACTTCATACTGGGGCCAGTTACCTTCAGCATGTGTTTAAAGTGCTGATGACACGTTTTTGACTTCCTTTAATTTTTCATCACAAAATACAACATGACAAAATAGGTTGGTCTGTGCAGTTCTAAGTCAAACAGGCTTTTTTTCACGCAAATATCCAACGTTTTCATGAGCGCCACGTCACCAATTACGCCAGTGGCTGGAAAACCCCGCTGCCATGTAGTCACGTCATCGGGAGAACACAGCGCTTGGCTGCCCATTGTACACACAGGATGGAAGCCGTTGAAAACATCCATGATGGTTCCAGCACATGTAGTCTGGAATTGGTTTGTGTTGTCCAATCTTCAGACAATTATAGTTCTGAAGAATGGGATGATAATGAAGAATCTGGGGGCATCAGACCGTATAGGTTTGAGCCGTGCCAAGCGGGCATTGTGCCAAGCCAGTCACACTCAGGGAGTGATGGGTGGAGAGGCACACATGCCTGCCGCAGCAGCAGCGAAAAACACACGGCAGGGGAACACCGAGTGTTATTCTTTTGTGACAGATATTGCAACAAATTATTTGTTCATAAATATAATTTATTTAAACTCGATTTTTCAATAAAATCATAGCAGTGTATTCTCTGTGGCTCAGGCATCGGGTTTATTATGTATTATATTTTGAGTTTTTGTTTTGTACATGTGTTTTATGTGCGTTTTGAACCACTTTCAGGTGGGCACTGTCCAAGATTCACCACTCCGAACACATGCGCCCTCTCTCTTTGACAGTCAGCTGTTCATGGTTTGTGTGCATCATCTGCCGTGTTGTCAGCCAGCCAGTATTGCCAATACTATCATGACATGTTGGCCGCTCCACACAGCCGTGGTTCTGTTGCGCCCCTTGAAGCGATGTCAGCCCTGGGTCGCAACCGTGGTTAACATGTCTCCTCTCCATGTTTGCTGGGCGATGTCGGCCCTGAATGCCAACTGTGGGTGTTTGTTTATTTTTGTGGGTCTTCACCTTTTTGGGAACTGTTGTCATCATTCTTATGTTCAATACATGTGCTGTGGTGAATTCTGCTCCTAAATCCATTCATCATGACCCTCTGTGCGCTCTTACGCAGGTCAGGGAGAGGGAGGATGAAATAATGAGGATTTGTGGGTAGGGTTCACCACAGCACATTTAATACAGAAAGGCAGACCGTTCCCTGAAAGGTGAAGACGTACAAGAAACAGACACACTTACTGATGGCGTTCGGGGGCAGACATCGCCCAGCGAACGAATGAGAGGAGACGTGTTTGCCACAGGTGCGCCCTAGAGCCGACATCGCTTCAAGGACACACGAGAGCCACGGCGAGCATGGAGTGACTAGTGCGTCGTGAGAGTGCTGAAAATACTGGCAGACAAACAGCACAGATGACAATACTGTGGACCATTAGTGCATGACTGGCAAACGGCCGCCAAGTACACGCACTGCTGGTGATGGTGTGATTAGAAGCACCTGGGCGAGGACCAGGAATCATGATCAGCGGGATTTTGAATCAGCTGGTGATAATGAGAGAGGGGACGTGCCCGGACTGCCGAGATGTCAGCATGCGATCACAGAAAGCAGGTCAAAGCTGCGCGTAAATCCATTAATCCTTCCCCTCCTCGTGTGCTCCTCCTGCATAAAAGCGCACGAGGAGACTTAATAACATTTGGAGCTGAAGCGTGTGATGTGGTCTTTCACGTTTTGATATTTATCTAAGCCTGCGACACAACGCGAAGGCACAGCCATAAAATTAAAAGAAGAAACCAGAGAAACTGTGAGCTACAAAGCTGCTGTCATTCCAGTCAACAACACTGGAGTCTGTTCTTCCGCTTATGTCATGGGGGTGCCGCCCTTAATTTGATGGGTGGCACCACAGTCCAATGGTGTGGACTGTGGTGCCGCTTCTTCACCGACTCTTTGATCTCCTCAATCTTCAGTCATCTCTTCTGGATCAGAAATTAAAATATCTTTGAAATTGACAATATAAGATTTCAAACTGTTTTATCTTTAAAATAGAGACTGAGTCAACTTTGACGTTACTGAACTGAGTCCAATGTATAAAATGAAGTTTGTCTTGTTTATGTAACGTTATGGTTTTGAATGTCGGATTGAAAGCACAAGTAATCATATCTGCATGGTGGAGGTACACTGATGTTTTAGGGTTGTTTGCTGCTTTAGGCACTGGATGTCTCAACTGTGTGTATGCTTTACAGCCAGAAACAACTCTGATCCAAAGTATACATACAGTATCTCACAAAAGTGAGTACACCCCTCACATTTTTGTGAATATTTTATTGTATCTTTTTATGGTCCAATCAGCTGCTGCTGTTTTTTGATGATAACTAGTTTATGTAGGCGTGGTTGTAAATGTTATATTGATCATCGACAACGACTTTTGGGTTTACACAACATCCTAAAAAATGTCAAAATTGTGTCATCAGCCCTTTAATCCTGGTGTTCTCAACAACTGAATATGGCCTTAGATCCACTGCTATAAAAACACCAGTGGCATTTGTTATTGCTTTGGCTCGATCTGAAAAGCCCTGGTAAGGCTGTCTAAATGCCGCTGGAAGCTGCGCTTGTACCGTGTTAGTCTTTTTTTTTTCGTGCTGCACGTTCGCACGGTCCCGTTTTAAATGAGTTAACAAGTTCATCATACTGTCAAAAGCATATCTGATGCTGTTTTCGTCTTATTCACTTGCTTTGGTCCATCTTCAACCTCTGGCTTCTCTGTACAGCAAGTCATGATGTTCCCTGGGCTGAACTGTTTGTTTAGATGTCCGGCATGAGGCAGTTACACTTCATGTCCGTCACTCAACATGGTCCATGTGGAACCTCAGTACGCCTCTGCACCGAACCCCTCTGTACCGTACAGAAAAATCCGAATATGAATACATATACCATTACACCCCTACTGCAGAGGCTGCTCCAATCCGTCTGTCAATCTCACACTCCATTCTCCCCTCACTCATGAATAAGACCCCGAGACAAATTCAAATCTTGACTACCTATGCTTCTCAGAAACTTGGTTAACCCCAACAACACCTCCAGCTGTTTTCAATGTACTGTACCAGGGTACATTAGCTATAGACAAGACAGAAAAGATGGCAGGGGAGGAGGGGTGATGATTTATATAAAGGATGGTTATCAGTGTAAACAACTTGACATTGCTGAAAATACACTGGAATGTGTTGGGGTTAAAGTTGTACTATCACCAGAAATGTCTTTTGCTTTGATTGTGATCCATCAACCTCTATCCTCTAAGGATACTTTCTTTAATTGTCTATCAAATGTACTGAAACAGTTTGGCAGCAAAGAGTTAATCCTCATGGGAGATTTCAACTTAAATTGGTTTTGTAAAACACACAGACAGAAATTAAAAGACATCACCAATAAGTTTCATATGGATCAGATGATCAGTAACCCAACTAGAATAGCTCATTCTTCTCAAACTCTCCTTGATTTGATTTTTAACAACAAACCTGACCACATAACAAAAAAAATAAAAATAAAAAAAATACAATCTAATTACGGGCATGTCTGACCATAATCTCACTTTAGTAGTACGCAAATTGTCAAAATCACGATACAAAAAGCCTACTGATGGTGGAAAATATATCTCATACGTACCAAAGAAAAACATAGAATCATCTGAAAATGAGTTGCGGCGCATAAAGTAGAATGAAATAAATTGCGATACAAACTGTGAACAGACATGCAAAAATATGATATTGTGGAGAAAGGAAACAGTCGAGGCAACGAGCTGCACAACACATGTTTCTCCAACATATTGCACCGTAAAAGAGCTCCCGGATCTCTGTGCATTCCTCTTTTATACCTTTAATTCCATGCATTGAGATCTGGAACTTCCGACCATAATACACTGTTTGGAACAAAGACCTGTGTGGCATATTAACATAACATAACGCCGGCCCCGCTGCTCACACCTTTCTCTCTTCCAGCGGTTCCTCTTCTCTCCGGGGGGGTGCACAGTCCATACTGTCCCATTTGAGACCCCCCGGTGGCACTTCCTCCTCCGGTCCCTTATCCCAAGCTGCCTTCTCTGGGTGGAGAATCCCCCACCCGTGCCACCACAATATCAACAATCAAAGAAATTATCTCAAAACATAAAATAACACCATCTAAACACAAGAGAAAACAGGATCTACCTTGGCTAAATGAAAAAATCATGGAATCTCATGAAAAAAGGGTCTTGGCTAAAAACTGATTTAAGTGCAGATAGACTGACTTTTAAAAGCCTCAGAAATGAAGTCACCATGCAACTCCATAAAGCAAATGCAAGTTTCTTCTTAGACAATCAAAAATGCAAAAGGGAACAACAAAAAACTCTGGAAATGTATTGATGAACTCACAGGAAAAAAATTGTGAAAAAAAAAAAGTGAAGTCATACAACTCAATTAAAATGGAAAACTTCACTCAAATTGCTTAGATACAGCCAGCAATTTTAATGAGTATTTTATCAAATCGGAACAAGAACTGGGTCTGAATTTCACCCAAACATACCCGCACCAAATTAAAATAAATCATGAAACTGATCTAAACCTTAAACCCACAAATGAGGTAAAGCTTAACAAAATTTTCTCTCTATTAAGTTCCAGAGAGCTAAGGATATTCATGGACTAGACACTATATTCCCGAAAAAACAAATATATAAAGATAGTTTAATAATTCCAATTACAGAACTAATAAATCAATCAATACATGAAAATATCTTCCCTGATGCACTGAAACCCGCTATTGTAACCACCATACACAAAGCTGGAGACAAACAGGAAATTAGTAATTATAGGCCGATAAGTATACTTCCTGTTTTGTCAAAAGCCTTTGCAAAGGTGGAAGCAGACCAACTGGTAGAACATCTTGAATCTGCTCAGCTGCTGCATCCCATGCAGTTTGGTTTCAGGCCAAACCACTCAACAGAGACTGCATATTGTTACTTTATTGAAATGATTAAAGAAGATCTGGACAAGGGGGGGGGGGGGGGTGGAAGGAGCCATCTTTTTTAGACTTGCGTAAAGCCTTTGATACGGTCAGTCACTCAGCCCTTCTTTCTAAACTATCAGAATATAAACTGTCCATGAATATCCTTAGCTGGTTAAAATCTTATCTATCTGGTCACTCCCAGTGTGTATGCATAAACAATACTGTATCCCAATCAAAGGCATGCACCATGGGAGTACCACAAGGTTCAATTTTAGGCCCACTGCTGTTTACTTTGTATATTAGTGATATGCCATCAGTATGTGAAAATGACATAAAAATTCAGATGTATGCAGATGACACAGTCATCTACACACATGGGAAGGATGCCGATCAAGTGACCGACAAGTTAATGATAGCAATGGAGAAAGTGTCAAAATGGCTTCATCAATCACGCCTCACTCTGGACGTAGGAAAAACAGCTACCATCTACCTTACCAACAAACAAAATCATACACACTATCCAACTAACTGTAAATGCAGCAAATATAGAAAATGAAACAGAGTTTAAGTATTTGGGTGTCACATTAGATCCCACCCTCAGCTTTAAAAAGCATATAAAATGGATGAGTCACACTATGAAATATAACCTTGCATACTTTTGTTGCATTAGAAACTCACTTACTCTAAAAGGATCAAAAACCCTTTGGAATGCCACGATTTTGACACATTTCTCCTATTGCATCTCTTGCTGGTCACAAGCTGGATAGTACGACTCTAAATCCCTTGGAATCCCTGTATAAACAATCCATCAAAATTCTGGATAAGAAGACACGACAGTATCACCATTGTGGTATACTTGCCAAACACAAGATGTTAAGCTTTGAAAATATGGTCATGTATGTGTGACAGAGATCATCCTGCGCAGTTCGCCCCACACGGGACACGAACCCGCGACCTCTCAGTCAACTAACACACAGTTCGAGCATGGGAGACACAGCACGATCGCGCTGAGCTAAAGGCCCGACCGGTAGCTCAGCGCTACCATCTGGGGCTCACAGCACCACTTTTAACTAACTGAGGTCATCAGCGCAGTTCGCCCTACACAGGACGCGAACCCGCGACCTCACAGTTAACTGGTCAGAGACACGCACAGCACGATCGTGCTGAGCTAAAGGTCCGACCGGTAGCTCAGCGCTACCGATACTGTATAAGGCTTTGGGAGGGAGGTTTACTAACGTTCTACGCCGTACAGTACTAGTTGGCATCCGTTACACTCTCCCCCTTAAACCTCACTCCCATCCGGGTCACGGCACCAGTGTGACAGAGATCATCCTGCGCAGTTCGCCCCACACGGGACACGAACCCGCGACCTCTCAGTCAACTAACACACAGTTCGAGCATGGGAGACACAGCACGATCGCGCTGAGCTAAAGGCCCGACCGGTAGCTCAGCGCTACCATCTGGGGCTCACAGCACCACTTTTAACTAACTGAGGTCATCAGCGCAGTTCGCCCTACACAGGACGCGAACCCGCGACCTCACAGTTAACTGGTCAGAGACACGCACAGCACGATCGTGCTGAGCTAAAGGTCCGACCGGTAGCTCAGCGCTACCGATACTGTATAAGGCTTTGGGAGGGAGGTTTACTAACGTTCTACGCCGTACAGTACTAGTTGGCATCCGTTACATATGCAAATATACGGTTGGTCTTTAAAATTATCCATGGTTCTGCACCCCTGCCCCTTAAGACTTTTGTGTACCTAACTTCTGAACAAAATACCAGAATAACAAGGACGTCCTCTAAGTGGCATTGTTGCATCCCCCTACGTAAAACTGCTGTTGGACAATCAGCATTCTCATACAAAGCTATAACGGAATGGAACAAGCTCCCCACTGCTTTGAAGACCAGAACAAATTACAGAGACTTTTCCACAGACTAAAAAGTGGATTTTAAGTAATCAAGCCTGCCAGCATTGACTCTCCCCCTTAAATGGGATTTTATTGAGGTTTACTTTTTATTCATATATGATTTAGAAGAAAAACCTGAAATCTATGAGAATCAAGTCTCAAATGCACATTACAAAACTATTTTATAACACTGCAAAATTATGAGGAAAAGTGGTACATGTATTAAAAAGAGATGGTCTGAAAACAACTCATACCGACTTGGATGTTGCCTGGGTTAACAAGGCCAGGAGTTCCTGGCAGTGGAGGGCGAAGGACAGAGCTGTGTGGAGGAATCTGATCAGACCTAAATGAAACAGTCATTGACACCCCTGACAGACTGCTATGATGATGATGATGAAATCAGACTCTTAAATTGTTTTTATGTCTGCCGTCTCTCTTATCTTTCTACCTTTTAAACTTACTCCCTGCTTGTTTCAGGGTCAACAGTTTCTGAAACCTGACCTGAATTGCCTTCTATATGCGCTGTTTTTCTTTTTCTTTTAATATCTTCCTGCCTGCCCCAGGGACTCCAGATGGAAATTAGTGAGAATGCTATAATCTGGTATAGAGCATATTTACCCTGTGTTTAATGTTTTTTCTGTACATTGTCCCTGACAAACAAACCAGTAAACTAGATACTTAAACTCCTCCAATTGGGGCAGGGGCTTGTCCCCAACCCGGAGAGGACAATAAACAGAACAGGTAAAATGTAATTTGACTTCTCTACCTGCTCAGACGTATATTGTAATTCACTTTCTGTAGACCAGACAAACTCATTGTAGCACTGTTGTAGTCCTTAAAACTGTAAAGTAGTTCACATACTGTCATATTTTAATGCTGTTTGCCGTTACTCTGTGATGAAATTTTCTTACACTGCCTTTTTTTTTTCTTTTTCCTTTTTTTCACATCAACAATTTGTACCCGACTATAGTAAGCAAGGTCAACACTGACTAAGGGAACAACAAAAGCTTTCCGGAAATGTTCTTATTTATTTTTCTCTATATCCCAGATCTCCCTCGTGGACCCTGCTCGGTCCACTCAGCAGTCACACAGAGAAAGATGCCCATTTTTTTGGCTGTTGACTCTTTTAATAAGTATTTTCCACCAAAAAATTCCTGTTTGTTATATGTTGACTTACTGGAATTGAGGTTAATTTTCTTTATCCTATTCCACTAGCGCACCTCCAAAAACTTGAACGCTGTGCAGAATTTACTTTTCAAAATGAAAGCACCGCAGGTGCAGACGCCTTGGTGCTTGTGGCATGGTAGCATGGGTATTGTGTCATGCCATTCATGCACGGGTTTGAAATGCTTGGTATTCGATTATGCATGTATGACTCTGATGTCGCTGTCATAATACACGAGGTGCACGTCAACCCAGGGCTGTACGCTGGCATTTTTGTCAAGGAGCGCATAGAAGAAAAAATATAGATGCACAAGAATAAAATCCGGAGCAGAAAAAAAAATGCTGGATTAGCAGATTTTATTAATTTAATACATGTATATTTACGCTACAGCATGCAATAGCAGGTAAAAGTATCAAAACTTCAAAAACTATCACTATAATCATCAACATTAAATTAGAATGGGTTGAAATGTTTCACTCTGTGTGTAATGAGTATTGAGAGAGGTTCTTGAATTATTTTGCAAAAAAGAAAAATATTGAAATGCAGTTTTTCTATAAAGAGAACATGCAATATTGTTATGTAGCTTCCAGTCCATTCTCTTCCCAGCTGCTCTGACTGCTCACCCTCAGGTTCAACACCGTGGACGTCAGAGAAACGAGAAGGGAAAAAATAATGAAAATGTGATTATTATTACAGATGTGATAGAATTTATTTGATGACGCTGACTTTAAAAATGTTCTATTACGGATGTCATGTTTCTACTCAACTTAAGAAATTGTTTGGTTTTCTGTAAAAATAACCTCAAGTGGTTTTTATATTTCACACCTCACATCAGCTTTAATTGAGTAAATAAATCAATAAAGAAATGAGGGGACTGTGAAAGTTATAAGGAAATGATTCAATGTCACTATTACTGACATTAGTAATAAGTGATGAAAAAATTGTCTGAACTTTAGAGTAATCAATTTAACATTAACAAGTTATTAACATATGAATCATGTAACCACGGAGCCACCAGTAGCAGAGCACACCGGAAAAAAATAATGTGACAAAACACAAGCTTTATGAATCAAATGTTGCCATGTTAGGAAGTGTTAATGTGTTAACAATGAAACCACTGCATGATTTAAGGGCAAAACTTTTTTTTTTTTTCTCCTGCTGTTGTCTGCCAGTTTCTTTGACTTCAGAGGAAGCTCTGCTGTAATTGGTGTTGCACTTGAGCAATATGGGAATTGTAGTTTTTACCGATGAGCTGTAAACTACAGGAAGAATACTGTATATGTTGTCCTTTATCTTCAAAAGTAAACAGCAAAACATGTCTGAAAAGAAAATGTGTTGAACAAATGGTGTAGCTCCTGAATACGTGTTTGGTTTGTAGAAACAACTGCTATTTTAAAAGTTCAGCACAAGATTGATTGTTGACAGGACGTGCTCAGTGGGGCTGTAATAAAGGCACAATGCCACCTCTACTGGGCTGGCATAGATATTACAATGACATTTCAACTGCACTGACGATAAAGGTGAGTTATTTTTGTGTTTATTTTGAAAACAAAGCGTTATATGAGAAAATATGGTGATACAATTATACAAGCCTTTAGTTCCACTTAATTTTGACCGGGCGAGCTGAAACAGACAGGCGGACAGACAGACAGACACAACCACAGACGCATTGAGTGATTACCCTATGCCTCTCCATTTCACCAAGGCATAATAATTATTACTCAATAATCCTATATAAATTTAACTATTTTAATATTTTTATTCTTTCAAATTTTGATGACTATGGTTTAGCTCTTTGATATAAGATCTGAATTGTGAGATGCTGATTTTTGGAGGTGAAGTACTATTTTTATGCGATATGCACATCCATTTGGAAGAGAAAAAAAAAAATTACTCCACCACAAATTATATCCAACTTCACTAAGGATTATCAATTAGAATGTTACACATATGTCTGATCAGATATGTATATTTATATAGGTTCTCTGTCAGTAATTTATCCCTACCCAGCCAGCATGTCCATGTGGGCCCCACCAAAGGTTAGATCTGGGCTGTCTTATGGGTCTCAAGTGGGTTTGTTCATGGATTCCATGTTTGCCTACATGGACTTTACCTGTTTACCTATTTTTAACTCATTTTCTCATAAATTTGCAATTTTTGTTGTAAATTTGTGACTTTTTTCCCCATAAATTTTATACATTTGTCTTGAAAATTTAAACATTTCTCCTACGTTTTCAACTTTTTTTTTTTTTTTTTTTTTTTACTGTAAACTTGCAACATTTTCTCATGAATTTGTGATTTTTTTTCTTGTCAGTTGGCAACTTTTTCCCATAAATTTGTTTGTTTTTCTTGTAAAATTGTGACTTTTTCTTGCAAATTTGCCAACTTCATCTTGTAATTTTGGAACATTCTCATAGATTTGCCACTTATATACTGTAATCTTGCAAATTTTTCTCATAAATTTGTTACTTTTTCCCTTGTAAATTCAATATTTTCTTGTAAATTTGTGGCTTTATCTATAAATTTGTGACATTTTTTGCAAATTTGGAATTTTCTCAAAGATTTTCAACTGTTTTTACTGTAAACTTGAAACTTTTTCTCATAAATTTGTACATTTTTCTCGGAAATTTTCAATTTATTTACTCATATACTTGGTACTTTTTGTTAATCTGCAACTTTCTGTCATGTGTCTGAGTCAGTGCTCAGACTCTCTATGTATTTTTTGTCTGTTATTATTTTCCTGTCTGTTTTCTGTCATTTTTTGGTTGTTACTTTCGGAGCCTCCTTCCTCATTCACTCACAGTCTGTTCCCCAGTTCTCAGCTGTGGGTGACTGTCTAATTAGGTCAACTTCCCCTGCTCGCTCAGGTGCTCACATCTGTTATTGATTGTGTTAATTGTGCTGCTGCTTATTTTAAGGGGGCTCCACCATTGTATGGTGTAGCTCTCAAGTTCTAACTTAACCCTCAAGTTACTCTGAAATCACTCTCAAGCCGTTTTTCCTACATGTAAGTGCTCTGTCTCTCGCTGCATGTATGACTGGTTATCTGCAGGTTGGCTGGAGAGCACGCTTGCCTTAGTTAGACTATTTTGCTACCTGTTCCTCTGTGTTTTTTCCCAGGTTAGCCGGCGATCATGCTCACCTTTGCCTTAACTAGTTTTTGCCAACCTGTATTCCCTTTTTTCCATAAGTGTGTGTAAGTCTTTATGTTAGTTTAATAAATGTTGCACACTCACGGCCGGCGTGTGGTGCCTTTCTCTCTCTGCCTTGAAGGTTCATTCATGACAATTTTTCTTATTTTTTCCTCAAATTTGTGAGCTTTTTTTTTTGTAAATTTGTAACTGTTTCCTCAAATTTTCACTTTTTTCCTCAAAAATCTGCACCTTTTTTCTAATAAATTTGACTTTTTTCTCATACATTTGCTATTTTTTTTGTAAATTTGTGATTTTTTTCTCATAAATTTTCACATTTTTTTCCTCAGAAATTTGTGACATTTTTCTCCTCAGAAATTTGTGACATTTTTCTCTTAATTTTGCCTATGGCACCAGTGTTACTGAAACCTGCTCATGTGGGGCCCAAATTACTTGAATGCAGGTAAGCAAGTTATCTGCTCACCTGTACCACACGTAAAAACCATGTGGGCAAACACAGATGGGGCCAACATGTTTCCCGCGGACAAATCCACATGGGACCCATAAAACAGCTCAGGTTTAATCTATAATGGGGCCCACATGGGCGTGCTGGCTGGGTAGGTAATAAAAAGGATGAAAATCCTTGCTTTGTTTTTTTTTTTTTTTTGCTTAGGTAAACCTTAGGTAAAACTTTGTGATTTTAACACTGAATCAACAAAGGATTTTATCCTCTAGATAACTGAAAGGGTGTGGTAGCACTGTGTGGAGGGGTTCTCCACCCAGAGTCAGGACTGAAAGAGGAAGTGGCACCGGGTGGTCTCATACGTAACAGGACTATCCACCCATCGGGGAGTTCAGGAGACACCGGAGTTCGCTAGAGGAAGAGAGGGTATGAGAAGCAGGGCTGGTGTTGTATGATGTTAATGTGCCAGGAATTTTTTGTGCACTGAGTGTATTGTCTTTGGCTCCCTGGGTCTCATGGGGCAGAAATAAAGGGTATAAAAAGGAGGTGCCCAGAGACCCTGGGAAAATATTCTCTGTACTTGATGTTGGAAGGTGAATAGTTTGTGTCATCCAGCTCGCTGCCTCGTCTGCTTTCATCTTCCACATTGGTGACCCCAAGACTTGCGCTGGAGAATGAGCCAAGCACCGCCCCGGAGAACACCAGCGCCACATGCGCTGTCACAGTCAAGCTCCCAGACTTCTGGCTTCACAATCCGACCGCAGGGTTCTTACATGTAGAAGCCCAGTTCACACTCCGCGGGATCACAACGGATGACACTAAATATTACCATGTGGTTGCTGCACTGCATGTGCACGCCACGCAACAGGTAACGAGCCTGCTCCAGAAGCCGCCAGCCCAGGGGAAATATGAAGCGCTCAAGCGGATGCTACTCCAGTGATATACCCTGTCGGACATTGAGAGGGCAGAGAGACTCCTAACATGTTCAGAGTTAGGTGACAGATCGACCGTGGAGCTGATGGAGAGCACGTTAGCGTTGATGGGGAAGAACGACGAGTCCTTCCTGTTTGCCCACCTGTTCCTCAGGAACCTACCTGCTACAGCGAGGGTGATCCTGGCGAACTCGTCGCTGCTGGTGACCAAGGACTACTGCGCCCTGGCGCAGGAAGCGGACCGTATCATCCTAGCAGCTAGAGCTCTCAGCGTGCACACAGCGGCACCGGCATCCATGAAGGACTCCAGCGAGGTCGAAGAGCCATTGGTGGTGGCTGGGACGGACACCAAGAGGCACAGGAACTGGGCACTCTGTTTCTATCATCGCCGCTTCAGCTCAAATGCCCAACGCTGTCTGCCACCGTGCCAATTCAAGAAGCTGGGAAGACGGCATGGCCAGCAGTCAGTAGTAGCTGCGACCGCTGGCGACAGGAACAAGCTGCTTTTTATCACGGACATGTTTTTTGGTGGACTCAGTCTCCCAGAAGAACCTCATCCTGCCGGTCAGCACACAGGTCGGCAGGAGGCAGCGGTCCCGAGCTCACGGCTGCCATTTGGCAAATGGACACTGACAATATGCTTGCACAAACACAATTACCAGTGGGACTTTGTGGCAGCTGCATGTTCTGCCCCCATTTTAGGTGCTGATTTTTTATGTGCTTATGGGTTGTTAGTCGATGTTGCCAACAGACATTAGTGGATGCTGTCTCTTTTTCCTCCTGCCCTGCACAGCTCAGGGAGCTGGGCCAACAACACTGGCTAACGTTATAGCTCCAGGGGGTAAGTACCAGCATTTACTTTCAACGTTCCCAGCACTCATGGTCCCGACTTTTTCGGCTACGGTAACCAAACACGGGGTCGAGAATTTCATAACAACAAAAGGTCTGCCGGTGTTCATGCACCCTCGGTGCCTGGACGCGGTTAAACTGGTCAGCGCACGCGAGGAGTTTGCCAACTTAGAGCAGCTGGGCATCGTCAGGCGCTCCAACAGCCCGTGGGCATCCCCACTAACCATGGTGCCTAAGGCCGATGGGTCATGGCGACTGTGCAACGATTTCTGGCGCTTAAAAAACGCCACTGAACACGATCGATATCCCATCCTGCACATGCAGAATTTTGCCGTACACCTGGCTGGACGTGTGTTTTTTCGAAAGTGGATCTGGTCCGCGGTTACCACCAGGTCCCGATGCGTGCGGAGGACATTCCTAAAACAGCGGTAATAACTCCTTTTGGCCTTTTCGAGTTTTTAACGCATGCTGTTCGGATTAAAGGGTGTGGCGCAAACTTTCCAGAGAATGATGGACACAGTGCTCCATGACCTGCCCTTTGTTTTTGTCAACTTACATTCTGGTGGCTAGCGGGTCCAAGGAGGAGCACCTTGCCCATCTCAAAATGGTTTTCCAGAGGTTGGAAGCAAACGGGCTCATAGTTAACCCGGCAAAGTGCCAGTTCGGTGTGCCAGTAATTGATTTTTTGGGTCACCGCATTTCGCCAGAGGGCGTGATTCCACTGCCTGATAAGGTGTGTGCCATGTCGGATTTTCTGCGTCCGTAGACCGTGAGGGCCCTACAGGAATTTCCTCAGTTTCCTCCCCCGGGCAACCCAGCTGCTGCAGCCATTGTACGCCACGTTTAAGAAAAAGAAGCCCACGGAAAACATCGACTGGACCCCCGAGCAAGACCAGGCTTTCGCAGGCGCCAAAACAGCGCTCGCTAATGCCGCTTTGCTAGCCCACCCTGCCCCGTCAGTGCAAATAGCACTCACTACGGACGTGTCTGACGTTGCCATGGGGCAGTGGTGGAGCAGCACGTCTCCGGTTCATGGCAGCTGCTCGCATTTTTCAGTTGTACTTTGTGCGACAACGAACGCAAACACAGTACGTTCGACAGAGAATTGTTGGCCTTCCACCTGGTGACGCGCCACTTCCAGTTTTGGCTAGAAGGGTGCGAGTTCACCACATTCATTGATCGTAAACCACTAACGTACGAGATGTCCAAAATCTCGGAACAGTGGTCAGCCCGGCAGCAACGACATTTGGCCGCGATCTCAGAGTTCACGACCGACATTCAACACATTGCCGGTAAGTTTAACGTTGCGCGCATTAGTCTGTTAGCCTGTCACGCGCGTTAGTCTCCACAGTTTACATGGGTATAGATTTCTATGACATGGCCGCGAAGCAAACGGGACGCGGACATTTGCGCGCTCCAGTCTGCGCCTACTGGGTTAAAGCTGGAGAGCAGGGTGATGTAAGAAGGGTGGGTGCCCGCCCCCCACCCCACCCCCGCTCTGTGATGTCTCCACTGGTCGCCCATGCTTGGTGGTTCCGAGCTCTTGGTGCCACCACATTTTTGAGTCAATCCACTCTCTTTTCCATCCCGGCGTGAATGCCTCGGTTAAACCGGTAGGGGCGAAATTTGTCTGGTCTCACTTACAGGGGGGACATGAAAGAGTGGGCTGCAGCGTGCGTCGCATGCCAGCGGGCCAAAGTGCACAAGCACACCACAGCTCCCCTTGAACCGTTCCAAATCCCGGCCAGGAGGTTCAACCACGTCCATGTGGATTTGGTGGGACCCCTCCCGCCGTTGCAAGGTTTCACGTACCTTTTGACAATCGTGGACCGTACCACGTGTTGGCCTGAAGTGGTCCCGCTGGCTTCCACCACGTCCGCGGAAGTGGCTCGCGCTTTTTGTCGGCTTGGGTTGCACGGTTCGGATCCTCGTCAGACATCACTTCCGACAGGGGTCCGCAGTTTGTTTCGGAATTGTGGTCCATGATGGCCCAGAGCCTGGGGGTCAAAATCCACTGCACTACCGCGTACAACCCCCAGGCTAACGGGTTATGCAAACATTTTCATAGGTCACTTAAGGCAGCGCTCAGAGCTTCGCTCACGGATGCAAACTGAGTCGACTGCCTGCCCTGGGTTCTTTTAGGGTTGCGCTCCGCACCTAAGGAGGATCTGGCAGCGTCCCCAGCAGAACTCATTTTTTCTCAGCTGCTGTGGATCCCCGGGGAATTTTTACTGGAAAACCCCGCACCCAGGACCGACCCGCCTGCGCAATTTTTGTACAGTACAGAGGCTGGTAACGTGCTGGGCCCGGCCTACCACTGTTTTCCTCGCACCCTCGTCCTGAAAAGTTTACAGAGCGCCAGGTTTGTTTTTGTCAGGCACGATGCACACAGGACCCTGCTGCGCCCACCGTACAACGGACCGCTCAGGGTACTGGAAACTGGGGCAAAGCATTTTGTGTTAGACTTGGGGGGGGGGGGGTGAGAGGTGGAGGGAGACCATCTGCTTCGACAGGCTGAAGCCCACTTTTGTGTTGGCAGACGAGTAGGTGGTGTTGGCCCAAGCTCTCCAGCGCAGACGCCCACTGTTGGTGGTTCCGCAAGTTGGTGTTCCCTCGGTAGAGACCTGCGCTCATGAAGCTAACATGTCCCCCCCCACCCTCTTTCCCTCCATAGACCAATGTGCCCTCCCACACACCTCACCAGCAGGGCGCTTCTACCGGACCGGCGCCCCCCCGCTACAGCCACTATGGGCGTCAGCTCAAGCCCAAAGGATGGGGGGGTTAGTTCCCTTTCTGGGTGTTTGGGGGGGGGGCTGTGTGGTGGCACTGTGTGGGGGGTTCTCCACCCAGAGTCGGAAGCCAGGGGGAGATGGAACAGAGGACTGAAGGAGGAAGTGGCACCGGGGGGGGTCTCAGATGTAACAGGACTATCCACCCACCGGGGAGTTCAGGAGACACCGGAGTTCGCTAGAGGAAGAGAGGGTGTGAGAAGCAGGGCTGGTGTTGTATGATGTTAATGTGCCAGGCATTTTTTGTGCACTAAGTGTATTGTCTTTGGCTCCCTGGGTCTCATGGGGCAGAAATAAAGGGTATAAAAAGGAGGCACCCAGAGACCCCGGGAGAGTATTTTCTGTGCTTGATGTTGGAAGGTGAATAAAGTTTGTGTGTCGTCTAGCTCGCTGCCTCGTCTGCTTTCATCTTCCACAAGGGCACAAATGAAGTCAGGCATCCACCATTTTACAACAATTTCTTTATATTTGTACAACAGTTAGTTCCGACCGAGCAACTTGACTGGACAATAGGGATTCCAGGAGTTACTAAATTCCACGATAATTGCACTCCGTTTCATTGACTATTTATCACTCTGCTCCAAAGGTGTTCATGTAACTGTTAATTACTGTCAGCTTTCAGTGACAACTGCAATATTGTGTTAGATACCTTAATGTCCACAGTGAGGCGCTAGTTGAAAAGATTTCTTACCTCACCCAGAAGTCCCACCCTTTTGAAAAAAGCTTTATTCAGTTTACAAAGTTTGCCCTTGTATAAACACCATGAAGCTATTTCACGTCTGTATAAAAAAAAAAAAAAAAAAGGCAGTGCTAGAGTTGGATTTATGGTCTCGTTAACAAACCACAATACCTTTGTGGTACTATGGGGTACCCCCCCACAGCAGCCACGGACAAACACAGCGCTGGACTAGAGCAATTAACAGGACAGTGAGATGTGTGTGTTGAGATCAATAGGCAGCCTTCCTGTGCTTAGTTCAGGCACCAGCATCCTGTGGATACGTATGACGCAAATGCAAACATTCATGCTTCCTGCTCGCATTGTGGTACAAATGTCACATGTCTGAATGCATTTCCTTTGATGATAAAATGCCTTTGATGTATTGTCCGTTGCTGGGTATTTAAGTGGCTGAATTCATATGTTCACTCTCTGTTCTTCTACTGACTGCTTCTGACTACAGCTCATGAGAGCCTGAGAGCGATCCCCAGCATGCTTATACAGCAGCTGGGGTGAGCTCCGTGATGGCGATGATTTGATCAATAAACTTCATTAAAACTCCAGTCGCCGTGCCTTATTTTAACATCGCCACACTGGTGACCCCGCAGACGCACACGCTTTGTGCGACGCAACCTTCTGGTCTGGACAACCACGCTGGCGACCCGACGCTGAAAAGAACACGCTGCCAGCAAACGCAGCACCCGGCAGTGATTCTCCGACGACAAGCGAACGCGGCAGCCCGACTGATCTGCCCTTCCTTTCTGCTTCAGGGAGACTTTGACGCTCTTCGGAGACCACCCACGACCGGGAAAGCTGAGGAAATTTCATGGTGAGGTCTGCACGCCTAGATCGGCACATCCACGCTGGACCGGCCGCTCTCAAGGCTCCTGACACACGATTCTGTGTCTCCATACGAGAGCGCACACACCTTGCCCTCTCTCCACGACGGCGGCCCATGGCCGACGGAGAACGCGTGGACCTGAACGCACCATGACCCGGCACGAGCGACGACCAACAGCCCGAACAGGGGAGACAATCGGCGCCGACTGCGCAGATCTCCATCAAGCCCCCTGACCCTGATTCGCCTCGCGACAGCGGACCGGCCATGCACAGAAGCCTCGCATCAGAACAGCGCAGCTGGAAGGCACGTGGCCGCAGCGCGTGCCACGCACCAGAGACAAGCTGGCTCTACAGACGTATACATCATCCTCCGCCGCTGCACACGGCTCTTCAGGACTGCTCACACACCTGAAGCACACACGCAGCCCGCACACAGGATTTGGTGTAAGTCTCAGCCACGGCGCACGACGGGAATCCAGCAGTCAGCTGTCCCCGAGGGTTTTAGGGCCGCGAACGCACCTAAAGCCTAAACGCCAAGTCCCTCACATAGCTTCAGCTTCTGTTTTTCTTCATTGCCGGACTGAATCGCGAGAGGAATCAGAGACTAACTTTTCTTCCCACAGCCATGGACATCCCCGCCACTTGCAACCCCCACCCTCCTCCCTTCCCCGGCACAGACTTTCCCCGCAGCTCGCCACCAAAGCGGGACTACCGAGGTCTCAGCTCCCCGCTAAGCCCTCTGGGGGGGGAGTGTATTGGGTACCCCCCCACAGCAGCCACGGACAAACACAGCGCTCGACTAGAGCAATTAACAGGACAGTGAGATGTGTGTGTTGAGATCAATAGGCAGCCTTCCTGTGCTTAGTTCAGGCACCAGCATCCTGTGGATATGTATGACGCAAATGCAAACATTCATGCTTCCTGCTCGCATTGTGGTACAAATGTCACATGTCTGAATGCATTTCCTTTGATGATAAAATGCCTTTGATGTATTGTCCGTTGCTGGGTATTTAAGTGGCTGAATTCATATGTTCACTCTCTGTTCTTCTACTGACTGCTTCTGACTACAGCTCATGAGAGCCTGAGAGCGATCCCCAGCATGCTTATACAGCAGCTGGGGTGAGCTCCGTGATGGCGATGATTTGATCAATAAACTTCATTAAAACTCCAGACGCCGTGTCTTATTTTAACATCGCCACAGTACCTTTGTTTCATCTGAAAATGCCAAGAAAAGTGAGCGAAGTGTGCCAAAGCCAAATCACTAGCATGCTAACTACTAGCCACTGGCTAGCTACCAGCATTGTTTTGATCTCGGGTCTTTACCGGTATGTTTTATAAACACTTACTTTTGCACTTGAAGATATTTAATTTGTTTACATGTGCGTGAAATGACAATAGATGTCTTCATGCTTACTGAGATGTTTAGCAACAGTTACTGGTTACATTTAGAAGACTATTTTTTTTCTCAGCTGCGCAAAATAACTGGTTAAACAAACAAATCATAATATTTTGTCATAATATTTTGTCCAGTATTGCTGTCATTTATTAAATTGTGCTTGCAGAACTGTTGTATAAAAGCAATATTACACTTTAGGTCGTACAGTGGGCATTTGGTTACACACCCAGTGTTACTATATCCACTGATACCATACTCTCTCTCTCGTGTAATATTGCTTAAATTTAAAACACAGTAAAATTTAACACATTTACAACCTAAAATGAACTGGAACTGATATAAATGACTGCTGGAGCCTCACAGCAACAGCTCAGGTTTTTTTTAAGTATAAAAACGTAAATCAGAGAACATTATGTTACAACCATGGTTCTATTGTTAAATTCATGGTTCTATACCGCAAGAGTCCTCACCTGTCAAGTCCAAAAAACAGATTTTAGATAGTCTATGCTGCATTTGTCCCCATCTGGCAACCTTTACAAAATTATAGTGGGACAAGAGTAACCCTAGTGTTACACTAACTTGCGTCCATCCCTACCAGCTCCATTTGTGTTTTGAAATGGCATTGACAAGAACAAGGTTTGGAATACAAGATCGTGTGACAATTATAAAAAAAAATGCAAGATCTCGAGAAAGATCCGAGTGAGACTGAGGAGAACCGATTGCAATCACGTGATAACAACAAGGAGGCGTTATGTACCAGCTCTCCACCTGGATTTTTGTGCTCTAAGTAGTATGTAAGTAGCTCATTAATTTTAATTCTATGAAGTGTTTGTATGTTATGTCAAAGTTTTTATCTTCCCTGACAGAGTGGTGGAGGAGTAGGGCTGTGCGATATGACGATATATATCGGATGACGATATAAAAACGTCCATCGTTTCATAGAATACTCTATCATTTATATTGTGATTTAAAATGCACACACTCCCGTTTCTTGAACAAAGCTCCTCACCCACTACTTGTCAGCCCCTCACCTCTTCCCCTGCAGGGTGCAGCGGAACAGGTGTGTGGCGGGTGGCTACGCTCTCCGGTGGTTGCTAACTCCAAACTACCAGTTTGGTCAAATAGCTGCTGCTCCTGCTGGTCAGGGATGTGGGACTGTTTTCTATCATGCTGCGTCAGAGAGGATAGTCCGCTAACCTCGTTTTAATAGGAGGTACATAAAACACCATGTCTAATTATAAAACGGCAAATGCTAAATGATGCTAAGTTGTGCTAACTGGAAACATAGTGTATCAGACCATTGCTTCTTTGGTTTAAATTGCTGCTGAATTTCTTAATTTTGTCTGAAAAAATGTATTAAAGTTGCAAAAGAGCACAATGGTGGCACATACACGCAAAATAAATAAATAAAAATAGGTTGCAGAAGCAAGTTGGCTCTTAATGTAATTTATTTGCTTTCTAATAATTTTAATTAGTCAATCAGCAATAATGAATAAAGTTAAAGTCATCGCATATATTTTATTACATTACCTTTTGTGTCTTTGATTTTCAGATCATGGCCATTCTGAAATATTTTCACTAAGAAGCAAACAATGGCAGACTGAAGGCTCTAGCACTTAAATCTTCAGTGACTTAAACTAGTAGCTAATTTATATCTGCAGATGGCAGCGATGGATAATTTTCTCATTTTCAGGCATTTTTTTTATGTTATGTTACTTGTTTATTTTTGCTATTCTCCTCTGGCTCAGGAAATATTTAACTTATTGATGCTTACTTTTTTTAAACCACATTCATAGGATGTGGTTTAAAAGAAAACCTTGACATTTATGAGAATCAAGTCTCAAATGCATATTAAACACTATTTTATAACACTGCAAAATTATGACGGAAGAAGGTGCATGTAAAAAAAAGGTAAAAAAAAAAAAAGAGATGGTCCTTTTTATATGATTATCTAAATTGAAGAATTTACAGAAAATGTATATTGCGATATTGTAGCACCTTGTGTGAGCCAGATTATCTAGCATCTCAGACAGGAGACAGTGATAAGCTTGGGACAACAAAGAGCAGGAGATTCCTGGTGAGATAGCAGGAAGGAGTCAGGGATGAAGGTTGTTGAATGCAGTGTGATGCAAATGTCATGTTGTGTGTGATGTAAATGCCATGAAACTTAAGGGGAGAGTTTCTGCTTAAATGTACAGTCTGTTCTGTGCTTGAAAGATGTGAGTGTGTAATAAATCGTCTGAAATGATTCCACCTCTGATTTCACACACTCCACACTGGTGACCCAAGACGTATTATGGAACACGAGGCAAGATCCCCGGAGCCGGCCCAGTCAGGAAGCTACAGCGAGGCGGCAGCCATCCCACAGACAGCCCGGATTGGAACCTACAGCCACGCGTGTGCGGTTTCAGTCAAGCTACCGGATTTCTGGCAGCACAACCCGCACTCTTGGTTCCACCTCACCAAGGCCCAGTTCGCCCTCCGGGGAGTAACGGTAGATGATACCAGATTCTACCATGTGGTCGCAGCGCACGACGCCCGCACAGCTCAGCAGGTAGCAAGCCTGCTCGATCAGCCACCAGCCAGCAGCAAATATGAGGCGCTCAAGGCTGCGCTCATCCAGCGCTACACACTCTCAGAATGTGAGAGAGCGGAGAGGCTCCTGACGCGGACCGAGTTAGGAGATGGTTCAGCCGTAGACCTGATGGAGAAGATGCTGGCGTTAATGGGCACGGACGACGGGCACTTTCTGTTTGCCCACCTCTTCCTCCGGAACCTTCCGACAGTAGCGAGAGCGGTTCTGGCCAATTTGCCGTGGCTGGCCGCGCGTGACTACCGTGCGCTAGCCCAGGAGGCAGACCGGATCATCATCACCACCAGGGCGATCACAGTCAAAGCGGCAGCGGCGGAGCCCAGCGAGATGACCAGAGGAGGCGAGGAGCCACCGGCGGAAGTGGCAGCGGGGGCTAAGGAGCGCCAGAGAGACACGCTCTGTTTCTACCACCGCCGCTTCGGAGAGAACGCACGCAGATGTGCGCCACCGTGCCAATTCAAGCGCTCGGGAAAACGCCAAGGCCTGGGGTCGGTAGCAGCTGCGACCCTCAGTGAAGAGAACAAGCTGCTCTACTTAACGGATGCACACTCTGGGAGGCGTTTCCTCGTGGACACCGGAGCCCAGAAGAGCTTCATCCTGCCGACCTACGCTGACCGGCTGGCAGGATCTAGCGGCCCCGGGATGTTGGCAGCAAACGGCTCGGATATTAAGACCTTTGGTGAGAGGACTCTGCTCTTATCTCTACACGGCCGTACATATGAGTGGACTTTTGTCATAGCAGCACTGAATTACCACATACTGGGGGCTGATTTTCTGTGTGCACATGGTTTACTGGTTGATGTTGCTAACAGGCGCTTGGTTAATGCACTGTCCTTTGACTCTCTCTCCTGTATAGCTCGAGTGACCCAGCCAACAGCACAAGCCAACGTCACAGCTACAGGCGGTAAGTTCCACACACTGCTCACTCAGTTTCCAGCACTCACGGTCCCGACGTTTTCCGCGGCCATCACTAAACACGGGGTGGAGCACTTTATCACCACCACCGGGCCGCCCGTTTTTGCAAGACCTCGGCGCTTGGACGCAGCTAAACTGGCCATAGCGCGCGAGGAGTTCGCCAACCTGGAAAGGTTGGGCATCATCAGGTGCTCGAACAGCCCATGGGCATCCCCGCTACACAGGGTCCCTAAGGCTGAGGGATCATGGCGACCGTGCGGGGAGTTCCGCAGGTTGAACAACGCCACAGCGCACGACCGCTACCCAATTCCCCACATACAGGATTTTTCCGTTCACCTCGCCGGAGCGTGCATTTTTTCCAAAATAGACCTGGTCCGCGGTTACCACCAAGTCCCAGTGCGCGCTGAGGACATACCCAAAACAGCGGTAATAACTCTGTTCGGTCTATTCGAGTTCCTGCGCATGCCATTTGGGTTAAAAGGAGCGGCACAGACGTTCCAGTGCATGATGGATGCAGTGCTGCGCGATCTCCCGTTTGTATTCGTCTACCTGGACGATATCCTGGTAGCCAGTGCGTCCGAAGACGAACACGAAACCCATCTCACGACGGTTTTCCGGAGGTGGGAGGAGCACGGGTTAATAATCAACCCGGCGAAATGCCAGTTCAGTGTGGCGGGGATTGATTTTTTGGGGCACCGCATCTCTCCGGAAGGAGCGATCCCGCTGCCCGACAAAGTGCGCACCGTGGCAGATTTTCCCCGGCCTCAGACGGTCAGGGCGCTGCAGGAATTTTTGGGGATGGTGAACTTTTATAACCGTTTCCTTCCCCGCGCGGCGCAGCTCATGCAACCATTGTATGCCGCGCTCAAGAAACAGAAACCCGCGGATAGGGTCGAATGGACCCCGGAGCGAGAGCGGGCGTTCTCGGAAGTTAAAGCAGCCCTGGCAAACGCAGCACTGCTGGTGCATCCAGACCCGACGGCCCGCATAGCGCTCACCACCGACGCTTCAGACGTGGCCATAGGGGCTGTCGTGGAGCAGCGCGTCGCTGGGGCTTGGCAGCTGCTCGCCTTTTTCAGCAGAACTTTGCGTGACAGCAAACATAAATACAGCGCGTTCGACAGAGAGTTGCTGGCTCTCCACCTGGCCATTCGCCACTTCCAGTTCTGGCTGGAAGGGCGCAGCTTCACCACGTTCGTGGACCACAAGCTGCTAACATTCGCGATGGCCAAGGTTTCAGAACCGTGGTCGGGCCGGCAGCAGAGACAGCTGGTCGCGATCTCAGAGTTTACTACCGATATTCAGCATGTGTCGGGTAAACTGAATGTGGTGGCGGACTGCCTCTTGCGAGCCGCGGTGGCCCCGGTCTGCGTGGGGATAGATTACGCAGCCATGGCCGCGGAGCAGATTAGCGATGCAGACGTGCGCGCGCTCCAGTCTGGACCAACAGGGTTAAGGCTGGAGAGCAGGGTGCTGCAGGATGGCGGCCCCCCCCAATCTGCGATGTCTCCACGGGTCGCCCGCGTCTGGTGGTCCCGGCCGTGTGGCGCCGCCGCGTGTTTGAGTCGGTTCACACTCTGGCGCACCCAGGAGTGCGCGAGTCAGTCAAAATGGTGGGAGAGAAGTTTGTGTGGCCGAGCCTACGCAAACAAGTGAAGGAGTGGGCTGCAGCCTGCGTGGCGTGCCAACGAGCCAAGGTACACAGACACACGAAGGCTCCCTTGGAGCCGTTTCGTATTCCGGCTAAGAGGTTCGACCATGTTCACGTGGACCTCGAGGGCCCCCTCCCACCATCACAGGGGTGCACGCACCTCCTGACAATGGTGGACCGCACCACGCGCTGGCCAGAAGCGGTTCCGCTGGCAGCAACCACATCCGCGGACGTAGCGCGCGCTTTTTTAACAGCATGGGTGGCGTGTTTTGGAGTCCCGTCGGACATTACGTCCGACAGGGGCCCACAATTTGTTTCCAAACTCTGGTCCGCGATGGCCCGCAGCCTGGGTGTTGCAATTCACCGCACAACCGCGTACAACCCACAGGCCAATGGGTTATGTGAGCGTTTTCATAGATAACTGAAAGCGGCACTCAGGGCTTCATTGACGGATGCAAATTGGGTAGACAGGCTGCCATGGGTTTTATTGGGGTTGCGCTCCGCGCCGAAAGAGGGTCTGAAAGCGTCCCCGGCAGAGCTCGTTTTTGTGCAGCCACTATGGCTGCCCGGGGAATTTCTGCCAGATAATCTCGCGCCGGGCAGCTCCCCGTCTCAGCTTTTGCAGCGTAGCACAAACATAGGCACGCTGCCAGGCCCTGCCCACCACAGTTTTCCGCGTGTTTTCGTGTCTAAAATTTTGAAGAGCGCGGAGTTCGTGTTCGTCAGACACGACGCACACCGCCCTCCATTGCGCCCACCCTATGATGGACCGTTCAGAGTGTTGGAAACAGGGGATAAGCATTTTTTGCTAGACTTGGGGGGTAGGAGGGAAAAAATTGGCATAGACAGACTCAAACCCGCTTTCGTTGTGGCAGACAAGCAAGTGTTGTTGGCTAAGGCCCCTCGGCGTGGAAGACCCCCACAGAGAGCTCCCCAGGGAGACGATTCTCCAGAGCAGCCACACGGACAGACCGAAGTGCCCCCCCAGCAACAGCCCACCCGCAGTCAGACACACTCACAGCAGCCCCCCACCGGCACAGCAGCGCCGCGGAAGCGGTAAACCCCAGTTACAGCAGATACGGGAGGAGAAGGAAGCCCAAGCAGCATGTGGACTGATGTTCAATTGTTCCATCACAGCATGTGGACTGTTATTCTATTGTCCTATCTAAGATGCTGGGGGAGGGGGGTGTAGCACCTTGTGTGAGCCAGATTATCTAGCATCTCAGACAGGAGACAGTGATAAGCTTGGGACAACAAAGAGCAGGAGGTTCCTGGTGAGATAGCAGGAAGGAGTCAGGGATGAAGGTTGTTGAATGCAGTGTGATGCAAATGTCATGTGTGTGATGTAAATGCCGTGAAACTTAAGGAGAGAGTTTCTGCTTAAATGTTCAGTCTGTTCTGTGCTTGAAAGATGTGAGTGTGTAATAAATCGTCTGAAATGATTCCGCCTCTGATTTCACACACTCCACAATATACATCTTTATTGTGATATAAGATGACTTATATCGTGATATGAAATTTTTGTCATATCGCACAGCCCTATGGAGGAGTAGACCTCAAAATAACAGACGATCCTTAAATTGTTTTTAATGAACAAACGGCTATTAAATACCACGAGATACTACAGCATTTCCTTGTGGATTGGATCCGTCAAAATTAGACTCATTGCGTTTCATTAGCGATCCAAATCTGACGAGCTGGATTTGTTCCGCAATGGTTCGGACCAGGTGGGGATTAGAACATTGACAAGAATGGGAACTATATGCTGTGAAGTCCGGACCACAGCCATAATGGACCGACTCCGGAGTCATGCTACATATCCACTGGTCCATTTCTTGTCAAAAAGCATTATATAGGGACTGCGGTGTGGTGATAGGCGTAACCAGGTGGAGTTACAAAAAATATGTGGTATTATGGAAAACCAATAGTTAAAGAGCTCTGTCCCAGGATAAACATTCATCTGTCTTGCTGCTGAGAACACACAGGCTGCTCCTGACTGGTCACCGGATCCTGTCATGAGCGGTCTTTCACGAACTGAAACTACCGGACAACATGGCGGACTACGTGTCTTGTATCTTTTAAACAAACCAGCGAAAAAGTGTTTCTAACATAACTTTGTATGAGAAACAGTAGGTTCAGTTAATGAAGCCGTCGTTATTTGACATCAAAAACTGCTGGTTTAAACGTTCAGGACGAGATCACTGCCTCCGGTGCATGCCAGCACGGGAAACTCATATGCATAAATGCCAACAACTGTGATGATTATGCAAATGAGCGGTAGGGGGAAGGGCGGGTTACTCAACACACCACAGCCCAAATTTCACTGCACCGGAGCCAAATGCTTTCTGTTGCATTTCCAATACACAAAGAATAGGAAGTACGGTTCCAGTGGACAAGTAGCATTAGTGTAAATCCAGCCCAAGTGCGACACCTACTGGCCAGAAGGTCAGAATGTTGTCTATATTGCCTTTAAGGGAACAGCAACTACTTAATCTGGGCACAAGTAAAACATGTTTCACTTTATATGAAATCGTCGGCCTCCGTCGGTCTATGATGACCATGGAAGAGAATCCTAAACGTCTACTCTGCTGGAACAGCACCGCCTGTGGCTGAACAGGCCAATGCGCAAATGCCAGTCCCTGTCACACAGGTCGCACTTGTGGGTGGTCTCCGTGCTGCTGGGTCTGTGGCGGTTCTTCCTGCGGGTCCTTTTTTCATCTGCTGCAGCAGTCAGTCTCTCTTCACCCGCCTTGAGCTGTCTGGTCAGGGTGCCTCTCCATTTGGAGCGGTCCGTTGCAAGGTCCTCCCAGCGCTCTGTGTTCATCTCCAGGGCCTTCATGTCTCTCTTGCAGATGTCTCTAAAGTGCAGCTGTGGGCGGCCAACGTCTCTCCTGCCAGTCGCCAGTTCTCCGTAGAGGACGTCTTTGGGGATTCTGCCATCCTCCATACGGTGAACGTGGCCTAGCCAGCGGAGCCTGCGCTGCCTGCGTAGAGTGAACATGGAGGGAAGGCGCGGGACAGAACTTCTGTGTTGGGCACTTTGTCCTGCCAGGATATGTCCAGGATGTGGCGAATGCAGCACAAGTGGAAGGAGTTCAGTCTCTTTTCCTGCCGGGCGTATGTTGTCCACGTCTCACTCCCATAGAGCAGTGTGCTGATGACGCAGGCGTTGTACACTGCCATCTTCGTCTTGACAGAGAGTTTGGGATTCCCCCACACTCGTGTGGTGAGGCGAGCGAGTGTGAAGGCTGATTTTCCAATCCTCTTGTTGATCTCTGTATCAAGGGAGAGGTTGTTGCTGATCGTGGACCCCAGGTACCTGAACTGATTCACGACCTCCAGCTCATAGTCGTCGATGGTGATGGTTGGTGGTGCTTCCGTGCCTTGCGCCAAGACGTTAGTCTTCTTCAGGCTGATGGTAAGCCCAAAGTCCTTGCATGCCTGGGAGAAGCGGTCCATCAGGGTCTGAAGCTCCTGCTGTGTGTGGGTTGCGACTGCAGCGTCGCCTGCGAACAGCATGTCTCTGATTAGAGCCTCGCGTACTTTGGTCCTGGCTTTCAGGTGGGCGAGGTTGAAAAGCCTGCCGTCAGATCTTGTGTGCAGGTAGATTCCCTCTGTTGCTGTGCTGAAGGCATGCCTCAGGAGCATAGCAAAGAAAATCCCAAAGAGGGTTGGCGCAAGTACACAGCCCTGTTTCACTCCGCTGCGTATGTGGAATGGCTCTGAGACGTTGCCGTCGTGCTGCACTATCCCCTGCATGTTGGTGTGAAATGATTCGATGAGGCTTTGCAACTTTGGTGGGCATCCTATCTTTGGCAGGATCTGGAAAAGGCCCTCTCTGCTGACCAGATCGAACGCTTTGGTGAGGTCGATGAAGGCGACGTACAGGGGCATGTTCTGTTCTCTGCATTTCTCCTGGAGTTGGCGGATGGAGAATATCATGTCTACCGTCGATCGCTCAGCGCGGAAGCCACACTGAGACTCGGGGTAGACACGTTCGGCAAGCTTCTGTAGACGAACGAGAACTATTTATTTATTAAACTATTTATTTATTATTTAAACTATTTATTTATTTATTTATATTAAATACAAGCTAGGATATAATGTAACACTTCCATCCATTTTGTATGTAATATAGCTAGAAGAGTGGGTAGTTAAGCTGAATCGACGCCAATTATACTGAGCTACTGTTGACCAGATCAGTGTGAAGATGTGAAATTACAAAAAAACCCAAAAAAAACTGTATATTGTCTTCAATCACAGTACTTGTTTGAAACACAAAGGTTCCTGTGTGTCTCTTGCTGCCCAGTTGCTGACATGATCTACATCCTTCCTCTGATCAGTTGGCTCGTGTATTCAAATATTGCAGGCTTAGTGCACAGGAGCTTTGCTTAAAGGGCCAAACGAAAGTGTCAGTGCTGTAGGTGGAGTTTCCACACAAAGATCAACAGCCACTCCAACATGAACGCAATTACGTAAAGAGTCTGACTGCAGATGAATATAACATACACATATACAGTAATAATAATAATAATGGATTGCATTTATATAGCATCTTTCATGACACCCAAAGCACTTTACAGTAAGTCCATTATTCATTCACTCCATAGACACTGATAGTGGTAAGCTACCTCTGTAGCCACAGCTGCCCTGAGACAAAGAGACAGAAAAAAACATGGCTGGCAATTCATGCCAACGGCCTCTCTGACCACCACACCAAGCATTATTCACATTCATACACCAGTGGCAGACACTGGAGGAAAGGCGGCTGAAGTGTCTTGCCCAAGGACACAATGGCAGGATGGCTGGGGTGAGTGGGATTCAAACCGCCAACCCTCCAGTTATTGGACAACCTGCTCCATCTCCTGAGCCACTACTGCTGAGGTGGGACCCCTATCCTAAATAAATAAACCATACACATACAGTACATATGTGTGGTTTATTTATTTCGGTTAGAGGTCTATAACCAGAGTCTCTTTTGTTAATAACCAAAGACACCGTGTCAGTTAGCTAAAATACTAAAGTATGTGAGTTTATAGAAAAAAAAAAGTTTTAAGTTTATGTGGGGGAAAAAATCTCAAATTTAATAAGCAATAAGTTGCAAATTTGCATGAAAAGGGTTCCAAATTTACAAGAAAAAAAAAAGGAAATTTACTAGTTAAAACAGAAAAATATTAAAAATAAGTTGCAATGCAAAAAAGTTTCTAAATTTACAAGAAAAACCTCAAGAATTTACAGGAAAACTGCTGCAAATTTACAAGAGTTAAAACTGCTCAAGAAAAGTTGAAAATTACAGGGAAGATTTTATAGAAAATTATGGAAAACAGTCACACATGTAGCAGTGAAAAATTGTCTAATGTTGACAGGCTGGTTGACACTTATAACTTGGATGTTTCACCCTCATTTTAAAGCCGAAATATGTTCTGTGGTTTCAGCATCTGGAACTTACCCAGTCCTTTCTGAGGAACGTGTGAGCGGTACTCTGTTAAGTAGTGAATGTAGGGTTTTTCAGAGCTGATCTCATAGTATCTGATATTTCCATCACCCTGAAAGAAATAAAAGTGAATATATATGTAAAGTTTTGGTATCTGTTCCCTGACATGACTTGGACACATCTGTGAGACACACCTTCCCAGCAAGGTAAATCATGTGGGTGTCGGGGTCGTAGAAAGGAAAAACGACCCCCGAAGAACCATCCAGGTTCTCCGTCAGTAAAGGCACAGACAGATCCTCCTACAAACACACAGAGATGAACAAAAGTGTTAAAAATAAAAACACATCAGCTGATGTGTACAACACACAGACCCCCACCCTCTTTGATATCAAAACTCTAATCTGCAGCAACACAAGAAGCACTTTGCAGCATTGAATTAAAAACAGCGAGCGCTCAATCCCTAATCCGTGCTTTGCCTTAATCCTCCACCCACGATACACTCTCACAGATGACTGCACGCGGCCTGCCTCACAAACCATCACTGCACTCAACCGCCACACTCACAGGTGACACAATCGTGATGAGACAAATAACCGTAGTTTATCTAAACTTTTGCCTGAGCCTGGATTTTGGAGTTGCAGAGGTTCAAAAGGACATTTTATCCACTAGATGGCAGAGTTGTATTCCAAACAGCCACCTGAGCACACTGCAATGAGCCTGAACTATGTTAAATCAAACAACATAAAATGTGACAGTGCAGAAGGATCATGAGTCTAAATATAAAAAGATACGGGACAGGAGTATATTCTTTACATGTAAATCTGGATCAAATTATAAATTGTGGTGCAGCACAATCGATCCTCATTTTTGGTCTAGAACTATTTTTTCTGTACATCACATTTCCTTTCATTATCAGAGGCTGAAGGAATGCAGGGCAGAAAATGAGGTTTTCTAAAGTCATCAATATGATTCTGCATTTGCGTGACAAGAAGCATGCGTAATAATTAGATTATAAGAAATACTCCAAATGACACTCAGGACAAAAAGGGCCTCATTTTGTGTCTGTGCCTCTGAGAAAGGTGAAAAAATATGGATTAGAATATACATTTCTATACACATTATTACTTTTGATTTTCACTGACTACCAATATTGGCCTTGTTCAAAATCAAGTCAGAAATTTTTTTCCTCAAATGTTCATCCAACATTCCCGATTTACAGTCAAGCTACCACGATTCACACATATGATGCATGATATGATTTATTATACTGTATTTTGGAGATGCATTTAATCCAGAGGACTGTGAGTTACTCCCCCCAGGTGCTCTTCGAAAACCATAAAGTAACTTACTGAGTCTGTTTGTAGTTGCTCAACAACAACCTACAACTTTAATTACATGAAAAATTATCTATCTATAAATTCAAGGGATCTCTGTGTGCCTGTCTGTGTTCCTCAGATATCTGTCAAATTGTTCATCACACTGACCTAAGATTTTGAGCGTGCTTTGCTGAAGCTACGAGGGTGTGCATCCCCAAATATGGAGTTGCTCGGTCAAAATATATAATTTTTATCAATAAAGGTTTAGCCGGACTTCCGGTTATGGCTGCCACGTAGGACGGACGTGTCTCGCTCTGCTCTGCTCCTGGAGAAAAAAAATCGGCAAATAACTCTCTCATTTGGGACAGAACGTATCCCAGCATTTGGGCGAGGATATGTCGGCGAAGCCTAAGGCTGGAAAACCAGGAAAAGGAAAAAGCGAGCCGCCGAAACAGTCCAAATTAACGGACTTTCAGGTCTGTGATGCAGCAAACAAAACTCCATATATGGCGGAGGAGGCTGGCGGCGGTGCGATGTCTGCGGGGAATGGCGCAGATGCGCTGATGGCTGCCATGAGTTCAATGAGAGCGGACTTTTCCTCTAGATTTGATGGGATTATGACAGCGTTGGAAGGAATAAGAAAGGAATTGGGTGACTGTGTAGAACGAATGGCGCAGATGGAGCTCCGTCTCGCTAGTGCTGAAGATGACGTCACCCGTCTTCAATTAAAGGTGCGCACTTTGGAAAAAAAAAATAAATCTCTGGAAGATAATATTTTGGATTTGGAATCTCGGTCGAGACAGAATAATTTGAGGCTGGTGGGTCTTCCAGAGGAATCAGAAGGTCGGGACGTATGTTCCTTTCTGGAAAAGTGGATTCCGGAGGTGCTGGGCAGCGAGGAGTTGCAATCAGCAGTGGTTCTGGAAAAAGCACATCGTATTGGCCCACGGAGAGATAAGGGACCGCCGAGGACCTTAATTATGAAGTTTCTTAGCAACAGAGACAGGATGAAGATCTTCAACGCTGCACGTGCTAAAGGAGAGATTAAACACCAGGACCAGCAGGTGCGGTTCTACCCAGATTTGGCCACAGGAATCCAGCAATTGAGGAAGCAGTTTGATCCCATACGTAAGGAGCTGCGCAACCTTGGGATTCGTCATGGTGTAATCTATCCTGCGAGACTGCTGACCACGTATGAGGGCAGAACCCACATTTTCAAGACCCCAGAGGAGGCGCAGGAGTTCATCAAGAAGATCAAAGAAGAAGAAGAGACTGGTGGGAGCTAAGCATGAACAAAATATAAGGTAGAATAATTAAGCATTTGCACAGGCATCTGACTGACTTGAAGTAAATAGTAAGTTTACAAAATATAGATTGTATTATATATTAAAAAAACAAAACAAAAACAAAACAAACAACAACCAAAAAAAAAACTATGATGTACAAAGTTGTTAAAAATTTTGGAGTTAAGTTGGAAAACTACAGAGGAGAGTTAATGTTACGTCATTAAAAGCAGTAGAGTTAGGGTGATTGGGAGGATGAAGAAGGAGTGGCTTAGGCTGTTCCCCGTGGGTGTGGAACGGTCGATGGCTATATCGGGAGACAGAATTTTTCTTTTGATTTTGGGGGGTTTGCCACAAGTGTGGGAAGGGGAAATTTGTTTGTGTGTAGTTTGTAGGATGAATGTTCAACCACTCATGTTTTTGCTTCTCTGTATGAGCATGTTTACACTGCAAGGTAATCCCAAACTCTCTATTGAACATGGACCAAAGTGTTAATCTTAATTTAACTTCATGGAATTGCAGAGGTCTACAAAATTTAAAAAAACTTAAACAAGTTATGAATAAAATAAAGGACATGGGTTCAAGAATTGTGTTTTTACAAGAAACTCATCTGATAGAGGAGGATGTTAAAAGAATTAGGAGTAGATGGCAGGGAAGTGTATTCACCTCTTCATTTTCATCCCGAGCCAGGGGAGTTATGACTCTCATACATAAATCAGTTCCTTTTCAAGTGAAAAATGTAATTGGAGACAAATTTGGAAGATATGTAATCATTCAAGGTTCTTTGCTATTAGAAAATATAAATCTTGTGAACTTATATGGTCCCAATATAGATGATCAGAAGTTCTTTGCTAATTTATTTCTCATCTTATCATCACTTACAGGGCAACATATAATAGCAGGGGATTTTAATTGTACATTGAATCCAGGTGTGGATAGATCAACAGGACTGGATTGTACGCACATTGGATGTAGGATGACTATTAATCATTTTATGAAAGAATTGAGATTGTTCGATATATGGAGAGAAATGAAACCACAAGTTAAAGCCTATTCTTGTTATTCCAGTACCTACAAGACATTCTCACGTATTGATTATTTTTTGATTTCCACAGAATTAAGGTCCAAGATTCAAAACTGCTTTTATGATAACATCGTGATTTCTGATCATGCACCCTGTTGTCTAATATATGTAGATAAAAAATTGACAAAGGAATCAGGTAGATGGCAATTTCAGCATAAATGGCTTCAGGATGAGGAATTTGTCAAGTATATAGAAAAACAGATAGACGAGTTCTTTGACATCAATACTACACAAACATCAGCATGTGTAAAGTGGGAGGCTTTCAAAGCTTTTATTAGGGGACATATTATTAGTTATACAGGATCAAAATCTAAGAAGACTCGAGAGGAGAGAGCTAAATTGGAACATAAAATAAAAAGTCTTCAGGAAAAAGTGTATGCAGGAAGTGACCCAAGGTTGGAGAATGAATTACTGATTTTGAGAGCTGAATACGACAAAAAATCAGCGAATAGAGCTGCCTCGAGTCTTCTAAGATTGAAACAATCTTTTTATGAACAAGGTGAAAAATCAGGAAAATTATTAGCATGGCAGATTAAACAATTGGAAATTAAAACACCAATTACCAGTATTATAAGCAACGGACAGGTAGTTATAGATCCTTTAGAAATTAATAGAGCCTTTAGAGATTACTATGAAAAATTATATGATACCAAAAATGAACCTGATTTAACAAAACTAAATGGGTTTTTGAACGAACTATCTATACCGTGTATTCCAAATGAAAACAGGGAGATATTGGAGTCTAAAATTAGTCAAGAAGAAGTTGGGCTAGCCATTGATAATATGAAATCAGGAAAAAGTGCAGGACCAGATGGTCTTCCAGTTGACCTTTATAAAAAATTTAAGAATAAATTAATAAAACCTTTTTTGGAAATGGTTTTAGAAGCATTTCAAAATAATAATTTACCATCATACATAAATAATGCCTTAATTATACTGCTGCCAAAACCAGGTAAGCCCTCTAATAAATGTGAAAATATGAGACCAATAAGCCTATTAAACGCCGACCTTAAGATAATCTGTAAAATTTTAGCAAGACGAATACAAGAAATTTTACCAAATATTATTAATCGAGATCAGAATGGCTTTATAAAGGGTAGACAAGGCTTCCATAATGTAAGAAGACTATTTAATATTATTTATTTTAATAAAGAAGCACCAGATACAGCTCTCCTATCATTGGACGCCGAAAAGGCCTTTGATAGAGTTGAATGGCCCTTTCTTTTTGAAGTCCTACAAAGGTTTGGACTTGGAAATAATTTCATAAAATGGGTTCAAATAATATACAATAATGCTACAGCAGAAATCCTAACAAATAACAATATTTCAAAACCAATAAAAATCAATAGAGGATGCCGACAAGGCTGTCCACTTTCACCTTTACTGTTTACTATGGCAATTGAACCTTTAGCGATAGCGATACGTTTACATTCACAAATATATGGAATTAAAGTTGGACCAACAGAACATAAAATCTCCCTGTACGCCGATGATATAATTTTGTTTATGTCGAATCTAAAAAAATCAATTCCAACCTTGTTGAATTTAATAAAGAATTTTGGGGAAATATCAGGATATAAAATAAATAAAACTAAATCTTCAATATTAATGCTAAATGAGACCCAGAGAAATTACCCAGCCCCTGAGGTAAATCAATTCAATGTTGTAAATCAGTTTAAATATTTAGGAATCCAAATTATGCCTAAGCTAGAATCAGTCGCCAGTGTCAACTATGAAGCCTTAATGTCAGATATCAATGAGTTAACTCAGAGATGGATGTCACTACCAATGTCGATGATCGGGAGAATCAATATACTTAAAAGTAATATTTTACCTAAAATACTTTATTTATTTCAATACATTCCCTTATCACCACCTTTAGATCTATTCTCAAGAATAAAAAAAAAGTTAGTGGAATTTATATGGAACAACAGGAGGGCTAGATTACGTTTGTCTTTATTATATTTACCATTTGATCGTGGAGGTCTGAAATGTCCAAATTTTATGTTGTATTATTGGTCGGCACAACTGAGGTCTATGACATATTATTTTTCATCAAATGATCTCCCTCACTGGACTGAAATGGAATCATACAATTTACCTTTACCTCTTCCCATATTCATATACTCAGATTCGGCAAAAAAATTACAAAAACAAGTTAAAAATCCATTTGTAAAGCATATGATCAAAATATGGTGTGAAGCTAAAAACTATTTAAAAGAACCACAGTTATTGTCACAATTTAGTCCAATATGGGGTAATCAATATTTTAAACCAGGGAGAGCGGACGCTGTATTTAAAGTATGGAATTTAAAAGGGATACAAAAGATTCAGGATTTATATTTGCCATGTGCAGACAACATAATGTCTTTTGAAGAGCTGAGGATCAAATTTAATCTCAATAGAACACATTTTTTTAAATATCTTCAACTTAGAAACTTTATTCGATCAAATCAAAATAAAGCTCTCACTCGACCTATTTATTCATCCTTGGAAAAAATGATGATGAAAGATAGTAAAAGAAAGGGTATTATTTCAGAGTTTTATAACTCATTGACACTATCTTCAAGTGAAAATTCACTGAAAAGATTAAACTACTGGAAAGAAGATCTGCAAATTGAAATTTCAGAGGAACAATGGGAATTGGCTTGTACAGAAGCTCAAACCAAATCAATAAATGCACGCCTTAAATTGATACATTTCAAATGGTTAATGCGGATGTATGTTACACCGGAGGAGTTAAATAGATATAACAAAAATATACCAGATACATGCACAAAATGCATGGAAAGTAAAGGAACCCTATTTCATTGTTTATGGGAATGTAGATTAATAAGAATGTTTTGGGAGGAGGTGAGGGTAACAATTGAAAAAATAATCTCAAAACAAATCATATTGAATCCTAAACTGTTTTTGTTGGGTCTGTACCCAGAAAAGCATAATTTCAATAAAAGTGAAAGAACATTCATAGACCTCAGTTTGCTTAATGCCAAAAAATGTATTGCACTATTATGGAAAAAGACTCATAGACCAGATGTGACTCAGTGGTTAAGACAGATGTTAACAAACCTTCCATTAGAAAGAATAACATATATACTGAAATCAAAGGAAATTGTGTTTGAGAATATATGGAGACCTTTTATTGATTATGTAAAAAATTTAAACATAACTCTTGAAGAAGAAGGTGAATGATGTGTGTGGACCTTGTAAATTCCAA
This sequence comes from Pholidichthys leucotaenia, assembly GCA_020510985.1. Classification (NCBI taxonomy): domain Eukaryota; kingdom Metazoa; phylum Chordata; class Actinopteri; order Cichliformes; family Pholidichthyidae; genus Pholidichthys; species Pholidichthys leucotaenia. The sequence continues at coordinate 200,897,618 of CM035848.1, forward strand.
ACTGGTGAACATAATATGTATACTAATGTATTGGATTGTCTAGACTAAACAGAGGAGCATTGTTGAAGACTTGATTTTGTTGGTGGTTGTTGGTGTTTTTAGGGCATTTTTTTTTTTTGTAGTACTTTAGTGTTAGTGTTTGATTGTTTGTATCATGTTTGTTAAAAAAAAAAAAAAGGTTCAATAAAGATATTGTGGAAAAAAAAAATAAAGGTTTAGCCACCGCTGTGTGACCGCTCTATGTCTTCACCCCCCCTGGCTTCAATAAGTGTGGGCGGGGTTTCGGATTGACTCCATGCTCATTGGAGAATACGCGGTATCACGACCATGCTGATTGGATAACACAGCATCATGATCTGTCAGTCACCACAACGCTTCGCAAACAAAGATTTTAGAAGTGCTTTGCTGCTGAGGTGTGCATCCACGAGTAAAGTTGCTGTGATTGCGTAGGTCTAATGGATATATTCGGCATAGAGAACACAAGGTGCAGGGAGGGGGGGGTGCTGCCAGGGACCCATGGTGCCACTGTGTTACTGGCACACGGGTAAAGCAGCAGCCGAGACTCCTGTCCCATCCTGCCAGACGCTCCACAAACGTTCGGGGGGAGGCACGCTCTGCCTGCCCGGTCAGTGTTGCTGCTTCACTGTGGAGTGGAATGACCAGATCAACGGCATATTATATGCGGACACATGCTTTGACTGAACAACAGCAAGACACAAAAATGTCCAAATAATGAAATAAATCATTTTTCAGCCATAAATCAGCCAAACGGCTCACTCTGCTCTGTGTGTGTGTGTGTGTGTGTGTGTGTGTGTGTGTGTGTGTGTGTGTGTGTGAGTGAGAGAGAGAGAGAGAGAGAGAGAGAGAGAGAGAGAGAGAGAGAGAGAGAGAGAGACACTGGTGAAGGGATCGGCGCCGTACGTGGATGCCCTGAATTCCCCTCTGGGGATCAAAAAAGTATACAAGATACAAATAATCTTTGGTGTTTTGTACTTATAATATTGCTAAAATATAAAAGGATGCACTTCAATGGGTCTCAAATATTTGTAATTTGTCCTGTTATAGTACTGCATGAGTTTACTGATGATAGACTATACACATATAAACTAAATTATAATGGTGACTGAACAACTCCCATTCCTCAAAAAGCAAGATACAACATTTATGAATCTGACAAAAAAATAAACAAGCGATTCTTAAACAGTGGCTAATATTGGATGTCCCATTCATTTTCAGTTATTCTGTAATTAATATTCACACAATCAATCTCAGTTCAGTCCCTTTCATATTTGTCAAAGCCTAACATGTGTGATTGCCTACATACAGGCTACACCTCTGTATTCCACTTTCAAACACAGCCTACGATTGGGCCTGCAAAGCCTGATTAGGCTACCTGTTTCAGACAGGAATACTTGCTTTTTACGGGATGCACTAATATTTTAAATTGACAAACATCATATGTGTAACTCGTGGCAAAATTCAATCAGGATCGAAAGATAATTTCTCTCTTGCCATTCAGTCCAGTGGAGATTTTTTAAGAAGTTGGGTCCCGTACGCAGAAGTAGAGGGGGTGTGACTTTGGATCTCTATTGCTAACATTAGCTAGCTACCCCCTAGCCTTTAGCTCAGATATATCCAGAGCTGAACAGGGTCTAGTTGGCCCCAGAATCTTGTGTGGTACGGGTGGAGAATTTCTGTGAAACTCCTTACATTTGTTGGTGACTGAGAAAAGTATTTTTAACAGTTTCTCCGATTGCACCGTTGGGGATCCCGGGGGACAACTTGATCTGTTATCCTGAGCCAATTTGTCTTAAAGAATGAATGAAATAATGCATCACTAGTTGACAAGCGTGTGTGGTTTTAGTGGTCGATAGGATATGACTGGTCCCAGGAGCACAGAAACATTCTCAAATGAGTGACTAAACTGCTAGCTTCAAGGTGGCTGGACAACGTTGGCAGCTAGCTGGAGTTAGCTAGCCACTCAAAATAATGTTTAACCTCTTGCACTCTGGTGTACCGCGGGCGGGCACGTCTCTGCATCCTAGAGCGCACGAAGGTGCACAAGGGCACTGCGTCCCAGAGCGCACTGAAAAAAAAAAGCTGCATTTCCGTTCTTCCACTACAGACACAGCCGCAAACAGAAAGCCAAAGGAGTGCTTTGATTGGTTTAGATGTGATTGACCTCTCATTCGACTAATAAGAGCCTTGAATTGGGTTTCTGAAACCTTGAAGAACCAATGACTGAAAACCTAGCAAGAAGGACCCACCTACCAACGGCTGCGAATACAGCCAGCCAATTGAAGCACAGAAGTTCAAAAGCTGTTTTGTGTAAGGCTGGGTGAAGAGAGACTGACTGCTGCAGCAGATGAAAAAAGGACCCGCAGGAAGAACCGCCACAGACCCAGCAGCACGGAGACCACCCACAAGTGTGACCTGTGTGACAGGGACTGCCATTCGCACATCGGCCTGTTCAGCCACAGGCGGTGCTGTCCCAGCAGAGTAGACGTTTAGGATTCTCTTCCATGGTCATCATAGACCGTCCACATGCTGTTGTGGACAGGTAAGTGTTATAAGCTAAATTATTCTTTATCCCTGAAAATTGTAATCAAAAATGACTTTTGACCGATCGGTAAATTACAACTGTGCGTAGTAGACCGCGGCGCACGAAGTCCGTGCGCTGCGGTACACGGTTCGTGCGCTGCAGTCTGGGTAGCTGGGGGGGGGGGGGGGGGGGTGGCCGCGGGGACTTTTTTTTTTTTTTTAATTATTTTGTACCCGTAGGTAGATTTGTTTTGCAGTCTGGTGACAAACCACCAGCTGCCGGTCGCTGCGTGCGCAAGCGCCCCTTAACTCCCTAACCTGCATGTTTTTGGCATGTGGGAGGAAACCGGAGAAATCCCGGAGTAAACCCACGCAAACACGGGGAGAACATGCAAACTCCACACAGATCACTGTTGGCCGGGGGCAGGGATCGAACCCACAATCTCACGGTCCCTGTGATCCCCCGGCCGAGGGTAAAACTGTGCTGCCACAGTGCCAACCACTGCGCCACCGTGCAGCCCGCACGGTTTTCATGGCAGGACGGGCAGGCTATTCCACTGCAACCAGGGGCGGTGATCAACCAAGAGGCGACCGTCCCACCAATCCGCCAACAGGCCAAACTCCCCCGCTTTGGTGGTGAAGCCCTGCTGGACAACTATCTGGTCCAGGTCGAGCTGGCTGCTGAGCTGAACAGCTGGACACCCGAAGAGACCGCCGTGCAGGTCGCGCTGGCCCTGGAGGGCGGGGCTCTCTGTACACTGTCTGACCTCCGGCCTGAGGAACGCTGCAGCTGGCCAGCGCTACAAGGAGTGCTCCGGAGGTGGTTTGGGAGAGCAGCCAATGCTGAGCACGCCCAGGAACAGCTGGGGAACCACCGGCGAAGCAGCCGAGAGAGCCTGGGAGCCTACACAGCGCAAATACGGCTGCTGAAACGGCGTGGCTACTCGAATTTCGAGCCGGGGGCGGTGGAGAAGCTTGCCTCCGCCGAATTGGACACTCACTAGGGATATACCTACAGTGCAGCTTAGACAGCATGCTGATCCAGGCCTTAATCGACACCAGTTCTACTATCTCCCTGGTCCGACCTGGAGTGCTGCCCAGTACGGACGAGGCAAAACCACAGGGGTGGGAACCCACCGTGCGCTGCATCACCACAGCCACCAGTGAGCGTGCCAGACTGGGAGGGTGGACAGCTCTTGTGGTGGGGGTTGCCGGACAGAATATAAACCATCCGTTCTGGCTGGCTGACATTCAAGATCCCTGCATTATTGGACTCGATCTGCTCGCAGCATGGGGCGCGACAACTGACACCGCCAGATCGTCTCTCCTGTTGGGGGCTCAGACCATCATGCTCTGCAGCAGGACCCAGAGGAGGAACCCAGGGGCCTGCGTGATCAAGGGGCCACCAGAAGGAACCGAACTGGGTGGGTTGCCACCAGGACTGAACACAGCAGCGCCACCAGCATGAGCAGAGGAAGCTCAGGAATCCACGCAGTGCACCCTTGCAGTGCTGATGTTTGGATACGAGCTGCGCACACTGGTGGATTTGGTGTTCGGCCTGCACCCCAGAGCCAGAGATGGAGGGCAAACCAGGGTTGGATTATTTGTTTTGCTTGAGAGAACGTCGCCACACGGTGCACGAACTGGCTCGGGAGGCCCTGACAGTGGCGGGGAGTCGGCAGAAGTTAGCATACAACTCCCGCTGCCAGAGGAAGGACTTTACACCAGGGGATCGAGTCTGGGTTTTCTGCCCGGAGCGCAAAAAGGGACCGTTGCCAAAACTGGCGAGCCATTGGTCGGGACTGTGCCAATCGGTCATCCCAACTGGATACCCCGGCCGAGGCGCAAATGGACAATGAAAGGCCTGTGTGTGCTGGTCGCCGACAACGGCGGCCACCCCAACACCTGGATGGATTTGTGTTGGACTTTTGAGTTGGACTTTATTATTCTAGGAACAGAAGCTAGTCTGGAGGGGGGGGGGGGGGTGTAATGTCGGGGCTGTGATAAGGGGGTGGGAGTCTCCCGGCATGCTTGCGCTGCAGAGGATTCAAATACTGTATCTGTGTGTATAAATAAAGCCTGTTTCGTCAGAGTCAGCTCTCCTTATTGTGTGAACCCTTACAATGTCACAATACAAACCATGCTTGGTAAGCCAACTTGTTAGCTTACTGTTGTCCACATGATTGACAGGTAGGCTGTAGCTAGGGTAGGCTGGTGCTGTGCTCGAAATGTTCACTCCATCCCCATATAGTGTACTATATAGTGAATCAGCCATTTTGTAGTGCTGTTCGAAGTCTTAACTGAAAATTTCATTCACTATATAGTACACTCAGAATATCCCACAATGCATTTTGAAAAATAGTGTATAATGAATGGCCGCTACATTAGCCAATATATCCCATAATGCAATGTGCAGCTAACAGAGCAGTGAGAGGAGAGCTTCACATCACAACAAACTACCTTAAGGTATTTATATTTATTAATTCAGCAAAAACAATTGAATTTAATACATATTTATTACAAATTATATGCAGGAATTCATTTTTTTTTTTTTACCACCGTTAGTCTGTTATGTTTTACCGTCTCACCATGATGACGTCATTAACTGCGCCATGAAAACAAGCCCAGGAGTGCTCAAAAGCTGTTAATTTTATTGTTATATTGAGTTTACCATGTAGTCCTCTACATCTAAATTCACTATATAGCGAGTAGAGAGGGAGGGAGGGAGGGAGTGAACATTCCAAACACAGCCTCAATTTACTATGTCAATGGTGTCTAGTGGCAAATCCAGAACAGTCAATTTAGCTTTTTGGAATGAACAATACGAAGGCTGTGTGTGTTTTTTAAGAGAAGTGAGTGTTTTGCGTTTTTTTTTTCAATAATCACATGATCAATGACACCTTTCAGAAGGTTAAAACCTACAAAAGCACAATTTTTCATTCAGTGCCCTGTTAACACATCAACAATAACTAGCTTAAGGAGCATTCTCACTGACATTCTCTGTTATTGATCATCTGCACATCAGATTGTTCACTGAAACCCATAAAAGCTTTTATCTATAATCAAGATAATATGTCCAGTCACCTCTACCAAAAATCTCTTTTCCAGATCTTGTCATTTTCTGTTTTGTTGTAACATTGTCAGTCTCTCACCTGATCCCACATAGCTATCTGTCGTTCATTCCAGCATGAAGTGCCTGACGTGAAAAGCATCTTCATGTTTCCCAGGATCAACACCTTATGAGCTCTGTGTGTCTTAGAGTTGGTTTCCTGCAAGAGTGACAGAATTTAATAAAACCAATAGAGCATCATATAATATTAAATAGGACCAAAACTCATTATGAGAAACAGAAAGACTGTGTGCAGAAAACAGCAGCTTTACAACAATTACATCAGAGCACAGCGCTATAATGTCTCCACGTGTGCAGGAAGTTTTCTCAACAGTCAAAGGAAAAGAGAGCTGACTAATATAAAGGTCAGAGGTCACAGACTGGTGACCAAGAGATCTGTGGAGCCTGTCTGTGATCCAGGCCAAAGGTGTGATTTCTGGCAGTGTGGTGCTGGATGAATGCCTGGGTACCCAGGATGGGAGGGAGAAAATGGAGGGAGAAACTCCACTTACGCAATTTTGGCTGTGATACTATTACTGCACAACATAAACGCAGCTCACATCTTGTTAAGTGTTCCACAAAAGTATGCACACTGTCATGGGTGTAATGTTAAAACTATGTCTGCAAATACAGTCGGCCCTAAGAACATGGCCCCCATGAGAAGTTGGTCCCAATACATATAATGTACAATTCCTGTTTTATCATTGTGATTCCAATTTTTTTTGGAATCAACAAAAGATTTCTAAATGAATTTCTTTATTAAACAGATTAATCTATAGTTATGCTAGTGACAGGATGTATGGTTGGCATCTGTACTAAATCCCAAATTTGGCTGGTTTTTACCCTTCAGCCTTTAGAGGTTGAAGGGATATTGTTATCACCCCACCAGGTGGTGGGGGCATCGGTGTCTTTGTCAACACCTACCTTGTGAATGCAATAACTAGAGAAAGAAATGACATGGTCTTTTCAAATTGATACATACCACAGGTGTATGTATCTATGAAAAATCTCAAATGAGTTTCAGTTTGATTTCCCCAAAACATGTAACATGATAACTACACAAAGGAATGATTTAGCATTTTCAAATCAATATCATTATGTCTTGGATGGCTTAGAAGTAGCGCATCCACCCCACAACCAGGTGGTCGTGGGGCTGGGCCATACTAAAGACCATAAAAAAATGGTACTTGGTACACACCAGTGTACTCCCTACGCCGGTCCCAAGCCCGGTTAAATCAGCAGGGTTGCATCAGGACAGGCATCCGGCATAAAAAAAAAAAAAAAAAAAATCCTTGCCACATCGATATGTGTATCATCGTGATATACAGTGGACATAAAGTCTTCACACCCTTGTTCAAATACCAGGTTTTTGTGATGTAAAGAAATGAGACCAAGATAAATCTTTTCAAAACTTTTTCCACCATTGATGTGACCTATAACCTGTACAACCCAATTGAAAAACAAACTGAAATATTTTAAGGAGAAAAATAAAAAAAAACTTAAAATAACCTGGTTGCATAAATATGCACACCCTCTTATAACTGGGGATGTGGCTGTGTTCAGAATTAACCAATCACATTCAAACTCATGTTAAATGGGAGTCAGCACGCACCTGCCACCATTTAAAGTGCCTCTGATTAACCCCAAATAAAGTTCAGCTGTTCTAGTAGTCTTTTCCTGACATTTTTGTAGTCACATCTTATAGCACAAGCCATCGTCCGCAGAGAGCTTCCAAAGCATCAGAGGGATCTCATTGTTCAAAGGTATCAGTTAGGAGAAGGGTACAAAAGAATTTTCAAGGCATTAAATATACCATGGAACACAGTGAAGACAGTCATCATCAAGTGGAGAAAATATGGCACAACAGTGACATTGCTAAGAATTGGACGTCCCTCCAGAACTGATGAAAAGACAAGAAGAAAAGTGATCAGGGAGGCTACCAAGAGGCCGATGGCAACATTGAAGGAGCTGCAGGAATTTCTGGCAAGTACTGGTTGTTTAGTACATGTGACAACAATCTCCAGTCTAGAGTGGCAAGACGGAAGCCTTATCTTACAAAGTAAAACATCCAAGCCCAGCTACATTTTGCAAAAACACATTTGAAATCTCCCAAATGCATGTGGGAAAATATGTTATTGTCCGATGAAACCAAGGTTGAACTTTTTGGCCATAATTCCAAAAGGTATATTTGGCGCAAACACAACACTGCTCATCACCAAAAGAACACCATACCTATAGTGAAGCATAGTGGTGGTACCATCATGCTTTGGGGCTGTTTTTCTTCAGCTGGAACTAGGGCCTTAGTCAAGGTGGAGGGAATTGTGATCAGTTCCAAATACCAGTCAGTGTTGGTACAAAACCTTCAGGTTTCTGCTAGAAAAGCTCGAAAGCTGAAGATGAAGAGGAACTTCATCTTTCAGCATGAAAATGACCCAAAGCACACATCCAAATCAACAAAAGAATGGCTTCACCAGAAGAAGATTAAGGGTTTGGAATGGCCCTGCCAGAGTCCAGACCTGAATCCGATCGAACACTGTGGGGTGATCTGAAGCGGGCTGTGCACAGGAGATGCACTCGCAATCTGACAGATTTGGAGCATTTTTGCAAAGAGTGGGCAAATATTGCCACATCAAGATGTGCCATGCTGATAGACACCTACTTAAAAAAGACTGAGTGCTGTAATAAAAGCCAAAGGTGCTGCAACAAAGGGTTAGTTTAAGGGTGTGTATATTTATGCAAACAGGTTATTATAAGCTTTTTATTTTTCCTTAAAAGATTTCAGTTTGTTTTTCAATTGGGTTGTATGGGTTATAGGTCACATTAACGGTGGAAAAAGTTTTGAAATGATTTATCTTGGTCTCATTTTTTTACATCACAAAAACCTGGCATTTGAACAGGGGTGTGTAGACTTTTTACATCCACTGTAGGTATATTAATTAATTAAGGATGGGACAGGACAAGATAAGCTTTTAGCTTCAATCCTGTTCCTTTTTGGACTGAATTTGGATTTTGTTTTTATTCTTGTTTTTATGTTGTCTTGTTCAAAATAAATAGTATCAATCAATCAACCAATCTTTCCAGAGTCCGAAGATTATGACTATAGTAATAAAACCAATCTGAAGTTGGGTGAATTATTATGCAATTTGTTTTGTTTAGCTTATTGTTTTTGTGTACAAAATTATATACTGGTGTAATCGTGTTATAAGTGGAACTGTGATACATTTGTGGAGGTCTGAAGAGTACTTTTTAGATATTTATGTATTTGAAATACCGATAAAACCTAAACAGTTTTTCCTCCCACTAAAATTGTAAATCATGTTAGCTGGTTCCTACAAAATAATGCTTTTTTTAGTTTTTAATTTTACTTTAACCTTAAACCATGTCTTCCTCCACCAGTTTAAGTCAGAAAAACTTGTTTTTGTAAACCAGAGAAATGAGTTTGGTTCATCTAATAAGAACAAAAACAAGGTGTCTGTGTCCTAACCTGCAGCAGGTTTCCAGAGCGTGGTTCCATAAGTCGGACTTTCCTGTCTTTACAGGTGGTGGCAAAGAGGCTGCCGTCTGTGTTAAATGACATGGACAGGATCACGTCTGTGTGGTGTCTGATGGTCCGCACTGGGTTTTTGATCACTTGCTCTGGACAGTCCAGGTTCCAGATCATCACCTGGTAGTGCAAAGATAATGAAAAATTTAAAGGGGTCATTGACTGAAAAATGGTGTTTTATAGGTTTTAACCATGAGAAATGTCTATTGGTCACATAATTATATATAAAAAAAACCCCCAGTCAATTGTCTTAAAAAAAAAAATCCCACAGCCTTTATCTCGTTTTTTTGGCCCACCTAGCTGTCTGTCATGTAAATGGAAGGGGTGCTAAAGGTAGCCTATTAGCCCCTGAGCTATTAGCCCCCCAGCTAACACTGGTACCAGGAGGCTTGCACCAAGCACGGCTTATATTGTTATTTTCCTCAGATCTTAGTCACTCTAATAGCCATCCCTGTTACCACCTGGCTCAAAAGTCCACAGTCGACAATATGCCTCGCATCACTCAGGCCTATTTCCCAATTATTTCGCCGTGATTCTACAGCAAATCGTCAGCACCGGTGTGCCAGTTGCAGCAACGGACCCGAGGCTGCTGGCTCTTACAGCCAGCTCCCCCACTGTCCTCTGGGGCTCCGTGCGACTCCACTCCGCTCTCACGGGCAACATAGGGGAGCTGCCTCGAGATGAGACATCCCCCAGCTCGCCATGGGAGCGAAGCAGCATCCCGCAGAGCGAGACACTGCCCTTTGAGATTCCGTGGCTCGGCACCTTTGCCTCGGCCAGCAGCCTCCGGTCCTGGGCCAGGTTAGTTTCGGCAATTGGGGGGCCAGCTGGTACATGGTGCTAGCAATTTGTTGTGAAATCACGACAAAATTATTGGGAGATAGGCCAGAGTGATGCGAGATACACCACTGATTGTGGATCAGTGAACCAGTGCCACTCATCTGAGCTAGAAGCTCAGATGAGTGGCACGTCAATTAGGTATGAGCTAGAAGCTCATGCCTAATTGACGTAAGAGGGAGGGCAGAGTTGAATAGGTGAAAGATGTTTCTTCAAGTGATAGGCTTTAAATCAAGAGTGTTTCAAGAAAGCCAGGAAAAATACAAAACAAATTTGCTTCAACAGTTAAAAAAAATAATGAAAATGTGAACAAAATATGTCACGAACACTTCATTAAGATATGTGTGAGCTGTTAAAATGTGGAAAAAGTGCAGTCAATGACCCCTTTAAGTTTGAGATCAGCCACAACAAAGTTTTGAAACTTGGTATGATTCCTCCTCACACAGATTGATTCATTTATCCACATATATTTACTGCAGGGTTTGTTTGAGGGACAGACAAAATCAGGCTTTTCCCCCCCAGAACAAGCAGATACAGACTGTTAGTTTTAAAAACTTAAACAAAATAGTTATAAGGACATATCCACAAAACGTGTGTGTAATTTCTAATACAAGCACTTCCTAAAACTCATCTGAAACACAGGAAATGAACCCAGGAGCAGCGCGCTTAAGAAGCAATTCCTACAGGGTGTCCTCTGGTAACATTTCTCGGTGGCGGGCCGCTTCGCCAAAGAGATATGAATTTATTAAGAAAAATATATGAAGCAATGACTTTCCACAAGCGCACACACGAACAACGTGCGTGGCCATCATCCGCACGGCGTTTAGAAGCGCCCCGCTCACTCGAGTTTTCCAGTCAGTCAGAAGGCAATGTCTCGCTAAGCGCAACTGTCCGACAGAGATATGCGATTATTAAAGTACTTTAACCTTTTAACGGTCCACATTTCATGGACGGGTCGTATGCCCCCAGTGGCACAGCGCAGCAACTGCACCTGTCAACTCTCTGGCTGTCCTCTGACGTCCCCGGCTCTCCTGAAGATTTGTACTGAACTGTACTGATCTGACAGTTTAGAAGGTGGCAGACATACGTCAGAGGAATCAAGACTGACATGGAATACAGCAAAGAAGAAGAAATCCTCATTATTATTATTCCTTTTTCTGCCATGAGCTCACAAGACCAAGATGGCCGCCACCACCATCGTCTGGATCATCACAGAAAACTGCATTTTACAGGAAAAATAGACAAATAATACAAACGAAATTCACGTGGGATAATCATAAAAGTTTGTAGAAGAGGTAGAAAGCATAAATGACCGACCAAACACAAAACAACGACCACGATGGGCGAAAACTGAGCTCACAACACCAAGATGGCTGCGCCCATCATCTTCATGGATCATCACAGAAAACTGCATTTTACAGGAAAAATAGTTGCGTAATACAAACGAAATTCACATAGGATAATCATAAGAGTTTGCAGATGTCGTAGAGAGCGTAAATGACCGACCAAACGCAAAACGACCACGATGGGCCAAAACGGACCGACCATGCAAGCGAGCCCCCCCCGGTAAGTCACAAATTTATGTTTTTTTTTTTGTTTTTTTTTACATTTTATTGATTTTCTGGATCATACACTTTGAAGATCAGATAAAAACATACCCCTGTAGACAAAACAGTGTCAGAAAAACCGAACCATTCTTTGTGTAAATGAGTCCAAAGTCCACTTTTGACTGAGTTATGTAATTTATATAGCTGCCGTGACATTATGCAAATTAGATGCAAAAATTTATTACTATCTGCAACTTTGGATCATATTCTACATCTTTCTAATTGACAGTAAGCCATTTTCTCTTGCAACTTTCAAGTTATAGCTTTGGAAATCTGAGCTATTTTATTGACAAAAATATTTACCACTCTTGACCACTAGGAGCCTTGACCACCCTTTAACCGTCACAGTCGCCATACGGTGACTGGGACAGCTAAAGGGTTAAACGCGGAAAAAAAAATCATAAGAGGTATGTAAGCACTGGAGGCATTTACAGTGGGGGAAAAAAAGTATTTAGTCAGCCACCAATTGTGCAAGTTCTCCCACTTAAAAGATGAGAGAGGACTCCAATTTTCATCATAGGTATATCTCAACTATGAGAGACAAAATGAGAAAAAAAAAATCCAGAAAATCACATTGAAGGATTTTTAATGAATTAATTGGTAAATTCCTCGGTAAAATAAGTATTTGGTCACCTACAAACAAGCAAGATTTCTGGCTCTCACAGACCTGTAACTGAGGCTCCTCTGTCCTCCACTCGTTACCTGTTTGAACTCGTTATCAGTATAAAAGACAGCTGTCCACAACCTCAAACAGTCAGACTCCAAACTCCACTATGGCCAAGACCAAAGAGCTGTCAAAGGACACCAGAAACAAAATTGTAGACCTGCACCAGGCTGGGAAGACTGAATCTGCAATAGGTAAGCAGCTTGGTGTGGAAGAAATCAACTGTGGGAGCAATTATTAGAAAATGGAAGACATACAACACCACTGATAATCTCCCTCGATCTGGGGCTCCATGCAAGATCTCACCCCGTGGGGTCAAAATGATCACGAGAACGGTGAGCAAAAATCCCAGAACCACATGGGGGGACCTAGTGAATGACCTGCAGAGAGCTGGGACCAAAGTAACAAAGGCTACATTAGAAACACACTACGCCGCCAGGGACTCAAATCTTGCAGTGCCAGATGTGTCCCCCTGCTTTAGCCAGTACATGTCCAAGCCCGTCTGAAGTTTGCTAGAGAGCATTTGGATGATCCAGAAGAGGATTGGGAGAATGTCATATGGTCAGATGAAACCAAAATAGAACTTTTTGGTAAAAACTCAACTTGTCGTGTTTGGAGGAGAAAGAACACCATACGTACTGTGAAGCATGGGGGTGGAAACATCATACTTTGGGGCTGTTTTTCTGCAAAGGGACCAGGACGACTGATCCGTGTAAAGGAAAGAATGAATGGGGCCATGTATCGTGACATTTTGAGTGAAAACCTCCTTCCACCAGCAAGGGCATTGAAGATGAAACGTGGCTGGGTCTTTCAGCATGACAATGATCCCAAACACACCACCCGGGCAACGAAGGAGTGGCTTCATAAGAAGCATTTCAAGGTCCTGGAGTGGCCTAGCCAGTCTCCAGATCTCAACCCCATAGAAAATCTTTGGAGGGAGTTGAAAGTCTGTGTTGCCCAGTGACAGCCCCAAAACATCACTGCTCTAGAGGAGATGTGCATGGAGGAATGGGCCAAAATACCAGCAACAGTGTGTGAAAACCTTGTGAAAACCTACAGAAAACGTTTGACCTCTGTCATTGCCACCAAAGGGTATATAACAAAGTATTGAGATGAGCTTTTGTTATTGACCAAATACTTATTCTACCGAGGAATTTACCAATTAATTCATTAAAAATCCTTCAATGTGATTTTCTGGATTTTTTTTTCTTATTTTGTCTCTCATAGTTGGGGTATACCTATGATGAAAATTGGAGACCGCTCTCATCTTTTAAGTGGGAGAACTTGCACAATTGGTGGCTGACTGAATACTTTTTTACCCCACTGTATCATGGTTTTAACCAGCTGGAAATGGGAGCAATAATGGAAGAGTCGCTTAGCTAAGAGATGTGGTTAGAATTCATATGCAGCCAGCTTCATATGAAGGGAAAGGCAAGGGGGACTGATGAATTGCTGAGGATATATTTCACCAGCCACTACAATATTAAGTTGTGTTCTGTAGGAATTGCAGGAATGAAGAGACTGGCAATTTCTCTCTTTTCTCGCACGAGCAGGCGTGCCGTTTTTATTCTCCAGCGGCAGTGACAAAAAGCAACAGCTGAAAACGCTAGCTCTCTTTTTCCTCTAAACTGAGGTCCTTCAGCGGCTGCCTAGAGAGGTGCCTGATAAGAAAGCCTGAGAGCACAACTATAACTGCCTAAGCAGATCATTCTGTACATGAACACATATTGTGGTGAATTATGTCTTTAGAGTCCGCTACAGTTCCCTATTATGTACTTGGCAGGTTAAGATGACCGAAATTCACAAAGTCGATGACTTTAATCTGTCAGCAGCCTTCAGACAAACTAAACACACCAACATTTGATTTCAAAATAAGTAAAAAAAACCCCATTTTTGTCATTTATGTAAAGCATGACAAAAAAAATCCTACAGGACAAAACATGACGTTTGATATTTTCCAACCTGTTTGTATACCACCATAGACAGAGAGAACCTGAATTAGACAGTGCTGAGAGAGGGCAAGATGAGACAGAAGAGAGGAGCCAAGGAGAGGAAAGTGTTCAGGCAGCGGAAGGAGAGAAGGATAACACCACTAAAAAGTCTAAACACAGGAAGTCTGGGTGGGACCCCAACTGGCCCAATATTCAACCCTCGGTTGTACAATACTTCAAATGGTAAGTTCCATATGCAACGTTACTGTGTAAAATTTTAAAAAGAAATAAATAGTATAAAATTAACATATTCCAGTATGTTTACTGCGCCCGTGCCAAGGTCTTTAAGCCAGAGGAAACACTGTCCTATATAATCACTTATTTGTCATTTTTACACAGTGGGATACTGAGCTCCTGATCATTTCTGAATGTACATTTTAAAGTTTTTCTTCTATTAAAATGATTTCATTTCAAACATTTCTAGGGCTAATAAGGAAAATTGTAATTCTTAATGTCTCTGGCCCATTTTTGACCCGGAACCTTTCATGTCATTGTCATTTGTGATAAAAGAATCATAATCCAGCAGGTGGCCAAAGAAAAGCTAATTTATTGATTTATTAATTTCAAGCAACTTGTCACAATGAAAAACAAAAACAGGCATTTTTTAGTTTGTGTGGACTTCAGATGATTTTCATATTTTAAATCAGACCTCCAACTGTCTTACAGTGGCAAATGTGAGAGATTTTACGGGGATAATTCAGCAAAGAGAGCCACAGTGACCCTTCAGAATATGCCATATGAGGCGATTTGAAAGCAAATTTTATCCCTGGATCCAATCTTGCCTTCTGTTTACATAATGCAGAAAATCAGGGGCATAAAGCAGGGGGGTTTATGCATGCTAGAGGTAGGAATCACCAGAGGCTGCACAATATGATACCATCACAATACTTGGACGATGATCTTGCGATATGCCGAGTATTGTGGTATCATACATTGCAGTTTCCATCCCAATCTTTGTCTTGTTCAACTCCCAGCTAGATCTCAAGAGTCTCTCCTTTGCTGTGCTGACCTAACCAGATAGTGAGCATTTAGCACCATCTAGTGATGAGTCAATTGTTTTTTTTTTTTTAATTTCTCTGGTATCTAATGTTGTGCTTGCAACATTTATCAATAATTCTTAATAAAATATTACGATACTAGTGTCTCTGAGTCAAAACAGCAGGGGTCCTCAAATATTTTTGCCAGGGGTCCGCATTTGTTTTTTCCAGTGGACCAGAGGTTCGGAGCAGTGCAAGCATGCTGCATGGGCAGATATTTCATTTTTATGTTGGGAGGGACAATAAACAGAACATTTTCTCCAGAGTAAATATTGAGGGGACACTACACCGTGTTCCAAATTATTATGCAAATAGGATTTTAGTGTCATAAACATTCAGTATTTTTGTTTTTCAAAGAACCACCTGAGACACAATACCATCTACTCATGGATGGTATTGTTGGTACCATCCATGAGTAGATGGTATTGTGTCTCAGGGCTCTTTGCATCACTGAGTTGCATCACTCAATCTCAGACACCTGTCATAATTAGTTTGCCAGGTGAGCCCAATTAAAGAAAAACTACTTAAGAAGGACGTTCCACATTATTAAGCATGCCACAGGTTTCAAGCAATATGGGATCTCTCTGCTGCTGAAAAGCATCAAATAGTGCAATGTCTTGGACGAGGTATGAAAACATTAGATATTTTACGAAAACTTAAGCATGATCATTGTACTATGAAGAAATTTGTGGCTGATTTGGAGCACAGACGGGTTCATGCAGATAATGGCATAATGAGGAAGGTTTCTGCCAGACAAAATCAGCGGATTAAGGACGCAGCTGCTAAAATTCAATTCAATTCAATTGAATTCAACTTTATTTATATAGCGCCATTTCACAACAACAGTCATCTCATAGCACTTTCAACTGTAGGGGGGCCCCCCACAGTTGCAGAAAGACCCCAGCAATCAGGCGATCCCCTGTGAGCAAGCACTTGGCGACGGTGGAGAGGAAAAACTCCCTTTTAACAGGAAGAAACCTCCAACAGAACCAGGCTCAGGGAGGGGCAGTCATCTGCTGCGACTGGCTGGGGGGTGAGGGGACAGAGAAGGTTAAAAGAACAGACATGTAGAGAGCAAACGGCACGATGGGGACTCAATCTATGAGAGAGAACAAACAGATGTTAATGACCAGCAAAAAAAAAAAAATATTTCATTGAGAGTGAAGAAAGGAGTGAGGCCCAGTGCATTATTGGAGGTCCCCTGGCTGACTAAACCTATTAGCAGCATAACTAAGGGAGGGTTCAGAAACACATGATCCCTCCCTAATTGTAGGCTATATCAAAAAGGTAGGTTTTAGCCCTATTCTTAAAAACAGAGATTGAGTCTGACTCCCGAATCCAGATTGGCAGCTGGTTCCACAGGAGAGGAGCTTGATAACTGAAGGCTCTGCCTCCCATTGTACTTTTGGAGATTCTAGGTATTACAAGTAATCCTGCATTTTGGGAGCGTAGTGCTCTGTTAGGATAATAGAGTAGTATCAGATCTTTTAAATAAAAAGGAGCCTGATTGTTTAGAGCTTTGTAAGTAAGAAGAAGGATTTTAAACTTAATTCTAAACTCTATGGGAAGCCAGTGAAGGGAGGCCAGAACCGGAGAGATATGATCTCTCTTTCTAGTACCTGTTAAAACTCTTGCTGCAGCATTTTGGATCAGCTGAAGACTTTTTAAAGATGTTTTAGGACAGCCTGATAATAAAGAATTACAATAATCTAATCTCAAGCTAACAAAAGCGTGGATCAGTTTCTCAGCATCACTCTGAGACAAGATGCTCCTAATCTTGGCAATATTACGCAAATGATAGAAGGCAGTCTTAGAAACAAATTTAATATGTGAATTGAAGGACAGATCTTGATCAAAAATAATTCCAAGGTTCCTCACAGAGCTGTTAAGAGAAAGAGTAACTGCATCCAAACTGAAAGTTTGATTTGGAAAGGTATTTCTAAGGTTTTTTTGGACCAACAAGAATGACTTCAGTCTTATTTGAATTTAATAGCAGGAAATTACAAGTCATCCAAGCTTTGATTTCCTTAAGACAGGCTTCTAACTTGGCTAATTGATTACTATCATCTGGCTTCACTGACAGGTATAATTGTGTATCATCTGCATAACAATGAAAATGTATAAAGTGCTTTCTAATAATGTTGCCTAATGGAAGCATATATAAACTAAAAAGAGTAGGGCCTAGCACAGATCCCTGTGGAACTCCATGACTAAGCTTTGAGTTGAAAGAAAACTCATTATTGACATGAACAAACTGGAACCTATCAGATAAATAAGATCTAAACCACTGCAACGAAGTTCCATTAAGTCCAACATAATGTTCTAATCTATCAAGTAGAATATTATGATCGATAGTATCAAAAGCTGCACTAAGGTCTAAAAGGACAAGTACAGAAACCAGTCCATTATCAGATGCGATGAGGAGGTCATTAGTGACCTTCGCTAAGGCTGTTTCAGTACTATGATGGATTCTAAACCCAGATTGAAACTCTTCAAGTAAACCATTTCCCTGCAGGTGGTCAAATAATTGCGTAGCAACAACTCTTCATAAGATTTTTGAAATGAAACGGAGATTAGAGATTGGTCTATAGTTAGCTAAAGCTCCTGGATCTAGCGTTGGCTTTTTGAGTAAGGGTTTAATTACAGCCGTTTTAAAAGCCTGCGGTACATGGCCTAAAGTTAATGAAGAATTGATTATATGAAGAATAAAGCTACCAATAAGTGGGAAGACTTCTTTAAATAACCTGGTAGGAATAGGGTCTAAAAGACAAGTTGAAGGTTTGGATGAGGAAACTATTTTGTCTAACTCACAAAGGTCGATTGGAGTAAACTCATCAAGACAGACATCAATTGAAGGAGTTGTAGTAGTTACTGTATTTAAGTTAACTGTGGGAAGAATCTGATTGATTTTATCTCTGATGGATGAAATTTTATTATTGAAAAAGTTCATAAAGTCCTGACTAGTAAGCTCTAAGGGAATGCTAGGATTGACAGAGTCCTGACTCTTCGTCAACCTGGCTACAGTGCTGAAAAGAAACCTGGGATTATTCTTGTTCTCTTCTATTAATGCAGAATAATAACTCGTTCTAGCTTTTCTAAGAGATTTTTTTATAAATTAAAAGATGATTTCTCCAAGCTAAATAGATTTCATCTAAATTAGTGGAGTGCCATTTTCTTTCTAATTGACGAGTCTTCTGTTTTAAGCTATGAGTTTCTGTGTTGAACCAAGGAGTTAGAAATCTCTGATTAGACTTTTTCTTTTTTAAGGGGGCCACCAAGTCTAGAGTCTGATGCAGAGAAGCTGTAACACTATCCACCATGTTATCAATTACAGAAGGAGCAAGCCGTCTATAGCTTATTTCCGTTGTGTTGACACATGGCATAGAGGAAACAATCTGCATAAATTTGGTAACAGCATCATCTGAGAGGATTCTACTGTAATGATATTTTTCTTTAGGAGCCAAATAGTCAGAAATAGTAAAATCAAAGGTTAACATAAAATCTTGTAGTGTCTCCTCATAACCCTGTACTGTCAGACCATTGTCTATTTCTATGCCATATGTCAGAACAAGGTCCAACGTATGGTGGAGATAATGAGTAGAATTTCCTACTTTCTGAGAAAACCCAATCGAGTCTAATACTGAATTAAATGCCACATTAAGGCAGTCACTATCTACATGTATATTAAAGTCCCCTACTATAATTATTCTATCTGATTTCAGCACTAAATCAGCTAAGAAATCAGCAAATTCGGATAAAAATTCTGAGTAGGTTAATGGAGGACAATAAACTATGGCAAATAAAATTGGGTTTAACCTAAAATTGCTAAAGTGCCCAATACTGAGGACCAGGCCCTCAAAGGAATTATAACATGTTTTTTGCTTTACATTAATTAATAGTTTGGAATGGTAAATTGTTGCTACTCCTCCTCCACGACCAGAACTTCTGGGATTTTGACAGTTTAAATAACCAGAGGGCGCTGATTCATTTAAACCAACATAATCCTCTTGCCCTAACCAAGTCTCTGTAAGGGATATTAAATCAATCTGATGATCAATTAACAGATCATGGACTAACAGAGACTTGGGAGTTAAAGACCTAATATTAAATAAACCACATTTAATTTTTAAATTATGAGGAGGAACAGAGGCCAAATCATTCAATTTAGAGGCTTTATGTTTAATTTGAGTTTTACCATTTTTTTGCTTAATCACTTTGGGATGCTTATAAATTATATTTTTATTTACTTTGGAGGGAGCAGACAGTGATTCTCTGATGGGGAAGACAGGGGCTAAGTTGAGGGGTAGCGGATGAAGAGGAGCTGCAGAGAGGCGTTTAAGACTGCGACTCTGCTTCCTGGTTCCAACTCTGAGTAGTCAAGGTTTTGGAAATTTGGATAAAAAAGGTGCCAGATTGTTAGATAAATGAGATGCACCATCCAAAGTGGGATGGACGCTGTCTCGTCTCATAAGACCAGGTTTTCCCCAAAATGAGCTCCAATTGTCAATGTAGCCCACGTCATTTGCAGGACACCACACAGACAGCCGGTGGTTCAAGGATGACGAGCGGCTAAACATGTCATCACTGGTCAGATTGGGGAGGGGCCCAGAGAATACTACAGAGTCCGACATTGTTTTGGCAAAGTTACACACCGATTCTACATTAAGTTTCGTGACTTCCGACTGCCGGAGACGGATGTCATTAATGCCAGCGTCAAGCCAGCGTGAATAACAATTGTGGAGTATTTACAGTTACTTTTAGCCAGCATTTTCAAATTTGACTCGATGTCACCTGCTCTGGCCCCAGGAATGCATTTGACTATGGCCGCTGGAGTCTCTAGGTTCACGTTTCTGACTACAGAGTCGCCAATGATCAGAGTTTTTTTCCTCAGCGGGTGTGTCACTGAGCGGGGAAAAACGATTAGCAACGTGAACAGGTTGGAGGTGTACCGGGGCTTTGCGACTAGGCTTCCTTCTCACCGTCACCCACCCAGTCTCCTTGCTGCTGAGGAGAGCCAGAGGACCGCTAACGGGGCCTATGCTAGCTAGCTCCACTGCAGCTAGGGGACGTCCGTCGAGAGTAACTGGCGCAGACGGTGTTTCAATGTAGCAGAGCCGGGATTCCAAATCAGACAACCTCGCCTCGAGCGCCTCAAAAAGACAACATTTATTACATTTACCGTTATCACTAAAAGAGGCAGAGGTGTAGCTAAACATCTGACAGAGAGAGCACACCAGAGGAGGAGAGGAAGGAGAGCTAGTAGCCATAGCTAGTGGCTAACCCAAAGCTCAGGAGAGTGAGGAGAGCAAACCACACGGACAGACAGCAAAACAGGAAGTGACGATATGTTACCACAAGTGACGTTCCAGCCACACACCCAAAATGCCACTACAAAGCAGCAATCAGGTATTTGAAGCTGCTAGTGCCTCTGGAGTCCCATGAACCTCAAGGTGTAGGATCCTCCAGAGCAGGGGTGTCAAACTCATTCCATGGAGGGCCAAGACCCTGCAGGTTTTACCTCCACCCAGTGTCTTCAGCAGGTGTTTTCATTGATCAGCAATCAGTGAGGGGAAATTCAGTGAAATCTCCTGTTGAAGACACTGGGTGGAGGTAAAACCTGCAGGGTCTTGGCCCTCCATGGAATGAGTTTGACACCCCTGCTCCAGAGGCTTGCAATTGTGCATAAACCTACTATTTGGCCACCCCTAACCAATGCTCACAAGCAGAAACAGTTGCAGTGGGCCCAGAAATACATGAAGACTAATTTTAAAACAGTCTTGTTTACTGAGGAGTGCCGTGCAACCCTGGATGGTCCAAATGGATGGAGTAGTGTTGGTGGATGGCCACCATGTCCCAACAAGGCTTCAACGTCAGCAGGGAGGTGGCAGAGTCATGTTTTGAGCCAGAATCATGGGGAGAGAGCTGGTAAGCCCCTTTAGGGTCCCTGAACCTGTGAAAATGACCTTGGCAAAGTATATAGAGTTTCTGACTGAGCACTTTCTTCCATGGTACAAAAAGAAGAACCATGTCTTCCTTAGCAAAATTATCTTCATGCAGCACGGTGGTGCAGTGGTTAGCACTGTTGCCTTACAGCTAGAAGGTTCCTGGTTCGAATCCCCAGGCTGGCAGGGGTTGGAACCTTTCTGTGTGGAGTTTGCATGTTCTCCCTGTGCTGCGTGGGTTTACTCCGGGGGCTCCGGTTTCCTCCCACAATCCAAAGACATGTATGTTAGGTTAATTGGCTGTTCTAAATTGTCCCTAGATATCTGTTTCCTATAGGCCCTTAGAATAGAGGGTTAGTATTAGTGAAAGCGCTTTGAGTGATCTTTGTGACTAGAAAAGCGCTATATAAGTGCAGGTTAGTTAGTTAGTAGTTAGCATGACAATGCACCATCTCATGCTGCAAAGAATATCTCTGTCATTGGCTGCTATGGGCATAAAAGGAGAGAAACTCATGGTGTGGCCCCATACTCCTCTGACCTCAACCCTATTGAGAACCTTTTGAGCATCCTCTACCAAAAGATCTATGAGAGTGGGAGGCAGTTCACATCAAAACAGCAGCTGTGGGAGGCTATTCTGACATCTTGCAAAGAAATTCAAGCAGAAACTCTCCAAAAACTCACAAGTTCAATGGATGTAAGAATTGTGAAGGTTATGTCAAAGAAGGGGTCCTATGTTAACATGTAACTTGGCCTGTTAAGATGTTTTTGATTGAAATAGCTTTTGATTTTAGTAAATATGGCAGCGCAGTGGCAGAGTGGTTAGTACTGTGGCAGCACAGCAACTCACCCTTGGCCGGGGGATACTGGGTTCGATCCCAGCCCCCGACCAACAGTGATCTGTGTGGAGTTTGCATGTTCTCCCTGTGTCTGCGTGGGTTTACTCCGGGAATTCTCCGGTTTCTTCCCACATGCCAAAAACATGCAAGTTAGGTTAACTAGCATCAAACTGGGGATTCTAAATTGTCCTTAGGTATGACTGGGAGAGTGAATGGTTGTCTGTCTCTCTGTGTTGGCCCTGCGATGGACTGGCGATCTGTCCAGGGTGTACGCTGCCTCTCGCCCAAAAGATGCTGGGATAGTCTCCAGCCCCCCCCGCGACCCGAAAAGGATTAAGCGAAAGATGGATGGATGGATGACCTCCCGATGCTACAAATTCAACAAATGACCATTTTCAGTTCTTTACAACCAAGAAAATGTTTTCAAACTCTGTTGTGCATAATAATTTGGAACAGTGACTTTTGAGTTTTTTATTTTTGTAAAAAAATAGTTATCATTGGGAGGTTTGTGCAATAAAATTTGAATTATGCTCTCATGGTTGATGACTTCAAAATTATACTGACTGTCATTTGCATTGACTATTTAGGAAAATCAGAGACAAATATCATTTTCATAATAATTTGGAACGTGGTGTATAAGGATTATTGTTATCAGTCAAATTTATGACAAAGAATGTAAAAATGTACACTTATTGGGGGAAAAACTAACTTTACAAGAAAGAAGTCATAAATTTATGAGAAAGAAAATTGCAAATTTAAAAGAAAAAATTTCACATTTACAAAAAACCAGGTTCACTAGAAAAAGTTGCAAATTGAGTGGGAAAAATATATACATTTACAAGGAAAAAACATCTATTATAAAAAGTTTACAAATTTACAAGAAAAGAATTACAGATTTAAGATGCAAAAACAGCAGATTTGAGGGAAAAGTGGAAAATTTACAACAAAAAAGTTTTACATTTACAAATAAATGTAGTAAATTAATAAATTTATGAGAAAAGCTGCAAAAAAAAAAAGAAAGAAAAAAATTGTTCCCCCGGGCCCCCTTGATGTGCTCTGGGAGGAGCTGCTGAAGACAGTGACTTTCAGTACAGGCTTTCAGGACTCTGTTGCTGTTGCTGTTGTGTCACAGATGTAACAAGAATCCTTTTTGCAGCTTGATGCGACGATTTCAGTGCATTTATTTTTGTTGTTCTTACCTCTGAATTTTGAGGAAACGTCTCTTCAAAATTCCTATGCTTGCTTCCTCTCATAATGCCGTTTCAAATTGTAAATCTTTATCATAGCTGTGGTCTCCTGGCATATTAAGCACATTGGTCTTGTGTTGGTAGGAGGGAGAACAAATGCAAATTGCTCAGTCTGTTCGTTTTTGAAGTGCCGATTTTCACTGTCCACTTTTCTTTTAGCAGCAAACTTGGAACATGCCATTTTCATTCAATCTAGGCTGCCACCACTGGTTACCACTCCGAAAGTGAAAGTAAAAAAGTGCCACTCATGCTGCAGCCTGTCAGCGCATCGTTGGCATGGAGATAACAGTCCATGTTTACAGATGGTGACCAAACCAAAACACACATAGTGAAGGAATCACAGCTTGGGGGCAACAAATCTGTCCCGCGGGCCGCCGACTGAGAGCCACCGCTATACAATAGCACCACCACAAAGTATTGCGATATTACGATGCATCAATTTTTTCCCCACCCCTCATGTATGCCTTGTCTGACTACACTTTTCAGTGGTAGATACACTGCAAGAGATGCTGCTATCCCAGCACTGCCAACAAATACCTACCTACATTTTTTGAGCATTCATTCATTCATTCATCTTCTTTTGCTTAATCCTTAAAATGAGAAACCAGTGAGTCTGACAACAAATGGAACAAAATCAATGTTAACCACTTGCACTCCGTTGTTCCGCGGGCGGGCAAGTCTCTGCATCCTATGACGCACGAGGGCGCGCGAGAGCGCACTCGTGCGCCCTCGTGCGCATGACGCATGATAAGGATATTGATGGTGATGGTGTAGGTGGTGTGCCCTCCAAGCGCCACTGAAAAAAAAATCTGCAAACACAGCCGCGAACAGATTAGTTCATCTGATTGACCTCTCATTCGACTAATAAGAGCCTTGAATTGGGTTTCTGAAACCTTGAGGAGCCAATGAATGAAAATCTAGGAAGGAGGACCCACCTACTGTGAACGCAGGAGCCAATTGAAGCACAGAAATTCTGGCTGGGTGAAGCAATATTTACTGCTGCAGAAGGACTCTGTATGAATCTCCTACAGACCCAGGCTCACCCAGTAGCATGGAGAACACCCACAAGTGGGACCTGCACTCATTCAAGCAGAATAGACGAAGGCCGACGACAAAAGTCGTAAATCATTCGCCAAAACGGCAATAATGGAATTATGTTGATCGGGATCCACGAGCGGAGCAGCGTTGCGTTCGTCTGACGCGTGGGAAGAGCTGTTCGCCGCGACTCTGCTGCTTTGAAGAGGTAAGGTGTTATAAGCTAAATTATTATTTATCCCTGAAAACTGTAATCCAAAAATGACTTTTGACCGATCGGTAAATTACAACTGTACTGCGCACGAAATACGAAGTGCGTGCGCCGCGATAAACGGTTCATTTGCCGTGTTCGGACCGTGAACGCCCCCCCCCCCCCCCCCGCTCCTCGGTCCGAACGCTCCCCAGTCCGCTGGGGGAAGCATATCAGTCTATTCCATCATGGCCCTCTTCTGTAGCGAGGGGGGGGGGGCGTTCACGGTCCGTTCACGGTTCCCCCCCCCACACACACGCACAGTAGCGAGGGGGGGGGGAGCCGCTGTGAAAACATGCAAGGAAAAAAAAAAAAAAAGAGTGTATTCTGTCATGTAGCGAGGGCCGAATTTGGTCCTTGGTAGCGGGGGGCGGGGGGGAACGACCCCCCGCCCACACACACAGACACAGACACAGCCCTGAGTGTGACCTTTCATTAGAGCCTAAAATGAAGATTCTACATTGAATTATTCAAAAGTTACAGACGTTTTTCCAAACTGTGCCATTTGGCACAATTTGGCACAGTTCCATAATGCCTGGGAACAGCCTGAGAACAAAGCTGTGTAAAATATTCATTTTTTTGTGGTATTGTTACCAAATTTGGATCTCAGCTGAATAACACTTGGTTCTACATTTCTGTTGCATTTTCCAGCCGGATCAGACAGCTGTGTGTTATTTACAAGCATTTGTATCCAAAAAACCACTGTGTCCAATTTTTTTTTCTTCAAGTTCAGTATGTTTAGATGACTGTAACTCAGTGGCCGGAGCACGTAGAGAGATTATGTTTTTTTTTGCCAAAAAATTCAAAGTGTTTTCTTTTAAATGAGACCAACCCCATGAAGATGCTGCAAAGGGTTGAATAACAGCTTTCGATTTACTTTGGGCACGTTTTTTTTTTTGCATTTTTAGGAAAATTGCCCGGAGTGCAAGTGGTTAATGTCAGGAAATCACTTCAACAAAGAAAAGAACTTTGATGCCAGAGGTAAAAAATTCAATTCAGAATTTCTTCATACTCTCTTGGATAAGTGAACAGCTAACTGCTGCAGTGGTTGTTTGGACTGTGCAGGAAGATTTGAATTTATGGCTTTATTTTTGCATGCTGCTAAAACGTTTGCATGATGCTAAGCAGAGCCAAAAGTTCACAGCTGAGGATAATTTAACCTTGTGCACACAGTGATGTGGCACTGCAATCAAAGTATACCACTTTTAGTCACCTACAGGTTAGCAAAGAAAAGAGCAAGAAAGATGGTAAAAACTGAAAAGAAATGAAAACTGTGGATGTACTTGGAAGCAAGGGCACAGTTTCAACCACTGTGACAGTCAGAACAACAACAACCTCAACACTGCCACTTTAAGTAAGAGAGGCTGCTTTAACATACTCACAGCAAACCAGTTATATGTACTGAAAACAATTGTTTTTACAATTCATGGATGTCGCCCAATCACCAGACATGAAGGAAATCAGTAGATGTAAAATTGTATAAGAACTAGTGCTGAGCAAATTAACGCATTATCATGTGAAAACAGCAACAATTTCTTTTAGATGGAACAAAAAAAAAAAAAAAGGAACTTCTGAAACTGGGTATGCTTTGGTTGGACAGTCCATGGTGTGCCCCAAAATAATTAATAAAGAAGGAATAAACTCCTCATTTTATTTAATTCTGGGTGTTCAAATCAGTTTGCTGGAGTACCCATCCATCCATCCATCTTCTACCACTTATAGAGGGTCCGGGTCGAGGGGGCAGTAGCTGAAGCAAAGTAGCCCAGACTGCTGCCTGGTTCAAATAGTATCATGATTCACATGATCCCTCCAGCAGGTGGTGAGCCCACTGGAGGGTGGACCCATGTGTCTCTTTTGGGTACACTGGGTCCTTGTTGTAACTTCTTTCATAGGGATCTACTGAACCGCTCCTGGTATGACCCTTCACCTAGGACCAACAAGAGACCCTACCAGGGGCAAGCTGCTCCTGACAACATAGCTCCTGTGATCATTAGGGCACACAAACCCCTTCACCGTGATAGGGTGGCGTGTTTGCTGGAGTATTGCTGTCATATTATGTGAATACCGTATATGGGCTGATGAGGCACAGTCTCAACCTGAATGCTGGAGAGAAGGGGTTAACACGGCTAAAGAGGAGGACTAATAGCTAAGCTAAAACTAACAGGTAAGAATAACAACTGGTGTAATAAGTTGTTGCCCGTTGCTGGCAGTATTTCTGCAGTACTTTTTGGTTTTCTTTTCTGGATAGTTGTCATTTCTGATGTGTTGAAAGCTTTAAATGGACCTGCGCACATTTATCCACTCCGATGTTAAGGATAAGGACCTGTTCTTATATAGCACTTTCCTAGTCACAAAGACCACTCAAAGCACTTGACTAGTAGGTGCACTAACCATCTATTCTAAGGGCCTATAGCAGACAGATACCTATGGATAATTTAGAGTCACTAATTAATCTAACATGTATGTCTTTGGATTGTGGGAAGAAACCGGAGTCCCTGGAGAGAACCCAGACAGCACAGGGAGAACATGCAAACTCCACACAGAAAGGTTCCCACCCCTGCCCGCCTGGGGATTTGGACCTGGAACCTGTGAGCTGTGAGACAATAGTGCTAACCACTGCACCACCATGCTGCCCCCTAACCGTGCTGTTAATAAGAGTATGAAAAACTTGAAAATAAGTTCACAGCACATTACACTGGAAAACAAAAATGGTCTTTTAATCATGATTAACACATAATTTCTGGAGATTAATCGCAATCAAATTTTTAATCATTGCCCAGCACTAATAAGAAGACAACTTTATGACAGATTTTAGGAAATACACATTAACAGTGCATTTCACTGGGTCTGCAGCAGTACACTGTCCCAGTATAAAGAAAAGTGAGTTTAAATCACTATCAGGTTTAACATACTGGTAAAAATAATAATTTAAAAAAATTAAAGAGAACTGCCGGCTTTGACTTTACTTTGTTCATTATAAATGCCTAGTGTGTAGTACATGAAGCAATGGTGCACTAACAACATAGACAAGTGTTTCAAACTTTTTACAAGCTGCCAGAATGTAACACAAGACTGTTGTGCTCTTAAAGTGGTACACAATGGTTGCACAATGGGCATAACAGTGCATACTTCTCTTATCTCAAGGAATTCATATTGTTGAACTCAGTTGTGTTGATCTTTCCAGAGAGAAGTTTTCTGAGCTGGAAAAGGCTACATATACATTATTATCACCAATATATGCATGAATACAGGCGTGAAATAGAGCACAGCGACAGAAAGGAGTTTAGAGTTAAAAGATTGGAATTCTTGAAATCTTTTCAACACCACCTGTTTAAAGGGGTCATTGACTGCACTTTTTCCACATTTTAACAGCTCACACATTTCTTAAAGAAGTGTTTGTGACATATTTAAAAAAAATGTGTTCACATTTTCTTTAGTTTTTTAATTATTGAAGCAAATTTGTTTTGTATTTTTCCTGGCTTTCATGAAACGCTCTGATTTAAAGCCTATCACTTTAAGAAACATCTTTCACCTATTCAACCCCTCCCTCCCTCTTACACCAGTTAGCCATTAGCTGACTAGCTTCTACCCTTTAGCCTCCTTCTAGCTTGGATGAGCGGCACTGGTTCACTGATCCACAGTTGATGGTGTATGCCGCGTCACTCCGGCCCATCTCCCAATAACTTTGCCGCGATTCCACAACAAATCGCTAGCACCGGGTGCTGGGCGGCACCCCGATCACTGCAACCAACCTGGCCCAGGACCCAAGGTTGCTGGCCGACCCAAAGCAAAGCTTGCGAGCCGAGCTGCCGAGCCACAGGATCTCAAAGGCAGTGTCTCGCTCTGTGAGATGCTGCTCTGCTTCCATGGCCAGCTGGGGATGCCCCGTCACGAGGCAGCTTCCCTATGCTGCCCGCGGAAGCAAAGCGGAGTTGCATGGAGTCCCGGAAAATGGTGGGGCCTCCAGCCAGCAGCCTTGGTTGCCGCGACTGGTGCGCCGGTGCTGCTGATTTGCTGTGGAATCATGGCAAAAATATTGGGAGATGGGACGGAGTGACACGAGTTATATTGTTGACTGTGGACTAGTGAACCAGGTGGTAACGGATGGCTATTAGAGTGACTAAGATCTGAAGAAAATAACAATATAAGCCGTGCTTGGTGCAAGCCTCCTGGTACCAGTGTTAGCTGGGGGGCTAATAGTTCAGGGGCTAATAGACTACCTTTAGTACCCCTTCCATCTACATGACAGACAGATAGGCGGGCCAATAATAAAACAGAGGGCAGGTCTCAAGGATGGCAGTGGGTTGGCTTTGTCAAATCATGACGTGTACAATTTACCCGGAAGAGTCAAAAACATTTCTAGCATTTCTGGGAGAGAAAACGAGGTAAAGGCTATGTGGGGTTTTTTTGTTTTTTTTTTAGAGAATTGACTGTTTTGATATTTTTTTGATAATTACGTAACTGATACACATTTCAGATGGTTAAAACCTGTAAACACACCATTTTTCAGTCAATGACCCCTTTAAAGTGTAGAGTTCAGCTTCTACAAACAGCTGTGACCTGTTTAGTTGCACTGTAGCACTTATGTTCAGGGAGCAGGACCCAGCGGGCATCAGGTTCATATTTCGGCCAATTAAATAAATCAATTCAATTCAACTTTATTTATATAGCACCATTTCACAACAACAGTCATCTCATAGCACTTTCAACTGTAGGGGAAAACCCCACAATTGCAGAAAGACCCCAGCAATCAGGCGATCCCCTGTGAGCAAGCACTTGGCAATGGTGGAGAGGAAAAACTCCCTTTTAGCAGGAAGAAACCTCCAGCAGAACTAGGCTCAGGGAGGGGCAGTCATCTGCTGCGACTGGCTGGGGGGTGAGGGGATAGAGAAGAAGAAGAAGAAGAAGAAGAAAAGAACAGACATGTAGAGAGCAAACAGCACAACAGGGACTCAATCCATGGGAGAGAACAAACAGATGTTAATGACCAGCAAAAATATTTCATTGAGAATGAAGAAAGGAGTGAAGCCCAGTGCATTGTTGGGAGGTCCCCTGGCTGTCTAAACCTATTAGCAGCATAACTAAGGGAGGGTTCAGGGTTGCCTGATCCCACCCTAACTATAGGCTATATCAAAAAGGAAGGTTTTAACCCTGTTCTTAAAAACAGTCCAAAAACCCTATTCTTAAAAATACTCCATCCTAGTGTTAACTCTCAACATCCATGTATGTCTATGCTTCTGTTACCTGGTAGTCGTAGGCAGTGCTGAACAGGATTTTGTTAGCGGTCGGGTGCCACTCAATGAGGCTCACTCTGCGGCTGTGACCCTGGAGCTCCTTCCACGGTACTGTAATGTTTTTCATCACACCGTAGGGAGGGATTTCCCACACTTTGACCTGAAGACAGAAAAAAGCACACACAGAGTCAAATATAAAGCAAATAATCTCTGCACTCAGTGCCTCTAAATCTTTGAAAACAGCAAGCATCGATATGCTGGAAAGAATGTCAGTGTGTCTAATAAAATAGTCAAAAGATAAGACCAAATTATTCATTTTTCTTTCAGTATGTGGGGCTTTGTTCTGAGCCGCTGCCAGGTCAGAGTCGAGGAATGTGAGGAATGACTACGTGTTGTTTTTGAAGGCCAAACATCAAGGCTATAAAATTATCTCCCTGCTGCAACATGCTCATACTCCATGAAAATAATAAGAAAGTAACTTAATTTTTAAAAATGCACCATGCATGTGTGGTTTGTAAACAAACCGTAGAGTCCTCAGAACAGGAGGCGATGCAGCAGTCATTGAAAGGGTTCCATTTGATATCCAACACATTGGCTCTGTGGCCTGACACCTTTGGGTGGTGAGGGTCCACTTTACCCGTCTGAAAGAAAACAAGTTTCAAGATTAGCACAACATGTTAATTATTTAGACACTTTTTGTTAGTCTATAGTATATGAGGTGTGTGTGGGGGCTGAAAAGTTCATAGTGGTCAAATTTGACCAAATGTGGTTTATTTTTCAACATAGTCTCCCCTTCAGTCCACACACTTCTTCCATCGGTGTTGCAGCGCTTGGAACCCTGCAGTTGAAAAATAAACCACATTTGGTTAAATTTGACCACTATGAACTTTTCAGCCCCCCCCCACCACCACCACCACCACCCGTACATACACCCAGGTGCATCTCAGTAAATTAGAATATCATCATTTCAAAAAGTGAAACTCATATATTATATAGATTCATTAAACAAAGAGTGATACATTTCAAGAGTTTATTTCTTTTAATTTCTATGATTATGGCTTACAGCTAATGAAAACCCAAAATTAGGTTTCTCAAACAATTTGAATATTACATAAGATCAATTTTTTTTAAAAAAGTGGATTTTTAATAGAAATGTTGGCCTACTGAAAAATATGTCCATGTACACACTCAATACTTGGTCGGGGCTCTTTTTGCATGAATTACTGCATCAAAGCGGCGTGGCATGAAGGTGATCAGCCTGTGGTACTGCTGAGGTGTTATGGAAACCCAGGTTGCTTTGATAGTGACCTTCAGCTCGTCTACATTGTTGTCTCTGGTGTCTCTCATCTTCCTCTTGACAATACTCCATAGTTCCTGCTGGAAAATTAAATCACCATCTCCACAAAGCTTGTCAGCAGAGGGAAGCATGGAATGCTCTAAAATTTCCTAATAGTTGGCTGCACTGACTTTGGACTTGATAAAACACAGTGGACCAACACCAGCAGATGACGTGGCTCCCCAAATCATCACTGACTGTGGAAACTTCACACTGGATCACAAGCAACTTGGATTCTGTGCCTTTTCACTCTTCCTCTAGACTCTAGGACCTTGATTTCCAAATGACAGGACTTGGCACAGGATTTGGGGAGCCATGTCATCTGTTGGTTCATTGTGTTTTATCAAGTCCAAAGTCAGTGCAGCGGTCTGACAGCCCAGGAAACTCCAGGGAGACACCAGTCAAGGATCTCGGCTAATACTGTAAGAAGGCACCTCAGGCATCAGGACCTACCAGCCCAAAGACCCTTTTGAGGAATGATCCTAATGGCAGAGTGGCAACAAAATCGCCACGAGTGGGCTTGTCAGCACAACAGATAGACCCTACAGCAGTGGAACACTGTTCTTTTCTGACGAATGCTGATTTTGCCAGTCCAGGGCCCCATGTTGTGTCTGACAGGTCAACTGATGGGGGAGTGCTGGAGTCATGGTGTTCGCCGGCATTTCAGGTAACTACAGGACAGAGTTGGTCATCCTTGATGGCACTTTAACCGCCCGACGGTACACTGACCACTTTCTACAACCTGTTGTAAAGCCCTGCTTTTGGGACCATCCTGACCTCCCAGTGTTCTAGCAGGACAATGCTCGTCCACATGCCACTCATGTCACCAGGTAGTGCCTGCAGAAACAGAACTTTGATGTCCTTCCTTGGTCTTCTTTTACTCCGGATTTATCCCCCAATGAACAATTGTGGGATCAACTTGGGCGACGTGTTTCATAGGGGTGGGGAAAAAAGATCGATTCAATGATGGATTGCAATACTTGGCACTGGCGACAATGCATCGATCCATAAATGCACGGATCGATCTTTTATTAAAAAAAAAATGTGCACACATACAGTATACCTTTGGGTTATCAGTTAATCAATGGTGTTTTCAGTCCACTAGATGGCGCAAAGCAAACACCCACTCAAGTGAAGTCATAGTTTGTCTCGGTGATTTGCAGCCAGCTTTGAAAGTTAGGAAGCAGTTAGCTCAAATTTAGCTCAAATGTCGGACCTTTTATGGATTTTATAACAAAGATGGAAGGAAAGACCTTGACATGACACACAACCCGCAAGAAGCACTGCATGGAAAAAAGAAAATACACTCGGAATACGGCGGGCCAGCACACGTCTTGGAGCTGCATTAGCAAGGGCTAAGTTAAAGAGACACCGGCATGGAGCTTTTTCTCCAAGAGTCAAGTAAAGTTTATTTATGAAGCACTTTTCAGCGACATATAGTCACAAAGTGCTACACAATAAAATGGAATAAAAGGAAGTTGATAGATAAAAATAATTTTAAAAAATACAAAAACAAAAAACACAAGATTAAAATAATTTAAAAATATCAGACTTACCATTAAAAAGCAGTTGAAACTCAACGAAAAGCCTCCAAAAACAAAAACGTTTTCAGCTGCTTTTTAAAAAGTCCACAGAGTCAGATAAACGCAGCTGGAGTGGAAGTCTATTCCAAACAGCACCGTCCATCACCCTCTCTTACGTGCCACAATATGCAACTTTAAAAACTAGTTTTAGTGACACCTTGTGGTCTTCATTCATAAACATCGCAGCTTCAGATTCAAAGGCAAGAAAACTGAGCCATAGTCCTTTTTAAAAATATACTCAACAAGCTACAGTTCACGTAAGCCTACTTCAGTCTACATAATTTTTAGCCTCTTTTGAATTTGATCAGCTGCAAATGGCATGTACCAATCCTTTTCTTTGTCTCATTCATCCTTTTTTCTTTTCTCATTTGGTTGTTTTTCAGAACCAATCACTGCACAAACTAGTAGAACTTGTTTTTGTTAAATATGGATTCATTCATTCATCTTCAACTGATTAATCCTTTTTGGGTCGCAGGGGGCTGGAGCCTATCCCAGCATCTTTGGACGAGAGGCAGGGTACACCCTGGACAGATCACCAGTCCATTGCAGGGCCAACACAGAGAGACAGACAGCCATTCACTCTCACAGTCATACCTAAGGACAATTTCCAATCCCCAGTTGATGCTAATTAACCTATAATGTGCACGTTTTTTGCCTGTGGGAGGAAACACAGAACCCGGAGAAAACCCATGCAGACAAGGGAAGAACATGCAAACTCCACACAGAAGGGTAACCGATAGCCAGGGGGTGGGATCAAACCCACAACCTTCCTGCTGTGCTGCCACAGTGCTAACCACTGCTCCATCGAGCTGCCTGTTAAATACTGTTGCCAAAATGAATCCTGCAATACCAATAAAAACTCTGTGCCACCTTTTACATAACAAGAGAAACAGAGAAAAGGCAGTAGTTCCACGAAGATTATAGTGTTCTATAAAATGAAATGAATCTTTTGGTCTCTATGGGACAGCTGACTGATTTACATATAAAGCTTTAAAAAGTGCATTAGCAGACAGAGCAATGAACACAAAGTTAGTCTTCCATTTCTGGTTACTGACTGAAGTTAATATTCTTAATTGTTAATGAAATATCTAGATCCAGCTGCTAACTGCTTCTACTCCACAAATAGATGCTTATTTTGTCTGACATTGGGTATGAAGAAGGTGATTGTATATAATTAGCACTTCTGTCACTCAAAATAGCTGGTTACTCAATAGAATACCACTGATAAGATGTAACGAGACTGAACCAGGACAGTCAAAGCCAAAACAATGAGCTTCTAGATGCAAAACCAGTCCTCTAATCTGTGAGGATTATCCGTGGATTTCTATAGAAGAACAACTTCTTTCACATTCCATAAAATAATTTATTTTTTTAAATACTAGTGCATTGCCCGTAGAACGCAAGTATTCCTGTCTGAAACAGGTGTCCCAATCAGGCTTTACAGGCCCAAATGTAGGCTGTGTTTGAAAGTGGAATACAAAGAGGTGTAGCCTATATGTAGGCAATCACATGTTAGACTTTGACAAATATAAAAGGGAGTAAATGGCACCAAGATTTATTTGATTGTGTGAACATTAATTACAGAATACCTAATTATTGAAAACGAATGGGACATCCAATATTAGCGACTGTTTCAGATCCCTGGTTTATTTGTTTGTCAGATCACTTATTTGTATGATCTTTTATCACTCATAATAGTGTATCTTGCACTTTGGGGAATGGGAGTTGTTCAGTCACCATTATAACTATTTTCATTTACTGTATATCACTGGTCAGTGATGGAGTTCAGTGTAATATTGAATTTCTTCTGTGTATCGTCAAAAAACTCATGCAGCACTATAATAGGACATGTTTACAAATATTTGAGACCTATTGTAGTGTATCAGTTTATATTTTAGCAATATTTTGTTACTAAAAGGTTTTTTAAAAACTGTAATCAACCAAATTCACTACAAAACACCCAACATTATTATACACAACAGAAGCACCCGTTTGACTGCAACCGTTGCATCAGTGTTGCCCATTTGTCAGTAAATATTGAACTAAAATGATTTATTTCATTATTTGGGCGTTTTTGTGTCCTGCGTTTGGTCGTTAAGTCATTCCGGCCATTCCGCTCCACAATCATAGCGCTATTATTATTATTATTAAATTTTTAGATACTCACGCAGGAGGCGGGACTTGTGGTCCTGCGAAGTACAGTGGTACCACATGGATGAAGCAGAAGCAGGGAAGCAGGGACTCCCATCTACCACTGATTGGGCAGGCTGGGCGTGCCTCCCCGCGAAGGACCGTGGTCTGCCCGGTCGGGATGCTGCTTCTCCTGGCATGTTCTGTGGTGGATACACCAGTGTTCTTTGTCAGACTCAGGTCCCTGCTGACACTCCCCCCGTCTGCTCACGTGCCTCATGTTCTCCACATATGTCAAATTATCTTTAAGACCTACACAATCACGGGCAACTTTTTGTTATAATTTTTTAAGCATTAAATCTTCAGTATTATCTTTTTCTACTCAAATTTGTCACTTTTCGCTTCCTTGCTTTGCTCATGGTGTGCTGTCGTTACTGATGCAATGATGCTGCGTGTTATTCAATCAGTACGGAGTCAATGCAAAACCCCGCCCACACCTCTAGAAGCCAGAGCATAAGGAGAGAGCGATGACTAAACTTTTATTGACAAAAATTACATATTTTGACTGAACAATTCCATACTCGGGGATGCACACCCTCGTAACCTCAGCAAAACGCATAAAATCTTAGGTCAGTCTGACGAACGGTTCAAGAGATATGCATGGAACACACACACACACACACACACACACACACACACACACACACACACACACACACACACACACACACACACACACACACAGATAGACAGGGATTCCATGCATTTATAGATAGAAGAGCCCCTTTTATCATTGAACTATACCAAGAGTCACAGTGGATACTTGAAAGACTAAAAGGGCCAACAATATGTTTTTTTAAACTTATAATAACTTGGTTCCGACATCATTCTGGGTGTCGCTCTTCTGGTACATGCTGGCTTATTGTGCTAGTAGCAGCTGATGTAGATATCTGATGTCAACTCAGAAGGTGCTGTCTAACCCCACCTCACTGTCAGACTTGTAGTCTACACCCCCAATACTGACTCAAGTGTCTTTGCTTAAGGACATTCACACAGCTGCTTCTGGAGCCACAAAATGAGCTGAGTTCATTAGCACTCTGCAAGGCTATGAAGCAATGACCTAACAGGGTGGCCTGTGCAGGTTGGGGCAGGTATTCCAGTCTAACTGTGCATGACTTTCAGATCACTCAACACAAACTGAAGCCAGAATTACACTAAATATTTATGACACACATACTGCTTGCACATTGAATGATCCTATTACAAGGGGAAAGCCACTTCAGATTTTCTGCCTCAACAGGACTGCTAATTACACAGTTTGTTTTAACAGTGCGTCCTTTAAAGTGACACATGGGCCTACAGGCTAAATTGCTGTGCAGGTGAGGGGTTTTTGGAACAAGGGGGTGATGTAACATCTATTGGAGCTTCAAGCAAACGTAATGCAAGCACATGGAAGCAGTCCTTCAGTTTTGTTTTGTTTTTTTTAATTTATGTGATTTAGCTAGTTTCTCCACAGATGCACACACAGACCTGGGTTCTGAAGGTGGCAGAGGGGTGAGTGTTGGAGAGTCACATCCTTTGGAGAGTGAAATGAGAGGAAGAGGGGGTCAAAGCATGAGCTATGGCATTCCTAAGCTCATATGCAATTCCTACCAATGCCAGGAGGGTGGTGATAACTCAGATGGCCAGAGGGGCAGAGAAGGGAGAGGTGTTCTGTGCAGCCTGATGAATCACTCTGGAGATGAAGAGTGAAAACTTAACCAGCTCGGGAGTGAAGTGGAAAGTTTTTTTGAGCAACTATTATAAATCCTTCACAATGTATATAGATATCCATAAATTCTAAGTATTTTTTGGACGGTCGGTGCACGCCATGAAGGCAACAGCATAGAACCTCTGCTCCCGGCACGGTCATATTGAAAAAGCCCTTAAAACGCGAAAACCTATAGAACTACCAGCTCAAGACGATCAACTAAAAGGGCAATGGTAAAAGGCAAGTCAAAAACCAAGAAACAGGCTGAAACTACGGAGTTTGATACCGAAGAAACTGAAGCTAACGACGACAGCGTCGGTTTGGCTAGTGCTGGTGCCAGCAAAATGGAGGAAGACGACAGCATTGATTTGAAGGCGATACTGATGGAAATCAGGGACTTCAGGAAAGAAAATATGCAACAGTCGAATGAAGTTAAAGCAGAAATCAACAAGATTAATGCAAGACTCGAAACAGCGGAGGGACGCATTTTGGAAACGGAGGAACGAGTGGAAACAATAGAGGAGGTGATTACAGAGCTCGTGAAACTCCAGTCTAAGCTACAGGCCCAAATCACCGACCAGGAGGGGCGTTCTCGTAGGAATAATGTACGGATATATGGTGTGATTGAAAACGAAGAGAAAGGTGCTCCGACTATGATAGATTTTGTTGAAAATCTTTTGAGGGGAAAGCTCCAACTGCCCTCGACACTGGACTTGCATATTGAACGCGCACACCGCGCCCTAGCGGCAGTTCCCCCATCCGGAGCACCACCTCGATCCATCACTGCACGCTTTACCAGTTACAAGAGCAAGGAAGAGGTGCTCAGGAAAACTTGGCAAATGAGGGGATTCCAGTGGAAGGGCAAACAGATTAACCTTGATCACGATTATGCACCTGACGTCCTTAAGCAGAGACAGACATACGCAGAGGCTAAAAGGATCCTAAAACAACGAGGGGTACATTTCCAGACCCCGTTTCCAGCTAAACTCCGAGTGTTCTACCCAGACGAAACAAAACTTTATAACACCGCTGAAGATGCAACTAAAGACATGTTTGACAGAGGATTCCCAGTCACTGTCTGCAAGCCACCGGAGACACTGATGGCACGGATTCAGAAAACAACGTGGACCACTAAACGAAGCACAAGAGGAGAGTGACGCACACCGCTGGATCCGGGCCAGACTGGACCGTCATCAATAAAGGAGAAACTGCAACAATACAGAAGGGAATCCATGTAAAAACGCCAATATAAATCTGCTGTTCAATTTATAACCCAGTTACAGGTAATCTGATTTAATAATGACTTACTTATCCGTGGTTTATTTTATTTTATTTATTTATTTATTTTTAATTTTATTTATTATTTTATTATTTTTTTTTTTATATACATGGTTTTTCTATTAAGAGATAATACAATAACTAAACACGAGAAATGAGTGAAACCTAAGACTTATTGCCAATCTAAATCAGCTGCCGGGAAATGGCTGTTCAGGCATAATATGGAGGAAAGGCGTGACGATGGACGCTCCACTAGAGGGCCCACCCTGACGCAAGTGGCTTACCCTCTTAAAGACTCACAACATCAGGTCTTACAGGGTTTGTTTTTCTTTAAACCCCACAAACGGAAATCCTGGTTTATTTCCTCAAATGTTTGTTATTGTTTTGTTTGGCTGCAGTTCAGAGCAGCACTGTTTGGACAAGTGGAATACTTATGTTTATTAAGGAAGAGAAAAAGAAAAACAAATTATAGCCAACAATCAGACTATCAATGTCATCTCCTTTAATGTAAATGGAATTATCAGCCCACAAAAAAGGTCCAAAATACTCTCCAAACTCAAAAAAGAAAAGATACATGTGGCCCTTCTACAAGAAACGCATGTATTAGACCAAGAACTCAAAAAGCTTAAACGAGGTTTTTATAAGTATGTCTATGGATCATCATACAAACTTGGCCACCGTAGAGGTGTTGCAATTCTCATTTCACGACAGATTTGTTTTGAATATTTATCTGACAAGAAGGATAAAGAGGGGCGATATAGTATAT
Organism: Pholidichthys leucotaenia; assembly: GCA_020510985.1. Classification (NCBI taxonomy): domain Eukaryota; kingdom Metazoa; phylum Chordata; class Actinopteri; order Cichliformes; family Pholidichthyidae; genus Pholidichthys; species Pholidichthys leucotaenia. The sequence goes on from CM035848.1 coordinate 200,936,335, forward strand.
TGGTAAAAGGAAAAATTGATGGCTCATTAGTAACTATTCTCAACATATACGCACCACCAGGAAGTAATTGGAATTTTTATAAACAGATGTTTGAAATGATGGTATCTGAAAGTGAAGGAATGTTGATATGTGGAGGGGACATGAATGTACGGCTGTCAAAACTGGACAGTTCTAAGAATGACTCCACACAAAAAAAATCAATAATAAAGAAAATAAACAGTATCATGAGTGAAACCGGAATTATCGATATCTGGAGAGATTTTAACCATTCTGGACGCGATTATACACATTTTTCTGCCCCCCATTCTACATATTCGAGAATTGATTACTTCTTCACATTTAATAAAGACAGATATAAGATTAAAACAAGTGATATTGGCACAATTCATCTGTCAGATCACTCTCCAATATATTTATCTATCTGTATGAATGATACTCGCAAAACCACAACTTGGAAACTTAATTCCAATATTTTGAATGATTCAAAAATGAAAGAGAAATTAAAAGAAGAAATTGATGAATACTTTAAGGAAAATGATAATGGGGAAGTGTCACCATCCATTTTATGGGATGCTTTTAAAGCGGTTATAAGAGGCAAAATTATTGCCAGCACCTCTTTCATTAAAAAACAAAAAAAAAAGAAAAACTCGAAAAATTACAAATGGATCTTAAGGAACTACAAAGACAACACAAAATTACTTTAAACAATGACAAACAATATGAAATAAAAAGATTACAAAAAGAAATTGATAACATATATTCTGATGAAACGCAAAAAAAGCTTATCTATCTTAAACAAAATTATTATGAGGCTGGAGGGAAGTCAACGAAATGGCTAGCTTTTAAACTAAGAAAACAACAGGCTGATAACACAATTTATAGAATAAAAAACCCCAAAACTGGGATTACACATGATGATATTATAGAAATTCAGGAGAGTTTTGTAACCTATTACAAAGACCTTTACTCACAGCCTAAATTAAACAATGGTGACCACATTGAAATCTTTTTAAGTTCACTAAATCTCCCCGGTGTCACTGAACAGGAGAACAGTAACCTAATAAAAGAAATTACAAATAAAGAAATCAATGATGCAATTACAAGACTAAAACCACATAAAAGCCCTGGCCCAGATGGCTACTCTGGTGAATGGTATAAGACCTACAGGGAGGAATTAATTCCAAGACTGAGGGAAGTGTGTAACTGGGTGTTGAAGGGAGGGGATCCACCTCCCTCATGGAAAGAAGCGATTATCACTGTCATCCCAAAAGAGGGAAAAGATAAACTGAATTGTAGCCAGTATAGACCAATATCAGTCTTAAACTTAGACTACAAAATATACACGTCCATAATAGCAAAGTGACTTGACAATATTATACCCAGACTTATTAATCATGATCAAACTGGTTTTATTCGCCAGAGGCAGACTCAAGACAGTATTACAAGGACCCTTCACGTTATACACCATATTAAAAAAAATAAGATTGAGGCATTGCTTATGGGTTTAGATGCTGAAAAAGCATTTGACTCAGTGAGATGGGCATTTCTTTACAAAGTTTTGAATAAATTTGGATTTCATCATATAATCATTAAGGCCATCCAGGCAATTTACCACAAACCAACAGCCAAAATAAAAATAAATGGTAGTCTTTCAAAACCAGTCTCACTTGAAAGATCATGCCGCCAGGGCTGCCCCCTTTCACCAATTTTATTCACTTTATTTATTGAACCGCTTAGCCAATACATTAGACAAGATAATTTAATTGAGGGAATTGATATACATGGGGACACTCAGAAGATATCACTTTTTGCAGACGATGTCCTAATTTATTTAGGTCAACCAAATAAATCTCTACCTAGATTGATGGAGATATTAGAGCAGTTTGGATCACTTTCAGGTTACAAATTAAATATTGAAAAAACACAAATTATGACCTTAAATTATCAACCCTCAATGGAGTTAAAAAATAAATACAATTTTAAATGGGACAAAGACTCCATGAAATATCTTGGCGTGATATTAAGTAGAGACACTGGAAAGTTGTTTGAAAAGAATCATGGCCCATTAAATTCCAAAATAAAATCGGATTTAAGAAAATGGAGTCTAATACCAACTTTAGGACTAATTAATAGAATAGAATCAATAAAAATAAACATTTTACCCCGATTACTTTACCTTTTCCAAACTCTCCCAATTGAAGTGTCAAAACAACAATTTGTAGAATGGGACAAGTTGATTTCCCGCTATATATGGCTTGGGGAAAAACCTCGAATAAGATACAGTACATTACAACTGCCAAAGGACAGAGGTGGCTTATCTTTGCCATGTATGAGGGACTACTACTACTCTGCCCAATTAAGACCATTGGTTTGCTTATGTGATCCAATGTTCAAATCTAGGTGGAAAGATATAGAGGAAAAAGCCACTAAAGGCCCTCCTATACAAGCAATGATAGCAGACAGGAAATTGCAATCACATTTGAAAGACCCGGATAATCCCTGGCTAAAATTCACTTTTAAGATTTGGAATGACGTAAGTAGAGAGAACAAACTAACCAAGACTGAAATGATGTTAAGATGGTGCGCTTACGACACAGAATTTTTACCAAACCGTAATGACACAAGATTTCAAAAATGGACGTCAATGGGGCTCACTTCATACTTCACATTTAACCACAAGGGGGAGCTAGCAGACTTCCAAACCCTTAAATCAAAAAAGGGGCTAAATAACCAAAACTTTTTTAGGTACCTACAGTTGAGACATAGATATAACGAAATTATAAGGACCAAGACTGATAAGGAGGATAATAAAATTCTAAATATATTTCAAATGGCCTTTAGCACTACTACTGTTCAGAAAATTATAGCAAGATTTTATCAGGGACTTCAAGCAAACAAATCCACCAATACCCTATATATTAAGAAGAAATGGGAAAAAGAAATAGGATCAGCAATAGATGATAGTGACTGGGAATCATTATGTACAGTGCAATGGAAAACTACTTATTCAACTATTTAGAGGGAATTTGGATGGAAAAATTTAATTCGTTTCTTTATCACCCCAGTCCAAAAAAAACACCAAAATTTAGGTACCGGTTGTTGGAGACTATGTGGAAATGAAGAGGCTAATCATTATCATGTATTCTGGGCCTGCCCAAAAGTTACCCCATTTTGGAAAGACACACATAAGTGCCTGGAAAAGGTTTTCTCTACCCATGTCCCCCTTGACTTCCTGTACATGTTCTTAGGTTTGGAAATTCCTAACATAGCCTCATTTGCAGATAAATATTTAATGAGAACTGTACTATTGTCAGCAAAGAAAGTCTTAACGGGAAAATGGCTCCAAACAGACATACCAAAAATTCAGGATTTACATGATATGGTATACCAGATATTTATGATGGAAAGGATTACCATGTCTTTACGACTACAAAGAGATAAATTTGATAAATACTGGCTTAAATGGACCCAATATACAGGAAATCAAAGGAGAGACTTTAAGTAATCTATCCCATTGAAGGGAAGAAAAGAGCAAAACCGAAAAAATTTAATACCACTTGTCCACTGTTCAGTTAATTTGTTTATATGTTATTTTTTATACTGAAAAAAAAAAAAAACTTATGGGAAGATTAATCGAGGGCATTTTCTTGTGTATTATTTTTTTATTTACCTTTCCTTTGTAATAAAGTACTGCTCTCAATGTAAACAATCTGACCAAGATCACCAATAAAAATATAATTGAAAAAAAAAATTCTAAGTATTTTTTTAAATAAATACACAATTATTTAAGTACATATAAATTAAGAGGGAACCATATATGGTACATTGTATTTCAGTAGTCTTAAGTTCCTGGTAAACAAACAAAGAATTATACAACAGTTAGTTCCGACTGAACAATTTGAATGGGCAATAGGGATTCCAGGAGTTACTAAAATCCATGATAACTGCACTCCAACTTCACTGGACATGTATCACTCCGCTTTAAAGATGTTCATGTAACCGTTAATTACTAACAGTAATTTACTATCAACACTGGGAATTGCAGTACTTTTTTGGATACTTTAATTTACACAGTAAGGCGCTGTTTGACAATAAATTATACATCCGTGACCTGGAAATCCCACCTTTTTGAAAAAAATCTTTTGCAACGTCTGCTATTTCACGTCTGTTTAAAAACATAGACAGTGCTGGAGTCAGATTTATTGTCTCGATTAACAAACCACAATACCTTTGTGGTGATAGACCCTTTATTTCATCTGAAAATGCCAAGGGAAAGTGTGCGAAGCATGCGATCGCTAGCATGCTAACTACTAGCCACTGGCTAGCTACTGGTATCTTGATCTCGGGTCTTCTGCCACACCGACTCAACAGGAACACCGGTATGTAAACTTACTTTTGCACTTGACAATATTTAATTTGTTTACATGTGTGTGAAATGACAATAGATGTCTTCATGCTGATTAAGATTAAGATGTTTAGCAACAGTTACTGACTACATTTAGAAGGGACTATTTTTTCTCAGCTGCGCAAAATAACTGGTTAAACAAACAAATCACAATATTTTGTCCAGTATTGCTGTCATTTAATAAATTATGCTTGCCGGAACTGTTGTATAAAAACAATATTACACTCGAGCTTATTACAGTATCATGACTATACCAACTACAGGTGTGGCATTAGCCATATCACACCTGAGTTACTACATTCACTGATACCATAACTTCCTCTCGTGTAATAAGCATAAATATAGAGTAAATTCTAATCTAAAAGTAAGTTACCACCAGAGCTGACTTCAGTGAAGCTCACATCATGCAGTATTTATGATTTCATTATGTAATTTTATACAATATGGATTATGATTTATAATGTTTAACTTATTTTTAGTCTTCTGTTCAGTTTACACTCTGGTATCCAAAAAACTGAACATGTATTTGCAACATTTATTAATACTTTTAAGTATCGTAATGCTCATTTCTCTGAGTCAATACAGTAACGTGGATTGTGGCCACAGTATCACAATACTGCACTGTATTGATTTTTTGCCTTACCCCTAATTTCAGTTCTACACCGTGTTCCAAATTATTATGCAAATAGGATTTTAGTGTCATAAACACTCAATTTTTTGTTTTTCAATTAACCTGTTGAACTCTGTTCAACTTCCCTAAAAACGCCTAAAAATAACATGCCCAAAGTAAATCAAAAGCTGTTCTTCAACCCTTTGCAGCATCTTCATGGGGTTAGTCTCATTTAAAAGAAAACACTGAATTTTTTGGCAAAACAGTCATAATCTCTCTAAGTGCTCCTGCCACTGAGTAACAAGAAAGTTCGCCTGGGTGTTTTTTTTTTAGATACAAATGCTTGCAAATAACATACAGTTGTCAGATACTGGCTGGAAAACACAACAGAAATGTAGAACCAAGTGTTTTCAAGCTCAGGTCAAAATTTTGTAAAAATACCACAAAAAATGAATATATTACACAGCTTTTTTCTCAGGTTGTAACAAGGCTGTGTCTGTACTGGAAGACCGGAAATACAGCATTTTTTTTTCAGTGCGCACTGAAACGCACTAAGATGCAGAGACGTGACTGCCCGCGGAATTCACAGAGTTCAAGGGGTTAAACTCATCGATGGTATTGTGTCTCAGGGCTCTTTGCATCACTGATATCAATCTCAGACACCTGTCATAATGAGTTTGCCAGGTGGGCCCAATTAAAGGAAAGCTACTTAAGAAGGATGTTCCACATTATTAAGCATGCCAGAGGTTTCAAGCAATATGAGAAAGAAAAAGGATCTCTCTGGTGCTGACAAGCGTCAAATAGTCCAGTGCCTTGGACAAGGTATGAAAACATTAGATATTTTACGAAAACTTAAGCGTGATCATCATTCAGTGAAAAAATTTGTGGCTGACTCAGAGCACAGATGGGTTTGTGCAGATAATAGCATAATGAGGAAGGTTTCTGCCAGACAAATTCACCAGATTAAGAAAGCAGCTGCTAAAATGCCATTACAAAGTAGCAAACAGGTATTTGAAGTTGCTGGTGCCTCTGGAGTCCCACGAACCTCAAGATGTAGGATCCTCCAGAGGCTTGCAGATGTGCATAAACCTACTATTTGGCCACCCCTAATCAATGTTCACAAGCAGAAACGGTTGCAGTGGGCCCAGAAATACATGAAGACTAATTTTCAAACAGTCTTGCTTACTGATGAGTGCCGTGCAACCCTAGATGGCCCAGATGGATGGAGTAGTGGATGGTTGGTGGATGGCCACCATGTCCCAACAAGGCTGCAACGTCAGCAAGGAGATAGCGGAGTCATGTTTTGGGCCGGAATCATGGGGAGAGACTTGGTAGGCCCCTTTAGGGTCCTTGAAGGTTTGAAAATGACCTTGGCCAAGTATATAGAGTTTCTGACTGACCACTTTCTTCGTTGGTACAAAAAGAAGAACTGTGCCTTCTGTAGCAAAATTATCTTCATGCATGACAATGCACCATCTCATGCTGTAAAGAATACCTCTGTGCCATTGGCTGCTATGGACATAAAAGGAAAGAAACTCATGGTGTGGCCCCCTTCCTCCCCTGACCTCAACCCTATTGAGAACCTCTGAAGCATCCTCAAGCAAAAGATCTATGAGGGTGGGAAGCAGTTCACATCAAAACAGCAGCTGTGGGAGGCTATTCTGACATCTTGCAAAGAAATTCAAGCAGAAACTCTCCAAAAACTCAAAAGTTCAATGGATGCAAGAAATGTGAAGGCTATATCAAAGAAGGGGTCCTATGTTAACATGTAACTTGTCCTGTTAAGATGTTTTTGATTGAAATGGCTTTTGATTTCAGTAAATATGACCTCCTAATGCTGCAAATTCAACAAATACCCATTTTCAGTTCTTTACAACCAATAAAATGTTTTCAAACTCTGTTGTGCATAATAATTTGGAACAGTGCACTTTGAGTTTTTTATTTTTGTAAAAAATAGTTATCATTGGGAAGTTTGTTCAATAAAATCTGAATGATGCTCTAACGGTTGATGAAAATTATACTGACTGTCATTTGCATTGACTATTTAGGAAAATCAGAGACAAATATCATTTGCATAATAATTTGGAACGCCGTGTAACGTAACTATTAGTGCATCTACAAAAGAATAGTGTGAAAACGCTTTTTTAAAAAACACTTAAATTCAAAGGCTTACTTTCACATCATCAATATTCATTACAAATGAAGTGAGCTGTTTCAAGTCTTTTTTTGTTTTAAATTTTGTTGATATTGACTTAGCTCTTTGAATTAAAGTACTGTATTATATTCTAATTTTTATAGATGCACTACCGTTTTTCTCATTTCTTTTTTAAATGTCTGGTACATAGTTGGCAGACACTGTACCACCAGTGGTTACCACTGTTGCTTCACAGCTAGAAGGTTCCAGGTTCAAATCCTCAGTCTGGCAGGGGTGGGAACCTTTCTGTGTGGAGTTTGCATGTTCTCCCTGTGCTGTGTGGGTTTACTCTGGGGGATCTGGTTTTCTCCCAAAATCCATCCAGACATACTGTACAGATTAGGTTAATTGGTGATTCTAAATTGTCTCTAGGTGTCTGTCTGACAGACCCTTAGAGTAGAAAGTGCTCTGAGTGGTCTTTGAGACTAGAAAAAGTACAGGTCCTTATCCCATATCCTTAGTTAGAGCTGCTCTGGCTTACAGAAAGAGTATAACTTTATAGATGGAAATATTAAGAAAATTATGTATTTTTATAGCAAATATGAATCTTTGAGCCTTACACAAAATGGGAAGTGTTCTAGTTTTGTTCACAGACATGTGTCATTATAAAATATTCAAACTCTTTTACCTTATCAAAGAGCTGGGCGATTAACTGAAAAATAACCAAAATAGATGTTCGGGTCATAAAACCGATGTAATCGTGCTCATGTCAAGTTTTTTTGTACCCTTTTTCCTATTGTGTGCATGTATATGAGAGCTTTCATGTACTGCCTCTTTAAAACGTCTCCAATGTGCGCGGTTACATGACTTCACACCCCGGAAGCAGCGCAGTCATTATCAACAGCACTGCTCAGAAGCAGAACATGGCAGAAACATAAAGCAGCTTGAACAGAAAAGAAATGCAGTGTTTGTCCACATCTGAAGATGCCAAGAAATCATGAGCAAAGTGTGTGGGAACTAACACGGCAGTGTGCAGAAGATAAACCCCTGTTAGCCTGTTTTTTTTTTTTCTTTCTTTTTTTTCCCCCCTTGTCCTATCAGGCAGCTAGGCAAACAGAACAGGGATCTGTCACCCTTACTGTGCCAAAACAGATTTACTTTGCCAAGAGGAGCTTATACAGTACGTAACTGTGTATTGTATACTGTTGTAAACTCCTCCTGTAACAACTTTAAATATTTTATTTTAATTATTTTACCCATGGAAGACCCAACAGGATGGGGAAGAGGGAAAGGAAGTGTGTGGAGGGGGGAAAGAAAAGGGAGGGGAACAGACAAAAAAAACCAAACAAACAACTAAAATAAGCAAAAGACAAACTGCTTCTTCCACCGAAGATGTCTCAACACGAGTCTGGTTTCCGCACCTGTTAAAGGAGAGACACTTGTGCGTGTATGTCTGCGTGCATATATATGAGAACGCGTGAAAAATAAGTGTGTGCATGTGAGTGGTTTGTCAGGAAACATACGAAGCGGAGGGTCGGTCGCAGCAGCTCTCCCCCCGGGAACACTGAGCAGGCAAGGCAGCGCCACCAACCCCCACAGGGCACAAACGTCCGAGGTCAGCAAGCCCCAGGAAAGCCAGGCATCCGCCCCCGGAGGGACGATCAAGGGAGGCCAGGCTGCTCGGTGGCCGGCGCGGCAAGCCCACACCCCCGGACCCGCCTGACCCCCACCCCTCCCAGCGGGGCCAATGCCCGCCCCTGGGCCCCAGGCATCAGGAGGCCAGTGATCCCACCCCCGGATTAGGGGGAGCTCCTAACCCCCTGGTTAGGAGCTTGAGTTGGTTCATTTTGTCTTCTTTTTAATCATTATTTTTTTGTTTTTCTTATCTCAGACAAGAATGAAAAGGAGCTGTAAGAATGAAAAGGAGCTGTTTTTACGTTTACCTTAGTTAATATTAATTAACTAAGTTATGTTCACTACTATGTACCTGTAAAGTTAAGATGACCGAAATTCACAAAGTTAATGACTTTCATCCATCAGCAGCCTTCAGACAAACTAAATGTGCCAACATTTGGATTTCAAAATAAGGGAGGTTTTTCCTGCTGTCTGGGTGGTAAGGAGATTTCTAAAAAACTATAAATCCATAGAAATATTATAACAGAAATAACTATCTTTAGTCATTTATTTCATTAAGTACAATTTTATTAATTTTTTTTCTTTGAAATCAGAGTTAAATTATTGTTCTGTTCTGATTTTGCAAAATTATGGTCAAAAATGTAAATTGTTATAAGGAAAAAGTAAAAAAAAAATACCACAGTCTGTTTCAAATTTATTAAAAAAAACTAATTTTATTTTAAAAAATAGATAAAAATTAGCCATAAAATAATCCACAAACTTATAATAAAGTGTCAAATGTACAAGAAAAGTCAATTTTACAAGAGGAAATTACAAATTTGAGGAAAACGGTTTCAAATTTAGATAAATTTACAGAGAAAAGTAGAAAATTATAAGAAAATTGTTATAAATTTTGGAGAAAAACCTCAAACCTTCAAGACTGAAGTCATTACTCAAGTTTTTAAAAGTGGGTGCTTTTTATACCCTTAACTCAACTAGAAAGTTTTGTTAATTATTAATTTCAAAGCACTGCTTTTACACGAGTAGAATTTCTGGCTACTATAACCACCTCTGATCATATAATTTAAGTATGCATGAGTCAGTTACTATTACGAATGGGTTTTTTTCCCTTCCCTACTCTCTTAATGGAAAAAAAGAAACACTAGAATAAAAATACAAAAAAATACACATTTTTGTCATTTATGTAAACCATGACAAATAAATCCTGCAGGACAAAACATGACACTTGATATTTTCTAACCTGTTTGTATACCACCATAGACCGAGAGAGAACCTGAATTAGACGGAGCTCAGAGAGGGCAAGATGAGACAGAAGAGAGGAGCCAAGGAGAGGAAAGTGTTCAGGCAGAGGGTCCAGTAGAGGTGAGAGCAGAGGAAGGACAGAAGGATGATGCCAGTAAAAAGTCCAAACACAGGATGTCTGGGTGGGACCCCAACTGACCCAATATTCCAACATTCAAGCCTCGGTTGTACAATACTCCAAATGGTAAGTTCCATATGCAAAGTTACTGTGCAAAATAAAAAAAAAAGGTATAAAATTAACATATTCCGGTTACAATAGTATCATGTGTTTTCTGACCACCACCCCAGAAAAATATGTTGCCACCGTGCCAAGGTCTTTAAGCTAGAGGAAACACTGCCTTGGGGAAATTTTTGTGCTGCAGCATCACAAAAACAACATACACACAAACCGCATACACAAAAACACACAGTACAGTACGACGCACCTCACAGCAAACATTTGGCATTCAAAAACTTAATAGCTTGAGGTACAAAGGAAAAGAGAGAATGTTTTTTTGAGAAAGGAGGTGGCCAATACAGACGTTCAGAGGGCAACTATTCAAAAAATGAAGCCAGTGGGGGGCCTCCAATCCCCCACAATGCCACAGGCTTTTTTCATAGTTCTTTCCCTATACAGGATCTCCAGGCTGGGAAGAGGACTACCAATTATCCCACTGGCGATAGAGACTGTCTTTCAGAGTCTTTTTTTGTGCCTCCATAGCGTTGCCAAACAAATAAGTCCAAAGGTTAAAACACTCTCAATAAAGGCACAATAAAAAATCCTGAGCAAATTGTTGCTGACATTAAAAGACAATACACAATGCACTCAATACACAATACACTCAGTAACTCATACTGACTAGGTGAAATAATATTTTCAGAAACGTGAACAAACTGATTAATAATTCATCAGTATGACACTCTTTCCTAGAATAACTCAGAGTGGTTTAGTTGCCGAAGGGACAGCTTTTCAAAAATCTGTACTTTTGTTAAAATCAAATTAAATTCATGAAAGTAGAGTGCTCTCTTATTGGTATAAAAGAAAAGGAAAACAGATGCACCATATCTTTGCCTCTCATGTCAATCTTAAACGGTGCATACACTGCTTGGAAGCATCTGATGTCAGTGCGTCTGTAAACCTGCCAAGAACAGCAGACACTCACATGTTTGATGGACAGGACCAGGAAGGACCCTCCCCCGCCACACTCCGTGATGATGGCCACAAAACGAGGGTTGACAGCACAGAAGCTGTTGTCCTGGACGCTGCGTGTGATTGGCACGCCATCAAAACAGTTCTCCTTGGTAGCAGCCTTGCCAAACACGTGGCGGAACTTGGAGCTGCGGTACTGAGGACGCCATGTCATCTGAGGAATGAGGGAGGACAAGGTCATTTAGGACAGGCATCCATGGTTATGGCGAGAGAGCTTACATTAAATCTCCTGCTCCTCTCTCATCAGAAAAACGGTGCAGAGCAATGGGCCAGTGTGTAAACATGGACAGCATTGATTTTTTGAAAGCCTTATTTTTAGTCAGAAAACAGACTGCACCAAAAATCAAGACCTGTTGTTGATTAAAAATACTATCATTGGTACAGGTCTAAAAAAAATCAGAAAAGATACTTGCTCTACTTTTCTACAGGAAAACCTACAGTCATGTGAAAAAACTAGGACACCCTGTATAAGCCTGTGTGTGTGTTGTTGTTTTTTTACATATTTGGATATATGGATATTTAATATCAGTGTTTAAAATATTGGGAGATTCATGTAATACAACTAAACAATTAGAAATGAATTAAAGACTTTTTCAAATTTTCTGTAAAATATAACTCTAAACAAATAGTGAGGAATAACTGAGGATACCCCCCATCCTTTTTAGGACACCCCCACATTCATTCCCACTAAAAATGGCTAAAAGAAATGTTAAAAAATGCAAATAAATCAATAACAAGGTTAGACATAGATATGTGAACATTTCTTAATAAAGAACTGAGTATTTAATAGGGTATCCTAATTTTTTCACGACTGTACTTTGACTCAAAGCCCTTTCAAATCAAAGCAGAGAACAGTTAGGTCCCATGCAACAAAAGTTAAAAAAAAGTTTGTTTCAGTGCTGTATCAGTGCTGATAAGAATATTCAGAAACACAACACACAACCTTGCTCATCTACCAACACATGACCACATATACTACTCACTAAAAGTTAGGGATATTCGGCTTTCGGGTGAAATTTCAGGATGAACCAAAAATGCACTATATCCTTTAAAGGTGAACTTAATTTGACCTCCTCTAACCTTTTGAATGCACATTTCCAGCTGTTCAATGTTTCAGTACCATTTGCATAACTTGCTGTTCTCTAACAAGGTGCTAAACAGTAAAATTCACAACAGGTGTTTGATCCATGAAGCGACCAATACATTTTCTGGTTCAATTAGAATTGGTATTTAAACAGTCCTCTTCATCATGCTGTTCACATTTTGACATTATGAGACCAAGACGATACCTCACAATTGATCAACAGTACCTTGCCATTGTGAGGCTTCAAACAGGATGTTCTCAGAGGGAAGTGGCCACTGAGCTTAGAGTGTCACAGTGTCATCAGCAGGTTGTAACAGAGATACAGAGAGACCGGAAGAGTCACAGAAAGTCATAGAACTGGATGTCCTTTGGCCACATCCCGCGCTGATGACCGCTTCATTGTGAACAGTGCCCTGTGAAACTGGATGATGAATGCTACTCAACTCCAGGCACATTTAAGGGAGGTGAGAGGCACCCAAGTCTCCTGTCCATTCAAAACCGTCTACATCAGTGTGGTCTGCATGCTAGACGACCTGTAAGGGTGCCTGACCACACCACCAGGCACAGGCGTCATCATCTTGCATGGGACAGGGAGCATTTATGCTAGACAAGGGACCAGTGGGCCTCAGTGCTGTTCTCTGATGGAAGTCAATTCACGTTGAGCAGAAATGATAGCCGCCAACAATGATAGACATCAAGGAGAGCACTATGCATCGGCCACTGTTGTCACCAGACAAGCCTTTGGTGGTGGTGTTGTTACAGTCTGGGCAGGTGTGTCTAGTCAATACACAACTGCCCTACACCTTATGAATGGTACAGTGACAAGCCAATACTACCTGAATAACATGAATCCAGTCATTGTGCCCCTGCATGAACAACACAGGCCTAATTTCATCTTCATGGACGACAATACTGCAGCTCATCGAGGTTGTATCATCAGGTAATGGCTGCTGCAAGCTGGGGTGTGGCCTGCACTTTCTCCAGACCTGAATCCCATAGAAAACCTATGGGATCAGCTGAGTCGCCGTGTAGAGGTTCATAACCATGCACCCCACAACCTCAAAGACCTGAGGGCCTCCCTTCAAGAAGAGTGGAATGCCATGCCTCAGCAGACAACAAGTTGACTTGTGAACAGCAGGAGATGTCTTTGTCAAGCTGTAACTGATGCTCAAGGGCACATGACAAGTTATTGAGACATTGACATTTTTTGTTGTGGTATACCCACCACTGTTGTTAGCGTTTGTTTGAATAAATTGTTTTAGATGAGGAAATCACCATTGCGTGCTTTTACTTAGATGTCCTACTTTCATGATATAATACCACTGTAGCGGGAACGTTTTACATTTTCCATAAATTTCACCCAAAAGCAAAATAGCCGTAACATTTTGTGAATAACGTATGTCGGTCTTAGATGTAATTTTAGATTGGTTATAGTTTAATGGCAGTGGCTCAGAAGGTAGAGTGGGTCGGCCAATAACTGGAGGGTTGGTGGTTCGAATCCCATTCCCTCCAGCCACCCTGCCATTGTTTGCCCTGGGCAAGACCCTTTACCCACCTTGCCTCCAGTGTCCATGATACTGGGTATGAATGTGTATAAATGTTCGGTAGTGGTCGGAGAGGCAGCCACATTTCCGTCAGTCTGCCCCAGGGCAGCTGTGGCTACAGAAGTAGCTTACCATTACCATTGTCTGTCTGGAATGAGTGAACAATGGACTCACTGTAAGCACTTTGTAGCATCAACTCCCTTTGGCTCTAAACTATAAAATCACTCTTTACCTTAAAGAAACTGTTTCACCCAAAAAGTCTGGTCAAGAATTGTTTCCTTCATCTAAGAACCACAGCTGGAAAACACATCCCATGGTAAAAGGTGCGATAAGGATCCTATTTCGTGCCAGGAACGGATTTAGTTTGCCATCATAAATAACTGAAACTTCCTCCCAACAAGGCAGTTTTATGCTTTAACAACCGTTTGAGACATCCCAGATCCCTTGAGTGCTTTCCAGGGTCACTAGGAATTATCCACAGCTCAACATTACCCCCTGGTGGACAACTCTGGAATATGTTCGCTTTTGCCTCTACAAGTTGAACTGAGGTTAATAAATGAAATGACTCCCTTTAAAAAAAAAAACAAAAAAACCTCTCAATTCTCAGATTATTTTCTTTTTCAGGACACCCTCGAAAATCAAGTGGGACTCTGACATACCATTCTGTTTTGAAATGTTTCATTAATCATTGATTTTAAATGTGTTGCATGTTTGAAATGTTTAAATGAACCTTATTCTAATGCATGTTAATTATAAGACAAGTTTGTAAAAGTGCATGCTCACTGAAAGTTAGTCATGAATCACTGAAGTTAGCTTAGACTTTATACATAAGTATATTAAGTGAATTTTCATTGTTATTAAGATGTGTTTTATCCTGTTGGGAAAGCATACTCAAGTCATCTGACTGGCTCAGCCAATCACCAGCCAGTCTCTGTTGGACAGCACCCCTTTCATTCTATTGGTCAGTTACAGACAAAGGACTGTTATCTTATTGAACCAGAGTTCATTCAAACCTCCCACGATGGAAGACAATTGGTTCCTTTCATGTCAGCCAAGTTGTTCCCATGGAAACTTACTCAGTTTAAAAGGAGGAATGCATCAGTGGAGAGAGTTGTTCAGTGTGAAAGTCTGTGTGTCCTGCCTTAAATTCCTTTTCCTTTAAACATCTGGGAAAATTATTTTTTCTTCTTTTGAGCTCGAACTTCTCTTTTATATGGAGTGAAACTTCATGTTCACAGACGTTTTTTACTTTATTCTGTTAAACTTACATTAACGCACCGTGTTTAAAAGTGGACCTATTGTTTTTCTCACACTGGAAGCTGTTTTTGCCAACTGCCACGACACCTGCAGAACTTGGATTTCATGGCTTGAAATTTTTTATTAATCTTGTCTCTCCAATTATGTGACTTTGATCAGACTTTGAATTATATCCAATTTATCTGGACCCGAGAATGCCGCTGAAACATTCCCGTTTTGTTCCACATGGCATGCTCCGCGGCAAACAGTCTCATCAGCATCACTGGACCTCAGCTCCCGACTACTGCCCTCCGGTATAATCTTCAAATAAAGCTTCAGCGGAGGATCCAGCTGGAAAACTAACACAAAGGTCACGTAAGCAAGATTCCTTTGTTTCATCTGTTGAGTAATGCGATGTCCATCGCCTTAAAAAGTATGCCATAATTTGTCTCAGATTTAAAACTAGTTCATAATTCTGATCGGAGCTGTAGAATTAAAGAGAAATAATATTCCTCTTTTCATTAAATTCCATTTTTATTTTTAGAGTAATTCAGAATTTCTTTTCCATATAATTAGCTTTTAGAATTTTCTTCATAAAATTTGCGTCCAATTTTCTTCATATTTTTGTTAGTTATTTCAGTCTCCATTTTCATCACAGCTACAAATTCATACTAAGGTTTCCTTGGTTCCACAACTGTGACTACACGCTGTTGCTCAATAATCAGTTACAAGTTGAATGTGATGCTTAATACCTGGTCATTTCATTTTACCAACAAATCCATTGAATGTAATGTCATTTAATCTGTGTCTGATCATTAAAACTGTAAACAGTATATGGAAGTTTCTGTTGACTTCTTTTCCTGTGTTTGTTTCTTAAGTCACCCGGTAGAATTCACAAATATTTAAGACTGATTGTTTGAAGGTATAAAGACCTGGCCAATTTATTAATAACTAGTCTTTATACCTTCAATCTCAGCTAATTATATGGAAAATAAATTCTGAATTACTCCAAATCATGAAACTAGGTTTCAAACTTGAAAACACAGCACTCAAAAATCACTAACAGGTTATATACAAATATACAAAATTAAAACTCAGTAGTAGATAGTTTCATTTCTATTACAGACTAGGCATTTATTTACAAAATGTATTCAACTCCCAGCTGAGGAAATGGAACCTTCTTACATCTCGGGTCACATTTCCTTAGTTCAGACTGTTTTCTAGTCCCACTTGTCTTCAAAATCTGTTAGTCATACGATGTGTGGTTTTGGGAAATAACTGCAGAGTCTGTAGCAGCAAGACAATAAATTTTACATTTTGGAGCCCATGTAAAAGCTCAGGTTAATGAATTTAAATGTGATTTTTGCTGCATACTCAAATTCCTGCAAAGTAATTTTGAGCATGAATAAAATGTATGAAGGTGGTGCCTCTCAAGGCTACTTTCTAACAGTAATCTGAGCATAAATTAGTTCTAGATTAGATTATTGTAAAAAAAATTTTTATCATCAGGCTGTCCTAAAACATCTTTAAAACATCTTCAGTTGACCCAAAATGCTGCAGCTAGAGTTTTATCAGGTACTATAAAGAGAGATCACATCTCTGCTGTAATGGTCTCCCTTCATTGGCTTCCAACAGAATCTACAATTATGTTTAAAATCCTTCTCCTCACTTACAAAGCTCTAAATAATCAGGCCCCTTGTTATTTAAAAGGCCTGATAGTACCTCATCATCCTAACAGAGCACTACACTCCAAAAACACAGGATTACTTGTAACACCTAGAATCTCTAAAAATACAATGGGAGGCTGAGCTTTCAGTTATCAGGCTCCTCTCCTATAGAACCAGCTGCCAATCTGGATTCGGGAGACAGACTCAATCTCTGTTTTTAAGAATAGGGTTAACTTTCCTTTTTGACAAAGCCTATAGTCAGGGTTGGCTCAGTTGACCCTGAACCCTCCCTTAGTTATGCAGCTATAGGTTTATACAGCTGGCAAACCTTCCACAATGCATTGGGGTTTCCTTCTTTCTTCACTCTCAATATATGTTGCAACATTTTTGCTGGGCATTAACATTCGTTTGCCCTCCCCTGGGGCTCCCCACTCCTTGCTACCGCCTCCCTTGGGCGTGGGTGCCTCCCAGGGCGTGTCTGGGGTGCTGGGATGGGCGGGGGTCTGCTGTGTGGGGGGATGCCCAGGGGGGCCCACGCCCCGGCCCGGGGGACAGAGTTGGTGCTTGGGGATGGCGTTGGCCCCACTGAAGGGGGGGGGGGCACCTCGCTAGCCACTTGGTGGCCCGATCTCCTATGGTTGTCCCTCCTGGGGCAGATGTCTGGCTGTCCTGGGGCTTGGTGGCTTTGGGACATTTGTGCTCTGTGGGGGCTGTGGCTGCGCCCCCCCAGGGGTTGGTGGCACTGCTTTGCTTGTTCATGGTTTCGGAGGAGGGGGGTGTTGCTGTGGCCTGCAACCTTCTTGTTTCCTCACAAACCACTCACATGCACACACACTCACGCATACACACGCGTGCACACGTCTCTCTGTTCTCTTACAGGTGTAGATATCAGGCTCATGATGAGACCTCTTCAGATGCAGAAACAGTTCAGTTTTTTGGTTGTTTCAGTTGTGATAGTCTGTGTTTTCTCTGTACTTCTCTCTTTTTCTGCCCCTCACCCCACCCACCCCCTCACCTTCCACCCCTTCCCCATTACCCCCCGGTCAGGTCCATCATAAGTAAAACAATTTAAATCAAGTATTAAAGTTACTACAAGAGGAGTCTATAAATACTATTTATATACAGCATATAACAAATATGAGCAAAGCTCCTTTTGGCAAAGTAAATCTGTTTGGCACAATAAGGGAAGCAGATATCCGTTCTGCTTACCTAGCTGCTACATAGCACAGGGGTAAAAAAAACTCTGCTGGAGGTTTCTTCCTGCTAAAAGGGAGTTTTTCCTCTCCACTGTCACAAAGTGCTTTGTCACAGGGGACTGCCTGGTTGCTGGGGTCTTTCTGCAATTGTAGGGTCTGCCCTACAGTTTGACAATGCTATGTGATGACTGTTGTGAAACGGCACTATATAAATACAGCTGAATTGAATAAATAACACTGTAAATCTGTGTTGTGGACAATGGTATCTACAGTGATGACTGTGTTTTTATAATGCATGTATTATATGGTCTTTACAACATCAAAATATCCAGCACACTACAGCTCTTGCATGAGGACCTTCCAAATGCAGATCTTCTTTTCATCCACTTCCCTGAAGCCAGTCGATGTATATGTCATTATTGTGCGAGATAAGTGGCCCTGGTCCACAGGGATGAGGCCTGGCAGCCAGCATGTCTGCTCTACTACTCTGCCTGGCTCTCTGCCTGGTTGCTGCACGGTCATTACTTATGAATTAGAGGTGGAGGAAGCTGATGGTCAAGAACGCAAAAATGGACACAAACAGTAACTGACAGGAGAGAGAGAGAGAATGAGCTACAGGAGCAATGAATAAACACAAACAAGAAGTGATAAAAACCCAAGGTAAGTCTGTTTTCTTAGAAATCATCCAAACAATGACATCACTCATGCAACTTATGTACACAGGTTATTGGCCTTTCAGACCATGGCTAAATAAATACATGGTTTGCATCATGCAGGTGCGGCTCAGGGCGAGTAAGCAATTACACTGGTGGAAGTGGACGGGTGTGAATAGTGAATTCACATCTCAATTTACGAGGACACCTCTCACCTTCTTGCCTCAGGCCATCATAGAGAGCACCGTGGTGTCACATAGGAATGTTTCTCATCCTGGCCTTCATTTTTATTTCTTAGGTTTTTAAGAGTCTGCTTGACACTCAGACACCATTAGGCAGATACATAAGATTGCTCTGTCAGCTGAATCTACATGTTCAAACATCAGAGCTTGACATACTCTACCACTTTTTCTACTGCTTTAGTAATCCAAACACTAAACCGGCATGACAAACACACCCCAACAGCACCAAAATCCTCAGTTTCTCTCTCTCTCTCTCTCTATATATATATATATACACACACACACACACACACACACAGCCAAGTGAAAAAATTAGGACACCCTGTATAAGCCTGTGTTGTTGTTTTTTTTAACATATTTGGACATATGGATATTTAATATCAATGTTAAAAATACTGGGAGATTCATGTAATACAACTAAACAATTAAAACTGAATTAAAGACTTTTTTCAGATTTTCTGTAAAATGTAATTCTAAACAAATAGTGAGGAATAAATTAGGACACCTCCCATCTTTTTTAGGACACTCCCACATTCACTCCCAATTAAAATCGCTAAAATAAATGTTAAAAAAATGCAAATAAAAACAAAAACAAGGTTAGACATAGATATGTGAACTTTTCTTAATAAAGAACTGAATATTTAATGGGGTGTCCTAATTTTTTCACATGACTATGTACAGACGTGGACAAAATTGTTGGTAGCTCTCTGTTAATGAAAGAAAAACCCACAATGGTCACAGAAATAATTTGAATCTGACAAAAAGTGGTAATAAACAAAAATTCTATGAAAATTAACCAATGAAAATCAGACAATTTTGAATTGTGGTTCAACAGAATTATTTTAAAAAACAAACTCATGAAACGGGCCTGGACAAAAATGATGGTACCTTTAACTTAATATTTTGTTGCACAACCTTTTGAGGCAATCACTGCAATCAAACAATTTCTGTAACTGTCAATGAGAGTTCTGCACCTCTCAGCAGGTATTTTGGCCCACTCCTCATGAGCAAACTGCTCCAGTTGTCTCAGGTTTGAAGGGTGCCTTCTCCAGATGGCCTGTTTCAGCTCCTTCCACAAATGTTCAATAGGATTTAGATCAGGGCTCATAGAAGGCCACTTTAGAATAGTCCAATGTTTCGCTCTTAGCCATTCTTGGGTGTTTTTAGCTGTGTGTTTTGGGTCATTATCCTGTTGCAAGACCCATGACCTGCGACTGAGACCAAGCTGTCTGACACTGAGCAGCACATTTCTCTCTAGAATACCTTGATAGTCTTGAGATTTCATTGTACCCTGCACAGATTCAAGACACCCTGTGCCAGATGCAGCAAAGCAGCCCCAGAACATAATAGAACCTCCTCCATGTTTCACAGTAGGGGCAGTGTTCTGTTCTTGGTATGCTTCATTTTTGCGTCTGTGAACATAGTGCTGATGTGCCTTGCCAAAAAGTTCCAGTTTTGTCTCGTCTGTCCATAGGACATTCTCCCAGAGGCTTTGTGGCTTGTCTACATGCAGTTTGGCAAATTCCAGTCTGGCTTTTTTATGATTTGTTTTCAACAGTGGTGTCCTCCTTGGTCGTCTCCCGTGAAGTCCACTTTGGCTCAAACAACGACGGATGGTGCGATCTGACACTGATGTACCTTGACCTTGGAGTTCACCATGAATGTGTTTAGAGGTTGTTCTGGGCTCTTTTGTTACCATTCGTATTATCTGTCTCCTCCTGCGGCCACGTCCAGGGAGGTTGGCTACAGTCCCGTGGATCTTAAATTTCTGAATAATATGTGCAACTGTAGTCATAGGAACATCAAGCTGCTTGGAGATGGTCTTATAGCCTTTTCCTTTAACATGCTTGTCTATAATTTTCTTTCTAATCTCCTGAGACAATTCTCTCCTTTGCTTCCTCTGGTCCATGTTCAGTGTGGTACAGACCATGTCAACAAACAGCACAGTGACTACTTGTCACCCTTTAAATAGGCCGACTGACTGATTACGAGTTTGTAGACACCTGTGATGTTAGAGGACACATCTTGGTTGAACATGTCCCTATGGTCACATTATTTTCAATCTTTTCTAGGGGTACCATTATTTTTGTCCAGGCCTGTTTCATGAGTTTGTTTTTTAAAATAATTCTGTTGAACCACAATTCAAAAGCAATGTCTGATTTTCATTGGTTAATTTTCATAGAATTTTTATTTATCACCACTTTTGTCAGATTCAAGTTATTTCTGTGACCACTGTGGGTTTTTCTTTCATTAACAGAGGGGTACCAACAATTTTGTCCACAACTGTATGTAGTGTAGACCTATTCAATACTTACTCATAGCTTGTAACCTTTAACCTTCTCTTGTTTTTTATTAAACTACATATTGCAGCAAAATGGATGTGTGGCAACTATTTTTAACATTAACAACCACATCATATTTTACAGCAATTCATCCAGCTGGTGGAGAATATAGAGAATTATAAACTTTGTGATCACAAAAAACGTGAAGTTACTGACTTCACTAAGCTGTAAAAGTAGTTAACTGAATAAATCTGGAACTGGATATACTAACTGGACAGTCATTCAATTTGCTTAATCGAAGCATCAAACGGACAGTCCACAAGAAAATGGGTGATGTCGGGATATCTTTCATCTACAGCCAATAGTGGAGGTACGCCTGTATGGATGCCCACATTTTCAGCCACCGTTCTTGTTCGTCACTGATGAAGTAAGACAAACTATTTAAAAAAATTCAAAATAGATATGAGTTAATTTTCCATCTCTTCAATTTTTTGTTCATTCATCCTCTCTACCACATACAGTGCATCCGGAAAGTATTCACAGCGCTTCACTTTTTCCACATTTTGTTATGTTACAGCCTTATTCCAAAAGGGATTAAATTCATTTTTTCCCTTAAAACTCTACACACAATATCCCATAATGACAATGTGAAAAAAGTTTGAGATTTTTGCAAATTTACTGAAAATAAAAAAACTAAGAAATCACATGTATATAAGTATTCACAGCCTTTGCCATGAAGCTCAAAATTGAGCTCAGGTGCATCATGTTTCCACTGATCATCCTTGAGATGTTTCTACAGCTGAATTGGAGTCCACCTGTGGTAAATTCAGTTGATTGGACATTATTTGGAAAGGCACACACTTGTCTATATAAGGTCCCACAGTTGGCAATGCATGTCAGAGCACAAGCCAAGCATGAAGTCAAAGGAATTTTCTGTAGACCTCTGAGACAGGATTGTCTCGAGGCACAAATCTGAGGAAGGGTACAGAAAAATTTCTGCTGCTTTGAAGGTCCCAAATGAGCACAGTGGCCTCCATCATCCATAAATGGAAGAAGTTCAGAACCACCTGGACTCTTCCTAGAGCTGGCTGGCTGTCTAAATTGAGTGATCGGGGGAGAAGGGCCTTAGTCAGAGAAATAACCAAGAACCCAATGGTCACTATGTGGAGAGAGGAGAACCTTCCAGAATGACAACCATCTCTGCAGCAATCCAAAAATCAGGTCTGTATGGTAGAATGGCCAGACAGAAGTCACTCCTTAGTAAAAGCCACATGGCAGCCTGCCTGCAGTTTGCCAAAAAACACTTGAAGGACTCTCAGACCATGAGAAACAAAATTCTCTGGTTTGATGAGACAAAGATGGATCTTTGGCATGAATGCCAGGCATCATGTTTGGAGGAAATCAGGCACCACTCATCACCACGCCAATACCATCCCTACAGTGAAGCATGGTGATGGCAGCATCATACTGTGGGGATGTTTTTCAGCGGCAGCAACTGGGAGACTAGTCAGGATAGAGGGAAAGATGGATGCAGCAATGTACAGAGATATACTGGATGAAAACCTGCTCCAGAGTGCTCTGGACCTCAGACTGGGGTGACGTTTCATCTTTCAGCAGGACAACAACTCTAGGCACACAGCCAAGATATCAAAAGAGTGGCTTCAGGACAACTCTGTGAATGCCCTTGAGTGGCCCAGCCAGAGTCCAGACTTGGATCCAATTGAACATCTCTTGAGAGATCTGAAAATGGCTGCTTCCCATCCAACCTGATGGAGCTTGAGAGGTACTGCAAAGAAGAATGGGTGAAACTGCCCAAAGATAGGTGTGCCAAGCTTGTGGCATCATATTCAGAAAGACTTGAGGCAGTAACTACTGCCAAAGATGCATTAATAAAGTATTAAGCAAAGGCTGTGAATACTTATGTACACGTGATTTCTTAGTTTTTTTTATTTTTAAAAAATTTGCAAAAATCTAAAAAAAAAAATGTTTTTCATGTTGCCATTACGGGGTATTGTGTGTAGAATTTTGAGGAAAAAAATGAATTTAATCCATTTTGGAATAAGTCTATAACAACAAAATGTGGAAAAAGCGAAGCACTGTGAATACTTTCAGGATGCACTGTATGTGAACAGCCATGGAAAAACTAGGAACAAGTCTCCCTGAGGTATTTTGAGTTATTTACAAATTCTAAAAGTGTGGAATCTAAGCTTTCCAATGATGTCTAACACATGGAAATCCAAAAAGATTTCAAGAAGATGTGGCCATTTGAATGTTAGCACCTCTCAAACCACTTCTCTGAGAAAAACAGGTTCAAAGTTTCCAAGGATTGTCACCTTCCAGGGAAGCCAGGTGGGGGGCAGTAACAAAAGCTGGTCATTTGCATTACTTAGCATGAACCCAACCCCCTTACAGTGCTTATCAAAAGGAGCTTGATAAATGCAGAAAGACAAGCTGCTTAAATAGCCATGTGCTTCTACCTGAACGTTGCCAATCTCGGTGTAAAAATGGACTCAAACCTCACCTTCAAATCCCATGTAAATCACCTCTGTAAGACCTCTATCACCTCCATAACATTGCAAAACTCCGTCCCTCTCTCACCCTCCCAGATGCTAAAAAGCTGGTCCACCCCTTTGTCTCCTCCAGACTGGATTACTGCAATGCGCTCCCCATTGGGATCCCTGGCAAGAGTCTTCAAAGAATGCAGTATATACAAAACTCTGCAGCTAGGGTCCTGATGAGGGTGCGAAAATATGAACATATCACACCCATTCTTAAATCACTTTACTGGCTTCCTGTTTCCATCACAATCAAATATAAGGTCTCCCTCCTCACTCACCAGTGCATCCACGGAAATGCCCCCCCCCCCCACACCTCAAAGAACTCCCAACTCCATTAACCACAACACATTCCCTCCGTTCCACTCACTCAAACCGTCTTTATGCACCCAGGACAAAATGCAGCACAATGGGGAATGGGGCTTTTTGTGCTGCTGCCCCACATCTGTGGAATGCCCTCCCTGACACCTTGAGGGCATCACAATGCACAAACCGTTTTAAAAGAGGACTTAAAACCTGCTGATTATGTTATTTTAAGGTTGCACGGTGTGCCTATATTTCTGAAAAATAGCACCTTTTTATAAATGCCAACTGATAAAACTGACACCATCATGTGTCATTCCGTTTATGTCACAAAAAACATGCTCTACTGTGCAGAGCACCTGGGCTAGTTTGTGTCTGAGAAAACAGAACAGAAGAACAGAATAGAAGAAGTATGAAAAAAAGGGTGTTCATACAGGAGTACTTTGATTTCCAGTCACTATATTTAGATGTGGTAAACTAAATTGAGAAATTCAATTTAGTATGGTTTTACTTGCATTGCATGTTTACATATATTTTGAAAGTCCAGTTTTAGTCATCCATCCATCGCTTATCCAGGGATGTGGGTCGCGGGGGCATCAGTCTGGGCAGAGTAGCCCAGACTTCCACCCGATTCACATAGCACCATGATCCCCATGATCCCTCCTCCAGGTGGTGAGCACACTGTGGGGTGGACCCATGTGCCTCCTTTGGGTACACTGGGTCCCTGATGTAATGTTTTTCATGGAGAGCCACTGGACCGCTCTTAGTCTGACTGGCCCTTCAGTTTGCCTTGAGAGACCCTACCAGGGGGGCAAGCTGCCCCCGACAACATAGCTCCTGGGATCATTCAGGTACTCAAACCCCTCCACCACGATAAGGTGGCAATGGCAATCCACCGAGGGGCCAGTTTTAGTCAGACTAACAATTATTTTTTTTTAACATCATGTAAATATTCTTAATGATGTATTCTGGATTAAAATAGCATTTACAGTGGACAGCCTCCATTTCTACAAAGAGCAGAAAAATTCTGATCCAAACAGCAGGTGGTAGAAAAGCAACTTTAAAGATGTTCTGATCAAAGTGAATTGCTGTACTGAAAAAACATATCCATGCTAAACATTGTTTGTCTTCTACTGGCCTCTATATGTGCCGCAATGGCGAAACCAACAGTTATGATAACTAAACTTCCTCATTGGAAGGTAAATAGATCAAACAGTAAATAAGCCAAACATCCACAAAACCATGAAGGGATTCAACTGTTAACCTCATATTCAGGAACCTATTGTTGAATGCTTTAAATTTCTATTTTTAGCTCAGACTCTGGATGCATATTTTTATTTGGACAAAATGCATCATGAATGAACTGCATGGGACACAAACCAGAGCATACAGTATCTGGGCCACTGTAATCAGCGATTCATGTATTGCTGAGGGTTACAAGACCAGAGGGAGAGGCTTCCAGGTCCGACAACTAAGACAGGCTGTAATCAGGCCAGAGGCAGCTTCCTTTCAGCTGCGTCGTGGAGCAGGTACACAGCAGGCTGGGCGGCGGTGGTGGGTGGCCCAATGTTCGCGTCTCACAGAACTGATGATGAAAACACTGTCCTTGCTATTTTTACACCAGCTTCCTGCTGATCAAAAGGCAGCTGGGCATGTTCACTGACAGCAGAGAACGTCTTATTTGACAGACCTTATTTCTGGAAAAATACAGAAGATGCAGCCTTTTTTGTCAGAGGGAAATTTATTTTAGTCTATGAACACTGAGTCACAGCGGCAGCCGCATTAAGGGGGCTGTAAAAGCAGTCATAAAACTAAACTGAAAACACAGATAGGAGTTCAGAAAAAAATACACGATACATCTGGTTTTCTCCACCAGAATCCTTAGCATAAAAGATACTTTTTTAGAGGTTGTGTTTTAGGCACCTAATAACTCAAACATGAACGCCAGCCACCATGCCTCTGTTTGGCTTTGCTCAAAACTGGAAAGAGGTTCAAAGTTGACTTATTGCCATCATATCCAAGGTCCCTATCAACATGCAATCAATTCCTCCTTCCTGCTGTCTGCAAGAATCCTTATCCTGAATACACTGACTCCGTGACACCAAACCTAAACTGAGATGTCTAGAAAAACCAAGGAGTGCACGAGCCAGGTCTTCTCAAAATGTGATGTTTTGTAAACGCTCAGACTGAAATTCAAGTCGGGGGAATGTACAGGTGTGAACGCATGTCGGACGCAGTGTAGGGTGCACATACATGCTCCATGTGAACATGCGAGTCAGTGAGAGACACCCCCCTTTGTTTAGTCAGTCTGATATCATACGCAGATGACAGCTTACAACCTCTGTCTTGTAATAGGATAACAGGCACACAGGTAATCCAAGAACCTCTTCGTGAACAAGGATAAGACAGCGGGGGGGGGGGGGGGGGCTGTGTACGTGTGGCTGTGTGCATTGTTTAACCTGCAGAAAGTACCCAAATACTGTCTCAACAGTTTCTCTTTTCTTCAAAGCAAACTTTCAACGTGTCCATATTCAGTGATATGGGGTAATTAAAGTTTCTGCAGTGTTTGGGAAGCCATCTGGTCATAGTCCTTTCTCCAGCAGTCTATTGTGTGGGTGTGTAAATTCAAGTGAGACACACAAAATTAATTAATGATTAACATTTACAGCAGTTCGGTGAGCAGGGTGTGGATGAATGGAGTTATGCCAATGTAGTTGTGCATGTAAAAAACAGATTAGGATTTCTGCAGCATTTATACTATAAATATTGACAGAAATTGGACTGTTGTGGAGATTGAGAGATTACCTCACTCTGTATTTATACTGTGATGGTGATTATTTTAACTGTTATTGGTACTAGCATCGATTAATCTCATTGGAGTGAGCAAGACAAAATATAAATCTTCAAATTAAATACGATCAAAATGTTTCAAAAGCTTCTTGGGTCTTCTATTATGATAACTTTACATTCTCCAAATAGAATCACCGAGTGAGTGCCAAAACACCTGCTTTTAAGAACATATAACCTGAATCAGTCACCATCATCAAAATGCCCCACAGTCAACTCCATTATAAGGAAGCATTAGACTGGGACTGTGTGGCAAATCTAGTATCACTGACCACAATGCTCCACATACTGCAACCACATCCACCCATTCATTCATAAAGAGCCTTATCATAACCACTGTATAAGCTATGCTAGGGCAGGTTTTTGGGGTCAGTCTCTTTCTTAAGAAGACCTTGACATATGGAATGGAGTCATTAGGGATCAAACCGCCTGATTACAGAATAACCAGTTTGATTAGTTGGCTGTTTTATATTTTTATTTTACATTCCCTTTTCAAAGAAGTTCAGTGTTTTGCTTGGAAACAGAAGAAGAACTGGCAGCTACAATATTATACAACAGTAGCAACAAAACTATTTTATTTACAAAAGTAAATAACCAAAACTGTTGTAAAATGCAACCTTTTATTGAGAAGGGGGTTATTATCGAAGAAACTAAGTGTTTTGTAACAGATCTGACCACTGATAGGCCAGTTCTGGTGATATCTTGTCAAATCTTAATTAATCTTCAAATTTAAACTGTCCCATTATAACAGAAACTAAAACTCATCTCAGCTAAAATTTGAGGTAGGGATGGGCGATTAACCGAATTAAAATGGAAACCGACTGTTGGGACATAGAACCGACATACTGTAATCTTGTTCATGTTCATTATTTCGGTTATTCCGTTCTTCCCGTTCTGTGCGTGCGTATATGAGAGCTTTCATGTACTGCCCCTCTAAGACATGTCGCGTAACTCCGCAGCCTGGTGGCAGCAGCAGCACAGTCAGCACTGTCCAGAAGCAGCAAAACATGGTGGAAAAGTAAAATGGCTAGTACCAAAAATGCAGTGTCCATCCACATAGTATGAGATGATTGACTCTTTGTTTCATCTGGGGACACTGGAAGGGTGCGAGCGGGGTCCATGGAGGCTGGCTTCAGTGCATCGCAGCTGTGTCCTTTTGGCCTCTCTGACTGCTGTCCATGTTATCAACCGTTTTACAGTGGGGGTGGACAAGCTAAGCCTGTATTTAAGAACTCAATCAGAGATTCATAGTTCCTGTGAGGTGATGACATGGTTGCGGTTGTGTGAAGGGCTCCCTCAGAGCAGCTGGCTGGCTGCTGGCACAAGTCGCATGGCCCACGGGCCCTCAAGAGATGTGTGTGAACACTGACTTCTGCACTGGACATCATTTAGTTTGGCTGTATGTGTGGGGTAACAATAGACCTATTCTTTATTATATTATCCATGTTTACAGCCGAATCACCGTAGTGATATATTCATTGATGCCACACTGTCGTGGGTTAAGAGCCTTGTCAGTGAACTATAAGGGAGAAGAAAGGAGCCAGAAAAAAATGACTTGACAGCTTCATATAACCCTGATTCTAATTTAAGGTCAGATTGCCCAGCCCTAATTTGAGGACTAAAAGCAAACAGACATCTCTCATTAAGAAGAGTTTATCCTTAAGAGTTTTCCATTAGGTCTCCACTGGACAGACAAAACTACTCATGTGCTTGAGGTCCATTAGGTCCATATGTAATTTGCAAAACATTACCTCAGAAATGGAGGGGAAGCTTCCCGTAAACTGATACACAACATGAAATAACACGGTCATGATGATGGACTGTAAAACTGTCTGCATGGCGGCTGATTATTTTTTTTCTTTAAGACAAGTGTGCAAAAACTTCCACAAAATATGACAACTGTCATCACAACAGCTTCAGGTCTCTATTCTTACACCATTATGCCTTTTGGATTAAGAAATGCACCAGCTATATTTGAAAGGTTAATGAATAAAGTGGTCAGGATTGGAGGGTTGTGCAGTATGTAAATGTTGTTATATACCATTAGAACTGGGAAGAACATGCAGACCACATTAAAGCTATGTCTAATCAGTGTGTATGGGTCTATCTCACCTTTAATTTAGCAAAGTGTGAGTTTGTTAAAGGAAATGTCACCAGTTTGGGCAGTGGTTTGCCAGGACCAGATTCACCGTATTATTTTTATTTATTTAATTTAACCATTGAGAGGCAACCTCGCTTTTTCAAGAATGTCTTGTTCACACTCATACAGTTCCACATTCACATCTCAAAGCTGCTCAATACAATCCTCTGTGGCCACTAAGCAGCTCCACTGGAGCAGTTGAGGTTAAAGGCCTTGTTCAAAGGCACCACAGTGGGGTTAATGACGATGGGGCAAGCAGTGCTTTGTCATCTGTCCCACCCAGATCTGATCCCGCCAGCCCTGGGATTGACCCAGCGACCTTCCGCCCACCAGTCCACATCCCTAACCATTAGGCCACCACTGCCCCTATTGATAGTAAAGATGAAGTTATTCCGTGTCCAAAAACTAAAACAGGAGCTGATGAGGTTTTAAGCATGGCAGGGTACTACTGTGGATTTTGCAGCAACTTTTTCATGGAAGTGGTTCCTCGATTATTTAATGAATAATTGTGTAAGAAAAATGTTTAGATGTAACTTGGAAACTTCTATGATAAGTCCATGAAGTTACAGATCAAATTTTTCATTTCTGCTCTGCAGTTTTGTTTTGAGCACAGCAAAACATAAACCCATTGCAGCCATGGCCCAACTTCATCTTAAACCTTCCCCATTACAGGAGGAAAGTCAGAGTTCATAAACCTTGACATGAGAAACAGCATTGCCGCTTAATGAGAAGACCTCAAACAGACTGCAATTCAAACCACAAGGTGCATATTTCGGTGAATGGTAGCATTTTGAAGGGTAGACGTCACCATAAATAGAAATCTGTGGGTAGGGATGACCTGACTGGGATGCTGGATGATGAAGATGTTGATGTCATCTTTTTCACTGTAGTGGAACAGCTTCACTTTCATGCACTGACCTATTCATCATCTTTTATGCTCACGGTAGTGAATGAGAGGCTACTTATCCAAAGTTTGGGGCAAATCAGAATTAACCAAAAGCATACAAGTGCAGCCTGTCATCCAATGTGTGTGCTATTCGGGGAAGAGTTTTTCAAATGTACACAGATCCAGGCAGCAAGCTGCTGTGAAGAAAAAAAAATTAGTTTCATCTTGTTCAAGCCTGTCTCTTGCAGAAACACACACTCATGAGTTTGGAACCTCAGGGGGAAAAGCAAATGCTCAAACGCACCCACACACAGATAGGCAGAGAGGTCTAAAGAGGAAGATCAATAATGTCAAACTAGAGAAACAAATTAGTGGGGAAACAACATGGAGATGAGAGAGAGATGGGGGAGTAGACTTTTAAACTGAGTAAGGAGAAGGAGTGTGACAGAACCAAAGTGTGAGTTCAGCAGTGCTCACCCTGTCAAATGAGCCTTCGTTGGCAGAAGAAGCTGCAGCAGGTTCCCGAGTGACAAAGGTCAGTATGTCTTCTTCTTTAATAGAAAAACAAAACAAACAAAACAAAAATATCCCAGCTTCAGTCACCTGTCTTTTTTTTTTTTTTTTAATCTATTAGCTCATGGGTCAATGCTGCTTCTTTGCTTCTCCACACATGAACACACACACACAGGATCAGACACCCGGTCCTAAATCTCTCTGTCCTGTCGGTCGTCTCCTTAGATGTACACAGTCCACACAGACAGGCAGTCGGTCAGTCAGTGGAGGAGGACGGCGGCGGCGGGCGTGTGTGTGTGCAGCATGAATCCCGAGTGCATGTGTGAACAAGCCAAAGAAGAGTGCAGGAGTTTATACACTCCCACAGAGGGAGGTGACTAGAGGGAGGGAGCGAGGGAGAGACGCGCACACACGTCGAGCGAGCGAGCACAGGTAATCACACACCCCTCTCTCTTCTTGAGCGCTGCTCCCTTCAGTCACTCCTCCACAGTGTTGCTCAATAAGGATCTCCTCCCTAATCTTGCAGAGAAGTATTCATACTTCACTAAAGTTTCTTTCTATAATACAGAGAGCTTTAAAACACAACAAATAGTACAACTGTAATAATAACAAAGTGGTACAAAAATACCACAGCACAGTTTATACTCTTCTGTAACACACTCATACTGTACTTTGATAAAGACAATAATAATGAATTTATCGAAATGGATGAAAACAGGTTGCTTAAAGACGTTCTACATAGCTTTTAGTATCGTATCCTCACAGAGCAAACTTCGACTCTTGAAATTAGTCTAATCAGAACAAGTTTAATAGCAATCGAAAACTGAAAATTATCCCATCTGCAAACCCCTTGGCTGTTTTTCAGTACCTTACTGCATAAGGCTGACAGTTAACTTTCCTGGTCAGTCGATGGGTTAAGGTGCGTTCAGACCAAATGCGAAAAGGTGAGTTTTTTGTGCGTCGCGATTACATTTTGACTCAATATAAACATGCAACTAGCCATGACTTCACCATCTGAGTGAGTTGCAGACAGGGGAAGTTACTTTTATAACTTCTGCAGCTGTGTTCAAACTACTGTGGAAATTCCCAAAGCACCATCATGCTTAGGTTTACATTATCCAACGGGCTCTCAGCTGAAAAAATTATCCCTGCCTCCGAAATTTCACCTGGATGATGGGTTGTTTACATTGCTAGCCTGCAAGCTTTGTTAGCATGTTCATGGCAGCAGTCCATGGGTAAAAAACTCCGACACTCAGATTCAGCAGCAGAGCTCCCAGTCCTTCTGTCTCCAGGTGAGTGAGGTCTCATTTTCAAACTAGCTTACTCTCCACTGTTGACACTTTTACTCCGGTAACGACAGAATCTCAAGGCCATTACTAGCTAGTGCAATCCCTTGGACACAAATGTGCAAGATTTGCGTGTGCTCACCTCTTTCCATTGACTTTTGTATGTATTCGTGCTGCGTGAAAAATTCGCTTCACGTTTGGTCTGAATGCACTTTAAGAGTTGACAAATGAGTACATTTTTAGTTTGTTATGGTGAAGGTGGAATAAGCACATAGCAGCTCAGTGGAGCAGTGGTTAGCACTGTGGCAGCACAGTAAGAAGGTCACAGGTTCAATCCCACCCTTGACCACTGTGAGTTCGATTCCACCCCCTGACCATCAGTGACCCTTCTGTGTGGAGCTTGCATGTCCTCCCCATGTCTGCATGGGTTTTCTACGGGTACTCCGGTTTCTTCCCACAGGCAAAAGACATGCATGTTAGGTTAACTGGGATCAACTGGGGATTCTAAATTGTCCATAACTATGCATGTGAGAGTGAATGGTTGTCTGTCTCTCTGTGTTGGCCCTGCGATGGACTGGTGATCTGTCCAGGGTGTACCCTGCCGCTTGCCCAAAAGATGCTGGGATCGGCTCCAGCCCCCCGCGACCCAAAAAGGATTAAGCAGTAGAAAATAAATGGAATAAGCACATTTTCATTGTTTACTTTAGTGGTTTTAACTTGTATTTTTATGTAATTGGCCTGTTATATGTTTGATGTAGACTTATAATGTGCAGTACGCATTGTATCTACATTGTCATCCTTGTATTCAACATTCCAGGTTCTTGTGCGCGCCATTACTCAAGGGTCAATTAGAGGGGCCAACATGCTAACGAGTGTCTCTGTATTTTTTTATATATGTATATAATTTATGTAGTTTTTTTCCCTTTGATTGTGCTTGATTTTGTTTATTGTTGTGTGGTTGATTGTATATTTATGGCTTTAGTGCACTGTTAAACTGAATTGCCCTTTGGAATAAAGTTACCTGAAGTGAACTTCTTCCCATTTAATTTCTCCTGCATTTCTTCATATCTTCTGTTGTAGAATGTTGAATATATTTTTAACATTATTACCTCTGCCAAGGAGGTAATGTAACTGGGTGGCTTGTTTGTTGTTCTCAGACCCTATGTTCTTGCAATGTTTTAGCAGGATTACGCAAAATCTACTCCACAGATTTTAGCAAAAGTTTCACCAGAGGTGGCCCTTGGCCTAAAGATGAAGTCATTAGATTTTAGAGGTGATTCAAGAGTACATAACTCTGCCAAAGCCCCCGTTTGCTTGCTTGCAGGTGGATTAAACAAAAATTACTGGACAGATTTTGATCAAATTTTTCACTAGAGGTGGCCCTTGGGCTACAGAAGAGCCCATTAGATTTTGGAGATTATCCATGAGTGCATACCTCCACTAAGGCACTATGTTCTTGCAATGTTTCAGCAGGATTACACAAAAACTACTGGATGGATTATGATGGAACTTTCACCAAAGGTGGCCTTTAGGCTATGAATGAACCCCTTACATTTTGGAGGTTTTTCATGAGTGCATACCTCCACCAAGGCCATATCTTGCAATGTACGGTTGGACGGAGGTACAGAGGGACGAACACATGGACAAAGGGAGGGAGGGATGGACAAAGCCTTGTCAGAGGTATGCGCTCTTTGAGTGCCCTCTAGTTTCCCATTTTCATTTATCCGTCCATTGATGAGTCACAAGAATTGCTGCTTCTAATAGGCAACTGCCCAGTGTCACTAAACACACGTCATGATTCACAAGTGTGTCTGCATCCAGGTTGTGCTTAGTGTCAATTAGAAGTTTTGACAGCAATAGTAGCAGATCAGTGATAAATACTGTAACTTTTAAATCCTTCAGCTGTTCAAAGATCCAAAAGATGTCATCTTTTTCATGACATATTTTAGACAAGACAAAAAAGATAAAAATGATAAGTAGATTTCCTAAGTGTAGGCCAGATGTTCTCTCCCCCACAGAGCAGTAACTTATCTCTCCACTTAATGTTATGACCTGTGACAGTTCCTCTAAAGCCGTCTGTCCTCTGTATAGTCCAACCTGCATGCAAAATTAGACCGGCTGCATTGTTTCTGGCAGAGAGCCAACCTGCCACAAAACCCCATTTGGCCACTCACATGGTTTCATGTGGACAAGCACACCAAGCGAAACTAAACCATTACATAATGACAGATTACCAATACAGACCAGGATAACAGGTCAATAAGACAACAGGGTAAAGCAAAAAAAAAAAAAGGTCTTCACATAGTCTAAAAGTGGTGTAATAAAGGGGCTGACTGGGTGTTACTTGTACAAACGTGAGTTTCACCACACCAGTTACAGAGAGAAGAATTACAATAGTAATTTCTTGAAAACAGTGATTTGATTGCACCTGCATCCTGCATTTTTGACAGCTAACTCTGCTTCTATATGACAAAAGTATTGAACCACCGACACATTACTTTCATTGCACCCTATTCTAAATCCACAGGCATTAATGAAGAGTCGCTTCCTCTTTGCAGTCGTAACAGCTTCTACTGTTCTGCAAAGATTTTCTATAAGATTTTAGAGTGCATCTGAGGAAATGTTAGCCTATTCCTCCAAAAGAGGATCTGTGAGGTCAAACACTGATGTTGGACCAGTAGGCCTGGCTCACAATCTCCATTGCAGTTCATCCAAAGGTGTTGGATGGGGTTGAGGTCAGGACTCTGTGTTGGCCAGTCCAGTTCGTACACCACTAAACTCATCTAAACATTCCTTTATGGATCTTACTTTATGCACTGGGGTACAGTCATGCTGGAACAGAAAATGGTCCTCCCCAAAATGTTTCCTCAAAGTCGGTAGCATAGGTCTGAAATATCTTGGCAACCAGAAACCTTAAAATTTCACTTGAATGAAACACTTGAATTCAATGAGTAAGAGATAGGGCAAGCATTTTTGAACATATATTGTAAGTTTCAGATAACTCCCACCTTTTTACTCTCAGTCTGGTAGGTTTAATGTTTGCATATGAATTGTATTTTTGTAATTAGTTTTAATGTTGAAGAGGGTCAGCTAAATGCATGATTATAAATGTGTCTGTAGGAGGAGAATTACTATAAATGACAGCTGTGGGGGAGAAACATAAGTATTGCTTCATCATCAGATTTAGCAACTACATGGACATGCTTGACATGTTAGCCAAGTGCTGTAATGAAATACAGAGTAACTGAGTATCATTGTAGTCATTTTAATATGATTAGTATTTAGTTTAAACATCATATTTACAGCATGTATTTAAATATTGGTAAGCATGGCTATGTATTCACTGTATGTAATTATACAGTATGTCAAACAGTCCATATAATCAGAATCAGAATCAGAATCAGAATCAGGTTTATTGCCATTGTTCATGTGATACACAAACTAGGAATTTGTCTCGGTGCCATGCTGCAACATTAAAAACATAATGAGAAAAAGGGATAAACTAAAAAACTAAAGGACTAGAAACGTGCAATAAGTGTAGAAAAATAAGTAGTAATAAGTAATAATAATAATAATACTAGTAATAATGAGTAGTACTAGTCAAGGCAGTTTAAAAAATTAGCATGTAGCAGATAATGTGAAGTACCACATAGTGCAGTCAATAATGCAACAGAAAAACAGTGATGAATGACATGAGTCTGGTTGAGCTGCTGTACATAGTGCACGAGAGTCAAAAGTCACTTAGTGTTCAGCAGTCTGATGGCAGAGGGGAAAAAGCTGTTCATGTGCCGAGAGGTTTTAGTCCGAATGGACCGAAGCCTTCTACCTGAGGGGAGGGGGGCAAACAGCACGTGACCAGGATGTGAAGGATCGGCTATGATCCGGCCAGCACGCCTCCGGGTCCTGGAGATGTACAGGTCCTGGAGAGATGGGAGCTTGCAGCCTATCACCTTCTCAGCAGTGCGCACGACGCGCTGCAGCCTTAGTCTGTCCCTGGCAGTGGCTCCTGCGTACCACACAGTTATGGAGGAGGTGAGGATGGACTCGATGATGGCCGTGTAGAACTGCACTAACATCTTGGTGGGTAGCTTGAGCTTCCTCAGCTGCCGCAGAAAGAACATCCTCTGCTGGGCCTTTTTGATGAGGGAGCTGATGGTTGGCTCCCATTTGAGGTCTCGGGTGATGGTGGTGCCCAAGAAGCGGAAGGAATCTGCAAAGGTGATGGGAGAGCCTGTGATGGTGAGGGGGGGCAGGGGGGATGTGACTTTCCTGAAGTCCACAATCATCTCCGCTGTCTTCAGAGCATTCAGCTGCAGGTTGTTGTGGCTGCACCAGGACACCAGCTGGGCCACCTCTTCCCTGTAGGCGGACTCGTCACCGTTGGAGATGAGCCCGATGAGGGTGGTGTCGTCCGCAAACTTAATCAGCTTAACAGACTGGTGGGAGGAGGTGCAGGAGTTGGTATAAAGGGAGAAGAGTAGGGGGGAAAGTACACAGCCCTGGGGTGATCCAATGCTGATGCTAACAGAGTCTGAGACAGACTTCCCCAGCCGCACATGCTGTCTCCGGTCCGTCAGGAAGTCGGTGATCCACCTGCAGAGGGAGTCAGGCACGTTGAGCAGGGACAGCTTGTCCTGGAGCAGATCGGGGCGGATGGTGTTGAATGCGGAGCTGAAGTCCACAAACAGAATCCTGGCGTAGGTTCCCGGGGAGTCCAGGTGCTGCAGGATGGAGTGGAGGGCCAGGTTGACTGCGTCGTCCACAGACCTGTTAGCACGGTAGGCAAACTGCAGCGGGTCTAGGAGGGGTGTGGTGATGGACTTGAGGTGAGACAGGACCAGGCGCTCAAAGGACTTCATGACTACAGAGGTGAGCGCTACAGGTCTGTAGTCGTTAAGTCCAGTAATCCGTGGCTTCTTGGGGACAGGGATGATGGTGGAGGATTTGAGGCAGGTCGGCACGTGACATTGCTTAAGAGAGGTGTTAAAAATGTCTGTGAAGACAGGAGCCAGCTCTTTCGCACAGTGTCTCAGGGTGGAGGGAGACACACCGTCCGGCCCGGGGGCCTTGCGCGGGTTCAGTCTGGAGAACTGTCTGTGCACGTCCTGCTCACTGATGACAAGGGGAGGGGGGGGAGGAGGAGGAGGAGGAGGGGGGGACCGCTCTTGATGAATTAGGGGCTGAGGAGGCAGAGGAGCTGGGTGGAGTGGGTGAGTTGGACACAGCTGACGAGGTGTCAAAACGGGCATAGTGTTGGGACAGTCTTTGACAAAGGGCTTTGTCATCCTGACCTTTAGAAGCCTGAGGCCGATAGTTGGTGATTTGCCTCAGTCCTCTCCACACAGAAGCCGAGTCATTAGCAGTGAACTGCTGCTGGAGTCTCTCAGAATATACAGATTTAGCTCTCCTCAGCTCTCTGTTAAACCGATATTTGACCTCCCTGTAGCAGTCCCTGTCTCCACTTTTCAACGCTGCTTCCTTCTCCTTCCTGATCCGTCTGAGCTTAGCTGTGAACCAAGGCTTGTCATTAGAATATCTTATCCTGGTGCGCGATGGGAGAATGTGCTCTTCACAGAAGTTGATATATGAGTTCACAGTGTATGTGTACTCATTAAGATCATGTGTGGCTCTTTTAAACATGCCCCAGTCAGTTATTTCCATGCATGTGTTCAGTTTCTCTCCAGCTTCACTGGTCAATTTCTTTGTGGTGGTCACCACAGGTTTAGTGAGTTTCAGTCTCTGTCTGTATGTGGGGATGAGGTGAACCATCACGTGATCAGATAGTCCCAGCGCAGCGCGGGGAACAGCGCGATATGCGTCCTTTACTGAAGTATAACAGTGATCTAGCGTGTTATTTCCTCTGGTTGGACATTTAATACACTGTTTGTAGCGGGGGAGCTCGTGACTCAGATTGCTCTGGTTAAAATCGCCCACCACGATAACCAGGGAGTCTGGAAAGTTCCGCTCCGTAAGTTGGATGTGATCTGCGAGCACGCGCTGAGCTTCGCGCGTGTCCGCATCAGGAGGGGCGTACACAGCGACGAGAATGAATGAGGCAAACTCGCGCGGGGAATAGAATGGCTTGCAGTTAATGAAAAGAAATTCCAGGGCGGGAGAACAGTGTTTGGAAATCACCGTTACATCAGAGCACCAGCTGTTGTTAATATAGAAGCACACTCCTCCTCCGATAGACTTACCGGACAGCTCTGTGACGCGGTCAGCACGAATCAGCTGGAAACCCTCGAGGCTGATCGCGCTATCTGGAATGTTCTCATTAAGCCAGGTCTCAGAGAAGCAGATGACAGACGAGGAAGCGAGGTCCTTGAAACGCATCAGCAGTCTTAATTCTTCTACCTTGTTCAGGAGAGAATTGGCATTGGATAGAAATATGCCAGGCAAGGCTGTTCGCGAGCCTCTTTTTCGTAGCCGAGCGAGAATCCCTCCTCTCTTCCCTCTTTTCCGCCGTCTTGCTTTTTTGGCCAAACAATGGATCAGATCAACGGCAGGAGCTAAAAAAACTGGAAGAAGGTCCATGGGGGTGAGAGTCCTGATATTTAGTAGTTCTTCACGGGTGTATGAACCGGCAGATGCACAATCAGTGAACAAAAACAGACAAATTATAAAAATTAAAGGGCAGCGATACACCATGGCGGCCACTGTGGGCGCCATCTTGTTTTTTTTTTTTTTTTTTTTTTTGTTTTTTTTTTTTTATATACTGTACATTTGTGTTATTTAACCACATAAGAGCCGGTTTGAGGGTGAGGCCAAATGAAAGCTGTTACATATAGAGATTACATGAACCAATATCAGAATAACTAGTAAAGTAATTTATCAGGTATTGAATAGTTAATCATAAACGAAAATGAAGTATAGATTTGAAGAATTATTGCAGTCAAAATATTTTCATGTGTAAGCTCAAGAATGCTTTTTTCCCCTAAGTTAGAGTACAATCATTGTTTATCCATATGTGTTCCATGTAAAATCAGCAAAGTCACAGCAGATAAATGAAATGGAGAAAAGAATGTCTGTTTTTATCAGTAACGAGGATGTGAAAAGACGAATCAAAAAATAAAAATAGTTAAAAGTATGTACCTACACACTACCTTGGCATTTGCAAGTAAACATATCTGACACAGTTCCAACAAACATGCGAGCACACACACACACACACACACACACACACAAAATACACAGCAGGGTCCAACAGTCATGCCATGTTCAAGATAAGAGACTGGTGGGAAGCTGGACTTTGGTGCAACAACCATTCTGGATATCTTAAAGGAATATTTAACATACAAAAAATGCACTAAAGTGGACTCTCCATATTTTCCTTCTCCAAAACTGAATGCGACTTTTCAACAGAAGAGTATCTGTGTACAAATACTGAAATTACTTGTGCTACCAAAAGGTGTGTCGAAGATAGAGAGTGGACTGATTGGCCAAAGCAAACATGAACTGCCCTCAACTCCTCTCATCAACGCAGATCTACAACTCTGTTTTATGAAGTTGAGGATCCACTTGTTGTTACCTACTGCATTTCCTTTCATTATAGCCTAACCATTTAGGAGGACGGGGGGACAATAAGAACAGGGCATTTGTTCTAAAAGCTTTTGTCTGTTTCCAAAGAGCTCAAACCTGAGGCTTGCTCTCTAATCACACACCGCATGGTAGCAGGCTAATGAGTAGCTGCAGTGAGAAAATGGGCCAGAGCCTTCGACACTACAGAGACACAATGACCTTCCCTTCTTCACTTTAGCATTGCTGATTGGCTGACTGTGTTTTGACAGTAAAACACCTGGTTTCAGAGACGAGCAGGAAATTCTACATTTTAGCTGAGTACTTAGATATGATCAAGTGTACACCAACTGAGCAAATAGTGAAGCCCCATTCAAAAATACACCAAACTGAACAGGTGCATTTGGTAACCGGATAAGTCATCTGGAGTTATTGAAGTCCAGTGCACACAGAAACCTCC
Source organism: Pholidichthys leucotaenia (assembly GCA_020510985.1). Lineage (NCBI taxonomy): Eukaryota > Metazoa > Chordata > Actinopteri > Cichliformes > Pholidichthyidae > Pholidichthys > Pholidichthys leucotaenia. The sequence continues at coordinate 200,976,019 of CM035848.1, forward strand.
ATTAAGAGCTACATTAATTTATAAGAGCAAATAGAATAGATGGCTGCTGAGGGAAGTAAACCCCGTTCCACCATCATCTGTTTATAATACTACAACATACTGTACAACAGCACAACAAATAGTAAAACCAAAGTCAGGGTTATTGCTTTGTCACTTTTTTGCATGTTGCTCTACATGCTGCTTCCCTGTGCAAATGAGGAGACACACCTGCTGGTGACACAAACAAGACATTCAACAAGGCATCAGGCAACTCAAACACAAAAACACTGAAACATTTTCTGATTCATACCATTTTTGGTGTAGAAATTCATTTTTGAAAGAAGAGTGACGTCAGTTATGCTTTGAAGCTTTATTACACTAATAGCTTCCAAAAGAGGTAGCAAACCCTGCTGAGGGGTACAGGGTGAAATCAAGGAGTGGGAGAAATAATTTTTCCGATGCATATTGATGCGGACATGAACGATTCTGAATCGATGCACAGATGTCAAGATTCCGCTTATTAAATATTATTAAAAATGTAATTAATTTGGCCAGAACGAAAAAGTTGACGCCCAGACCTGCCCGGACTCTTTACAGTGTGACACAAAAGAAACAAAATGGTGAAGTGGAGTATATGATCGGCACCCTCTTCATTAAAAGCAAACGTATGGCAGTACTTTGGTTTTTATGAAGCCAAAGGGAAAAAAAGGCTTGGACAAGACCCACACTGCATGTAAGCTCTGTCAGACTAATATAAAATATTTTGGAAACACAGCAAACGTGAAATTATAACGCACATGTCCACCCGGTGGACGGCAAGAAAACCAGTTGGGGCTGACGACCAGAGGACTATTGAGCAAGCAATGTCAAAACTTCCACACAACTCAGAAAAATAGATAGATGTACTTCATAGATCCCAAACTGGGAAATTGAAGTGTAACAGCAGCATGACAGTAGACAACAAATGACAGAAACACACGCATGACAAAGAGATTACCCATGGAAAGTAAAACTAACACTACTATAAAAGCCTACAGTATCTCACAGAAGTGAGTACACCCCTCACATTTTTGTAAATATTTTATTATATCTTTTCATGGGACAACACTGAAGATATGACACTTTGATACAATGTAGTCAGTGTCATAGCAGTCTGTCAGGGGCAACAATGACTGTTTCATTTAGGTCTGATCAGATTCCTCCACACAGCTCTGTCCTTCACCTTCCGCTGCCAGGAACTCCTGACCTTGTTAACCCAGGTGATGTCCGAGCCAGTATGAGTTACCTTCTGACTGACCATTTCATGAAACTGCTTGCAAAGTGTGTGTACCGCTAGCTTTTGCTGAACTAGCGGCACATTCTTGACAGATAGCGGTATTATCAGTGGCAAGGACAGGCCAAGACAAACTGACTCCAGTATCTGTTGCAGTGACTGACCAGATGATAGGTTTGTTTATCTCTGCTTTTTCATGGGACAACACTGAAGATATGACACTTTGATACAATGTAAAGTAGTCAGTGTACAGCTTGTATAACAGTGTAAATTTGCTGTCCCCTCAAAATAACTCAACACACAGCATTAATGTCTAAACCGCTGGCAAACAAAAGTGAGTACACCCCTAAGTGAAAATATCTAAATTGTGACCAATTAGCTATTTTCCCTCCCCAGTGTCATATGACTTGTTAGTGTTACAAGGTCTCAGGTGTGGATGGGGAGCAGGTGTGTTAAATTTGGTGTTATCGCTCTCACACTCTCTCATACTGGTCACTGTAAGTTCAACATGGCACCTCATGGCAAAGAACTCTCTGAGGATCTGAAAAAAAAAAGAATTGTTGCTCTACATAAAGATGGCCTAGGCTATAAGAAGACTGCCAACACCCTGAAACTGAAGGGCAGCACAGTGGCCAAGACCATACAGTGGTTTAACAGGACAGGTTCCACTCAGAACAGGCCTCGCCATGGTTGACCAAAGAAGTTGAGTGCATGTGCCCAGCATTATATCCAGAGGCTGATGTATGAGTGCTGCCAGCATTGCTGCAGAGGTTGAAGGGGTGGGGGGCCAGCCTGTCAGTGCTCTGACCATACGCCACACACTGCATCAAATTGGTCTGCTTGACTGTTGTCCCAGAAGGAAGCCCCTTTTAAAGATGATGCACAAGAAAGCCTGCAAACAGTTTGCTGAAGACAAGCACATGGATTACTGGAGCCATGTCTTGTGGTCTGATGAGACCAAGATAAACTTATTTGATTCAGATGGTATCAAGCGTGTGTGGTGGCAACCAGGTGAGGAGTACAAAGACAAGTGTGTCTTGCCTCCAGTCAAGCATGGATGGTTTGGGGCTGCATGAGTGCTGCTGGCACTGGGGAGCTACAGTTCATTGAGGGAACTATGAATGCCAACATGTACTGTGACATACTGAAGCAGAGCATGATCCCCTCCCTTTGGAAACTGGGCCGCAGGGCAGTATTCCAACATGATAACGACCCCAAACACACCTCCAAGACAACCCCTGCCTTGCTAAAGAAACTGAGGGTAAAGGTGATGGACTGGCCAAGCATGCCTCCAGATCTAAACCCTATTGAGCATCTGTGGGGCATCTTCACACGGAAGGTGGAGGAGCGCAAGGTCTCTAACATCCACCAGCTCCGTGATGTCGTCATAGAGGCGTGGAAGAGGATTCCAGTGGCAACCTGTGAAGCTCTAGTGAACTCCCTTCCCAAGAGAGTTAAAGCGGTGCTGGAAAATAATGGTAGCCACATAAAATATTGACACTTTGGGCACAATTTGGACATTTTCACTTAGGGGTGTGCTCACTTTTGTTGCCAGTGGTTTAGACATTAATGGCTGTGTGTTGAGTTACTTTGAGGGGACGGCAAATTTACACTTTTATACAAGCTGTGCACTGACTACTTTACATTGTATCAAAGTGTCACATCTTCAGTGTTGTCCCATGAAAAGATACAATAAAATATTTACAAAAATGTGAGGGGTGTACTCACTTTTGTGAGATATTGTATATACATCATAGCAGAATAGATGGTGACCTGTATAAACACATGACTCATACCTGCTGCACAATGCAGGACTATCAGGAGCAGAGTGAAATGTGAGGTACCAGTTAGACTGTAAGGTGCAGTATGGCAGCATTGTTATGACCAGAATAAGATAAGATAAGATAAGATAAGCCTTTATTAGTCCCACAACGGGGAAATTCCAGGATTGCAACAGCACAGGGATAGCAACACTCAGAGCAACAATCAGAAGGCAAGAAAAAAACAAGCAAGCAAGAGCAGCTAATATACATATGTACGTATTACTATAAAATATATATATATACACACACACACAGACACACAGTGCAGAGCATTGTAGCTGGATGGAATAAATATATGAATATATGAACACACAGTGCAGAGCATTGTAGCTAGATGGAATAAATATGTAAATATATAAACACCCACAGTACGGAGCATTGCAGCTAGGTGGAATAAATATACAAGTATATAAACACACACAGTGCGGAGCAATGTAGCTAGATGGAATAATATGTAGATATATAAATATATAAACACACCCAGTGCTGAGCATTGTAGCTAGATGGAATAAATATGTAAATATATAAACACACACAGTGCAGAGCATTGTTGCTAGATGGAATGAAACAGCATAACCGTCTACTTAGTTATCCTACATGGTATGACTATGTGCCCATACATATTCTCACCCTCCATAGCGACCGGTATGTTCCTAGTTGTATGCCGGAGGGGACCATTGTGTAAGTCTATTGCATCTTTTGCATTCAAAAAACTATTAGTTTGTTACGTCTTTTTGCTATCTCTGCGAGCAGCCCTGCTTAGGTTGTACAGTCTGACAGCCGTTGGTAGGAAGGACCTACGAAACCTCTCGGTTGTGCACCTGGGATGATGTAGTCTGCTGCTAAATGAGCTCCTCAGTGCATTCAGTATGTCCTGCATAGGGTGGAACTCGGACTCCAGCAGAGATGACAGTTTAGCCACCGTCCTTCTCTCTCCTATCTCCTCCATCGGATCAAGGCGCTGCCCCAGGACAGAGCTAGCTTTCTTAATCAGTTTGTTCAGTCTCTTCCTATCGGCTGCAGTAATGCCACTGCCCCAGCAGACCACTCCAAAAGTGATGGCTGATGCCACCACCGTGTCATAGAATGACTTCAGCAGCGCCCCTTGTACACCAAAAGACCTGAGTCTCCTCAGCAGGAACAGCCTGCGCTGTCCCTTCTTGTAGAGTGCATCAGTATTGTGTGACCAGTCTAGTTTATTGTTCAGATGAATACCCAGGTACTTATAGGATGTCACCATCTCGATGTCTGTTCCCTGTATATTTACTGGTACTGTGAGGGGCTGCCCATGCCTGCGGCAGTCCACCACCAGCTCCTTAGTTTTCCTCGCGTTGATCTGGAGGCAGTTCCGATGGCACCAGTCCACGAAGTCCTGGATAAGCCCTCTGTACTCAGCTTCATCTCCATTGGAGATGAGGCCAACGATCGCAGAGTCATCAGAGAACTTCTGTAGATGGCAGTGTGTTGTGTTGTGTGAGAAGTCCGCAATACAACATCATAGTGAGTTATTGTACAGTGAAATGGCATGCGGCAGGAAAGATTTCCTGTACCTGGCCATTTGACAGCGAAGCTGTAGTAGTCTACTAGAGAAAGTGCTCCGCTGTCTGTTCAGTGTGTGGTGGAGGGGGTGATCAGGATTGTCCATGATGGATTGCAGTTTATTTAGTGTTCTCCTCTCCACCACTGTCTCAAAGGTCTCCGGTCTGAGACCAATTACAGAGCCAGCCCTCTTGATAATCTTGTCAAGTCTGATGGTGTCGCTGGCCCTGATACTGCTACCCCAACAGACAGCAGCAAAGAAGATGGCGCTGGCGACAATGGTCTGGTAGAAAAGCTCCAGCATCCTGCTGCACACATTGAAGGATCTCATCTTCCTCAGGAAGTAGAGTCTGCTCATCCCCTTCTTGTGCGCAGCATCGGTGTTGGATCTCCGGTCCAGCCCATTGCTGATCCTGACACCCCGATATTTGTAGTCCTCAACCACCCCCACATCCACCCCCCTAATCTGCAATGGCTGTGAAGGTGTCCTCTTCTTCCTGAAGTCAATCACCATCTCTCTGGTCTTGCTGGAGTTCAGCCTCAGGTGATTTTGCTCTGTCAACTCCACAAATCTGTCTATCAGTGTCCTGTACTCCCCCTCCTCTCCTCCTCTTATACACCCCACAACAGCTGAGTCATCAGAGAATTTCTGCAGGTGGCATGACTCAGTGTTGTACTGAAAGTCAGTGGTGTATAAGGTGAAGAGAAAAGGAGAAATCACAGTCCCCTGTGGAGCTACCGTATCACCAACCACCACGACCAACAAGACACTGCCCAGCCGAACAAACTGTGGCCTGCCTGTCAGGTAGTTAGTAATCCAAGAGATCATAGAGCTGTCAACCCCCATCACTCGCAGCTTCTCACCAAGCAGCAGTGGCTAGATGGTATTAAAGGCACTGGAAAAATCAAAAAATGTGATTCTCACCGTGTCTCCTCCGCCATCCTGGTGCAGATGGGCTCGTTGCAGCAGATAGATGACAGCGTCTTCAATTCCTAAATGGGGCTGATATGCAAACTACAGAGGGTCCAGCCACGTCTTCACGTGCGGTCTCAGGTGGGCTAAGACCAGTCTCTCCAGGACCTACATCACATGAGATGTGAGGGCAACTAGTCGATAGTCATTCAGGTCTGATGGAGATGACTTCTTGGGGACAGGAACCAGGCAGGATGTCTTCCACAGCACCGGTACTCTCTCCAGACTCAGGCTCAGGTTGTACAGGTGTTTCAGTACCGGAGCTAGCTGGCTGGCACAGGTCCTCAGGATCCTGGCGGAGATGCCATCAGGGCCCGCCGTCTTCCGCTGACGGAGTCTCTCCAGCTGTTTCTTAACCTGGTCTGTCGTCACAGTGATGTGAGGGAGGGGCTTGGTGTCCCACAAGGAGGAGGAGGGGGTGAGGGAGGAGATAGAGAGAGGTGCTGCAAAGGAGGGTGGGGGGGACGGGTGTGTGAGGGTCTGGCTGTGTTGTGGGGGTGACAGACTGTGAGTTGAACCTATTAAAAAACAGATTCAGTTCATCTGCTCTCTCCTGGCTCACAGATGTCTGCCTGACTCTCCCCTTGCACCCGGTTATTTGTTTCATTCCCACTCACACATCTTTAGCGTTGGCAAGGGCAAAGGCATGGTAAGCATGGCAAGGGCATGTTTGCTTTAGCGAGGGCAAAGCAAATTACAAAATCTATTGCTGCTTTTATTGTCAAGGACTTACACACGTATTCCGTCATCGAGGGCCAGGGCTTTTGCCCTATGATGTGAGGTACAACGTCCCATCACTAAGATTTCTTACAGACACAGCCATTCCCACTCTTTACAATGAGACCAAAGCTGAAGTCATGCAATCTCTAAAGACAGAGGGTCAGACTGCTATCACGTGCGATGCGTGGACATCCATTGCCACCAAATCATTTATAACGGTAACTGCACAGTTTTTGTATAAAAGGTAAATGTGATTTTGATACAGCAAAATATTGTGGGTTTTTGGACTGAAAGACTCAGTTACTTATTGCCTATAACAGGAGAACTTTCATTAGAAGTTTAACCTTTCTGTTAGAAATTCTGAGTATTTTTGACTGAAGGACTCAGTTACTTGTTGCACATAATAGAATGTTTGTTGTAAGTCTTAAAATTCAGGATACTCTGAAGTCTGTGTTATAGCAGCAAATGTGCTGCTACATTTGTGCTTTTCATGTTGGGTTTTTGAAACATTAAAAGATATTGGAAGTAAATTCATGGGCCACTGCAAATGCTTTTCAAGAAAGAAGTTGTCACACAGTGGGGGAAGCAAAATCCTGAATAGAAAAAAGATGCATTGAGAATTGTAATCAGTTTGAATTGTTGGGTGTCTAAAGATTCCCACCCCTAGTTAAATCCTGATTAGCATTTGGAGAAGACAAAAAAGGAACTGATATATTTAAAAAAAAAGTTATATATATAAAAACAAGAGTGAAGATCCAACAGTGAACTTTCAGGATTGCCAGACACCAATACAACATTCTGAGAGAAAGATAGAGAGAGTTTTGTAAGGGGAGAACAGTGTTTCCTCTGGCTTAAAGACCTTGGCGCGGTGGCAACATATTTCCCCCAGTTTAAACATACCGGAATATGTTAATTTTATACTATTTATTTCTTTTTAAAATTTTAAACAGTAACGTTGCATATGGAACTTACCATCTGAAGTATTGTACAACCGAGGCTTGAATATTGGGCCAGTTGGGGTCCACCCAGACATCCTGTATTTAGACTTTTTAGTGGTGTTATCCTTCTCTCCTTCCGCTGCCTGAACACTTCCCTCTCCTTGGCTCCTCTCTTCTGTCTCATCTTGCCCTCTCTGAGCTCTGTCTAATTCAGGTTAGAAAATATCAAGTGTCATGTTTTGTCCTGCAGGATTTTTTGTCATGGTTTACATAAATGACAAAAATATGTGTATTTTTTGTATTTTTATTCTATCCATCCATCCATCCATCTTCTACCGCTTTTCCGGAGGTCCGGGTCGCGGAGGCAGCAGTTCAAGCAGAGAAGCCCAGACTTCCCTCTCCCCAGCCACCTGCTCCAGCTCTTCAGAGGGGATACCAAGGCGTTCCCAGACTAGCTGGGAGACATAGTCTCTCCACCGAGTCCTGGGTCTGCCCCGGGGTCTCCTCCCAGTGGGACGTGCCTGAAACACCTCAAGTGGGAGGCGTCCAGGAGGCATCCTAATCAGATGCCCATACCACCTCAACTGACTCCTTTCAATGTGGAGGAGCAGCGGTTCTACTCTGAGCCTCTCCCGGATGACTGAGCTCCTCACCCTATCTCTGAGGGTGAGTCCAGCAATCCTACGGAGAAAGCTCATTTCAGCCGCTTGTATCCGCGATCTCGTTCTTTCGGTCATTACCCAAAGCTCGTGACCATAGGTGAGAGTAGGAACGTAGATTGACTGGTAAATCGACAGCTTTGCCTTAGAACTAAGCTCCCTCTTCACCACAACAGACCGGTACAACGTCCGCATCACTGCAGATGCTGCTCCAATCCGTCTGTCGATCTCTCGCTCCATTTTCCCCTCACTCGTGAACAAGACCCCAAGATACTTAAACTCCTCCACTTGGGGCAGGAGCCTGTCCCCAACCCGGAGAGGACAATCCACCTTTTTCCGGCTGAGGACCATGGACTCGGACTTGGAGGTGCTGATTCTCATCCCAGCCGCTTCACACTCAGCGGCAAACCGTCCCAGCAAGAGCTGTAGGTCATTGCTGGATGAAGCCAACAGGACAACATCATCTGCAAACAACAGAGATGAGATCCTGTGGTCACCAAGCATGACACCCTCCATTCCCTGGCTGCGCCTAGAAATCCTGTCCATAAAAATTATGAACAGGACCGGTGACAAAGGGCAGCCCTGGCGGAGTCCAACTCTCACTGGGAATGACTCCGACCGAGTGTTGGCAATGCGAACTAAACTCTCACAACGGTCGTACAGAGACCGAATAGCTCGTAACAACAAGCCCGATACCCCATACTCCCGAAGCACCCCCCACAAAAATCCACGAGGGACGCGGTCAAATGCCTTCTCCAAGTCCACAAAACACATGTAAACTGGTTGGGCAAACTCCCACGAACCCTCAAGAATTCTCGAGAGGGTAAAGAGCTGATCCGATGTGCCACGGCCAGGACGAAAACCACATTGCTCCTCCTGAATCCGAGGTTCGACCAACGGCCGGACTCTCCTCTCCAGTACCTTGGCATAGACCTTCCCAGGGAGGCTGAGGAGTGTGATCCCTCTAAAGTTGGAGCACACCCTCCGGTCCCCTTTTTTGAAGAGAGGAACCACCACCCCGGTTTGCCATGCCAAAGGCACTGCCCCCGACCTCCACGCAATGTTGCAGAGGCGTGTCAACCATGACAACCCAACAACATCCAGGGCCTTGAGGTACTCGGGGCGAATCTCGTCCACCCCCGGGGCCCGGCCACCAAGGAGATTTTTAACCACCTTGGCGACCTCAGCCCCTGTGATAGGCGAGTCATCCCCCTCGTCCCCAAACCCTGCTTCCTCTGTGGAAGGCGTATCAGTGGGATTGAGGAGATCCTCGAAGTATTCCTTCCACCGCCCGACGATATCCCCAGTTGAAGTCAACAGTGTCCCATCCGCACCATACACAGTGTGGACGGGGAGCTGCTTTCCCCTCCTGAGCCGCCGAACAGTTTGCCAGAATCTCTTTGAAGCCGACCGAAAGTCTTGTTCCATGGCCTCACCGAACTCCTCCCATACCCGGGTTTTTGCTTCAGCAACCACCCGAGCTGCACTCCGCTTGGCCTGCCGGTACACCTCAGCTGCTTCGGGAGTCCCACAAGCCAACCAAGCTTGATAGGACTCCTTCTTCAGCTTAATGGCCCCCCTCACCACTGGTGTCCACCACTTGGTTCGGGGGTTGCCACCACGAGATGCACCGACCACCTTGCGGCCGCAGCTCTGGGCTGCCGCTTCAACAACAGAGGTGGAGAACATGGCCCATTCAGACTCCATGTCTCCAGACTCCCTCGGAATGTGGTTGAAGTTCTTCCGGAGGTGGGAGTTGAAGACCTCCCGGACAGGGGCCTCAGCCAGACGCTCCCAGCACACCCTCACTATACGTTTGGGTCTACCAGGTCTGAATGGCTTCCTCCCCTGCCATCGGATCCAACTCACCACCAGGTGGTGATCAGTTGACAGCTCTGCACCTCTCTTTACTCGGGTGTCCAAGACATACGGTCGCAGGTCTGATGATACGATAACAAAATCGATCATCGACCTGCGGCCTAGGGTGTCCTGGTGCCAGGTGCACATATGGACACCCTTATGCTTGAACATGGTGTTCGTTATAGACAGACTGTGGTTAGCACAGAAGTCCAATAACTGAACACCACTCGGGTTCAGATCGGGCAGGCCGTTCCTCCCAATCACCCCCCTCCAGGTTTCACTGTCGTTGCCCACGTGCGCATTGAAGTCCCCCAGTAGGACAATGGAGTCTCCAGGAGGAGCACCCTCCAGCACCCCAGTCACAGACTCCAAAAAGGGTGGGTACTCTGAAACATCATTTGGTGCATAGGCACAAATGATGGTCAGGACCCGTTTCCCAACCCGAAGGCGCAGGGAAGCAACCCTTTCGTCCACCGGGGAAAACTCCAATATAGAGGCAGCAAGGTGGGGCGATACAAGAATACCTACCCCTGCTCGTCGCCTCTCGCCCGGGGCAACTCCAGAAAAGGCCAAGCTCCAGCCCCTCTCCAGGAGACTGGTTCCGGAACCGGAGCTGTGTGTTGAGGTGAGGCCGACTATATCTAGCCGGTATCGCTCAATCTCGTACACCAGCTCAGGCTCCTTCCCCACCAGAGAGGTGACATTCCACGTACCAAAAGCCAGTTTAGAAAGCTTGGGATCAGTCCGCCAAGGTCTCCGCCTTTGACTGCCACCTAATCCACATAGCACCGGACTTCCATGATCCCTCCTGCAGGTGGTGAACCTACTGGAGGGCGGACCCATGTAACTCCTTCGGGCTGAGCCCGGCCGGGTCCCATGGGTGGAAACCCGGCCACCAGACGCTAGCCTTCGAGCCCCTCCCCCAGGCCTGGCTCCAGGGTGGGGCCCCGGTAACCCCATACCGGGCGGGGTACACTGAATCCTTGATATACAATTTATCATGAGAGTCTGTTGGATCGTTCTTCGTCTGGCCCTTCACCCAGGACCAGTTTGTCTTGGGAGACCCTATCAGAGGCAAATTGCCCCGGACAACATAGCTCCTGGGATCACTGGGGCACGCAAACCCCCCCACCACGATAAGGTGACGATCCATGAGGGGGATTTTTTATTCTAGTGTTTCTTTTTTCCATTGAGAGAGTAGGGAAGGGAAAGGAACATTCATAATAGCAATGTACTCAAGCATACTTAAATTATATGATCAGGTGGGTATAGTAACCAGAAATTCTACTCATGTAAAAGCAGTGCTTTGAAATTAATAATTAAAAGTAGGCAACCAAAAATTTCTAATTGAGTTAAGGGTACAAAGAGCACCCACTTAAAACCTTGAGTAATGACTTCAGTCTTGAAGGTTTGAGGTTTTTTTCAAAAATTTATAACGATTTTCTTATAGTTTTCTTCTTTTCTCTGTAAATCTATCTACAGTTGAAACCATGTTCCTCAAACTTGTAATTTCCTCAACATAATTTACATTTTTGACCACCATTTTGCAGTCAGAACAGAACAATAATTTAACTCTGATTACAAAGAAAAAATATTAATAAAATTGTATTTAATGAAATAAATTAACTTAAATGACCAAGGATGCTGTTATTTCTGTTATAATATTTCTTTATATTTATAGTTTTGGGGTTTTTTTGTTTTTTTAGAAATCTCACCACCCAGACAGCAGGAAAAACCTCTCTTATTTTGAAATCAAATGTTGGCACATTTAGTTTGTCTGAAGGCTGCTGAAAGATTAAAGCCATTGACTTTGTGAATTTCGGTCATCTTAACCTGCCAGGTACATAATAGGGAACTGTAGCGGACTCTTTTCACCACCGGTCTCCTAGTATCACAATATCTGGCTGGGAAGCGCCTACAATTTGACTCTTTTTTTTAATTCAATGGTAGAAAATACACACAAATTACAAATATGCTAATAATACAAGTAAATACCTCCTAATTTGGCTAGTTGGTTTAAAAAAATATTTTAAAAAAATGCACACATTTATTTATTTTCCATCAGGTGCGTCAGGGAGCCCTTTGGGTCCTTCGCTCCCTGACAGCTCGGGCACTCGGCAGCTCGGGTGTTTCACACACATACACATCCACACCTCATTCATTCCCATTAACACGTTTTGGGGTTTTGTTCAATACAACGCACAAATCCACTCCTGCACATAAGTTTTTCATTCACTAAGTGGCTCCTGGCCACTTAGTGCAGACATAAATGGCTGGTCGTTTAGCAACGGCCATTATAGCTGTGCGCTCAGGCTTCTCATCAGGCACCTCTCTAGGCAGCCACTGAAGGACCTCAGTTTAGAGCTAGCGTTTTTAGCTGTTGCTTTGTCACTGCCGCTGAAGAATAAAAACGGCACGCCTGCTCGTGCAAGAAAAGAGAGAAATTGCCAGTCTCGTAATTTAATATTGTAGTGGCTGGTGAAATATAAGATAAGTCTTTATTAGTCCCACAATGGGGAAATTCCAGGATTGCAACAGCACAGGGATAGCAACACTCAGAGCAACAATCAAGAAGACAAGAAAACAAGGGCAGCGAATATACATACAGTATGTACATATAAATATATAAACACACAGTGCGGAGCATTGTAGCTAGATGGAGTAAATATATAAATATATATACACACAGTGCGGAGCATTGTAGCTAGATGGAATAAACAGCATAACTGTCTGCTTAGTTATCCTACATAGTATGAATATGTACCCATACATATTGTCACCCTCCGTAGCGACCAATATTGTCCTAGTTGTATACTGGAGGGGACCATTGTGTAAGTCTATTGCATCTTTTGCATTCAATACTATTAGGTCGTCACGTTTTTTTTGCTATCTCTGCGAGCAGCCCTGCTTAGGTTATACAGTCTGACAGCCGTAGGTAGGAAGGACCTGCGAAACCTCTCAGTTGCTCACCTAGGGTGATGTAGTCTGCTGCTAAATGAGCTCCTCAGTGCGTTCAGTATGTCCTGCATAGGGTGGGACTTGGACTCCAGCAGAGATGACAGTTTAGCCACCATCCTTCTCTCTCCTATCTCCTCCACTGGGTCAAGGCGCTGCCCCAGGACAGAGCTAGCTTTCTTGATTAGTATATATCACATAATATATCCTCAGCAATTCATCAGTCCCCCTGCCTTTCCCTTCATATGAAGCCGGCTGCATTTGAATTCTAACCACCTCTTAGCTAAGCGACTCTTCCATAATGGATCCTGTTTCTAGCGGGTTAAAACCATGATAAACGCCAGTGCTTATACACCTCTTATGATTTTTTCCGCATTTAAAGTACTTTAATAAACTCATGTTTCTGTCGGACAGTCACACATAGCGAGACGCTGTTTGCTGACTGACTGGAAAACTCATGTGAGCGGGGCGCTTCTAAATTCCGTGCGGATGATGGCCACGCACGATGTTCGTGTGCGCGCTTGCGGAAAGTCATTGCTTCATATATTTTTATTAATAAAATCATATCGGCTTGGCGGGGCGGTAGGATTTCTGGCGAGGCAGGCCGCCATGGAGAAATGTTACCAAAGGAAACCCTGGAGAAAAAGATGGTGCTCATCAAGGAGAAAATATGCAACCAAGCACCTGACTGTTTGTGTAATAGAAACTAATGAAAGAAGACAAGAATGTGTTGGAGAAGGATGAGCGAGGGTAACAAAAATGGAAATGAGAAATTATGTCTATATACTAAATTGGACACAACAGCTAACAGCAGCTCGGAGTAGCCCCATCTCTCTCATATTCATCAGTAACACGATGTCCGTTGGCTGACCTTGATGTTTTGACCCCAAAACCACAACCACTAATGAGGGTCTCTGGGTCAACCTGTGTATCAAGTTTGGTGACCCTAGCTTCACTGGTTCTAGAGTGAGAGAGTAGATGACCTTGTGATCCTTTGATCTCAATTTTTACAAAGCTCGTGCTAATAGTAATAACATAATGGTCATAAATGTTAAAAAATTATGAGGCCATGTAACCTTTATCCTTGACCTTCAAACCCAAACCCAGGTCAGATCCAGAGCACTTCCAGAACAACCACTGTTGTAAGTTTGGTTATCCTAGCACTAATGCCAACAACATAATAATCACAGGGGTCACAGAAGTCAGTTGTTTGGCCACAGTGATTCTGGTCTGACTGGACTGGGTGGGGCCAACTCCCATGGCTTTGGCCCACTTGAGACAAAATGGATTTCAACTGTGGCTTTGTTTCTCATTTATGCACACATAGAAATACAGTGGTGTGAAAAAGCGCTTGCCCCCTTCCTGATTTCTAATTTTTTTTGTATGTTTGTCACACTTAGACAGACTTAGTCAGACTGCCTTCTATCATTTGCGTAATATTGCCAAGATTAGGAGCATCTTGTCTCAGAGTGATGCTGAGAAACTGATCCACGCTTTTGTTAGCTCGAGATTAGATTATTGTAATTCTTTATTATCAGGCTGTCCTAAAACATCTTTAAAAAGTCTTCAGCTGATCCAAAATGCTGCAGCAAGAGTTTTAACAGGTACTAGAAAGAGAGATCTTATCTCTCCGGTTCTGGCCTCCCTTCATTGGCTTCCCATAGAGTTTAAAATTAAGTTTAAAATCCTTCTTCTTACTTACAAAGCTCTAAACAATCAGGCTCCTTTTTATTTAAAAGATCTGATACTACCGTATTATCCTAACAGAGCACTACGCTCCCAAAATGCAGGATTACTTGTAATACCTAGAATCTCCAAAAGTACAATGGGAGGCAGAGCCTTCAGTTATCAAGCTCCTCTCCTGTGGAATCAGCTGCCAATCTGGATTCGGGAGTCAGACTCGATCTCTGTTTTTAAGAATAGGGCTAAAACCTACCTTTTTGATATAGCCTACAATTAGGGAGGGATCATGTGTTTCTGAACCCTCCCTTAGTTATGCTGCTAATAGGTTTAGTCAGCTGGGGGACTTCCAGTAATGCACTGGGCCTCACTCCTTTCCTCACTCTCTATGAAATATTTTTTTTTGCTGGTCATTAACATCTGTTTGTTCTCTCCCATAGATTGAGACCCCATCGTGCTGTTTGCTCTCTACATGTCTGTTCTTTTCTTCTTCTCTATCCCCTCACCCCCCAGCCAGTCGCAGCAGATGACTGCCCCTCCCTGAGCCTGGTTCTGCTGGAGGTTTCTTCCTGTTAAAAGGGAGTTTTTCCTCTCCACCGCCGCCAAGTGCTTGCTCACAGGGGATCGCCTGATTGCTGGGGTCTTTCTGCAACTGTGGGGGTCCCCCCTACAGTTGATAGTGCTATGAGATGACTGTTGTTGTGAAATGGCGCTATATAAATAAAGTTGAATTGAATTGAATTGAACTTAAATGTTTTGGATCATCAAACAAATTTAAATATTAGACAAAGATAACACAAGTAAACACAAAATTCAGTTTTTAAATGAAGGTGTTTATTATTAAGGGTAAAAAAAATCCAAACCTACATGGCCCTGTGTGAAAAAGTGATTCTCCCCCCTGTTAAAAGATGAATTAACTGTGGTTTATCACATCTTTGGAAAGATGAGTTCAATTTCTCGAGACACACCCAGGCCTGATTACTGCCACATCTGTTCTCAATCAAGAAATCACTGAAATAGGACCTGCCTGACAAAGTGAAATACACCAAAAGATCCTCAAAAGCTAGACATCATGCTGCAATCCAAAGAAATTCAGGAACAAATGAGAAAAAGTAATTGAGATCTATCAGTCTGGAAAAGGTTATAAAGCCATTTCTAAAGCTTTGGGACTCCAGCAAACCACAGTGACTGCCATTACCCACAAATGGTGAAAACATGGAACAGTGGTGACCCTTCCCAGGAGTGGCCAGCCAAGAAAAATTACCCCAAGAGCACAGTGACAACTCATCCAAGAGGTCATCAAAGACCCCATAACAACATCAAAAGAACTGCAGGCCTCACTTGCCTCAGATAAGGCCAGTGTTCATGACTCCACCATAAGAAAGAGACTGGCCAAAAATGGCCTACATGACGGAGTTCCAAGACGAAAACCACTGCTGAGCAAAAAGAACTTATGGCCCTTTTCCACTAGCCCAGCACACCTCGCCACGTCTCGATTCACTTCGACATGGTTCGGCTCAGTTGTGTCTCCATTACAACCGTGTTAAGCTGGGGTGGGTGGGATTTCTATAACAGCGAGGCGGCGCCACACTCCCGTGACATAAAACACGTGACCCAAGCAAAACATAACACATGCATCATGGCGGCTGTACAAGGCGACTCCTCGGTCTGTGGCTTTTTTCACCGTAAATGCCAAAAAGGACCACCAGACATGGGTACAGGCAGCAAGATGAAACACTCTGGAATAGTTCTGCAGCTTCTGGGAGAGCCAAAGAAGTGAGGATACAAACTAGGTCATATATGACGGTAAGCTAATGTTGCTAATGCTAGTTTGCTATAAGTACGTCGTACTACACTGTAATGTCTGCAAGTTTTCGCTGTTAGGTACTAAAATATGTATGCTGTGTGTGTTTCAGATGGCTCTGTTGTGGGGAAATTACCGCTTCAAACGGTCGGTCTGGGCATTCAGCACAGCCTGTCACTGATGTCAACAGCCTGTCACTGATGTCAACACAGCTTCACAAACGATCAGTGGTTATAGAGCTTAAGAATGTCTGTAGAAACATTTATTTCCTGTGCAACAAATTGCTCTGATCTGCGTGAAAATCATGGAGAGACTGTTGAGACATCATGGACATACCTGCTTCTGCAGCACTGAGTCTGAGGTGGTGTCATAGCAAAAAATAATCAGCTGACACAACTTGATCGCCATGTTAATAACTATATTAGCCACAAAATATATATTCAAAAAGTAAACAGTACTGAGTTACGTATAATAAGATATATTTGACAGTTATGATACATTTTAGGCCAAAACAAACTTGATCTAGGATTAAAAGCAATTAAAATAATGCAGTCACAAGGTTACATGGAAAATACTTGATTTACTAGATAAATGTACTGTAGAAATATATATTCTCTGCATCAGCAATGTACTAGACATGCATTCATGTAGTATTGCACTGGGAATTGCACTGACAATAAACCTCTGAAGTTTTTGCAGATGTCTTTTTTTTTTTATATGTGAAGGTTACCACCATGTGGCACAAATTAAATACTGAAAGATTGGAAAAGCTGTCTTAGAATAATCCAGCAGTTTGAGAAATCACTTTTGGTTTGGTGTAAGTCTGTCAACAGAATTATGAACCATAAAGCAGTTTGTGTTAAAATGTTAAATCCCATTAAACCTAATCTGGGGTCTTCCAATCATGTGTCATGGGGGGGCCAAGACCCTGCAGGTTCTCTATTCTACCCAGTCTCTTCAGCAGGTGTTCTCACTGATCAGTCAGTGGAAGAAGTTCAGTGGAATCTGCTGCTGAAGACACTGGTTGGAGGTAAAGCCTGCAGGGTCTTGGCCCTCCATGGCACATGATTAGACACCCCCGCCCAAACCCATTATGATGAAGAGCAGATGCTAATATGACCCAGAATTCCTCCATATACTGGTACTGTCACTAAAGTATGCAGGGTCTTCTGCGGTGGCACATCCAACAATACAGTCTTCAGTTAATAAAATAATTGTTTTGGTTACTTTTTTCTTAAAAATGAGCCATTATTTTCAAGGTCACCGATAAATCCTTTGTACAGTTGACTCTTTTCCCACCGGTGTCTTAACAGACAAAATAGAAAATCATGATGCAAACACATAAGTCACTAAATTGTTTATTACAATCAGCAGCAAATTCCAGATTATTCAGAATGTGCAAAATTCAAACTCTAAACTGGAATGGGTCACACACGCCAGCGACGCTGCCTCACTGAGAAGCAACTGGATCGGCCCCTCGTACTGGTCCTGGTTCAGCAGATCTTCAGCCTGCATCTCTGTAAATAGTGAGGCAAGGTCCAGTTGGGGTGGACAATTTCCCTCTTGCCTAGACAAAAGACAAATGGGTGGTGGTTAATTAAAGCAAGTGTAAAACATATTTGGGAAATACACTTGTTGCTAAAAGCCAGTGGTGGAATGTGAATTAATGAATGAATCTTTATTTTGGATTGATTAAAAGTAAAGATTAAAAGAAAATAGAATAATATAACAAAGGGGAAAAAATCTAACAAGGTCAAATTAAACAATAACTCCTCTGTTTATACAGTTCAACATAGGTTATCTGAAATGGGTGATGGCTGAAGCTGCAGCTTATATTGCCCACCCATATTCCATCCAAGAATTCAAAAGAAAAACAAAACAGGAGGGATTATAATTTGAATGTGACAATAAAGTACTTCATTGTTGTATTTAACCACAATTTTCATGTAGCTGCGCTTCAGTAGATTTTACAAGGGCTGGGTTACATTTAAAATCATCTGTTTTTACTGTGGCCTCAGCAATCAGAATGAATTAATACATTCACTTGAATGGAATCTAGTACTTTAACTGAGGGTATGCATCACCGAGTATGGAGTCGCTCAGTCAAAATATGAAGTTTTTATCAATAAAAGTTTGTCTTGTCTGTAAAAGTGTCTCTTCTTGCCCTAGCTACAAGTGTGGGCGGTGTTTTGTACTTGCATTGCTAAAATATAAAAGGAAGCACTACAATGGGTCTCAAATATATGTAATGTGTCCTGTTACTGCATGAGTTTATTGATGATAGACTATAAACTACACATATAAAGTAAATTATATTGATGACTGAACATCTCACATTCGCCAAATCATACAGTTATGAACATAACTCACAAAGGATCACACAAGTGATCTGACAAAAAAATAAATACATTAACAAGCGGTTTATTTTACAGTTGATGTGCCAGTCATTTTCAATTATTCTGTAATTAATATTCACACAATCAAATAAATCTCAGTTCAGTCCCTTTTATATTAAGTGGAAATTGTGCTACTTTGGTTTTGACACTTTACCTATAAAAGCAAAGGATTTCAGTACGTTCCACAGTGGCGAGGTCCGTTGTGGGGTGGCTGCTTTCCTCTTGCCTAGATGAACGACTGAAATGGATGGTGGTTAGGTTCAAGCAAGTTCAACACATATACAGGCACATCTCAAAAATTAGAATACCATGAAAAACATTCAATATTTTTGTCACTCATTTCAGAAAGTGAAACCCATATATAGATTCATTACAGGGACAGTGATATATTGCAAGTGTTTATTTTAATATTGATGATTACAGCTACAGCCCATATTAACCAACACCTCAGCGGCTAACATTTATATTTAAAAACTATTTTTTAAAGTTAATTTTATGTAATATTCTAATTTTTTGCCAAATTGAATTTGGGGTTTTCAGGGGCTGTAAGCCGTAATCATCAAAATTAAAATAAATAAACGCTTGAAATATATCACTGTCTGTGTAATGAATCTATATAATATACGGATTTCTCCTTTCTGAAATGAGTGACAAAAAATATTGAAGTTTTTCATGACATTCTAATTTTTGGAGATGTACCTGTATTAGGGAAATACACCTGTGAAAGTCAGTGGTGGGATGTGACAAAAATGCTTCGTTTCCCTGACAAGCACTGCAGGATCCACAGAATAGGTGTGTGGGTCTATTCTGACGCTTTAGAAAATTATATGAATGACTTTATAAATCACTGGTTTGAAAAAGCAATTTTAATATGACGAGATTTTGGCTCCTGTGGTCCATTTCACCAGTATGCACAATATAAACACTGAGGGAGGCTAACCCCTGGCATGTGGAAACACATTCTAGCATTAAACTGCACACAATTTAATGCGCAGCACCAAAGTGAAATACGTACACAAATCAGGACTTTAACCAGGATTAACATAGTTCATCGTTTTGCTCTCACAAGCGAATACTTAGGAGAAAACAAGCGCGAATCAGCAGTTGGTACTAGCTAGCTACTAGCTAAAACTCGTTAGCCAGCACAGAACGGCGCTGTATGGCTCAAAAAAAGTGAGCTTACCACCAACAGGATAAATAAACGAACAGATGCACATTATTACATATCACTCACCATCGATGGTTCTCTCACGTTCGTCTTCAGCTTGTCCGTAGTCCGGTTCTATGCTGGGCTGCATCTGTATCGGTGCGGGTCGCTCCTCACTTTGGATCTGCCACCAAGCAGAGAAAACTCCGCACCTCTTCATTGGACCACGGTGTAGAGTTCCGCAAAACCTACAACGCTGTCTGTATTAATATCGTATTTACTCCATGACCGAGTTAGTCCGTGAAATATTGCAAATGGCGGTCATGTAGATTCATCAGAAGACGGTCGCTTTCATGACGTTACGACCTGACCAATCAGCGGCGACCAGGCTGTTGACGTCACATCTCGGCACGACTCAGCACGGTTGTACCCTGCCCTCAAGCAGGCACAAAAATAGCGCCTGTTAAACCGTGTTGGGGCTAGTGGAAAGAGCTACAAAGCGTGCTGAGTTGTGCCGTGTTGGGCTAAGCGGGGCTAGTGGAAAAGGGCCTATAAAGGCTCGTCTCAGTTTTGCCAGAAAATATCTTGATGATCCCCAAGATTTTTGGGAAAATACTCTGCAGACTGACAAGACAAAAGTTGAACTTTTTGGAAGGTGTGTGTCCCACTGCATCCGGCGTAAAAGTAACAGTATTTCAGAAAAGGAACATCACACCAACAGTAAAATGTGGTGGTAGTGTGATGGTCCAGGGCTATTTTGCTGCTTCAGGACCTGGAAGACTTGCTGTGGTAAATGGAACCATGAATTCTGCTGTCTACCAAAAAATCCTAAAGGAGAATGTCCAGCCATCTGTTCGTGAGCTCAAGCTGAAGTGCACTTGGGTTCTGCAGCAGGACAATGATCCAAAATACACCAGCAAGTCCACCTCTGAATGGCTTAAGAAAAACAAAATGAAGACTTTGGAATGGCCTAGTAAAAGTCCTGACCTGAATCCAATTGAGATGCTGTGGCATGACCTTAAAAAGGCAGTTCATGCTCGAAAACTCTCCAGTGTTTAGTTTAGTTTATTGGTTTATTTGTCAGGGACCATGTAAAGAAAAAAAACATTAAACACAGTGTAAAGATGCTCTGTACTAGATTGTAGCATTCTCACTAATTTCCATCTGTAGTCCCCGAGGCAAGCATAAAGATATTAAAAGTAAAACAGCACATATAAAAAGCAATTCAGGTCAGGTTTCAGAAACTGTTGACCCTGAAACAAGCAGGGAGTAAGTTTAAAAGGTAAAAAGATAAGAGAGACGGCACACATAAAAACAACTCCAGAGTGCAATTTAAAATTCCATTTAAGGGGGAGAGTCAATGCTGGCAGGCTTGATTACTTAAAATCCATTTTTTAGTCTCTGTGGAAAAGCCTCTGTAATTTGTTCTGGGCTTCAAAGCAGTGGGGAGCTTGTTCCATTCCGTTATAGTTTTGTATGAGAATACTGATTGTCCAAAAGCAGTTTTACGTAGGGGGATGCAACAACGTCACTGAGAAGTCCTTGTTACTCTGGTATTTTGTTCAGAAGTCAGGTACACAAAAGTCTTAAGGGGTGGGGGTGCAGAACCATGGATATTTTAAAGACCATCTGTATATTGGGTTCCAAGGTTGTCATAGCCAGGAGCGGCACTGGGGTTAAGCTCCCAGTGCTCATAAAATGCTCCTTACGGCGGGCGTCTCGAAAAGCCTCTGACAACTAAGTCCAACTCCTAGCCTGCCCGTGTGGTTTAGTCTCTAAGCCCGGTGGAACTGCTTTTACTAAAAGGAGAAGGGGCGAGGGCGGATCTCTGGCGCCTTAAAACCAGATGCTTCGGGTAGATGGTGACTCGTCAACCTGGGAAAGTAGCCCATCTAGGGGAAGGTAAACCCTGATTTCAAACCTCCGCTGCCTTGCGGCACATCCGGTCACAGGAAAGGCTTCAGGAGTCAACCCTGAGGAAAAATCCGGAGTCGGAGCCCCTAAGGCAGTTCTCTGTTGTGCTCAACATCGTTCTGGCAGCTCCTGCGACGGCGCTGGTGCCAAACTATAGCAGCCCTGCTGTTCCTTTGGATTCATCAGTGACGTGGAGAGGAGGGACATGCTGAATGGGTAACATCTTGTCCTCCATATCTTCCTGCACAGGCTTGAATCCTACCAATGCCCAACGCTGGAAGGTAGAACACCGGTGCACATCGGCCTGTTCAGCCACAGGCGGTGCTGTTCCAGCAGAGTAGACGTTTAGGATTCTCTTCCATGGTCATCATAGACCGACGGAGGCCGACGAATCTGTATATTGGCATACATGATCATATTTTCAAAGCTTAAAATCTTGTGTTTGGCAAGTATAACGCAATGGCAATATTGTCATGTCTTCTTATCCAGAATTTTGATAGATTGTTTATACAGGGATTACAAGGGTTTCAGAGTTGTACTCTTAGCTTGTGATAAGCAAGAGATTCAATAGGAGAAATGTGTCAAAATCATGGCATTCAGAAAGGTTTTTGATCCTAGAGTAAGTGAGTTTCTGATGCAACTAAAGTTTGCAAGGTTATATTTCAGAGTGCAGCTCATCTGTTTTAAAAGGAACTCCGATTATAATGGCATGTTAGCTCTATATGCTTTATTTTTATGTTAGTAACATAACTATAATATATTTTTTTTGAAAATAATTCCCAGTTTTATATATTTTTAAAAAACTTTATTACGATGTAAATCGCCATTTTTGTTTACGTCGCAATGCATTCTGGGTAGTGACGTAGAATGGCTGCAGCCGTTTTTTCTGTCTTATACAAGCCAAGAAGTGAAGCTACGAACTACTGCCATTTGTCAGTGAAAATGCCACATTGCGCAGCTTTTGGATGTAATTTCCAATCAAAGGGAAATAAAGAGAGCGGGGTAAGCCTCCATAGCTTTCCTAAAGAGGGAAAGTTGAGGAAAAAGTGGGGCGGCAGCAGCTCAGGAGGTAGAGCAGGTCGTCTAATAACCCAATGGTTGGCGGTTTGAATCACACTCTCCCCAGATATCCTGCCGTTGTGTCCCTGGGCAAGACACTTCACCCGCATTGCCTCCAGTGCCCATAACACTGGGTATGAATGTGTAAAAATGTTTAAATGCTCGGTGGTGGCCGGAGAGGCCGTTGGTGCGGATTGGCAGCCACATTTCCGTCACTCTATGAGTGTCTATGATCAAGCGCTATGGCGCATGCTTGATAAAGCGGATATATATATTAATCACGCTATGATAAAGCTCTATATCGCTCAAAGCGTGCGCTTGAGACGTGCGTTTTGAGTGTCTATGATCAAGAGCTATGGCACACGCTTGATAAAGCTGATATACAGTATATATTAATCACGCTATGATAAAGCTCTATATCGCTCAAAGGGTGCATGGGCATGAGACATTTGCATTTGAGAGACATACATCACAACAGGCAGATTGCTGGCCTCTGCTCCAGCTGCAAGACAAAGAGGTTACAAGGCACATCTACATATTGATCTCAGTCTCTAGGTCACAGTAAGGACAGGACGCATGAACACAATGCATGAAAGGCACATTAACATCACAGTAGTGAGCCAGAAGAAGCGGGGCTGCCTGTAGACATTAATACACACATTTGACTGTTCTGTTAATTGCTCTAGCCGAGCGTTGTGTCTGTCCAGTCTGTTGTGGGGGTTACACCAACCCGCCACAGTAATAAAGTTTTTTAAAAATATATAAAACTGTGAATTATTTTCAAAAAAATTATATTATAGTTATGTTACTAACATAAAAATAAAGCATATAGAGCTAACATGCCAATATAATCGGAGTTCCTTTTAAATGCTTTTTAAAGCAGAGCGTGGACTCTAATGTGACACCCAAATACTTAAACTCTGTTACATTTTCTATATTTGCTCCATTTACAGTTATAGTCGGATAGTGCTGTAGCATGAACGTCTCCTCAGGCCAATCCAGGAGATCACTTTTCTTCATTTTACAAAAATTTCACTTTTCTTCATTTTAAAGCAACTCTCACTCAAGGTCTGGTCAAGAATGCCGTGTCTTCAACAGGACTCCAGTGTAAACAATTTCACTTTTGTAGAGATACTTGATAAGGATTTCCTTTTAAAGGCTTAAGTGGACCATAAACTCCTGAAGTCAAGATCCCAAAAATGGACAGTTCATGCTGATAGTATCCACTCTACAGGAACTGATGCTCTTAAAAAGTCATAAATTTCTTAAGCGGGCAGATATATAGCCTTCTTCCTTCTTTTAGACAGTTTCCAGAACCCCCTAGGCCCCCTCCCCGCTCACATGCCAGAGACCTAAAAATTATCTACAGCTCAACAGTACCTCCTAGTGGACATCTACGGAATATGTTTCATTGTGTAATCTGACTGTCAATTCTGACTAAACATTAATCTTTTCTTCCGGCTATCATTTCCCCGGGATTCTAAGGACACTGTGAAAATCATCACCCTTTTGATCACCGACCATGGTTTACAGCAATGGTCCCCAAACTACGGCCCGCGGGCCGCATACGGCCCACCTCCACATTTGGCCCGGCCCCCTGAACAATACCAGAGACGCATTATGATTTTTTTTTTTTCAGTCTGACAACGCGATCGAGACTAATACACGCATAGAACGTGACATTCTATTCCACCCTTCTATTCCATCCTTCAACAGCAATTCTAGTTCGCTACCTGCTCCGGTCGCCTCTCTCTCTACTCACCTGCACACTTCACACACACCGTCCGCTCCGCGGGGCCACTCACACGGGGGCGTGCCTCGGCTGCGCGCACGCACTCACTCACTCACGTTCACGCACTGAGCTGCCCTATCTAAACACATGAACCAGACACATCCTACAACACTAGACTCACCCCTGTCAAATAAAACGGAATAATGGCGAAAAGGTTAGGCAAGAGAAAAATTGATTCAGAATGCAGGGTATTTAACCTGCAGTGGACAAACGATTATTTTTTTGTTCAATGCAAAGAAAAGGCTGTTTGTCTCATCTGTCAAGAAGCTGTGGCGGTATTCAAAGAATACAATCTGCGCCGACACTATGAATCCCGTCACAAAGACAAGTATGATAGCTTGCAAGGCCAAATGCGAGCAGACAAACTCTCAAAGCTAAAAAGTGGACTGTTAGCTCAGCAGAATACATTTGTACTAGTGATGGGTCGTTCGCGAATGAAACGGCTCTTAGAGTCGGCTCTTTGAAGTGAACGACGGGAGCCGGCTCCTTATTGGGAGCCGTGTTGGGAGCCATGTTGTTGTTTTTTTTCCTCTCTCTCACCCTCTCTCTCTCACTTTTTTTTTTCTCTTCTAGCCGCACGTGATTGGTCAATATGTGTTGGTGCCTGCCTTGTGTTTGCGCTGAGGGGAGAGGGGCGGTAGTTACGCTCACAGCAGCAGTGCAGTAGCACACGAGCAGAGCTGGAGGAGAGAGAGAAAGAGAGCCAGGGGAAACAAGAAGAGACGACATCGACACATTTAGAAAGGTATAGTAAAGAAAATGAGTGACACCAGGAAAAGAAGCAAAATCTGGAACCATTTCAGTTTTATTGACAATACAAAGGCAGAGTGTAGAGTCTGCCAGAAAAGAATATCATAGAGCCGGCTCCACAAACAACCTGCACAGGCACCTGAGAACTGTCCACCCAGCAGTGCAATGGGAAGATAAAACACAGTCAGTTGAGTGTGATATTAATGAAGGTGCCAGTGTCTCTACTGCAACTGTTGCTGCTAAATCTACAACCCAGAGCTCTATGAGACAGTTTTTGCAGAAGTCTGTTTTCCCAGCAAGACAGAACTCAATTGATGAAGAAATGGCAAAAATGACTGCACTTGATTTCCAACCATTTTCAGTTGTGGATGATAAAGGATTCAGGAAGTTTATTCATGCACTCAATCCAATGTATGCAATTCCAAGCAGGAAAACACTCTCCCAAAAAATCATTCCAGGCCTATATGACAGAGAACGTGCATCACTGCAAGAGAGGGTTAAAAAAGCGACAGCAGTCTGTCTAACAACTGACAGCTGGACATCCCAAACCACCACATCCTTCTTGTCAGTAACGTGTCACTTTATTGAAAATTATAAAATGGTGTCCTGTCTTCTGGATTGTTTTGAGTTCAGCGACAAACACACTTCTGAGAACTTAGCAGAAGAGCTGCTCAAACACTGGTTTGCAGTATTTTGTGTTGTTTCACTTTAAATTTGTTTAAAAGGAAAAAGCTGAAAATTTAGAGCTATAAGTTGAATTGTAAATAGTTGGTTTTTGAATTTTATAATTTACTTTTTACATTTTATGTGGAGTGAATAAACAAAAGCATATTTATATAATAAATATATATAAATAAAAAACATTTTTTACATTAGTAATTAATTTTGTGCATAATTTTATATTGTTGTTGATAATAAATTAAATTAATAAATTAAAGCAACAAAACAACCTGAAGAGCCGCTTGGGAGCCGAAAGAGCCGGCTCTTTTTAGTGAGCCGAGCCGAAAGAGCCGGTTCTCTAAAAAGAGCCGGAATTCCCATCACTAATTTGTACGCCAAGCTCAGCTGAACCAGTCATCCGTTCGGGCCAGCTTTCGGGTTGCTCGACTGATAGCAAGCAGCGGTAAACCTTTCACTGATGGCGAATTTGTCAAGAAATGTTTGAATGCTGTCGTGGAGGAGGTGTGTCCTGAGAAGAAAGATGTCTTTAATGCCGTGAGTCTGTCGGCGAGTACAATCACCAGACGCATTGAAGAAATCGGGGGTAATGTACATGCCCAGCTGCAGCAGAAGACAAAAGAATTTGACTTTTTTTCATTAGCACTGGATGAGAGCACGGCTGTGCAGGACACAGCGCAGCTGCTCATTTTTATTCGTGGAGTTAGCGCAAACTTTGAAATGTGCGAGGAGCTGGCAACCCTCCAAAGTCTCAAAGGGACTACGACGGGGGAGGATATTTTTGGCAAAGTATTCCAAACCATGGAAGAGTTGGACCTGGACTGGTCAAAGCTTGCCAGCATCACAACTGACGGAGCTCTTAGTATAGTGGGCGCGTCTCGGGGTCTAATAGGACTCATGAACCGGGAGATGGAAGAACGGGGTCTCACCGCCCCGCTACAAGTCCACCGCCTAATTCACCAGCAAGCACTGTGCTGCAAAGTGTTGAAGTGGGATTCTGTCATGAAGGTTGTGGTGTCATGCATAAACTTCATCAGAGCGAAGGGACTTAAACACAGGCAGTTCCAACAATTCCTGTCTGAACTGGAGTCTGCGCACGGTGATGTGCTGTACTACACAGAGGTCCGATGGTTGAGCCGGGGTAGAGTTTTGAGGCGTTTTTACGAGCTGCTACCCGAAATTAACGCATTTCTTCATTCAAAAGACAAAACGGTCCCAGAGCTGATCGACCCAGAATGGAAATGGCACCTCGCATTTTTAACAGACGTGACAGAAATGCTGAACAGCCTTAACTTGCAGCTACAAGGCCAGAGGAAACTCATTTGTGACATGTATTCCCACATAAAAGCATTTGAGGTGAAACTAGCGCTACTTTTGGAACAAGTGAAAAAGCACAACTTCATCCATCTCCCTGCTACCCAAAACCTCTCTGCAGAGAACCCAGCGGTCCCGTTCCCAGCTGAAAAGTGTGTGGAAGCACTGGAAATGCTGAAGGCGGAGTTCAGTGTGCGATTCCGTGAACTACATGTTAATGCGAAAGAAATCCATCTTTTCCAGAACCCCTCTGTTGCCGACATCGATGAAGCCCAGCCTTCTTATCAGTTTGAGTTGGCCGAGTTACAGAACTGTGATGTTCTGAAAGACGCATTCAAGCCCAACAGTATCATTGACTTCTATGCCGCCCTCCCAAACGACACGTACCCTAACATTAAAAAACACACAATGAAGATGTCCACACTTTTTGGCAGCACGTATATCTGCGAGCAAACCTTTTCACACATGAAACGCCTGAAAACTCCGATGAGATCAAGATTGACAGATGAACATCTGCATCATTGTTTGAGACTGGCTGTGACTAAAATGGAACCTGACATTCAACTTCTCACCAGCCAGATGCAGGCCCACAGTTCACACTGATGAACATACATAGGTAAGCTCACTTTTCTGACTTGAATGAGTCATTCTGAGTATAAACAAATATAATCATAATAAAATCTACTGGAATAAAATCCATCTCTACAACCATACTGGTAGTGAAATGTATTGTGCTGTGTGGGTGCTGTATCACTTAGTTTGGTTTCTCAGCCTGCTTGCTTTGTGGTTTTCACAGTGAAGTTGATGAGAGAGAGAGCTTCAAACAGGGGTGTCTACAAGCCTACTGGAACCTACAAAAGGATTATAAGGAAGAAACACAAGAACTTTGAGAGACTGCTCATATGAGTCATTTAAGTAAGAGATTCTGCTCTGACAACTAAGCTGAACTTTTACCTGTTAAGATTGTACACGGCACAACAGAAAGTTAATGTTCCATAGACTTTTTTTCTGTGAAGAACCCAGAGAGGGTTATTTGGTTATTATTTATTTCATAAATAGTGTTATTTATTTCATTAATAGTGTTATTATTTATTTTCTGACTTTTTTTCCTGTGAAGATCCCGGAAAGGGTTATTAATATTTGGTTACGTTGTGGCACATATGTTGGGTACATATGTTGGGTACATATTTTCCACAAATGTATTGCTGTATGTTTGTTGTGTGCTGCACGTCTCGAGGGACAAAAGGACTGAGTCTGCAGGAGATATCGAGAAGGTGTGAGATTTGGCCTTTGTCTCAGAGAGGTGCCCTGGAGGGATTTCCGGACCATTGAAGGCTAAGGAACAATGGTGGAAGATTAAAGGGTTACATTGTGACTGGGATTAAGTACCATGTGACTGTATGTTTGCTTAGACACCATGTGACTTGAGTTTCAATGTTCCTGAGCTTAAAAGAGCGATGTGATATTGATCTGTCTCTTTTCTTGCTTAGAGATTGTTAGAGTATGTGTTCTGTTAATAAAGCTGAACCTGAGAAATAAACTCAGCCTCATCCTTGAGCACATCCTCTACAACGTGTGGCTTTCTGGAAAACAATAAATGTTTACGTTTAGGCACCCCTGTGATCGTCACACTTTTTCCGTTACAAACTGACCCCGGCCCCCATCAGAGAAGGCAAAAGTTATGTGGCCCTCACAGGAAAAAGTTTGGGGACCCCTGGTTTACAGTAATTCATTAATCCTTGATTTAAACGTGAGTGCATGTATTAGGAATGTGTATTAGGGATGTTTATTTTCATGAGTGTTATTCAAATGAATGTTAATATTATTAGTAGTGGCATAAATGCAGGATCTCTGAATATTAGCCCTGAGTCACTAAGTTAGATTTTACATTGAACACACAATTTCATAAGAACTGAATGTTTATCAATCTGTCCGCTACCACTCATGATAACCAATCACTAGGCTGCCCTCCACTGGATAACACCCCTTTTCATTTGATTGGCTGTTCCCAAACAAAGAGATGTTCTCTCATGGGAAAAAAGCCCATTCAAACTCCTCTTTATTGAAGATGATTGGTCTGTCTTGTGGCCAGCCCTGTTTTATGACCCAGCAGCGCACTTCAGTTAAATGCGCGAGAGCCACCCTGCATTTTAGAAGAAGTTAGAAGAAGGGGAAGAAGTTCGAAAAAGTTCTTTATACTTCCTTGCACTTTTGTCTAAATTGTTCTGTGAATTTTAAAAAGTCTTTTGTATGTGTGAACTTTGTCAAATTCTGCGTTAGTTTTCCTTGTTTTCTGGTTAACTGAGGAGAAACCATTCTTTTCTTATAAGCTCGCCTTAAAGAGAGTCAAACTCTCAAAATCCTTTATTCTTCACCTCAGAAGCCATTCTTATCCTAGTTGAATGTTTTTTTCCTTGGATTTTCTGACTTTTCATACAGTTAAA
Organism: Pholidichthys leucotaenia; assembly: GCA_020510985.1. Classification (NCBI taxonomy): domain Eukaryota; kingdom Metazoa; phylum Chordata; class Actinopteri; order Cichliformes; family Pholidichthyidae; genus Pholidichthys; species Pholidichthys leucotaenia. The sequence continues at coordinate 201,005,716 of CM035848.1, forward strand.
GTGGACTTTTAATTTTCCTATTTTAAAGCAAACTGATAGAGATTATTTTGGACTTTCTTTTCCGGCGTCATCCACGTCTGACCCCGTAAAGAAACTAGGAGCTTGTGGGTGAAACTGACTAAAACGTTCTTCCTTCAGTCTTTGGTTTTATTCTGCGAGCCGGAGAGATCCTAAATTCGGACCGTTTGCCAAAGGACTCCACGCCTGCTCTGAGACAGCCTTCACTGCCGCCTGTTTGCTGTCTGCCCCGTGTGAGCCCCCAGCCGAGTCTACACTTTTCACAGCTGTCAACAATCTGAAAGCCGACCAGCAGTCGCTTTCCCCCGGTGTTCCGAACGCTGTCTGGAAGAGCCGCTGAGCCTTACCGATCTCATACCACCACTGAACACGTGGACCGACAGCTGTTCGTAAGTGAGACTCCCATTTACCTATCTGCTGGGTTTAAACGTGATGTCCTAAAATTTCAATTACAATTGAACATAACCAGTATTTCATGGTACAATTTGTCCCTCAGCCATAGGACAAAGCTATAAACTGAAGGAAAATTCTTATCCATTTTTAAGTAACCTCCTTTCATTTTTGTAGATTATTTCAAAAGTTCCCTTTTAGGTAATCAGCTTATGGAATTTTTCCCCATAAAATTGTGTAACCCAGTGTTAAAAACGTGATTAAAATTATGAATGTCAATACCACTTTGAGAAGAAGGGGGGACATTCATTTCACAATGGGAGTAGATAGTTTAACTTGAATTAAATTATAAATATTGATACCGCTTTTAGAAAAGAAAAACACCCATTTCACAATGGGAATACATAATTTGAATATGAATATTTAAATAAATATATATTCATAAATAGTAGGAACATTTTCTAGAAGGTTCTGATAAAGTTCCTAGTATTGTGTGTTGATATTTTGAGTAACCAATGGCTGTGCCATTGCTCGGTCACGCCACCCAATGGGTTAAGCGCTCTCTCCCTGGGTCTGGGATGACTTGCATTTTTGGCTCAGTCACGCCAGACGATGAAAGACACAGACCAGAGAGAGAGACGGTCCTTGGTGATATGGCGACGCTAGCGTGCTAGTAGCAGCCTTTGCCTGGATAAAACCCTTGAAATTGGTAAGCCTAAACCAAAACGAGACATTGCGGTATTGCCAAATTCTAATGCCCCATCTATTAAATTTTAAGATTGGGATCCAAAGGCTGCCGACGCCATTGAGCGCGGGAACCTCATTGACGCATGAGCCACTTAGCATGGTGAGTGCTATTTATTCATTGTGTATGTGGATGCTAACCACTAGCTTAAAAACGCTAGCCGCCGATGCTAAATTTGGCTAGTTTTTCATCAGAAAAAGCTATTTTTCAAGGCTGTAACGGTTAGCAAAGGTCCCAGTTCCCTTGCCATTAATTGGTACTTAATGGTGAAAAGTGGCGGGTTGATTCAACCCCCCCACAACACACAGGACAGTCAGCTCTCTTCTCTTGGTTTTTCCCGCTGCACTACTGAGATGTTATGTGCCATTCATGTATTGTGATGCAATGTGCCATGCATGTATTGTGATGCAATGTGCCAGGCATGTATTGTGATGCAATGTGCCATGCATGTATTGTGATGCAATGTGCCATGCATGTATTGTGATGTAATGTGCCATTCATGTATAGTGTTCATGCGTCCTGTCCTTACTGTGACCTGGAGACAGATCAATATGTAGATGTGCCTGGTAACCTCTTTGTCCTGCAAGCTGGAGCAGAGGACTGCATCTGCCTATTGTTATGTATGTCTTACAAATGCAAATGTCTCATGCCTGTTCTGCAGTCCCTTTGATCGTACCAACTGCTGTGAATCCGCTCTTTGATGTATTGTCTGAATTGGGTATAAATACTGCACAGGTTCTGTAACTCGCCCTCTCTCAATCTCACTTCTGCAACTGCTGCTGCAGGACACAGACTTTGTGTCCTTCTTCTCTGAGAGCCGCTTGGGCTCGCTCCCAGCGCGCATGCACGGCGCCGGGAGCGGAGCTCGTGACGGCGGTATGATATAAAACTCTACTTAAAACCACAGCATCCCAGCTTATTTTTTATCATCCGCCGCAGAAAGTTATATCTGTGATTTATATGTGTTCTAAAGTGCAGAAATGGTGATAAATTGTTGTGCTAGCTTAACATGATAAACCTCCGATGCTAAATCTGGCTAGGATTTACACAGAAGGAGGTTGTGTTCAGAGCTGTAATGGTTAGCAGAAGGATCCATTTCACTTGCCATTGAATGTATTTGATAGTGAATAATACATCTATGGTTTAAAGAGGTTTAAAAATATTATTGTTGTGTTCTGACCTATTTTATAGGTCAGGTTCTTTTTTTTTTTCCTTTGGACTGGTTTGACCAGAGCGTGGATCTCCAGATCTGGATGGCAAGCCGAAGCCCGAACCCTAGAAACTGCTGGAGGTGACCCAACTGGTCACCTGGAACTGATACAAAAAGAACTGAACACATTGTAAATATAATTTGGAGTTTATGGATTGTATTTTTTTTAAATCGCGCTGTGTATTTATTTATATGTACATATTTGTAAATAATATACATAGTTGCAAGTTCCATATACGGCTGTGTGTGTGTGTGTGATCTGTTGTTGCACCTCCCAGGCTCCTACAAACCCAGAGTCGGTCTGACCTGGCCCAATTATCCCTTTTCCCTCAGGTAGTAAAGTTCAGGTAAATACATTGCCATAACACACCACTACCAAAAAAGGTACTACACCTAAAGTGAGTAGGGTGAGTGGGTGTTAGTAAGGGTTACACACAAAAATCTGGCAAGCACAGGTGTTAGTGGGTGTTACCCTGTTACCCCCAATTACCCTGTTATTACCTAGTAGTATTATACCCTGTGTGTTACAATTGCACTCTGGTTTTGTTAGATATTTCAACCTTCCATTGCATTACAGTTGAAACATAAAATCTGGTTTTCTTTTGGTTCCACAAAGGTTTAACTCCAGATTTTATGTTCAGGAATCCACTAACAGTTGATGTGATACTGAGCACCTGTTTATCATTTGAATCCATTTATCCATCATTTGAATGCCATATCATGTAACCTGAATGAGTTTAATTTAATAAAAATTGTAAATGAGAGAAGTTGAAGCATTTTCCTTTTGCATATATGTTTCCTAGATCACAGCAGGAAAATTGAGACTGATCCATTAAGTAATTGAAGGTACGAAATTAATTAATTGAAATTAAGTTAATAATACAAGTTGTTCCTTTAGAACTGGTGCCCCCTTTTTACGAGCGCTTTCCTATTTTATTTAGTGAGTGTAGGGGTGATGGTTTAACTCTGTCCCCTCGTACACCCACTATTAAATAAAATAAATAATTCCTGTACCTTATTGCACTATATTTTATTAAATATCGCTACAGTGCGTATAATTTGTTTGTTGGTAAAGTACATGGTAGCTGTTTTCCCTACGTTCAGAGTGAGGCATGATTGATGAAGCCATTTTGACACTTTCTCCATTGCTATCATTAACTTGTCAGCCACTTGTTTGGCATCCTTCCCATGTGTGTATATGACTGTGCCATCGGCATACATCTGAATTTTTATGTCATGTTCACATACTTTTGGCAAATCATTAATACACAAAGTAAACAGTAGTGGGCCTAAAATTGAACCTTGTGGTACTCCCATGGTGCATGCCTTTGATTGGGATACAGTATTGTTTATGCATACACACTAGGAGCGACCAGATAGATAAGATTTTAACCAGCTAAGGGCATTCATGGACAGTTTATATCCTGATCATTTAGAAAGAAGGACTGAGTGATTGACCATATCAGCTTTATGCAAGTCTAAAAAGATGGCTACTACCACCCCCCTGTTGTCCAGATTTTCTTTAATCGTTTCAATAAAGTAACAACATGCAGTCTCCATTGAGTGGTTTGTCATGAAACCAAACTGTATGAGATGCAGCAGCTGGGCAGATTTGAGATGTTCTACCAGTTGGTCTACTACCACCTTTTCAATGGCTTTTGACAAAACAAGAAGTATACTTATCGGCCTATGATTACTTATTTCCTGTTTGTCTCTGGCTTTGTAAATGGGGATTACAGTGGCGGGTTTCAATGCATCAGGAAAGATATTTCATGTATTGATTGATGTATTTGTTCTGTAATTGTAATTATTAAAGCATCTTTGTGTTTTTTTAAAGACTACAGTGTCTAGTCCATGAATATCTTTAGCTCTGGAACTTGATAGAGATGATAAAATTTTGTGACGCTTTACCTCATTTGTGGGTTTAAGGTTTAGATCAGTTTCATGATTTATTTTAATTTGGTGTGGGTATGTTTAGGTAAAATTCAGACGCAGTTCTTGTACCGATTTGATGAAATACTCATTAAAATTGCTGGCTACATCTAGGCTATCTGAGTGAAGTTTTCCATTCAAATTGAGTTGTATGACCTCACTTTTTTTTTTTTTTGCATTTTTTTCCGGTGAGTTTATCAATACATTTCCGGGCCCCAGGGGGTGGACAAGATTCACCCTGGGTACCTCAAGGCTCTGGATGTTGTAGGGCTGTCATGGTTAACATGCCTCTGCAACATTGCGTGGAGGTTGGGGACAGTGCCTTTGGCATGGCAAACCAGCTGGGATGAGAATCAGCACTTCCAAGTCCGAGTCCATGGTCCTCAGCCGGAAAAAGGTGGACTGTCCTCTCCGGATTGGAGACAAGCTCCTGCCCCAAGTAGGGGAGTTTAAGTATCTTGGGGTCTTATTCACAAGTGATTGGAGAATGGAGTGAAAGATTGACAGATTGATCGGAGCAGCATCTGCAGTGATGCAGATGTTGTACCGGTCTGTTGTGGTGAAGAGGGAGCAAAGGCAAAGCTGTCGATTTACCAGTCAATCTATGTTCCTACCCTCACCTATGGTCACGAGCTTTGGGTAATGACCGAAAGAATGAGATTGCAGATACAAGCAGCTGAAATGAGCTTTCTTTGTAGGATTGCTGAACTCCCCCTCAGAGATGGGGTGAGGACCTTAGTCATCTGGGAGAGGCTCAGAGTAGAACTGCTGCTCCTCCACATTGAAAGAAGCCAGTTGAGGTGGTTTGGGCATCTGCTCAGGATGCCTCCTGGACGCCTTCCACTTGAGGTGTTTCAGGCACGTCCCACTGGGAGGAGACCCCGGAGCAGATCCAGGACTCACTGGAGAAATTACGTCTCCCAGTTGGTCTAGGAACACCTTGGTATCTCCTCTGAAGAGCTGCAGCAGGTGGCTGTGGAGAGGGAAGTCTGGGCTTCCCTGCTTGAACTGCTACCTCTGCGACCCGGACCTCCGGAAAAGCAGTAGAAGATGGATGGATGGATTACGTCTAAGAAGAAATTTGCCTTTGCTTTACGGAGTTGCATGGTGACTTCATTTCTGAGGCTTTTAAAAATCAGTCTAGCTGTACTTAAATCAGTTTTTAGCCATTTTTTAAGAGCTAAATCCTTTTTTTTCCCATGAGATTCCATAATTTTTCATTTAGCCAAGGTAGATCCTGTTTTCTCTTGTCCTTAGATAGTGTTATTTTATATTTGGAGATAATTTCTTTGACTGTTTATATATTTTCTGTTCGCAGTTTGTATCAATTTATTTCATTCAACTTTATGTCCTGTAACTCATTTTCAAATGACTATGTTTAAGATGAGTGGGCCAAAATTCCTCCACAGTGCTGTAAAAGACTCATTGCCAGTTATTGCAAATGCTTGATTGCAGTTGTTTCTGCTAAGGGTGGCCCAACCAGTTATTAGGTTTAGATGGCAATCACTTTTTTCACACAGGGCCATGTAGGTTTGGATTTTTTCCCCCTTAAACACCTTCATTTAAAAACTGCATTTTGTGTTTACTTGTGTTATCTTTGTCTAATATTAAATCTGTTTGACGATCTGAAACATTTAAGTGTGAAAAACATACAAAAAAATTAGAAATCAGGAAGGGGCAAACACTTTTTTCACACCACTGTATATGCTACATCACTTGCATATGATGTACAAGAAAGTAGTGGGGGGGGACTTGAAAAAGCAGGTCAGATCAAAAGAACCTCAAGCTCAACCCCTGTACAAAACTTGGCAGTCCTAGCCCATGTGGTTTTCAATTTAAAGCTGCAAGCACATGGACAAGTGCATGCACAAACAGAAACACAAACTACTCAAAATACTTCAGTTTCAGAATCTCGTGTCTCAGATAAAGTGATAAAGATGAAAAACGTCAACTTCCGATGGAATGACCTTAATGTCAAGCAGTAAGCCACTCTCACCTCAAGTTTGGGTGGAATTTTCTGCCGTCCTCTCAACGAAATGAATGGAATTTCCATTTTTCTGTCTACCACATACCTTTGTCATGTGAATGCAAACTAAGGTGTCAGGAGGTGTGCTGATCAGTCACTGAGCTATGAAGTTTGTAATACCTGAGAAACACCCACAACTACACATTTTTCCAACTTTTTTATTGAAGAAGCCGTTTGTGCAACAGAAACCAAGGAAGGAAGATAAGAATATTTTGGCAGAGGATGACGGCGTGTGGTAACTGAAACAGAAAGTTGTTTCACAGTTATTTACAGTAAATCAGGAGTTGAAGCTTCTGCTATGCAGTGTTAATTTTATAAACAAATAATTTTACTCAGTCTTCGTTAAGGACATTTTTTTTTTTGACGAAAACAAGACGTTAACTAAACATAAAAAACTGATTCATGCAGCAAAAATTCTGACTAAATGTATTGACACATTTTGTCAATGAATAAAAATTCAATGAAAATGTTTCAGAGACGAGCTCATAATAAGAGCGACTTTTTCAAACATTAAATTTAAAAAAAGGGTTTGTGTGCCCTAGTGATCCTACGAGCTATGTTGTCCGGGGCAATTTGCCTCTGGTAGGGTCACCCAAGATAAACTGGATGAGGTGGCTGTTGAAGGCAGAGACCTTGGCGGTCTGAGCCCAAGCTTCCTAAACTGGCTTTTGGGACGTGGAATGTCACCTCTCTGGTGGGGAAGGAGCCTGAACTGGTGTACAAGGTCAAGAGATACCAGCTAGATATAGTCGGCCTCACCTCAACACACAGCTCTGGTTCCAGAACCAGTCTCCTGGAGAGGGTCTGGAGCCTTAATGGAGTTGCTCCACTCGAGAGGCAGCGAGCAGGGTTGGGTATTCTTGTATCCCCCCCCCCAACTTACTGTCTCTATGCTGGAGTTTTCCCTGTGGACAACAGGGTTGTTCCCTGCGCCTTCGGGTTGAGAAACGTGTCCTGACCATCATTTGTGCCTGTGCACCAAATGATGGTTCAGAGCACCCACCCTTTTTGGAGTCTCTGACCCATCATTTGTGCTGATGCACCAAATGATGGTTGAGAGTACCCACCCTTTTTGGAGTCTCTGACTGGGGTGCTGGACTTCAATGTGCACGTGGGCAACAACAATGAAACCTGGAGGGGGGTGACTGGGACAAACAGCTTGCCCAATCTGAATACGAATGGTGTTCAGTTATTGGACTTCTGTGTTAACCACAGTTTGTCCAAAAACAAACACCATGTTCAAACATAAGGGTGTCCATATGTGCACCTGGCACCAGGACACCCTAGGTTGCAGGTTGATGATCAATTTTGTTATTGTGTCATCAGACCTGTGACTGTATGTCTTGGACACTCAGGTAAAGAGAGGTGCAGAGCTGTCAGCTGATTACCACCTGGTGGTGAGTTGGATCCGACAGCAGGGAAGGATTCCACTCAGACGCAGTAAACCTAAATGTATAGTGAGGGTGTGCTGGGAACGTCTAACTGAGGCAAGTCTGGGAGGTCTTCGACTCCCACCTCTGAAAAAACTTCGACCACATTCCGAGGGAGTCTGGAGACATGGAGTCTGAATGGACCATGTTCTCCACCTCCATTATTGAAGCGGCTGCCCAGAGTTGCGGCCGCAAGGTCGTCGGTGCATCTCATGGTGGCAACCTCCAAACCAAGTGGTGGACACCAGTGGTGAGGGGGGCCATTAAGCTGAAGAAGAAGTCCTATCGAGTTTGGCTGGCTTGTGGGATTGCTGAAGCAGCTGAGGTGTACCGGCAGGCCAAGCAGAGTGCAGCTCGGGTGGTTGCTGAAGCAAAAGCTTGGGTGTGGGCAGAGTTTGGTGAGGCCGTGGAACAAGACTTACAGTTGGCCTTGAAGAGATTCTGGCAAACTGTCCGGTGACTCAGAAGGGGAAAGCAGCTCCTTGTCCATATTGTGTATGGTGCGGATGGGGTGCTGCTGACTTTGACTGGGGATATCGTCGGGCGGTGGAAGGAATACTTTGAGGATCTCCTCAATCCCACTGATACGCCTACCACAGAGGAAGCAGGGCTTGTGGACGAGGGGGACGATTCGCCTATTACAGGGGCTGAGGTCACCGAAGTGGTTAAAAAAAAAAAACTCTTCGGTGGCTGGGCCCCGGGTGTTGATGAGATTCGCACTGAGTACCTCAAGGCTCTGGATGTTGTAGGGCTGTCATGGTTGACACGCCTCTGCAACATTGCGTGGAGGTTGGAGACGGTGCCTTTGGCATGGCAAACCGGGGTGGTGGTTCCTCTCTTCGAAAGAGGGGACCAGAAGGTGTGTTCCAACTATAGAGGGATCACACTCCTCAGCCTTCCTGGAAGGTCTATGTCAAGGTACTGGAGAGGAGAGTCCAGCCGTTGGTCAGACCTTGGATTCAGGAGGAGCAATATGGTTTTCGGCCTGGCCATGGCACATCAGACCAGCATTTTACCCTCTCAAGACTCCTTGAGGGTTCGTGGGAGTTTGCCCAACCAGTTTACATGTGTTTTGTTTATTTGGAGAGGGGATTCAACCGTGTCCCTCATGTTTTTTTTTTGTTTTTTTTTTTGTAGGAGGTGCTTCAGGAATATGGGGTATCCGGCTTGTTGTTACAAGCTATCTGGTCTCTATACAACCATTGTGAGAGTTTGGGTCATATTGCCAACACTCGTTCGGACTCATTCCCAGTGAGAGCTGGACTCCGCCAGGGCTGCCCTTTGTCACCAATCCTGTTCATAATTTTTATGGACAGGATTGCTAGGCGCAGCCAAGGAATGGAGGGTGCCATGCTTGGTGACCACAGGATCCCATCTCTGCTGTTTGCAGATGATATTGTCCTGTTGGCTTCACCCAGCAATGACCTACAGGTCTTACTGGGACGGTTTGCCGCTGAGTGTGAAGCGACTGGGATGAGAATCAGCACCTCCAAGTCCGAGTCCATGGTCCTCAGCCGGAAAAAGGTGGACTGTCCTCTCCGGGTTGGAGACAAGCTCCTGGCCCAAGTGGAGGATTTTAAGTATCTTGGGGTCTTACTCACGAGTGAGGGGAGAATGGAGCCAGAGACTGACAGACGGATTGGCGATGCATCTGCAGTGATTAAATTAATGGTATCGTATTGAAAAGAAAAATGCTAGGCTCGCCCATCCCTACAATGAATGACTACTACAACCCCATGTGGACTGGTGATGGCACTACATCAGAATAATAAGAACAGCAGTGGAAATGAAAGTTTCAAAACAATCGGAACAAAACTGTAGGAGGAGTTAATTTCACAAAGGTGGGACAGACAGACGGACAGACGGATGGACAGACCCGTAGCATAATCCCCCTTTGGGCTTCGTCCTGCGGGGGATAAAAAGTGAACAAATGAAGCTTCTTCTGAGATGAAATAAACCCTTTAAAAATATGTATTTTTATGGTCTAGTCCAGGGGTGTCAAACTTATGGTCCCTCAGGCCAAAACTGACCTGTTAGTTTGTATGGTGTTCTGAGTCTGTTCAGGTTGTTAGAACCAATTAGGATTGATGACCGATATGGAAATGTGTGTAAATTTAAAATAATTTCTAGATCTTGACAAGCTGTTTTTATTATAAAGTGAAATACTATATAGGACTGTCGTGGTAGAGGAATTTCCCCTGCGGTGAAGGTGGATAGCTCAACACCGTGATATGTGGTATTATTGCAAATGTTTTTAGGACCCTGTGGTCTCATAATTTAAACAGGGTTCATAACTTATGCAGCAAATGATGGAAGCTGTGAGAAACTCGCTGCAGCTCCGCCTTCAACTTTATGTGCGTGTGTGACAATTGTACGGAGCTTTGGTCTTACTAGGCATGAACTGCTGATTCTGTTTAAAAAAAAAAAACAAAAAACGATCATTTTCATAAAGCAGTGGTGGGAGCTCCGGTATACTACGGTGTGTGTGTGGACTGGAGACTGCAGCGACATACAGCTTATTTAAATAGGACAGCCTCTGTACAGGACCCTGTGTGGCTCTTGTCTCCGTGATTTTTGTATTTTTGTTGCTGTCCGAAAAATCATGTTCAAACAAGCAATGCACTATGCAGTAGTTGTTTTGCTCTCGGAGCTCACACTCCACTCAGAAAGAAATACCATGCTTTGTGCCCTTTCAGTGTTCACTGTCACGACTGTATTTAGCAAAGAGTCCAAAGACTTCTACCACTAACTGCCTGCTGGAGTCCATCTGGAGAGAGAGTGCCCCACACATTACTGACGCTGCCAGCACCTGGTGCTATGGAAGCTTCCACAGTACTGGGTGCTGCCGCCGTCAGTACCAGGTGCAAACATGCTGTTGGCAATAAAAAAAAAAAAAATACACTTAACATTTAACAATTTATTTATTAATCAATAGGGGCACATAAGTGAACAACGAGCTTTAGCCACACACACAAAAAAAGTGAACATCACGGTTGTTGTGGTTGCTAGTTATCCTCCATGGTAGGCTTGTCCATAGCGTGGTATAACATAATTGCGGTTATTGCGACAGCCCTAATACCATATTTTTGAGCTGAAGCCACTACTGTATTAATGTTTTGTGCCTTTGTAGATCCACTGTGATGTGTAAGTTATAATGCACATATTGACCTCTTGGCCTTTGATTTCAAGGACTAAGGGGTAGGTGCACACATGAGAATTGGGATGGACCCTAAAAATTCATTACCCTTTATATAAGAATTTAGTCTTGTAAATTCTTATGCCATTTTGTTGACTTAAACTAGACTAAAACTGAAATGGCTAAGATAACTAAATTATAACTAAAAATAAATAACATTTTAGTCAAAGACTATGACTAAAACTAAATAAACAAGAGCACTCTGAGGCGAGTGCAATATTCCCCACCTCCATTTCTTTGAAGATCTCAATACTTACTGACAGAGAGCAATTTTCAACTTTTCAATATAATTACTGTGCAGAACGAAATTATGATAAGCCCATCATCCACGAATATACAACAAAGTATACAACCCATAGTTGACCCCAAACCCATAGTCAGAGGTCAGGATCCCGAGGTGAACCTGTGTACCAAGTTTGGTGACCCTAACTTTACTTGTTGCACAGTAATAAGGCGTAAAGTATGTGAACCTTGACCTTTGACCTTATGACCCCAAACTCATAGAGGTCAGGATCCCAAAGTAAACCTGTGTACCAGGTTTGGTGGCCCTAGCTTTACTCAAGGAACAGTAATAAGGCATAAGAAATACTAACCTTGATCTTTGACCTTTTGACTCCAAACCTGTAGTCAGAGGTCAAGATCCCAAGATAAACCTATGTAGCAAGTTTGGTGACCCTAGCTTTCTTTGTTGTCGAGATATAGTTTATAAGCCATTTTGATGTTGACCTTTGACCTTGTGATCCCAAAACAGTAGTCACACTTCAGGGTCACAGGGTGAACCTGTGTACCAAGTTTGGTGACCCTAACTTTACTCGTTGTACAGTAATAAGGCATAGGGAATGATAACCTTGACCTTTGACCTATTGACCCCAAACCCATAGTCTGAGGTCAGAATCCCCAGGTTCACCTGTGTACCAAGTTTGGTGACTAGGGATGCAAGTTATCCATTCATTCATTAATTGATAATTGATTCACCTTATTGACCGATTAACAATTAATTGATAACCGGCGTTTTTCCTGAGAATCTGAATTTCCCTCAGTATAATATGGTCTATCTTAAACATATAAAAAGTTGCTGGTTTTTCATATACTGAATAAAACATGAACATCATATTCCTCAATGATTTATTGTACCATTTGCTTTTTTTTTTTTTTTTTTAACTACAGACACTGGCATTTTTTGTAGTTCAACAAATTTTGCACTGTATAGCAAATATAGTACAAATATAGCACTGTATACTATGTGCTTGTACATCAATCTATCTATAAATGCACCAAATCTGTGTGTGTGTGTGTGTGTGTGTGTGTGTGTGTGTGTGTGTGTCTCTGTCTGTCTGTTCCTCAGATATCTCCCAAACCGTTCCTCAGACTGACCTCATATTTTAAGTGCTTTGCTGAGGTTACGAGGGTGTGCATCCCTGAGTATGGAGTTGCTCAGTCAAAATATGTAATTCTTATCAATAAAAGTTTATGCACTGCTCTGTCTCATGCCCAGGCTTCTAGAAGTGTGGGCGGGGTTTGGGATCGACTCCGTACTGAATGGATAATACATTTCATTACGGCATCAGAAACCACAGTGCTCCATGAGCAAAACAAGGAAGTGGAAAGTGACAAATTTGACTAAAAAAAGATAATACTTAAGATTTAATGCTTAAAAAATTATACCATAAAGTTGCTGTGATTGCGTAGGTCTAATGGATAATTCGACATGGAGAACAAGAGGTGCGCAGGTGCGCTGGGGGGCACTGGCAGGGACCTGTGGTGCCGCAAAGGACATCAATGGCACATGGGTAAAGCAGCAGCCCAGTCTCCCATTAACTGGGCAGGCTGGGCTTAGCTCCCTGCGAAGGACTGCGATCTGCCAATTCAGCTGCTGCTTCTCTAACACCGGTTTCCCACCGGGCGCTCCACGACTGTTCGCGGGGAGGCACGCCCAGCCTGCCCAGTCAGTGGTAGATGGCAGCTCCGACTGCTGCTTCATTGTGCGGTGGAATGGCCAGATCAACTGCATCTTATATGCAGACACATATGCACGCTTTGACTAAATGACAACAAGATGCAAAAATGCCCAAATAACGAAATAAATCATTTTTATTTAAATATTTACAGACAAATGGGCAACACTGATGCAACAGTTCCAGCCAAACGGGTCATTCTGCTGTGTACAAAAAACATGCAAGTTAGGTTAATTGGAGACTCTAAAGTGGCTCTGGGTGTGAATGGTAAAGGGATTGGCGCCGTACCGTGGCTGCCTCATCCATCCTGGTGGATGCTCTGAATTTCCCTCTGGGGATCAATAAAGTATACAAAATACAAATACAAAAAAATGTTTGGTGTTTTGTACTAATAATATTGCTAAAATATAAAAGGATGCACTACAATGGGTCTCAAATATTTGTAAACATGCCCTGTTATAGTACTGCATGAGTTCATTGACGATAGATTATAAACTACACATATACGTAAACAAAATTATAATGGTGACTGAACAACTCCCATTCCCCAAAGTGCAAGATACACTATTATGAATATAACTCACAAAAGATCACACAAATAAGTGATCTGGACTTCCGGTTATGGCAGCCACGTAGGAAGACGTGTTTCACACTGCTCTGCTCGTAAAACTAAAAATTTTACTAAAACTGTCTCAACTGGAACAAAAACCCATCCCAGCGTTTTGGCGTGGATATGGTAAAGACCAAGGTTGGAAAATTAGGTGGAGGAAAAGGCAACTCGACAAAACAACCCAAGCTAACGGACTTCCACGCTCGAGGCGAGGCAGGGAAAACTCCAGAGGCAATGGCGGAGGATGGAGCCAGGGGCGGAGCGGGAACTGCTGGGGAGGGGACAAGCGTAGTGCTCGCTGCCATCAACTCCACGAGAACAGAGTTTTCGTCTAAATTTGATGGGATTATAGCAGCGATAGAAGGTATGAGAAAAGAAATAAACGACTGCATGGAGCAAGTGTCGCAGGTGGAGCTCCGAATATCAAGCGCTGAGGATGACGTCACCAGCCTGCAAACTAAACTGCAAACACTGGAATTAAAATGCAAACGTCTGGAAGATAACGTCCTAGACTTGGAATCCCGCTCGCGACGGAATAATCTGAGGCTGGTGGGCCTCCCGGAGGGAGCGGAGGGACGGAACTCATGTTCCTTTTTGGAAAAGTGGATTCCAGAAGCGCTGAATAACGCGGACCTGCAGTCATCGGTCGTTTTAGAGAGAGCTCACTGAATCGGCCCACCGAGAGATAATAAGACACCACCGAGGACGCTGAATATGAAGTTTCTCAACTACAGAGACAAGATGACAGTCACCAATGCGGCGCGAGCTAAAGGGGAAATTAAATACCAGGACCAACAGGTGCGGTTCTACCCAGACTTCGCCACAGGAATTCAACAATTAAGGAGGCAGTTCGACCCGGCCTGCAAAGAGCTGCACAACCTCGGGATTCGTCACGGAGTGATTCATCCGGCAAGACTGCTGGTCACATATAAGGGGAGAACCCACACCTTCAAGACCCCTCAAGAGGCGCAGGAGCTCATCAAGCAGATCCAAAAGGAAACTGGTGGGAGCTAAGCATGAACATGACAAAGGTAGAACATTTAAGCATATGTACAGACATCTGATTGATCTGAAACATATAATAAGTCTACAAAATACAGACTGTATTAAAAAAAAAAGCTATGATGTACAACGTTGCTATAAAACTTTGAAGTTATGTTGAAAAAACTACAGAAGAGAGTTAATGTTATAAGAATAGTAGTAGTGTCAGGGTGATTGAGAGGAGAAAGAGAGAGTGGTTTGACTGATCCTCACAGGCGTGGAACAGTCACTAGCTATAACAGGAGATGGAATATTTTGATTTTGGGGGGTTTACCACGAATGTGGGGAAAGGGAATTTGTTTTTGTTTAGTTTGTAGGATGAAAGTTCTATCATCCATGTTTCTGCTTCTCTGTAAGAGTGTGTTCATATTGCAAGGTAATCTCAAACTCCTTATTGATCATAGATCAAAGCGTTAATCTTAATTTAACTTCATGGAATTGCAGAGGTCTACAAAATCTTAAAAAACTTAAACAAGTTATGAATAAAATAAAAGACAGATTCAAAAATTGTATTTTTACAAGAAACTCATCTAATAGAGGAGGATGTAAAAAGAATTAGGAGAAGATGGCAAGGTAACGTGTTCACCTCATCATTTTCATCCCGAGCTAGGGGAGTTATGACTCTCATACACAAAACAGTCCCATTTCAAGTGAAAAATGTAATTGGAGACAAATTTGGAAGATATCTAATCATCCAAGGATCTTTGTTATTAGAAAATATAAATCTGGTGAACTTATACGGCCCTAATACTGATGATCAAAACTTCTTTGTTAATTTATTCCTTACTTTATCATCACTTACAGGGCAACATATAATAGCAGGGGATTTTAATTGTACATTGAATCCCAGTATAGATAGATCAACAGGACTCGACTGTACGCACAATGGATGTAGGATGACCATTAATCATTTTATGAAAGAATTGAGATTGCTAGATATATGGAGAGAAATGAAACCACAAGTCAAAGCCTATTCTTGTTATTCTAATACCTATAAGACATTCTCACATATTGACTACTTTTTATCTCTACAGAATTAAGGTCCAAGATTCAAAACTGTTTCTATGATAACATTGTGATCTCTGATCATGCACCCTGCTGTCTAGTATATGTAGATAAGAAATTGACAAAGGACCCAGGTAGGTGGCATTTTCAGCATAAATGGCTTCAGGATGAGGAATTGGTTAAGTACACAGAAAAACAGATAGATGAGTTCTTTGATATCAATACTACACAAACAACAGCATGTATAAAGTGGTGGGCTTTTAAAGCTTTTATTAGGGGGCATATTATTAGTTATACAGGTTCAAAATCTCAGAAGACCCGAGAGGAGAGAGTCCAATTGGAACGTAAAATAAAAATTCTTCAAGAAAAGGTGTATGCAGGAAGTAACCCACAGTTAGAGAACAAATTACTGATTCTGAGAGCTGAATATGACAAAAAAAAATCAGCGAATAGAGCTGCCTCGAGTCTTCTAAGATTGAAGCAAACTTTTTTTTTTTTTTTTGTTTTTGTTTTTTTTGTTACTTATTTGTACCCGTAGGTAGACTTGGTTTGCAGTTTGGTGACAAGCCACCGGCTGCTGGTCGCTGCGTGCGCGAGCGCCCTAAACCTACATGTTTTTGGTAAGCGGGAGGAAACCGGAGAAATCCCGGAGTAAACCCGCGCAACACGGGGAGAACATGCAAACTCCACACAGCTCACTGTTGGTCGGGGGCTGGGATCGAACCCACGATCTCATGATCCCCGCGATCCCCCGGCCGAGGGTAAAACTGTGCTGCCACAGTGCTAAACCACTGCACCACCGTGCAGCCCGACACCGTGCAACCCCAACTTTTTATGAACAAGGTGAAAAATCAGGAAAACTATTGGCACGGCAGATTAAACAATTAGAATCTAAAACACCAATTACCAGTATTATAAGTAACGGACAGGTAGTTATAGATCCTTTAGAAATTAATAGTGCCTTTAGAGATAATTATGAAAAACTATATGATACAAAAAATGAAAATGACTTAACAAAACTAAATGGGTTTTTGGGTGGATTATCTATACCATGTATTCCAAATGAAAACAGGGAGATACTGGAGTCTAATATTAGTCAAGAAGAAGTTGGGCAAGCCATTGATGATATGAAATCAGGGAAAAGAGCAGGATCAGATGGCCTTCCAGTTGACCTCTATAAAAAATTTAAGAATAAATTAATAAAACCACTTTTGGAAATGGTTTTAGAAGCATTTCAAAATGGTAATTTACCACCATACATGAATAATGCCTTAATTATACTGTTGCCAAAACCAGGTAAACCCCCTAATAAATGTGAAAACATGAGACCAATAAGCCTATAAATGCTGATCTTAAAATAATCTGTAAAATTTTAGCAAAACGACTACAAGAAATATTACCAAATATTATTAACCAAGATCAGAACAGCTTTATAATGGGAAGACAAGGCTTCCATAATGTAAGAAGACTATTTAATATTATTTATTCCAATAAAGAAGCACCGGATACAGCTCTCCTACAGTCCAGTCCGCTACAGTCCAGCTACCGGACTTCTGGCAGAACAATCCGCGCTCCTGGTTCAACGCGGTTGAGGCGCAGTTCAACCTCCGGGGAATATCGGTAGACGCCACAAAATTCTACCATGTTGTCGCAAAGCTGGACAACAACACGGCCCAGCATGTGGAGAGCCTGATCGACCAGCCGCCGGACAGCGACAAATACGGCACGTTGAAGGCTGCACTCATCCAGCAATTCACCCCCTCGGTGGAGGAGCGAGCAGAGAGGCTCCTGGCGCTGACGAAAGTGGAAAATGACATGCCCGCGAACCTGATGGAGAAGTTGTTGAGGTTGAAGGACTCTGACGACGATCACTTCATTTTCACCCACCTCTTCCTCAGGACTCTACCGTCAGCAGCGAGAGCGACCCTGGCCAGTTCGCCACTGTTGGCCCTACGGGTCTACCGCGCGCTGGGCCGAGACGCGCAGTGGATTGTCAACGCCACCAAGCGGCGCGCAGCCACGGCCGCTGCAGCGGAACTCGGCGCGATGACCGGAGACGACAGGAGGCCAGAGGCAGCGGTACCAGAGGCAGCGGTACCAGACTCACCGACGACGGCGGCGGCAGGGGCCAGGGAACGCGGATCGGACGTCCTTTGTTTCTACCATCGCCGCTTCGCAGAGAGGGCACGCAAGTGTGTACCACCGTGCCAGTTCGGGCGTTCAGGAAACGCCAAGACCGGTAGTCGGTAGCAGCCGCGGCCCTCGGGGAGGAGAACAAGCTGCTCTACTTGTTGGACGCACGCTCGGGGAGGCAGTTCCTCGTCGACACAGGCTCCCAGTTGAGTTTCATCACACCTTCCTACGCGGACAGACTAGCTGGTTCCGGAGGTCCCCGGGTGACGGCAGCAAACGGCTCGGAGATTAAGACCTTTGGTGAGAAGACTCTGCTTCTGTCTCTACACGGCCGTGCATTTGAGTGGACTTTTGTTGTAGCAGCAGTAAATTTCAAAATGTTAGGGGCTGATTTTTTGTGCTCACATGGTTTGTTGGTTGATCTCGCTAACAGGCGCCTGGTTAATGCACTTTTAATTCTATCCCCTGTACAGCGCGAGTGGCCCCGCCAACAGCACAAGCCAACGTCACAGCTGCAAGCGGTAAGTTCCACACACTGCTCACTCAGTTTCCAGCACTCACAGTCCCCACATTTTCGGCAACAGTCGATAAACACGGGGTGGAGCATTTTATTACCACTACCGGACCGCCCGTTTTTGCAAAAGCTCGGCGCTTGGATGCATTTAAACTGGCCATAGCGCGCGAGGAGTTTGCCAACCTGGAGAGGTTGGGCATTATCCGACGTTCAAACAGTCCTTGGGCTTTCCCGCTACACATGGTCCTGAAAGCTGACAGAGCATGGCGACCTTGCGGGGATTTCCGCAGCTTAAACAACGCTACAGCGCACGACCGCTACCCAATCCCACATATCCAAGATTTTTCCGTTCATTTGGCAGGGGCGCGCGTTTTTTCTGAAATAGACTTGGTCCGCGGTTACCACCAAGTCCCAGTGCGTGCTGAAGACATACCCAAAACAGCGGTAATAACTCCGTTTGGCCTATTCGAGTTTTTACGCATGCCATTCGGACTTACAGGGGCTGCTCAGACGTTCCAAAGCATGATGGACGCGGTGCTTCACGATCTCCCTTTCGTGTTCGTTTACTTGGACGATATTTTAGTAGCCAGCGCGTCCGAAGACGAACACGAAAAACACCTGGCCACAGTTTCCCGAAGGTTGGGAGATCACGGGTTAATAATCAACCCGGCAAAGTGTCAGTTCGGGGTGGTGCAGATCGATTTTTTAGGACACCGCGTCTCCCCCGAAGGAGCAGTTCCGCTTCCTGACAAAGTGCGCGCGGTGGCAGATTTTCCCCGGCCGCAGACGGTCAGGGCGTTGCAGGAGTTTTTGGGAATGGTGAATTTTTATAACCGTTTTCTCCCCCGCGCAGCGCAACTCATGCAGCCGCTGTATGCCGCGCTCAAAAAAAAGAAACCCGCGGATAAGATCGAGTGGCCCCTGGAGCAGGACCAAGCGTTCTCGGAGGTGAAAGCAGCCTTGGCAAAGGCTGCGTTGTTGGCACACCCAGACCCAACGGCCCGCATGGCGCTCACCACTGACGCATCAGAGGTGGCCATAGGGGCGGTCGTGGAGCAACATGTAGCCGGGGTTTGGCAGCCCCTCGCATTTTTCAGCAGGACCTTGCGCGATAGCGAACGTAAATACAGCGCGTTCGACAGGGAGCTGCTGGCTCGCCATTTGGCCATCTGCCACTTTCAGTTCTGGCTAGAAGGACGCTCTTTCACCGCGTTCATTGACCACAAACCGCTAACATTCGCAATGGCCAAGGTTTCTGAACCGTGGTCAGGCCGGCAGCAGAGACAGCTGGCCGCGATATCAGAGTTTACCACTGATATTCAGCATGTGGTGGGCAAACTCAATGTAGTGGCAGATTGCCTCTCGCGCGCCGTGGCGGCCCCAGTCAGCGTAGGGGTAGATTATGCAGCCATGGCCGCGGAGCAGGTTGGTGACGCGGATGTGCGCGCGCTTCAGTCTGGACCAACAGGGTTAAGGCTGGAGAGCAGGGTGCTGCAAGACGGCATGCCCCCCCAATCTGCGATGTCTCCACTGGATGGCCGCGTCCAGTAGTACCGGCCGCGTGGCGCCGCCACGTTTTTGACTCGGTTCATTCCTTGGCGCACCCTGGAGTGCGCGTGTCGGTCAAAATGGTAGAAGAAAAATTTGTGTGGCCGAGCCTCCGCAAACAAGTTAAAGAGTGGGCAGCAGCCTGCACGGCGTGTCAACGAGCCAAAATACACAGGCACACGAGGGCTCCTTTGGAGCAGTTTCACATTCCGGCCAAGAGGTTCAATCACGTTCATGTGGACCTCGTGGGCCCCCTCCCGCTGTCACAAGGGTGCACACACCTTATGACAACAGTGGACCGCACCACGCGCTGGCCTGAAGTGGTCCCGCTGGCATCAACCACGGCCGACGAGGTGGCGCGCGCGTTTTTAACAGCTTGGGTGGCGCGCATCGGCGTTCCGTTGGACATTACGTCCGACAGAGGCCCTCAATTTGTGTCCGAGCTTTGGCCGACAATGGCCCGCAGCCTGGGTGTCACAATTCACCGCACAACCGCGTACAATCCGCAGGCTAACGGGTTATGTGAACGTTTTCATAGGTCATTGAAAGCGGCTCTCAGGGCGTCACTGACGGATACAAATTGGGTGGACAAGTTACCGTGGGTGTTATTGGGGTTGCGTTCTGCGCCTAAAGAGGACTTAGAAGCCTCCCCAGCGGAGCTCGTGTTTGCGCAGCCACTCCGGCTGCCTGGGGAGTTTCTCCCAGATAACCCTGCGCCAGACGCCTCCCCGTCTCAGCTGTTGCGGAGTAACATAGAAGCAAGCACGCTGCCCGGCCCCGCGCACCACAGTTTTCCGCGCGTTTTTTGTGCCTAAAACTTTGAAGAACGCAGAGTTTGTTTTTGTTAGACACGATGCGCATCGAACCCCGCTGCGACCGCCTTATGACGGACCGTTCAGAGTGCTAGAAACAGGGGACAAGCAGTTTTTGCTAGATTTGGGGGGTAGGAAAGAGAAAGTTGGCATAAACAGACTCAAACCCGCTTTTGTGGTGGCAGATGAGCAAGTGCTGTTGGCGAGGGCCCCGCGGCGAGGTAGACCACCGCGGGGGGCTTCACAGAGTAATGTTTCCCCAGAACACCCACAGGTGCTGACAAAAGGTTTCCACCCCCAGATGGCAAACCCCCAGCATGACAGCGCCGCAGAGACGTTGAATCCCAGCTACAGCAGATACGGCAGGAGACTGAAGCCTATACAGCATGTGGACTGATGTGTATTGATACTATCACGGCATGCATGTGGTTATTCTCTTGTTGTTCTGTTTGTTCTAAAATGTTGGGGGGGCTTTGTGTGGTGGACACACATACGGGACCTGTTTTGTGACTCACATTTTAGGTCAGAACAAAGGCAGAGCAGCTTCCTTAGTGATTACAGGAAGCTGCAAGAATCTTAGCTTTGGTATGCAAGGCTTGAGACTGTGGGGGGTTTAATTAAAGGATTAAAGAAGGGATGCATTGTAGACAGTGGAAGTGATATCATGGAGAGAAAATGCATTGTGGCTTTCTTTATAATGCAAGGTGGTCTGTGATACATGTTACCTGTGAAGTGTAAGAGTCCTGATATTTAAGGACGAGAGTTTACTGTGTGGATCTCTCTTTTCTGTTTTGAGATGATGGTGATGTGAATAAAGCTGACTTGAGAGAGAACTCTGCCTCGTCATTCTCACATCACTACAACACTTAAAAGTAATATCTTACCAAAAATACTTTATTTCAAAATATTCCTTTACCACCACCTTCAGATCTATTCTCAAGAATTAAAAAAAGTTAGTGGAATTTATATGGAACAATAGGAAGGCTAGATTACGTTTGTCCTTACTATATTTACCATTTGATCGTGGAGGTCTGAAATGTCCAAACTTTATGTTGTATTACTGGTCAGCACAACTGAGGTCTATGACATATTATTTTTCATCAAATGATCTTCCTCACTGGACTGAAATGGAATCATACAATTTACCTTTACCTCTTCCCTTATTCATATAGTCAGACTTGACTAAAAAATTACAGAAACAAGTTAAAAATCTAATTGTAAAGCACATGATCAAAATATGGTGTGAAACCAAAAAATATTTAAAAGAACCACACTCACTGTCACAATTTAGCCCAATATGGGGTAATCAATATTTTACACCAGGGAGAGCGGATACTGTATTTAAAGTATGGAATTTAAAAGGGATTCAAAAGATTCAAGACTTATATTTGTCACACTCAGATAACATAATGTCTTTTGAAGAACTGAGGATTAAATTCAATCTTAATAGAACACATTTTTTTAAATATCTTCAGCTTAGAAATTTTATTCGATCAAATCAAAATAACGCTCTCGACTTCCGGTTATGGCTGCCACGTAGGACGGACGTGTCTCGCTCTGCTCTGCTCCTGGAGAAAAAAAATCGGCAAATAACTCTCTCATTTGGGACAGAACGTATCCCAGCATTTGGGCGAGGATATGTCGGCGAAGCCTAAGGCTGGAAAACCAGGAAAAGGAAAAAGCGAGCCGCCGAAACAGGCCGAAACAGTCCAAATTAACGGACTTTCAGGTCTGTGACGCAGCAAACAAAACTCCATATATGGCGGAGGAGGCTGGCAACGGTGCGATATCTGCGGGGAATGGCGCAGATGCGCTGATGGCTGCCATGAGTTCAATGAGAGCAGACTTTTCCTCTAGATTTGATGGGATTATGACAGCGTTGGAAGGAATAAGAAAGGAATTGGGTGACTGTGTAGAACGAACGGCGCAGATGGAGCTCCGTCTCGCTAGTGCTGAAGATGACGTCACCCGTCTTCAATTAAAGGTGCGCACTTTGGAAAAAAAAAAAAAATCTCTGGAAGATAATATTTTGGATTTGGAATCTCGGTCGAGACAGAATAATTTGAGGCTGGTGGGTCTTCCAGAGGAATCAGAAGGTCGGGACGTATGTTCCTTTCTGGAAAAGTGGATTCCGGAGGTGCTGGGCAGCGAGGAGTTGCAATCAGCAGTGGTTCTGGAAAAAGCACATCGTATTGGCCCACGGAGAGATAAGGGACCGCCGAGGACCTTAATTATGAAGTTTCTTAGCAACAGAGACAGGATGAAGATCTTCAACGCTGCACGTGCTAAAGGAGAGATTAAACACCAGGACCAGCAGGTGCGGTTCTACCCAAATTTGGCCACAGGAATCCAACAATTGAGGAAGCAGTTTGATCCCGTACGTAAGGAGCTGCGCAACCTTGGGATTCGTCATGGTGTAATCTATCCTGCGAGACTGCTGACCACGTATGAGGGCAGAACCCACATCTTCAAAACCCCAGAGGAGGCGCAGGAGTTCATCAAGAAGATCAAAGAAGAAGAAGAGACTGGTGGGAGCTAAGCATGAACAAAATATAAGGTAGAATAATTAAGCATTTGCACAGGCATCTGACTGACTTGAAGTAAATAGTAAGTTTACAAAATATAGATTGTATTATATATTAAAAAAACAAAACAAAAACAAAACAAACAAAAAAAAGTGAAAGAACATTCATAGACCTCAGTTTGCTTAATGCCAAAAAATGTATTGCACTATTATGGAAAAAGACTCATAGACCAGATGTGACTCAGTGGTTAAGACAGATGTTAACAAACCTTCCATTAGAAAGAATAACATATATACTGAAATCAAAGGAAATTGTGTTTGAGAATATATGGAGACCTTTTATTGATTATGTAAAAAATTTAAACATAACTCTTGAAGAAGAAGGTGAATGATGTGTGTGGACCTTGTAAATTCCAAACTGGTGAACATAATATGTATACTTATGTATTGGATTGTCTAGACTAAACAGAGGAGCATTGTTGAAGACTTGATTTTGTTGGTGGTTGTTGGTGTTTTTAGTGCATTTTTTTTTTTTTTTTGTAGTACTTTAGTGTTAGTGTTTGATTGTTTGTATCATGTTTGTTAAAAAAAAAAAAAAGGTTCAATAAAGATATTGTGGAAAAAAAAAAATAACGCTCTCATCCGACCTACTTATTCATCTTTGGAAAAAATTTTGACAAAAGATAGTAAGAGAAAGGGTATTATTTCAGAGTTTTATAACTCATTGACACTATTCTCAAGTGTAAACTCACAGAAAAGACTGAATTACTGGAAAGAAGACCTGCAAATTGAAATTTCAGAGGAACAATGGGAAATGGCTTGTGCAGGAGCTCAAACTAACTAACTAACTAACCTGCACTTATATAGCGCTTTTCTAGTCACAAAGACCACTCAAAGCGCTTTCACTAGTACTAACCCTCTATTCTAAGGGCTTATAGGAAACCGATATCTAGGGAAAATTTAGAACAACCAATTAACCTAACATGCATGTCTTTGGATTGTGGGAGGAAACCGGAGCCCCCGGAGTAAACCCACGCAGCACAGGGAGAACATGCAAACTCCATACAGAAAGGTTCCAACCCCTGCCAGCCTGGGGATTCGAACCAGGAACCTTCTAGCTGTAAGGCAACAGTGCTAACCACTGCACCACCGTGCTGCCCAAATCAACCAAATCAATAAATGTACGTCTTAAATTGATACATTTTAAATGGTTAATGCGGATGTATGTTACACCAGTGGAATTAAATAGATATAACAAAAACATACCAGATACATGCACAAAATGTATAGAAAGTAAAGGAACCCTATTTCACTGTTTATGGGAATGTAGAAAAATCAGAATGTTTTGGGAAGAGGTGAGGGAAACAATTGAAAAAATAATTTCAAAACAATTCATATTGAATCCTGAACTGTTTTTGTTGGGTCTGTATCCAGAAAAGCATAACTTTAATAAGAGTGAAAGAGCATTCATAGACCTCAGTTTGCTTAATGCCAAAAAATGTATTGCACTACTGTGGAAAAATACTCATAGACCAGATGTGACTCAGTGGTTAAGACAGATGTTAACAAACCTCCCACTAGAAAGAATAACATATATACTGAAATTAAAGGAAAATGTGTTTGAGAATATATGGAGACCTTTCATTAATTATGTAAAGAAATTAAACATAACTTCTGAAGAAGAAGGTGAATGATATGTGTGGACCTTGCAAATTCCAAGCTGGTGAATGTATATTATGTATTCTTATGTAATAGATTACCTAGACTAAACAGAGGAGCATTGTTGATGACTTGCCTTTGTTAATGGCTGTTGTTGTTTCTATTACACACTTTTTTTGTTGTTGTTAGTGTTCTTTTTAATTTTTAAATTACTTTAGTGTTAGTGTCTGACTGTTTGTGCCATGTTTGTAAAAAAAAAAGGTTCAATAAAAAATATTGTGAAAAAAAAATAAGTGATCTGACAAAATATAAACAAGTGGTTCTTAAACAGTGGCTAACATTGGTTGTCCCATTCATTTTCAATTATTCTGTAATTAATATTCACACAATCAAGTAAATCTCAGTTCAGTCCCTTTCATATTTGTCAAAGTCTAACATGTGTGATTGCCTATGTACTGCATCACACGAAAGTGAGTACACCCCTCACATTTTTGTAAATATTTTATTATATCTTTTCATGGGACAACACTGAAGACACGACACTGATACAATGTAAAGTAGTCAGTGTACAGCTTGTATAACAGTGTAAATTTCCTGTCCCCTCAAAATAACTCAATACACAGCCATTAATGTGTAGACCGCTGGCAACAAAAGTGAGTACACCCCAAAGTGAAAATGTCCAAATTGTGCCCGAAGTGTCAATATTTTATGTGGCCACCATTATTTTCCAGCACTGCCTTAACTCTTGGGCATGGAGCTCACTAGAGCTTCACAGCTTGCCACTGGAATCCTCTTCCACTCCTCCATGACGACATCACAGAGCTAGTGGATTTTGGAGACCTTGCGCTCCTCCACCTTCCGTTTGAGGATGCCCCACAGATGCTCAATAGGGTTTAGGTCTGGAGGCATGCTTGGCCAGTCCATCACCTTTACCCTCAGTTTCTTTAGCAAGGCAGTGGTCGTCTTGGAGGTGTGTTTGGCATCGTTATCATGTTGGAATACTGCCCTGCGGCCCAGGTTCCAAAGTGAGGGGATCATGCTCTGCTTCAGTATGTCACAGTACATGCTGGCATTCATGGTTCCCTCAATGAACTGTAGCTCCCCAGTGCTGGCAGCACTCATGCAGCCCCAAACCATGACCCTCCCACCACCATGTTTGACTGGAGGCAAGACACAACTTGTCTTCGTACTCCTCACCTGGTTGCCGCTACACACGCTTGCTGAACCAAGTAAGTTTGTCTTGGTCTCATCAGACAACAGGACATGGTTCCAGTAATCCATGTCCTTAGTCTGCTCGTCTTCAGCAAACTGTTTGCGGGCTTTCCTGTGCATCATCTTTAGGAGAAGGAGCAGGAGAAGAAGTAACAAGCAGGGGCAAACAGCCCCAGATGGCAGGGCATATTTTGTGTGATTTTTATGTTTTGCTGCATACAAAAGCAGTCACATGTGATTGCCACTTAGTGCTGTGTTGCTATACCAACTGTCCTGTAACTGGCAAGAATTCTGTTCCAATACATCCCCTCTACGGGCATGCATGGGTATGCACTAGTCACAATAATTAAGGAATTGTAGTATCATGATAGTATTGCATCGTGACCCAAGTAGGGGTGTGCGATATGATCCAAATTTTATATCATGATAGGTAATCTTATTTGATAACGATATATATCACGATATACACTCTCTATAAATTCTACTTTAGATATAATAATCACATAAAAGGACCATCTCTTTTTTTACATTTTAAATTACATACTGAAAAAAAAATCAATTGTACAAATTCATTTGTCATTAATTTTATGCACCTTTTTCCCCCTCTTAATTTTGCAGTGTTATAAAATTGTTTTTAATGTGCATTTGAGATGACTTCAACTTTATTCATTATCATTACTTGACTAACTAAAAATTATTAAAAATCAAGTAAGTTACATTAAGAGCCAGTTTTCCCCTCTGACACATTTTAATTTAGTTATTTATTTAGTGTCTATGCGGATACTGTCATGCACTTTTGCAGCTTTAGTAATATTTTTTCAGGCAAAATTAAGAAACTCAGCAGTAATTTAAACCAAAGAAACAATGGTCTGATATAATGTAATGTTTCCTATTAGCAACAAGTTAGCATTGTCATTTAGCATTTGCTGTTTTATAGAGTGAGATGGTGTTAACATTACTTACCTCCAATTAAAACAAGGTTAGAGGACTATAGTGAGCCTAAGTCACGCCCCCTCTACGTCTGAATATGGGACCTTCAATCAGAAAAATTCTCCATTGAAATGAATGGCAAGAGCAAAATTATCTTTTGATCCTGATCGAATTTTTTCCACACGTTACACATATGACGGTCAATTTAAAAGATAATTTTCCACGTAAATAACAGTGTAGGTTGTTGTCTAACTGTTAAGGTATAAGGTTGTGAAAATACATAAATTAAAAAACTACAAACACAGATGGACGGACCTTACATCATCTTTTCAAAGCGTGTCCAGGGTGAAGTAACTAACAGTCCACTGGATCAGCTGCAGCTCTCACAATACAAAACAATACCTTTGTGTTGTTTTTCTCCTCTTTGGATCCTTTTTTCATTGGTCAGGAAACAGGAGGTGAGGTTTTAGTATTCTCCTGCCATGCTTGTGTTTAGCGATATGGGATGATGGGAGTTGTTATCCGCTAATCATTGAAGCAAAAACTAAATATTACTCTGTTACTATACGACAGCTGACAACTTTAATTATATGGAAAATTATTATTATTATGACAAACATCAATGCGGGAGAGAGGAGGGGCAGTGACAAGTAGAAAAGGGGCATGTGTCTTTAAAAACCCGATATGAACAATAGAGTTTTATATGAAATGATAGATGTTTTTATCGTGTCACCCAATATATATCGTCATATCGCACAGCCCTAGACCCAAGTATCACAATGCGCATCATATCGTGTGGTCCTTCATGATTCCCACCCCTAGCAGGTGTAAAATATACTGTCATAAAATAAGGAGAGTGTTCTTTTGCTTGAAAATTGCTAGTTAATTATTTTAAAGAGGGACTCTGAGTTTCAGGGGTCTAAGTAATGTGTTGTGAATGTTTATTTAAAGAAACCCTGCTGAAAGCAGTAAACTGAAACTAATTCCAGATGTATCCGATGCAATACAAAGAAAAAGTCATATGCAAAATGATTTTTGGAAAAAAAATTCAAATGTGAGAAGGTTCATTAAACACTCCATTCTCAAAGACTAAGATTTTTTTGTTAATATTTTGATGGTTCAGGTTTTATAGGGTTAATTGTCAGATGGCCCTAATACACCATCATACATTAGGTACAAAGAATACTTGGTTTGGGGGTCAAAAACATTTAGAGAACACTGGCACGTTCTACATGTACCACACAGAGGTTCAACACTACAAAAGAAAGACTGATTTGTAATAATCACAGTGTGCAGAGATGAAGCAAACAAAAGTTCAGTATATCTGGCAGCTCATTCCTGGCTTGACCAGTCTCATTTCATCATATGGATTCTGAAAGTACATCAATGATCTCACTTCCAACTAGCTTAAATGTAACATGACTCACATGTGTGCATGCCTCTGCAACACATCTCGTTCCTTCATGTCTGATTCACTCCAATATCTTCGTTAACACATCTGTTTCAAACCATTCCCATTGAGTGATGTCACGGCTTCTCTACCTGCTTACATCAGCTTTGGCAGTGAAACACAGTTTCAAGCCAACAAACTGAATTCACATCAGAGAATCTGTCAAAAATATGTTTATCTTATAAGTCAAGAATCAAGTTTTTAAAAAACTATATACTGTAGCATTGTTTCTGACCACATTTCAGGAGTTAACTGTGCTGATTAATGACAAAACGATAGAATGTGGCAACCCAGTGGACTACAAAACAACCATCTGCAGATCTGACAAATGGCAAACAAAATCAATTTCCTTCATTGACTTACAGAGGAGCCTGGACATGATTATATGGCACACATTATGTAGAGAGGAATGCCATACTTGATCAGCAGTCAGTCAATGGGAAGGAATCCATTGAAATCACCTGTTGAAGATACTGGATGCAAAGAAAACCTACAGGGTCTTGGCCCTTCATGGATGGACCTTCCTGCAAAAAGGTGAATAACAGTATGATACAGTTTGCCTTCCTCCTCACTTCCTCTGACGGAAGGTGTTTTTTTCTTTTCACTCATATGAATCCAACAGTGGATCCAGACTGCCTAGTTAGTCCCGGCTGATTCCATGCAACCGTCTCCACAAATGCTCATGTAGTTGCAGTGTTCCTGTGAGAATATCAGTTTTTCCCACGAAAATTCTGAATGGGGTTGGCAGAATAGAGAGAATAACAGGTGAAATCAAAGTTTATAATCCTGAAACCTGAATGGTGATTGTCTTTTTTCTCAAGTTTTAAAGATCACAGATTTCAAAATATTAAATGCAGTGGACCAGAAAAAATATCTGTGCAGCACTTAGCAATACTACAAGTGTTTCTCTCTGCTGTTTCATAATAATATCCAGCAACTACATCTGGCATGCCCATTTGATTCAGATGGTTCATGGAGAAGACGGTGTAATCTAAAACAGCTTGATACTTACAGCTCAATCCCAAATCAACCACTTAATTGTTGACTCACCGCTCTCTCTATAAGTAACAGGACCAGCAAGGTTCGGCAGCAAGTAATTTGCCAGCCAAGAGTCACAACTGCCCCCTGGGGAATCACTACCTTATCATGGTCCAGGGGTTTGTGCGTCTCAATGACCTTTAGAGCTATGCCAGCAGGAGCAAAAGTTTGTACCGAGCGCAGAGGAACAAACACCTGTGCGACAGTAGAGCGCACAGGTGTTGCTCTACTGTCGAAGTCTGTTTTTCTGGAAAAAAAAATACAAAGAATATTCTTTCTCTTTCCATGCCTGACTCCTACCTGTCTGTCTATCTGCTGCATATCTTGACACACACCTGTTTCATCAGACACTGATCTTTCATTTACTGGGAGTTGTACCAAGAGGAGGGTTCTCCTTGAGGGTTTGCCGGGACGGGGGAGCATGTTGGTCCATGTCCAGACCGGAGATTGACAGCTTTAAAGCTCATTAACAAGATGTAGTAATGATTTTACCTCTAAAGATGTATAAAATGTTCAAACACTGGCTGTAGTGTTAGATTTGTTTGTTTGTTTATGGTCTTACGGCATCTCTCCTCACACGTGCTCTACGGGGTGGTTTTCAAGCAGGTGGACATTTTTCCAACACAAACCCGGCACTTCGTACACACGGTCAGGGCGGAGAAGTGGCGAGACGTCCACCGGCAGGCTGGGAGAGACAGAGGAAGGGACAGTGTCGGAAAGCCCGCGGGTGAGTATTTTTTTTTAAATCACAGTCTGTTTTTTGCTGATGTGTTCCATTAATAATGTAAACACGAAAGTCAGCGTGGTGCAGCGATGTATTTGATTGGTTAGACTGAGCGTTTAAGCGCTACTCAGGGACAAATTTGATTGGTGAAACTGGCAGAAGTTGACAAGGATTGGCCAAAATTGCGGGAAAGTTGCGGTGATTGGACCAAGTTGCAAGGTTGTGCAATAGATGCACTGATTGGCTGATTTTGCATGAATTCACGCAATTGCAACATCGCGAAATCCTGGAGGGACTGAATAACGGAAACAGGCTACTAGAATTGTGCATCACTAACAACCTTGTTATCGGGGGACCCTCTTCCCACACTGGGAGATTCACATACTAACCTGGTGTTCCCCCAATGAAAGAGATAAGAAAAAGATCGACCACCTGATGATCAACGGGACTTGGAGACAATCACTCTTGGACATCAGAGTGAAAAGAGGTGCCAATGTCAGCAGTGACCATTACCTGGTAACAGCAGCAGTGAAACTGCAACTCAGAAAAGGAGGCAAGAAAACAACAAGAAGACTGAAACTTGATGTGAAAAAGCTTTGTGACCTCAGAACAAAGAGCACTGTCTCCCTTCAACTGAAGAACTGATTTCAAGCACTACCTAACACTGAGACCAACACGCTGCCAGATAATGAAATCAATGCGATGTGGGAGCAAGTTCGAACTGCATATCTTAAGACCAGTGAAATGTGCCTGGGAACCATGCGGAAGAAGAAGAATGACTGGATCAAAGATGAAACTTGGCAAGCAATAGAAAACAGATGAGTCATGAAGAAAAAATGATGGAGGCCAGGTCAGAAAGGCTGAAAGAGAGATTCAGAGAGCAATAGGGGTTGGACCAAAGATCTATTCAGTGATGGATCACAATACTTGACACTAACGATGATGCACCGATCCCTAAGCGCATTAAGTTAATCCCTTCCACAGCATGTGGGACACCATGTGGTGTATGAGGTGGCGCCTATCTCCGTTTCACTGACCCTACGCCACACAGCTACTGTAAGTAGTGAAAGCTACAGTGGAGGATGGGGGGGGCAGTCCTCTTGTAGCTCTGTACGTTAACTAAGCATATTGATCAATCAATAATCAATCAATCAATAATAAATTATACATCTATATATATTCATGTAAGCGTTGCATACTCTCTTGGGAATTCAACCAATTGCATTTTCAGTCCGCTAAATGACGTAAAGCAAGCACCCAGTCAAGTGAAGTCATAGCTTGTCTCGTGAGATTTGCAGCCACCTTTGAAAGTTAGAAAGCAGTTACAGTGCACCTGCAAAGTATTCACAGCACTTCACTTTTTCCACATTTTGTTATGTTACAGCCTTATTCCAAAATTTATGAAATTAATTTTTTTCCCTCAAAATTCTACACACAATACCCCATAATGACAACGTGAAAAAGTTTTTTTTAGATTTTTGCAAATTTATTAAAAATAAAAAACTAAGAAATCACATGCCAAACCAAATCAATAAATGTACGTCTAAAATTGATACATTTTAAATGGTTAATGCAGATGTATGTAACACCGGTGGAATTAAATAGATATAACAAAAACATACCAGATACATGCACAAAATGTATGGAAAGTAAAGGAACCTTATTTCATTGTTTATGGGAATGTAGAAAAATTAGAATGTTTTGGGAAGAGGTGAGGGGAACAATTGAAAAAATAATTTCAAAACAAATCATATTGAATCCTAAATTGTTTTTGTTGGGTCTGCATCCAGAAAAGCACAACTTTAATAAAAGTGAAAGAGCATTCATAGACCTCAGTTTGCTTAACGCCAAAAAATGTATTGCACTATTGTGGAAAAAGACTCATAGACCAGATGTGACTCAGTGGTTAAGACAGATGTTAACAAACCTTCCACTAGAAAGAATAACATACATACTGAAATCAAAGGAAAATGTGTTTGAGAATATATGGAGACCTTTTATTGATTATGTAAAGAATTTAAACATAACTTTTGAAGAAGAAGGTGAATGATGTGTGTGGACCTTATAAATTCCAAACTGGTGAATGTATAATATGTATACTTATGTAATGGATTGCCTAGACTAAACAGAGGAGCATTGTTGAAGACCTGTTCCTGTTAGTGGTTGTTGGTGTGTTTTAGTACATTTTTTTTTATTACTTTAGTGTTAGTGTTTGATTGTTTGTGTTATGTTTGTAAAAAAGGTTCAATAAAAATATTGTGGAAAAAAAAAAGAAATCACATGCACATAAGCATTCACAGCCTTTGCTCAATGCTTTGTTGATGCACCTTTGGCAGCAATTACGGCCTCAAGTGTTTTTAAATATGATGCCACAAGCTTGGCATACCGATCTTTGGGCAGTTTCATCCATTCCTCTTTGCAGCACCACTCAAGCTCCATCAGGTTGGATGGGAAGCATCAGTGTACACCCATTTTTAGATCTCTCCAGAAATGTTCAATTGGATTCAGGTCTGGGCTCTGGCTGGGCCACTCAAGGACATTCACAGAGTTGTCCTGAAGCCACTCCTTTGATATCTTGGCTGTGTGCCTAGGGTCGTTGTCTTGCTGAAAGATGAACCGTCGCCCAGTGCGAGGTCAAGAGTGCTCTGGAGCAGGTTTTCATCCAGGATGTCTCTGTACATTGCTGCATTCACATTTCCCTCTATTCTGACTAATCTCCCAGTTCCTGCTGCTGAAAAACATCCCCATAGCATGATGCTGTCACCACCACGCTTCACTGTAGGGATGGTATTGGCCTGGTGATGAGCGGTGCCTGTTTTCCTCCGAACATGATGCCTGGCATTCACACCAAAGAGTTCAATCTTTGTCTCATCAGACCAGAGAATTTTGTTTCTCGTGGTCTTAGAGTCCTTCAGGTGCTTTCTGGCAAACTGCAGACGGGCTGCCATGTGCTTTTTACTAAGGAGTGGCTTCCATCTGGCCACTCTACCATACAGGCCTGATTGGTGGATTGCTGCAGAGATGGTTGTCCTTCTGGAAAGTTCTCCTCTCTCCACAGAGGAATGCTGGAGCTCTGACAGAATAACCATTGGGTTCTTGGTCACCTCCCTGACTAAGGCTCTTCTTCCCCAATCATTCAGTTTAGATGGCCGGCCAGCTCTAGGAAGAGTCCTGGTGGTTCCGAACTTCTTCCATTTATGGATGATGGAGGTCACTGTGCTCATTGGGACCTTCGAAGCAGCAGAAATTTTTCTGTACCCTTCCCCAGATTTGTGCCTCGAGACAATCCTGTTTCGGAGGTCTACAGACAATTCTTTTGACTTCATGCTTGGTTTGTGCTCTGACATCCACTGTCAACTGTGGGACCACATGTCCAATCAACTGAATTTACCACTGGTGGACTCCAATTAAGCTGTAGAAACATCTCAAGGATGATCAGTGGAAACAGGATGCACCTGAGCTCAATTTTGAGCTTCATGGCAAAGGCTGTGAATACTTACGTACATGTGATTTCTTAGTTGTTGTTTTTTTTTTAATAAATTTGAAAACATCTCAAAAAAAAACTTTTTTCACGTTGTCATTATGGGGTATTGTGCGTAGAATTTTGAGGGAAAAAATGAATTTAATCCATTTTGGAATAAGGCTGTAACATAACAAAATGTGGAAAAAGTGGAGTCCTGTGAATACTTTCCGGATGCACTGTAGCTCAAATGTCGGGCCTTTTTTGGATTTTATAACAAAGCTGGAAGGAAAGACCTTGACATGACACACAATCTGCAAGAAGTGCTGCATGAAAAAAGAAGAAACACTCAAAACACATGGGCCAGTACACGCCTGGGCCAGTGCCAAGTAAGTAAAGTTTATTTATGAAGTGCTTTTCACAGATGTATAGTCACAAAGCACTGCACAATAAAATGGAATAGAAGGAAGATGATAAATAAAAATAATTTTAAAAATACAAGATTAAAACTAGAAAAGCACTAGGAATTGAATCCTAAACTGTTTTTGTTGGGTCTGTACCCAGAAAAGCATAATTTTAAGAAAAGTGAAAGAACATTCATAGACCTCAGTTTGCTTAATGCCAAAAAATGTATTGCACTATTATGGAAAAAGACTCATAGACCAGATGTGACTCAGTGGTTAAGACAGATGTTAACAAACCTTCCATTAGAAAGAATAACATATATACTGAAATCAAAGGAAATTGTGTTTGAGAATATATGGAGACCTTTTATTGATTATGTAAAAAATTTAAACATAACTCTTGAAGAAGAAGGTGAATGATGTGTGTGGACCTTGTAAATTCCAAACTGGTGAACATAATATGTATACTTATGTATTGGATTGTCTAGACTAAACAGAGGAGCATTGTTGAAGACTTGATTTTGTTGGTGGTTGTTGGTGTTTTTAGTGCTTTTTTTTTTTTTTGTAGTACTTTAGTGTTAGTGTTTGATTGTTTGTATCATGTTTGTTAAAAAAAAAAAAAAGGTTCAATAAAGATATTGTGGAAAAAAAAAAAAAAGAAAAGCACTAGGAGAGTGCAGACCTCCAAGCACCTCATTTCCCCCAAATGACATTGTGAGAAATGCAGCAGTTTTCTAAATGCAACATTTCTGCATTTGAGATTGATGAAAAATACTAATTCAAGTTTCCTTCTATAAGATTTATTGAAATAACAAATAAATAGTATTAGGTAACTTAGCTACAGAAATTCTGGTGTACCAGCAAAAGTAAAATTTAACCAAGTTGATACTGATTTTTTTTCTAAAAATTCCTGGATCCAGGTGGTGATCCAGATCACCACTAAAATGTAATCATCTGTTCCCTATGCCATTACACACCTTTCCTGAAAATTTCATCAAAATCCGTTCATAAATTTTGAAGTAATGTTGCTAAGAGACAGACAAACAAAGTGATGCCGGTGTCATGGCAAAAAGTGATCAGCTGCTAAAAATTGATCACGAGGCGCCATACTGTAGTTATGGGGTTATATTAGCCGTAAAATATATATTTCAACAGGTATACAGTACTGAGTTAGGTATAATAAGATATATTTAACACTTATGATGCATTTTGAACTGGAAACAAACGATGCAGAATTAAAAGAAATTAAAATAATGCAGTCACAAGGTTACATGGAAAAATACACAGATTTACTGATATACATGTAGATACAGTATAAATACATATTCTATGCATCAACAATGGACAATTACAGTGTAGCTTCTAAACAATAAGGTTTTTACACATAAATATTGGAATCAATTGCAATCTCATAAATGCTATATGCTGTTATCCAAACTGCAAACACTTTGGCCAACACTATAATTTTTTTTTTTTCAGATGCGATAAAACCTCAAAACATTTACAGACACACTGTAGGTGGACTGAGACCAGGCAGTACACCTTTAACAAGCGGGTGCTCCTGACTCCTGCAGCCGGTGATCATTCTTTGGCAAAAACAATACCTCCTCCTCTTGGCAGAGGTAATAAAGATTAAACACTGTCCAGTGCTGTGTGTTTGCTTGCTTTTTCTTGGTGTCTTCAGATGCAGTAATGTCAACCATCACATACTATTGCTGTGTTCGAAATATTCACTTGTTCCCCATATAATGTACTATGTAGTGAATCAGCCATTTTGTAGTGCTGTTGGAAATCTTAACTGAAAGTTTCATTCACTATACAGTACACTCAAAATATCCCACAATGAATTTTGAAAAGTAGTGTACAACGGATGGTCACTACATTAGCCAATATATCCCATAATGCAATGCGCAGCCAACGGAGCAGTGAGAGGAGAGCTTCACATCCCAACATAATAAATATAAATACCTTAAGGTAGTTTAAGTCAGCAAAAACGATTTGATTTAATACATATTTACTACAAATTACATGCAGGTATTCATTTTTTACCACTGTTAGTCTGTTACGTTTTACTGTCTCACCATGATGATGTCATTAACTGCGCCATGAAAACAAGCCCAGTAGTGTCCGAAAGCTGTTAATTTTATTGTTATATTGAGTTTACTATATAATCCACTACATCTAAATTCACTATATAGCGGGGAGGGAGTGAGTGAGTGAGTGAGTGAGTGAGTGAGTGAGTGAGTGAGTGAACATTCCAAACACAGCAGATCATGTGTATGGGTGCAAAGGTGAATGTAACCCCGTGGACACGTGTTAAAGGGGAAGCTCAATATTATTATTTTCCCCCCAAAAAAGGTCTGGATCCAGATCGCAATACGGATCACCACAAAAAGAAAACAAGCCCAGTAGCATCTGAAAGCTGTCAATTTTACTGTTATATTGAATTTACTATATAGTCCACTATGTCCAAATTCACTATATAGCGAGGAGGAAGGGAGGGAGTGAGTGAACATTCCATACACAGCAGATCATGTGTATGGGTGCGGAGGTGAATATAACTCCATGAACACATCTTAAAGGGGAAGCTCAATATCATTATCATTTTCCCAAAAACAACATGTCTGGATCCAGATCATAATCGGGATCATCACCACAATAGATAGATAGATAGATAGATAGATAGATCTTTAATTGTCATTGTCACAGGTACAACGAAATTCAAAGTGCTCTCCAGTCAGTGCCCCATTTATAAAAACATTACCCCATTAAAAAACATAAAAATCAGATAAAATAATAATTAAAAAGAATAAATAACAAGCCACATTCACACAGACATCAACACAAGACATCATGCACACACAGTCATTGCAAGGAGCATTCAACAACATACAATCATGTCCATTTAGCACATTACTTCCTCATTTTATTCAGAATGGTTATTGCTGTTGGATAGAAGCTGTGTTTGAGTCTATTTGTCCTTGTGTTCATTTGTCTATATCATTTCCCAGATGGCAGTAGTTCAAACATGAGTGTCCAGGATGTGAAGTATCCTTTAAAATATTTTGAGCCTTCTTCTGGCAATGGGAGCGGTGTAGGTCTTCCAACGTGAGGAGAGGGCAGCCAATGATCTTCTGGGCGGTGTCAATGACCCTCTGGAGTGCTTTCCTCTGAGCTACTGTACAACTACTGTACCAGATGCATATACAGTATATTAATATGCTTTCAACAGAAGCTCAGAATCAGATTTATTGCCATTGTTCATGTAGTACACAAACTAGGAATTTGTCTCGGTGCCATGCTGCAACATTAAAAACATGAGATAAAGAGATAAACTAAAAAACTAAAAGACTAAAAACATGCAATAAGTGTAGAATAATAAGTAATAATAATAATAATAATAATAATAATAATAATGAGTAATACTAGTCAAGGCAGATTTAAATAAATTAGCAAGTAGCAGATAATATGGGGTACCACAGTGCAGTCGATAATGCAACAGAAAAACAGTGATGAACGACATGAGCTGCTGTATATAGTGCACAAGAGTCAATAAGTCACTTAATGTTCAGCAGTCTGATGGCAGAGGGAAAAAAGCTGTTCATGTGCCGGGAGGTTTTAGTCTGAATGGACCGAAGTCTTCTACCTGAGGGGAGGGGGGCAAACAGTACGTGACCAGGGTGTGAAGGATCGGCTATGATCCGGCCTGCACGCCTCCGGGTCCTGGAGATGTACAGGTCCTGGAGAGATGGGAGCTTGCAGCCGATCACCTTCTCAGCAGTGCGCACGACGCGCTCAATAAAAGGACACCAGCAGTCTCTGTGTGATGTTCTCCTTCCTGAGAATCCTCAGGAAGTACAGTCTCTGCTGGGCCTTTTTCACCAGCTCAGAGGTGTTCACACTCCAGGACAGATTCTCCTCTATGTGGACTCCCAGGAAACGGAAGTCAGCTACCCTCTCTACACAGTCCCCGTTGATGATTTCCTCCTGTAGTCTATTATCAACTCTTTAGTCTTAGAGGTGTTCAGGAGAAGGTTATTCTCTTTACACCATGACGACAGCCGCACCACCTCATCTCTGTAGGCAGACTCGTCCCCCCCCCCGAAATGAGACCCACCACTGTAGTGTCGTCTGCAAACTTCACGATGGTGTTAATGTGATGGGCGGGGGTGCAGTCGTGTGTATACAGACAGTAGAGCAGGGGACTCCGCACACAGCCCTGGGGGGATCCGGTACTGAGGCTTAGGGCCGTAGATGTATGATGGCCCACCCTGACTCTCTGTCTGTGACCAGAGAGGAAGCTGCTGATCCACATACAAATAGCCTGAGGAAGCCCCAGGTCCCCCAGCTTGACCACCAGTTTGTGTGGAAGAATGGTGTTAAATGCAGAGCTGTAATCCACGAAGAGCATCCGCACATAGCTCCCCTGCCGCTCCAGGTGGGCTAGAGTGGCATGGAGTGCTGTGGCCACCGCATCCTCTGTGGATCGATTTGCTCTGTAGGCAAACTGGTGGGAGTCCATACTGCGGGGCAGGGCTGCTATGATATGACTACTGACCAGCCTTTCAAAGCACTTTGTCACTACCAGGGTGAGTGCGACTGGTCTGTAGTCGTTGAGGCTAGAAATGTGAGGTTTCTTGGGTAAGGGGACTATGGTGGAGGACTTCAGGCAAGATGGGACAGTGGGCTGTGCCAGGGATTGGTTGAAAATCTTAGTAAAGACTCCAGCCAGCTGATCTGCACAGTCCCTCAGCACACGTCCCAGGACACCGTCCGGACCCGCTGCTTTTCTTGGGTCGATGGACCGCAGGGTGCGCCTCACCTCATGTTCCTCCAAAGTGAGGAACGTACTGCTGTGGGCCTGGTGTAGGTTGGCCGAGACAGGTGCAGCGACCTCAAAGCGGGCAAAGAAGATATTCAGCTCCTCCGCCAGTGTGAGGTCACCTACCGCGGTTCCCGGATTCGTTTGATAGTTGGCCAAGTGCTGGATGCCCCGCCACACCTGCCGGCTATTATTGCTGTCCAGATGGTCCTCAATCTTCCTCCTATAGTCTGCCTTAGCCTCTCTGATGCCCCTCTTCAGGTTGACCCGAGCTGTGCTGTAAAGTTCGCTGTTACCAGACCTGAAGGCGATGTTTCTCTCCCTCAGCAGTTGCTGGACCTCCCGGTTCATCCAGGGCTTCTGGTTAGGGATGATGCGGATCCGTTTGTTCGCTGTAATAGTGTCTATGCAATTCTTAATATAGCACAGCACACTATCTGTGAACAGCTCCAGGTCCTGATGTTCAAAGACTTCCCAATTTGTCCTATCGAAGCAATTCTGCAGCTGCTGGGAAGCATCCTCCGGCCATATGGCAACAGTCCTAGAGATGATGGGAGCAGTTTTCCTGAGGGGGGCGTATGCAGGAATTAATAGCATGGACAGATGGTCAGACTGGCCTAGATGTGGTAATGGTCTAGCCCTATAGCCCAGTTTGATGTTTGAATAGACCTTGTCCAGAGTGTTCACTCCCCTAGTAGCACACTTGACATGCTGATGAAATTTAGGGAGTGCTGCCTTTAAGTCTGCATGATTAAAATCCCCCGCTATAACTTGCACGGCGTCAGGGTAAATACTCTGTGTATGGCTAATGCTAGCATGTAGCAATCCGATAGCTAAGTTAGCATTAGCATCCGGTGGAATGTAAAGAGCCATTGCCAAAACTACAGTAAACTCCCTCGGGAGATAAATAGGTCTGCACTTAACAGTCAGATACTCTATGTCCAGTGAGCAGTGACTTTCCATGATCACTGAGTTAGTACACCAGCTGTTATTAACGTACACACAGAGCCCTCCTCCTCTGCTCTTACCGGAATCCGCTGTTCGGTCATAGTGCTGTGTAGAGTACCCCGCTAGCTCGATAGCCAAGTCCAGGATAGATGGTTGAAGCCAGGTCTTGGTGATAAGAAGAATGCATGTATCCCTGGCACAGTTGTTTACCTTAATATGTAACCTTAGCTCCTCCATCTTGTTCACGAGATATCTGGCGTTTGAGAGGAAAAGGCTCGGAAGCGGAGGTTTGAATGGCTGTTTCCGTAGCCTTACTAGCGCGCCGGCTCTACAGCCCCGCTTCTGCTTCCTCTCCCTCCGCCGCCTGCGCCTCCTCCCCGCTGGGATGGTAATCCACGGAGAGCCGGGACTCCTCGCTACTTCCACCGGGACCTTGTGTAAGCGGAGAAACTCACTTGTTACTTTCCCCTCGTAGCATATTCCTATCTTCAGAATATCATGCTGGCTATAGGTGATATTCGCTTGGCAGAATGTGCACAAAACAAACACGTAAAACAAACAAAAAAAAAACACATCCAAATACCGCTCCGACTGGTGAACCATTTAGCCGCTGCAACTATGTGCGCCGCCATTGCGTCTAATCATCGGTTCCTCATGCCATTACGCACGTTTCCTGAAAATTTCATCAAAATCCATTCAGAACTTTGAGTAATGTTGCTAACAGATGGACAAACCAACAAACCAACCAACGCTGCCGAAAACATTACCTCCTCCTCTTTGCGGAGGTAAGAATCTATAAATATCACACTTACCATTAAAAAGCAGTTGAATTGAAACTCAATGGAAAGCCTCATCAAACGAAAAAGTTTTCAGCTGCTTTTTAATAGCCCACAGGCAATTCCAAACAACAATGTCCACCCCCCGTGCGCAGAGATGTGTTTCCGCAGAAAATGAAGCCCCGAGAATACTTTATTATAGGAAAGAGATGTCAACAGTTTTACTTTGGGACATGATCTGAGGTTGAGTAAGATGAAAAAATTTGAAATTTATAGGATTGTGATGCTTGACATCACAATATCATGATTATCATTGAATCATGATAGGGTCGTATCGTGATCCAAGCATCACAATCCAAATCGAATCGTGAGGTCCCTCGCAATTCCCACCCCGAGAGAGCAATACAGAGAAGCTAACAAGACAGTCAAGTGGATAACAAGAGCAGACAAGTGGGCCTTTCTGGAAGACCTTGCCAGAGAAGCAGAAGAGGCAGCTCACAGAGGTGAGCAGCGAAAGGTGTATAAGATCACAAAGATTGTGGCTGGGCAAGTATCAAGGAACATATGACATTCCAATCATGGACAAACAAGGCCAACTACTCACATTCGAAGCAGAGCAAGAATGTGAGTAGTCGGCCTTGTGTGTGTGAATGGGTGGATAGCAGGATCTGTAAAGCGCTTTGGTGATCCAGAGATGAGTAAAATGCGCTATATAAGTGAACGCCATCTCGCAGAGAATTTCTGAGGCAGTGGACCAACAACTCAGAAAAGAGCAGGCAGGCTTTAGGAAAGGAAGGGGATGTAGCAAACCAGATTTTCCCCTTGCGGAACATCATTGAGCAGTGAACAGAATGGCAGAGACAGCTTTACAATTAACTTTGTGGACTCTGAGAAAGCCTTTGATAGCATCCACCGTGACAGCCTTTGGCGAATACACCGGGCTTATGGAATACTGGTGTTCTGACATTTCAGCATACTTTGTCTGAATAGCATACCCGTATGGCAAATCAATAGACATAAATATCGTTTTAGCCTACTTTGTCAGAATACCATACCTATGTTATGATGCTCCAGTAGCTAAATTTAAGTTAACAGAAAAGAATACTAGTTTAATACAGTGGTATGATGTTCTGATGTTAATTTACACTGACAGAATGGCATACCTACAGTGGTGTAAAAAAGTGTTTGCCCCCTTCCTTATTTCTCATTTTTTTTTGTATGTCAAACTTAAATTTTTCAGAGCATCAAACAAATTTAAATATTAGACAAAGATAACACAAGTAAACACAAAATGCAGTTTTTAAATGAAGGTGTTTATTATTAAGGGAAAAAAATCCACACCTACATGGCCCTGTGTGAAAAATTGATTGCCACCTAAACCTAATAACTGGTTGGGCCACCTTAAGCAGCGACAACTGCAATCAAGCATTTGCAAAATAACTGGCAATGAGTCTTTTACAGTGCTGTGGAGGAATTTTGTCCCACTCATCTTTGCAGAATTGTTGTAATTCAGCCACATTGGAGGGGTTTTGAGCATGAACCACCTTTTTAAGGTCGTGTCACAGCATCTCAATCAGGTCAGGACTTTGACTAGGCCACTCCAAAGTCTTCATTTTGTTTTTCTTAAGCCATTCAGAGGTGGACTTGCTGGTGTGTTTGGATCATTGTCCTGCTGCAGAATCCAAATGCGCTTCAGCTTGAGCTCACGAACAGATGGCCGGACATTCTCCTTTAGGATTTTTTGGTAGACAGCAGAATTCATGGTTCCATTTACCCCAGCAAGTTTTCCAGGTCCTGAAGCAGCAAAACAGCCCACTACCACCACCATATTTTACTGTTGGTATGATATTCCTTTTCTGAAATGCTGTGTTACTTTTAAGCCAGATGTAATGGGACACACACTTTCCAAAAAGTTCAACTTTTGTCTCCTCAGTTCACAGAGTATTTTCCCAAAAGTCTTGGGGATCATCAAGATGTTTTCTGGCAAAACTGAGATGAGCCTTTATGTTCTTTTTGCTCAGCAGTGGTTTTTGTCTTGGAACTCTACCATGCAGGCCATTTTTGTCCAGTCTCTTTCTTATGGAGGAGTCATGAACACTGACGTCAACTGAGGCAAGTGAGGCCTGCAGTTCTTTGAATGTTGCGGTGTCTTTTGTGACTTCTTGGATGAGTCGTCAAGGCGCTCTCGGAGTAATTTTGGTTGGCTGGCCACTCCTGGGAATGTTCACCACTGTTCCATGTTTTCACCATTTGTGGATAATGGCTCTCTCTCTGTGCTTCGCTGCAGTCCCAAAGCTTTAGAAATGGTCTTATAACCGTTTCCAGACTGATAGAGCTCAATTACTTTGTTTCTCATTTGTTCTTGAATTTCTTTGGATCGCAGCATGATGTCTAGCTTTTGAGGATCTTTTGGTCGACTTCACTTTGTAAGGCAGGTCCTATTTAAGTGATTTCTTGATTGAGAACAGGTGTGGCAGTAATCAGGCCTGGGTGTGGCTAGAGAAATTGAACTCTGCTTTCTAAAGATGTGATAAACCACAGTTAATTTATGTTTTAACATGGGAGGAAATCACTTTTTCACATAGGGCTATGTAGGTTTGGATTTTTTTTACCCTTAATAATAAACACATTCATTTAAAAACTGCATTTTGTGTTTACTTGTGTTATCTTTGTCTAATATTTAAATTTGTTTGATGACCTGAAACATTTCAGTGTGACATACAAAAAAATGAGAAATCTGGAAGGGGGCAAACACTTTTTCACACTACAGTATAGTTTAATACAGTGGTAGAACTAAACAAGACAATCAATTATACAGTCACATAAAAAAAACCTTTGATGTCAATAAAATTATAGCTTCACAAAAACAATTTATATACTACTAATTTTCTCCAGCACAACGGCGTTTTTTGTTTTTTTTTTAAACGATCTATATATCACTTATTTTCTCAGTACAAAATTTTAAGTTA
The DNA here is from genome assembly GCA_020510985.1 of Pholidichthys leucotaenia. Taxonomy (NCBI): domain Eukaryota; kingdom Metazoa; phylum Chordata; class Actinopteri; order Cichliformes; family Pholidichthyidae; genus Pholidichthys; species Pholidichthys leucotaenia. Next base: position 201,049,197 of record CM035848.1, read on the forward strand.
AGTGCACTCTCACTACGGACGCTCTGATGAAGGTTTGACAGAACCGAAAGCTTAGCAAGCAGTAAAGTGGAAATTGCATTGACTAAGTGTGCGGATGTCTTTATTTCTATTTATACTTGGTTGATTGTCCAGCACCGTACAAAATCCTTGAGGTGGGTGGAGTAGCAGCCTTTCTCTACATTGTCAAGACAAAATATGAAGGAATGATGCTCTGTAAGCGTGCACACAAACAACGCGTATGACCATCATCCGCACAGAGTTCAGAAGCACCCCGCGCACCTGTTCCAGTCGGCAGGCAGAGTGTCTTGCTACTAGCGTTGCTGTCCAAGAGAAGCATGAGCTTATTAAAGTACTTTAAATGCGGAGAAAAGCAGAAGTGGCATGTAAGCAGTGGAGGCATTTATGGTAGTTTTAACCCACTGGTAACGGGAACAATAATGAAAAGTTGCTTAACAAACAGGTATGGTTAGGATTCATATGCAGCTGGCTTCATATAAAGGCAAGTGGGACTGATGAATTACTGAGGATTTATTTCACCAGCCACTACATTAACCAAGATATGTTCACTATCATGTACCTGGCAAGTTAAGATGACCGAAATTCACGAAGTCAATGACTTTAATCTGTGAACAGCCTTCGGACAAACTGAATGTGCCAACATTTGGATTTCAAAATAAGGGAGGTTTTTCCTACTGTCTGATTGGTAAGGACAGTTCTAAAAAACTATAAATATATAGAAATATTATCACAGAAATAACTGAATCTTTGGTAATTTAAGTTAATTTATTTCTTTAAATTTAATTTTATTGATTTTTTTTTTCTTGGAAATCAGAGTTAAATTATTGTTCTGGTCTGGCTCTGCAAAATTATGGTCAAAAGTATAAATTGTATAAGGAAAAAAAAAGTCAAAATTTTACCACAATCTGTTTCAAATTTATTTAAAAAAAAAAAGTAATTTTATTTTAAAAAACAGACAAAAAAACAGCAATAAAATAATCCACAAATTTATAATAAAGTCTCAAATGTACAAGAAAAGTCAATTTTACAAGAGAAAATTACAAATTTGAGGACAATGGTTCAAATTGGGCGGCGCGATGGCGGAGTGGTTAGCACTCTGGCAGCACAGCAACTCACCCTTGGCCGGGGGATCCTGGGTTCAACCCCAGCCCCCGACCAACAGTGATCTGTGTGGAGTTTGCATGTTGTCCCCGTGTCTGCATGGGTTTACTCCAGGATTTCTCCAGTTTCCTCCCACATGCCAAAAACATGCAAGTTAGGTTAATTGGCATCAAACTGGGGATTCTAAATTGTCCTTAGGTATGACTGTGAGAGTGAATGGTTGTCTGTCTCTCTGTGTTGGCCCTGCGATGGACTGGCGATCTGTCCAGGGTGTACCCTGCCTCTCACCCAAAGATGCTGGGATAGGCTCCAGCCCCCCCGCAACCTGAAAAGGATTAAGCGGAAGAAGATGAATGAATGAATGAATGGTTCAAATTTAGATAAATTTACAGAGGAAAGTAAAAATCTATAAGAAAATTGTTATAAATTTGAGAAAACCCTCAAACCTTCAAGACTGAAGTCATTACTCAAGTTTTGAAGTGGGTGCCTTTTGTATCCTTAACTAGAAATTTTTGGTTGTCTACTTTTAATTATTGATTTCATAGCACTGCTTTTACATGAGTAGAGTTTCTGGCTACTATATCCACCTCTGATCATATAATTTAAGTATGCATGAGTAAATTACTATTATGAATGTTTTTTCCCTTCCCTTTCGTACTCTTTTCTCAATGGAAAAAAGAAACACTAGAATACAAAAACTACACACATTTTTGTCATTCATGTAAACCATGACAAAAAAAAATCCTGCAGGACAAAACCTGGCACTTGGTATTTTCTAACCTGTTTGTATACCACCATAGACAAAGAGAGAACATGAATTAGAAAGGGCTCAGCAAGGGAAAAATGAGACACACAAGACGAGCCAAGGAGAGGAAAGTGTTCAGGCAGAGGGTCCAGGAGAGGTGAGAGCAGAAGAAGGACAGAAGGATACACCAGTAAAAAATCCAAACACAGGATGTCTGGGTGGGACCCCAACTGGCCCAATATCAACATGTTTCGGTTAAAATAGTGTCATGTGTTTTCTGCCCCCCCCCACCACCGAAAAATATGTTGCCACTGCACCAAAGTCTTCAAGCCAAAGGAAACACTGATACAGTTGTACTATACAACTGTGCAATGACAATAAAGCCTATTCTATGCTATTCTACAATCCAGTTCCTGCCAATGTTCGTCAACTTCGCCTTGCACATCAGGAGGAGTGGAACAACATTCCACAAGTCACAATCAACACTGGTCAACTCCTTCCTAAGGAGACGTGCCACATTAAGAGACGCAAATGGTGGACAAACCAAATTCATTCATTCATCTTCTACCGCTTAATCCTTTTCGGGTCGCGGGGGGGCTGGAGCCTATCCCAGCATCTTTGGGCGAGAGGCAGGGTACACCCTGGACAGATCGCCAGTCCATCGCAGGGCCAACACAGAGAGACAGACAAACCAAATACTGAGTGAAAAATCTGGAACTGATACACATTGTGTTTCATTTGAATCTGACTTTTCTTGTCTCTAAATCACGGGTTATGTTCACGTCATTTCAGAAATGTATGTTTGTGCACATTTTGATTTCATGAAACTATGCTGTGTATAAAGTGTGTTATTTATAAAAGATTTCTACGAGGGGGCGCTGAAAAGTTCATAGGCTGAAAAGTTCATAGTGATCAAATTTGACCAAATGTGGTTTATTTTTCAACTGCAGGGATCCAAGCGCTGCAACACCGATGAAAGAAGTGTGTGTGGACCGAAGGGGAGACTATGTTGAAAAATAAACCACATTAGGTCAAATTTGACCACTATGAACTTTTCAACCTATGAACTTTTCAGTCCTCCCTTGTATGATGCATTTATGTTTTTGTTCAGTGTGCATGCACCTTGTGCACCCCAAGTGAACTACAGCCCTATTTAATCAATTTATATCTGAAAAAGACTGCAGGATAGATTATTTGCCAAAGCAGCTGAGGCTGTGGCCTCATAACTGTCACCACAACGTGCCACAAAAAAAAGCTTCTAAAAGTTCTATATAGTACCTTCAAATAAAGACGGCTGAATGAAATGCATCAAGTTCCTGCTGTATTTACAAGTAGCTAAATTCAGTGTTACTGTGTCTTTTTACTGTGTCAGCAGACTGCTCGGCGCTGTGCCAACGAGTACTGGACTCAGCTCAGCCAAGACATTCAAACCGCTGCCATAACAGGGAACATCTGTGGTATGTACGATGGCATCAAGAAAGCACTTGGTCCGACTCAGAGCATGACGGCCCCCCTCAAATCCTCCACTGGGGAGATGATCACAGAAAAGAACAAGCAGATGGAGAGATGGGTGGAACACTACGCCGACCTCTACTCCAGACAGAACACCGTGACACCGTCAGCCCTTGATGCCATCGACTGCCTGCCATCCATGGACGAACTTGACGCCGAGCCAACCATCAACAAACTCAGCAAGGCCATTGATAGCTTGGCCGCTGGCAAGGCACCCGGCAACGACGGCATACCCCCCGACCTGATCAAGCACTGCAAGACCGCCCTACTGCTGCCATTGCATGACGTCCTCTGCCAGTGCTGGAAGGAAGGTGTCGTACCACAGGACATGAGGGACGCCAAGATCATCACCCTCTACAAAAACAAAGGGGAGAGAAGCGACTGCAACAACTACAGGGGCATCTCCCTCCTCAGCGTTGTTGGCAAAGTCTACGCACGAGTTGTTCTCGTTCGTCTACAGAAGCTTGCCGAACGTGTCTACCCCGAGTCTCAGTGTGGCTTCCGCGCTGAGCGATCGATGGTAGACATGATATTCTCCATCTGCCAACTCCAGGAGAAATGCAGAGAACAGAACATGCCCCTGTACGTCGCCTTCATTGACCTCACCAAAGCGTTCGATCTGGTCAGCAGAGAGGGCCTTTTCAAGATCCTGCCAAAGATAGGATGCCCACCAAAATTGCAAAGCCTCATCGAATCGTTTCACACCAACATGCAGGGGATAGTGCAGCACGACAGCAACGTCTCAGAGCCATTCAACATACGCAGCGGAGTGAAACAGGGCTGTGTACTTGTGCCAACCCTCTTTGGGATTTTCTTTGCTATGCTCCTGAGGCATGCCTTCAGCACAGCAACAGAGGGAATCTACCTGCACACAAGATCTGACGGCAGGCTTTGCAACCTCGCCCGCCTGAAAGCCAGGACCAAAGTACGCGAGGCTCTAATCAGAGACATGCTGTTCGCAGACGACGCTGCAGTCGCAACCCACACACAGCAGGAGCTTCAGACCCTGATGGACCGCTTCTCCCAGGCATGCAAGGACTTCGGGCTTACCATCAGCCTGAAGAAGACTAACGTCTTGGCGCAAGGCACGGAAGCACCACCAACCATCACCATCGACGACTACGAGCTGGAGGTCTGGGGTCCACGATCAGCAACAACCTCTCCCTTGATACAGAGATCGACAAGAGGATTGGAAAATCAGCTTTCACACTCGCTCGCCTCACCACACGAGTGTGGGAGAATCCCAAACTCTCTGTCAAGACGAAGATGGCAGTGTACAACGCCTGCGTCATCAGCACACTGCTCTATGGGAGTGAGACGTGGACAACATACGCCCGGCAGGAAAAGAGACTGAACTCCTTCCACTTGCGCTGCATTCGCCACATCCTGGACATATCCTGGCAGGACAAAGTGCCCAACACAGAAGTTCTGTCCCGCGCCGGCCTTCCCTCCATGTTCACTCTACTCAGGCAGCGCAGGCTCCGCTGGCTAGGCCACGTTCACCGTATGGAGGATGGCAGAATCCCCAAAGACGTCCTCTACGGAGAACTGGCGACTGGCAGGAGAGACGTTGGCCGCCCACAGCTGCGCTTTAGAGACGTCTGCAAGAGAGACATGAAGGCCCTGGAGATCAACACAGAGCGCTGGGAGGACCTTGCAACGGACTGCTCCAAATGGAGAGGCACCCTGACCAGACAGCTCAAGGCGGGTGAAGAGAGACTGACTGCTGCAGCAGATGAAAAAAGGACCCGCAGGAAGAACCGCCACAGACCCAGCAGCATGGAGACCACCCACAAGTGCGACCTGTGTGACAGGGACTGCCATTTGCGCATCGGCCTGTTCAGCCACAGGCGGTGCTGTTCCAGCAGAGTAGACATTTAGGATTCTCTTCCATGGTCATCATAGACCACATGTGTCAAAGTCAAGGCCCGGCCCACGAATAAATTATCTGTGGCCCCCAGAATGATATTTGATTAGTATTAGTACCGGCCCGCAGGCCGCAGCCGCCTACTGGCATTTTGAATGCATCAATACTTCATTTCCCACAATGCAACAATAGCCCGCGAACTCACTGCAGTGCTGCGAGTGGGCCTCGGCTTCATTATTCATCAGAGTTCAGAGCAGATGTCAACTTTTAGCAACCCCCTCACAAAAAATGGCTAAACGGAAGGTGGACGGTGAGAACAGGGGGTTTCAAGCCAGGTGGGAAGCAGAGTACATGTTCACGGAGGTAAAAGGCAAACCTGTGTGTCTTCTATGTGGAGAAAGTGTGGCTGTAATGAAAGAATATAATCTAAGAAGGCACTATGAAACGTCTAAGAAACACAAAGACAAAGACAAGAATATGGACACGGAACAAAGGCTACAGAAGGTGGAGGAATTAAAACAAGGTCTTAAGTCCCAGCAGGCTCTGTTCACAAAAGCCAAATCACAAAGCGAGGCTGCGGTGAAGGCTAGTTTTATTGTGGCAGAAGAAGTCGCAAAATCAGCCCGACCATTTACAGAGGGCGAGTTTATCAAAAACTGCATGCTTAAAGTTTGTGACGCAGTGTGCCCAGACAAAAGGCAGCTATTTTCAAACGTGAGCCTGAGCAGAAATACCGTTGCTGAACGTGTAGACCAGCTTTCTACCAATCTAAAAGAACAGTTGGTGAAAAAGGGGAAAGAGTTCATCGCATATTCCCTTGCTGTGGATGAGAGCACCGACGCAACTGACATTGCCCAGCTGTCAATTTTCATTCGTGGAGTGGACTCCAGCCTGAGCATGACAGAAGAGTTTTTGGCATTGCGTTCCATGCATGGCACATCTACAGGACAAGATCTGTATCAGGTGGTATCCAGATGTGTAAATGAGATGGGGCTGCCTTGGGAAAAACTCGTGGGATTGACAACAGACGGAGCACCCGCGATGTGTGGACACAGGAGTGGATTGGTGGCAAGAATGCGTGAGAGGATGCGGGACGAAAAGGTCTCAGGTGAGCTGACAGCTTATCACTGCATAATACACCAGGAGTCGTTGTGTGGTAAAGCCTTGAAAATGGAGCATGTAATGAGCGTCATAACGTGTGCAGTTAACTTCATCAGAGCCAAAGGTTTAAATCACCGCCAGTTCAAGGCATTTCTGGGCGAGTTAGACACAGAGTATGGTGACGTACCCCATCATACAGATATGTGATGGCTAAGCCAGGGAAAGGTGCTGCAAAAATGTTTCGAGCTGCGTGAGGAGATCTGTCTGTTCATGGAAAGCAAAGGAAAAGACACAACAGAGCTCCGAGATGAAACATTTATGTGTGAAATGGCGTTTCTGTGCGACATCACAAGCCATTTGAATGTGTTGAACCTGCAGCTGCAGGGACGGGGGCATGTCATCTCTGATATGTACAGTACGGTGAAGGCGTTTAAAACCAAGCTGAGTCTGTGGGAGACGCAGATGCGGAAAGAAAACTTCAGCCACTTTTCCAGCTGTAAGATCATGAAAGAGAAGCTGTCTACCACTGTGTTTCCGAGTGCACAGTTTGCTGATAAACTCAACATACTCGCCGCCGACTTTCGGCGCCAATTTGCTGACTTTGAAGCCCAAAAAAGCAGGTTTGAACTGCTCTCCAATCCTTTTGGAGTTGACGTGGAAAGCGCACCACCAAACCTACAAATAAGATAAGATAAGATAAGCCTTTATTAGTCCCACAACGGGGAAATTCCAGGATTGCAACAGCACAGGGATAGCAACACTCAGAGCAACAATCAGAAGGCAAGAAAAAAAACAAGCAAGCAAGAGCAGCTAATATACATATGTACATATTACTATAAAATATATATACACACACACACACACACACACACAGACACACAGTGCAGAGCATTGTAGCTGGATGGAATAAATATATGAATATATGAACACACAGTGCAGAGCATTGTAGCTAGATGGAATAAATATGTAAATATATAAACACCCACAGTACGGAGCATTGCAGCTAGGTGGAATAAATATGCAAGTATATAAACACACACAGTGCGGAGCAATGTAGCTAGATGGAATAATATGTAGATATATAAAAACACAGTACGGAGCATTGTAGCTAGATGGAATAAATATATAGATATATAAATATAAACACACCCAGTGCTGAGCATTGTAGCTAGATGGAATAAATATATAGATATATAAATATAAACACACCCAGTGCAGAGCATTGTAGCTAGATGGAATAAATATGTAAATATATAAACACACACAGTGCAGAGCATTGTTGCTAGGTGGGATGAAACAGCATAACCGTCTATTTAGTTATCCTACATGGTATGATTATGTGCTCATACATATTCTCACCCTCCATAGCGACCGGTATGTTCCTAGTTGTATGCCGGAGAGGACCATTGTGTAAGTCTATTGCATCTTTTGCATTCAAAAAACTATTAGTTTGTTACGTCTTTTTGCTATCTCTGCGAGCAGCCCTGCTTAGGTTGTACAGTCTGACAGCCGTTGGTAGGAAGGACCTACGAAACCTCTCGGTTGTGCACCTGGGATGATGTAGTCTGCTGCTAAATGAGCTCCTCAGTGCATCCAGTATGTCCTGCATAGGGTGGAACTCGGACTCCAGCAGAGATGACAGTTTAGCCACCGTCCTTCTCTCTCCTATCTCCTCCATCGGATCAAGGCGTTGCCCCAGGACAGAGCTAGCTTTCTTAATCAGTTTGTTCAGTCTCTTCCTATCGGCTGCAGTAATGCCACTGCCCCAGCAGACCACTCCAAAAGTGATGGCTGATGCCACCACCGTGTCATAGAATGACTTCAGCAGCGCCCCTTGTACACCAAAAGACCTGAGTCTCCTCAGCAGGAACAGCCTGCGCTGTCCCTTCTTGTAGAGTGCGTCAGTATTGTGTGACCAGTCTAGTTTATTGTTCAGATGAATACCCAGGTACTTGTAGGATGTCACCATCTCGATGTCTGTTCCCTGTATATTTACTGGTGCTGTGAGGGGCTGCCCATGCCTGCGGCAGTCCACCACCAGCTCCTTAGTTTTCCTCGCGTTGATCTGGAGGCAGTTCCGATGGCACCAGTCCACAAAGTCCTGGATAAGCCCTCTGTACTCAGCTTCATCTCCGCTGGAGATGAGACCAACGATCGCAGAGTCATCAGAGAACTTCTGTAGATGGCAATGTGTTGTGTTGTGTGAGAAGTCCGCAGTATAAAGAGTGAACAGGAAGGGAGCCAGCACCGTTCCCTGGGGGGCCCCCGTGCTACTGATGATCGTGTCGGAAACACAGTCCCGGGTTCTCACAAACTGAGGCCGGTTCGTGAGGTAGTCCAGGATCCATGATGACAGGTGCTGGTCCACCCCTGCGCGCAGCAGCTTGTCCTTCAGGATCATCGGTTGGATGGTGTTGAAAGCACTGGAGAAGTCAAAGAACATGATCCTCACCATATTCCCGGGCTTCTCCAGGTGGGACAGAGAACGGTGAAGGAGGAAGATCACCGCATCCTCCACCCCAATGCCATGCTGGTAGGCGAACTGGAGTGGATCCATCGCTGGTTCCACCAGGGGGCGGAGATGAGCAAGGAGCAGTCTCTCCAGGGTCTTCATCAAGTGGGACGTCAAGGCCACCGGTCTGAAGCTGTTCAGGTCTTTGGGGTGGGAAGTTTTTGGTACAGGTACCACACAAGATGTTTTCCACAGCTGTGGTACCCTCCCCAGTTTCAGGCTCATGTTGAAGATATCTGTCACAATCCCACACAGCTGGTCTGCACAGGACTTGAGGAGCTTTGCGCTGATGCCGTCCGGTCCCGACGCCTTCCTCGCCTTGATCTTCCTCAGCTCCGTCCTCACCTGGGTCTTGGTCAGGGTCAGGATGGGGGGCTGTGTGTTGGGAGTGGGGGGGGTGTCGGTGGAGTGGGGAGTGGGTAGCAGGACTTGATTTCTTAGAGGCAGCAGTGGTTGTTGTGCAGACAGGGGGGAGGGCGGTTGGTCAAATCTATTGAAAAACAGATTCAGGTTGTTCGCCCACTCCCTGCCCCCCGTGGCCTGGGGGGAGGTATTCTGGAGCCCCGAGATGGTTTTGAGGTTTCTCCAGACCCCGCTGATGTCGCTCTGTTGCAGCTTGTCCTCCATCTTCTTCCTGAAGCTGTCCTTGCCTTCTCTGATCTTTCTCCTCAGCTCCCTCTGTACGGACTTCAGCATCTCCCTGTTCCCCGACCTGAAGATCCTCTTCTTCTCTCTCAGAAGTGTTTTTATCTCAGGGTTGATCCAGGGTTTGTTGTTTGAGTGACGCCGTATGGTCTTGGTGGGAACAGATTTGTCCACACAGAAGCTGAGGTAGCCCGTGAAGGTGTGAATGAGGCCATCGATGTCCTCACCATGTGGATCGCAGAGCTGCTTCCAGGCGGTGGCTTCAAAACAGTCCTTTAGAGTGTCCATTGTCTCCTCAGACCATAACTCCACAGTGTGCATGGCCGGAGGTTGTCTGTGCACTAGGGGTTTGTACACCGGTCGGAGATGAACCAAGTTGTGATCCGATCTCCCAAGTGGGGGGAGTTGTGATGAGGTGTACGCCTCCTTAGTGTTTGCGTAGAACAAATCCAATGTTTTATTGTCTCTAGTGTGGCATGTGACATACTGGGTGAAAGTGGGCAGAATGGGAGACAGTGAAACGTGGTTGAAATCGCCTGAGATGAGGAGAAGAGCATCTGGGTGTTCTGTCTGCAGCCTGCTGGTTACTGAATGGATGACGTCACGCGCTGTCCCAGCGTTCGCCGTCGGATTTGCATAAACAACAATGCAGATCACGTGTGAGTGTTCTCTCGGGAGATATGTAGGCCTCATGCTAACAGCTAGCAACTCAATGTCTTTGCTGCAGTGTCGTTGTTTAACAGTGATATGTCCCGGTCTGCACCAGTTGTTGTTAACATACATTATCACTCCACCGCCCCTAGTTTTGCCACTCTCTGGTGTTTGGTCAGCTCGTATCATGTGAAAACCCTCCAGCTCAATGTTAGCATCTGCTGCTAGTTCAGTTAGCCACGTCTCAGTAAACAAAAGGAGAGAGCACTCCCGGTAAGTGCTATCATAACGGGAGATAGCCGCTAGCTCATCTAACTTTCCCAGTATCGACCGTACATTTCCCATGACAACAGATGGAAGGGAGGGTCTGTACCTTATATTTTTTGTCCTCCGCCTTACTCCAGCCCGGCAGCCGCGGCGTTTTCGCCTCAGTTCTCTCGGTATGTCGAGTTTTTCCAGTGGGACCGGGTGGCGGTTAAATGCTAGCAGCTCTTCCCTGTTGTATCGAATCCTGCTATAAACAGTGGCTCCGTCCACCGGCTCAGGAGACATTTGGGACGATCTGTGTGTCCGTGATATAAGTGGGGTGAAAAAAAAAAGTGATCAAAAGAGAGAGGAAGGGAAAAAAAAACTCGGAATCGAGCCGCTGTTGCAAAAGGCAGCCGACTGGTGTGGCGCCGAGAGATACTGGAGTTGACTGAGCTCCACTGCAATGACACACTGAGGGAAAAGTATGAGAGTGTGGGTGCTGCTGAGTTTGCACGTTTCATCCCCGACACAATGCCTCAGCTGTGCATTCAAGTTGCTCAGACGCTGTCTATGTTTGGCAGCACATACCTGTGTGAAAAACTGTTCTCTTTGATGAAGCTAAACAAAACATCACACAAGAGCCGTCTTACTGATGAACACCTTCATTCAATCCTGAGAATTTCCTCAGCTCAGAGCCTGACCCCGAACATTAATGAACTTGTACAAAAGAGGAGACACTACCAAGTATCAGGCTTAGCCTCAGACAAGTGAGCATCACAGAACATTAACGTCTTTCTAGTTTTTAATTCAGTTAAATTTTTACATTTGTTTCTACAAGACGTGATTTTTCTTTGAAGGAAGTATTATTTTGTCTGTGTGCCATAGATTTTGTATTTTATCTTATTGTATTTTTTTTTTCCACAATATCTTTATTGAACCTTTTCTTTTTTTTTTTTTAACAAACATGATACAAACAATCAAACACTAACACTAAAGTACTACAAAAAAAAAATGCACTAAAAACACCAACAACCACCAACAAAATCAAGTCTTCAACAATGCTCCTCTGTTTAGTCTAGACAATCCAATACATAAGTATACATATTATGTTCACCAGTTTGGAATTTACAAGGTCCACACACATCATTCACCTTCTTCTTCAAGAGTTATGTTTAAATTTTTTACATAATCAATAAAAGGTCTCCATATATTCTCAAACACAATTTCCTTTGATTTTAGTATATATGTTATTCTTTCTAATGGAAGGTTTGTTAACATCTGTCTTAACCACTGAGTCACATCTGGTCTATGAGTCTTTTTCCATAATAGTGCAATACATTTTTTGGCATTAAGCAAACTGAGGTCTATGAATGTTCTTTCACTTTTATTAAAATTATGCTTTTCTGGGTACAGACCCAACAAAAACAGTTTAGGATTCAATATGATTTGTTTTGAGATTATTTTTTCAATTGTTACCCTCACCTCTTCCCAAAACATTCTTATTAATCTACATTCCCATAAACAATGAAATAGGGTTCCTTTACTTTCCATGCATTTTGTGCATGTATCTGGTATATTTTTGTTATATCTATTTAACTCCTCCGGTGTAACATACATCCGCATTAACCATTTGAAATGTATCAATTTAAGGCGTGCATTTATTGATTTGGTTTGAGCTTCTGTACAAGCCAATTCCCATTGTTCCTCTGAAATTTCAATTTGCAGATCTTCTTTCCAGTAGTTTAATCTTTTCAGTGAATTTTCACTTGAAGATAGTGTCAGTGAGTTATAAAACTCTGAAATAATACCCTTTCTTTTACTATCTTTCATCATCATTTTTTCCAAGGATGAATAAATAGGTCGAGTGAGAGCTTTATTTTGATTTGATCGAATAAAGTTTCTAAGTTGAAGATATTTTAAAAAATGTGTTCTATTGAGATTAAATTTGATCCTCAGCTCTTCAAAAGACATTATGTTGTCTGCACATGGCAAATATAAATCCTGAATCTTTTGTATCCCTTTTAAATTCCATACTTTAAATACAGCGTCCGCTCTCCCTGGTTTAAAATATTGATTACCCCATATTGGACTAAATTGTGACAATAACTGTGGTTCTTTTAAATAGTTTTTAGCTTCACACCATATTTTGATCATATGCTTTACAAATGGATTTTTAACTTGTTTTTGTAATTTTTTTGCCGAATCTGAGTATATGAATATGGGAAGAGGTAAAGGTAAATTGTATGATTCCATTTCAGTCCAGTGAGGGAGATCATTTGATGAAAAATAATATGTCATAGACCTCAGTTGTGCCGACCAATAATACAACATAAAATTTGGACATTTCAGACCTCCACGATCAAATGGTAAATATAATAAAGACAAACGTAATCTAGCCCTCCTGTTGTTCCATATAAATTCCACTAACTTTTTTTTTATTCTTGAGAATAGATCTAAAGGTGGTGATAAGGGAATGTATTGAAATAAATAAAGTATTTTAGGTAAAATATTACTTTTAAGTATATTGATTCTCCCGATCATCGACATTGGTAGTGACATCCATCTCTGAAGTAACTCATTGATATCTGACATTAAGGCTTCATAGTTGACACTGGCGACTGATTCTAGCTTAGGCATAATTTGGATTCCTAAATATTTAAACTGATTTACAACATTGAATTGATTTACCTCAGGGGCTGGGTAATTTCTCTGGGTCTCATTTAGCATTAATATTGAAGATTTAGTTTTATTTATTTTATATCCTGATATTTCCCCAAAATTCTTTATTAAATTCAACAAGGTTGGAATTGATTTTTTTAGATTCGACATAAACAAAATTATGTCATCGGCGTACAGGGAGATTTTATGTTCTGTTGGTCCAACTTTAATTCCATATATTTGTGAATGTAAACGTATCGCTATCGCTAAAGGTTCAATTGCCATAGTAAACAGTAAAGGTGAAAGTGGACAGCCTTGTCGACATCCTCTATTGATTTTTATTGGTTTTGAAATATTGTTATTTGTTAGGATTTCTGCTGTAGCATTATTGTATATTATTTGAACCCATTTTATGAAATTATTTCCAAGTCCAAACCTTTGTAGGACTTCAAAAAGAAAGGGCCATTCAACTCTATCAAAGGCCTTTTCGGCGTCCAATGATAGGAGAGCTGTATCCGGTGCTTCTTTATTAAAATAAATAATATTAAATAGTCTTCTTACATTACGGAAGCCTTGTCTACCCTTTATAAAGCCATTCTGATCTCGATTAATAATATTTGGTAAAATTTCTTGTATTCGTCTTGCTAAAATTTTACAGATTATCTTAAGGTCGGCGTTTAATAGGCTTATTGGTCTCATATTTTCACATTTATTAGAGGGCTTACCTGGTTTTGGCAGCAGTATAATTAAGGCATTATTTATGTATGATGGTAAATTATTATTTTGAAATGCTTCTAAAACCATTTCCAAAAAAGGTTTTATTAATTTATTCTTAAATTTTTTATAAAGGTCAACTGGAAGACCATCTGGTCCTGCACTTTTTCCTGATTTCATATTATCAATGGCTAGCCCAACTTCTTCTTGACTAATTTTAGACTCCAATATCTCCCTGTTTTCATTTGGAATACACGGTATAGATAGTTCGTTCAAAAACCCATTTAGTTTTGTTAAATCAGGTTCATTTTTGGTATCATATAATTTTTCATAATAATCTCTAAAGGCTCTATTAATTTCTAAAGGATCTATAACTACCTGTCCATTACTTATAATACTGGTAATTGGTGTTTTAATTTCCAATTGTTTAATCTGCCATGCTAATAATTTTCCTGATTTTTCACCTTGTTCATAAAAAGATTGTTTCAATCTTAGAAGACTCGAGGCAGCTCTATTCGCTGATTTTTTGTCGTATTCAGCTCTCAAAATCAGTAATTCATTCTCCAACCTTGGGTCACTTCCTGCATACACTTTTTCCTGAAGATTTTTTATTTTATGTTCCAATTTAGCTCTCTCCTCTCGAGTCTTCTTAGATTTTGATCCTGTATAACTAATAATATGTCCCCTAATAAAAGCTTTGAAAGCCTCCCACTTTACACATGCTGATGTTTGTGTAGTATTGATGTCAAAGAACTCGTCTATCTGTTTTTCTATATACTTGACAAATTCCTCATCCTGAAGCCATTTATGCTGAAATTGCCATCTACCTGATTCCTTTATCAATTTTTTATCTACATATATTAGACAACAGGGTGCATGATCAGAGATCACGATGTTATCATAAAAGCAGTTTTGAATCTTGGACCTTAATTCTGTGGAAATCAAAAAATAATCAATACGTGAGAATGTCTTGTAGGTACTGGAATAACAAGAATAGGCTTTAACTTGTGGTTTCATTTCTCTCCATATATCTAACAATCTCAATTCTTTCATAAAATGATTAATAGTCATCCTACATCCAATGTGCGTACAATCCAGTCCTGTTGATCTATCCACACCTGGATTCAATGTACAATTAAAATCCCCTGCTATTATATGTTGCCCTGTAAGTGATGATAAGATGAGAAATAAATTAGCAAAGAACTTCTGGTCATCTATATTGGGACCATATAAGTTCACAAGATTTATATTTTCTAATAGCAAAGAACCTTGAATGATTACATATCTTCCAAATTTGTCTCCAATTACATTTTTCACTTGAAAAGGAACTGATTTATGTATGAGAGTCATAACTCCCCTGGCTCGGGATGAAAATGAAGAGGTGAATACACTTCCCTGCCATCTACTCCTAATTCTTTTAACATCCTCCTCTATCAGATGAGTTTCTTGTAAAAACACAATTCTTGAACCCATGTCCTTTATTTTATTCATAACTTGTTTAAGTTTTTTTAAATTTTGTAGACCTCTGCAATTCCATGAAGTTAAATTAAGATTAACACTTTGGTCCATGATCAATAGAGAGTTTGGGATTACCTTGCAGTGTAAACATGCTCATACAGAGAAGCAAAAACATGAGTGGTTGAACATTCATCCTACAAACTACACACAAACAAATTTCCCCTTCCCACACTTGTGGCAAACCCCCCAAAATCAAAAGAAAAATTCTGTCTCCCGATATAGCCATCGACCGTTCCACACCCACGGGGAACAGCCTAAGCCACTCCTTCTTCATCCTCCCAATCACCCTAACTCTACTGCTTTTAATGACGTAACATTAACTCTCCTCTGTAGTTTTCCAACTTAACTCCAAAATTTTTAACAACTTTGTACATCATAGTTTTTTTTTTTTTGTTTGTTTTGTTTTTGTTTTGTTTTTTTTAATATATAATACAATCTATATTTTGTAAACTTACTATTTACTTCAAGTCAGTCAGATGCCTGTGCAAATGCTTAATTATTCTACCTTATATTTTGTTCATGCTTAGCTCCCACCAGTCTCTTCTTCTTCTTTGATCTTCTTGATGAACTCCTGCGCCTCCTCTGGGGTCTTGAAGATGTGGGTTCTGCCCTCATACGTGGTCAGCAGTCTCGCAGGATAGATTACACCATGACGAATCCCAAGGTTGCGCAGCTCCTTACGTACGGGATCAAACTGCTTCCTCAATTGTTGGATTCCTGTGGCCAAATCTGGGTAGAACCGCACCTGCTGGTCCTGGTGTTTAATCTCTCCTTTAGCACGTGCAGCGTTGAAGATCTTCATCCTGTCTCTGTTGCTAAGAAACTTCATAATTAAGGTCCTCGGCGGTCCCTTATCTCTCCGTGGGCCAATACGATATGCTTTTTCCAGAACCACTGCTGATTGCAACTCCTCGCTGCCCAGCACCTCCGGAATCCACTTTTCCAGAAAGGAACATACGTCCCGACCTTCTGATTCCTCTGGAAGACCCACCAGCCTCAAGTTATTCTGTCTCGACCGAGATTCCAAATCCAAAATATTATCTTCCAGAGATTTATTTTTTTTTTCCAAAGTGCGCACCTTTAATTGAAGACGGGTGACGTCATCTTCAGCACTAGCGAGACGGAGCTCCATCTGCGCCGTTCGTTCTACACAGTCACCCAATTCCTTTCTTATTCCTTCCAGCGCTGTCATAATCCCATCAAATCTAGAGGAAAAGTCCGCTCTCATTGAACTCATGGCAGCCATCAGCGCATCTGCGCCATTCCCCGCAGAAATCGCACCGCCGCCAGCCTCCTCCGCCATATATGGAGCCTTGTTTGCTGCGTCACAGATCTGAAAGTCCGTTAATTTGGACTGTTTCGGCGGCTCGCTTTTTCCTTTTCCTGGTTTTCCAGCCTTAGGCTTCGCCGACATATCCTCGCCCAAATGCTGGGATACGTTCTGTCCCAAATGAGAGAGTTATTTGCCGATTTTTTTTTTTCCAGGAGCAGAGCAGAGCGAGACACGTCCGTCCTACGTGGCAGCCATAACCGGAAGTCATCTTATTGTATTTTATTTATTTATATTCATTTTTCAGTTAATGGACTCAGAGAAAATTGCAGATAGGAGCCATGAGAAAGAATGGAACTGATTTGATTTATTTTTTTTATTTTCTCATTTTACTATTTGAAAGCAGTAATTGCTAGGATCAGAGCAGCACAATATTGCATTTTCAGTTTTTAATCCTGCAATTTCATTTCTGCATTAATCTTGATATTAAGAAACATTTTATTTTTGAAGGACATTTACTTTTTTGCTGTTTGCCTGTTGAAAATGTTTTCCCTTGAAATAACTGACAGAACCATAAGAAAATATTTCTTTATTCATTTAATGTACAGGACATGCAATTTTTCTTTGAAGAAAGTTTGTTTTTGTCTGTGAGCCTGTTAAAAAATGTTTTCACTTGAAATTACTGACAGAGCCATAAAAATATTGGATTATTCATTCAGTCATTAAATAATATACAGTACACTGTGTTAGGTCTTCGTTCAAAAGGCTATTTGTAATCATTTCAATATGTTTTAATAAACATTCAACCATTTCGGCCCTCGGCTTGTAACAGATTTGGTTTTTTGGCCCTCTGTGTATTTGACTTTGACATCCCTGTCATAGACCGACGGAGGCCGACGACGGTGTGTCTTTTTGTTTCCAGAATACAAATGTTTACTCAATGATGGCACAGTTGGGCTGCAATAATTCTAATTTTGTAATACTGCGTCACTGACAAGACAACCGTGGAGGACGCCAAGTCATCGCAGCCCACATTCTGTGATAATGCTGTACACATCAGCGCAATACCAAGATGGCCCGTCTAATCCAGGCTTCACACAACAGCAGGGTGCAGTTTTGCTCTGAAGTGCAGTTTGACGCCATCATGTCTTCCACTAACTATAGAGAGCAAGGTAAGCTAAGAAAGCAAAGTGCAAAGCTAATGAGGAGATATCCTTACCTGCTATTTAGTACCTTATCAATAAAGCAAATTTGTACAGCACTGGAATGAGCATTAATTAAATAATGCACTATATGAATTTTTTTTTTATTTTTTTTTGCAATACTCCATATCATGAGATTCATGAGAACCTGCTGCTGTGGTGCCAAGCAAACAACCTGAAATTGAATGTCCAAAAAAACCAAAGAACTCATTCTGGACTTCAGGAAGAACAGACAGGATACCCCACCCGCTCAATAAATGGCGACCGTGTGGAAAACGTCCCAGTCTTCACTTCCTGGGGACCCACATCTCCTCTGACCTCTCCTGGACTGTCAACACCAAGGCCCTGGTGAAGAAAGCCCAGCAGTGGCTGCACTTCCTCCATGTCCTGAGGAAGGACAACCTGGACCAGAAGCTACTGCTGGCCTTCTATCGCTGCTCAATGGAGCGTGTGCTCACCTACTGTCTGGGAGTGTGGTACGCCGGCTCCCCAGCCGAGAACAGGAAGGCTGTGCAGAGGGTCATCAACAGTGCTCAAAAAATTATCGGCAGCCCTCTGTCCTCCCTGGAAGATATCTCCAGAGTCTCCTGTCTCAGAAGGCTCAAGGCCATCACAGGAGATCTGTCACATCCCGCCCACCTCCCGTTTGACCTGCTTCCTTCTGGACAACGGTTCAGATCAATCAGGTCCCACACCTCCAGACTAACAAACAGTTTCTTCCCCTGGGCCATCCGAACTGCAAACAGTCAGACGCCCCACCCCCTCCCTCTGAACGCTCTCATGCACAGAACTGAGGACCTTTTAAGTATCACTATAACTCACCAGTCTTTGCACTCCTCACTTTCATGTATATTGACCCATCCGTGAAATCACTACTGTGCATATTTTCCATAATCCTTTGGGCCATTTTACTCTTATTATGTGTTCTGCACTCCGCACTCTTATGTACATAACTCCACCTGCGAAGCCACTACCGTACCTGTGTATATACTTATGAGCTAGCTATTATTTTTACTTTTTATTTCTACTTCAGTCGTATCATTAACAGTGTGTTCTGTAACTGTTTTTCTTCAAATCCTCCTCACTTACTTTACTGTGTAGTAGCCTGGTGGAGCACCCACAAATTTCATTGTGCTGTACAACTGAACAATGGCAAAGCCTATTCTATTCTATATCGCACTTGTGACGACGGAGTGTCGCCACTGCTATGGTTTTCTGTAGCTGAGAATTATATTATGTGTAAAATTTGTAAATGTTAACTTGGATTGTATTGATAAAGTGCACATATATTTGGAGATCTGTTTTGACTGAAATGATTTCCTTTTGTGAGAGAAATGTTAAGGTTAATTATATTAATTGGGTGAAGTAATTGAATCATAAGACCACGTACCTTTGCCAGCATGCTTCCTGGTGGTATCCAGGCAAAAGACTCCTGAGGGGTTTGAGTGCCTTTTAAAGGATGCCAGGAGGAAGGAGGCATGTGATGGTTGAGTAAGGGGTAATTTAATATGTAAATAAGGGTTTAAAACTATTTATTGTATTATTTATAGTGTGTATTTATTCTGTAAATAGGGGGAAAATTATTTACGTATTTATGTCTCTTTTAGATATTATTGGGTATGTGGAAATATGAAAATGTTTATTGTTTGCTTGGGATTTTGGTATGGTCCAATTAACATAAGATAAGATAAGATAAGCCTTTATTAGTCCCACAATGGGGAAATTCCAGGATTGCAACAGCACAGGGATAGCAACACTCAGAGCAACAATCAGAAGGCAAGAAAAAGAAAAAAAATTAAGTCTAATTATCTTAGTATAAAACAGGTGTTTGTCATTTGGTTTGGGGTGGGTGTCGGATGTTCACGTGAGTTGTCGCCTGTGAAGTATCTTGTGTAATAAATGGAAAATTGCTGATTGCAAAACTGTTTGGAAGCCTCCGTTCCTTCTCTGGTGTGCCTTGACCGCTCGGGTTCGTGACAGCACTATTTAGCTAACCATGTCATTGCATAGAAAATTTCAGCACAACAGCCCTTCAGCACAGTTCAATTAAGAGTCCCAGTAAGTGTTTATATTTAGACAGCAAGCATCACAGTAGGACCTCCTCAATCATCATGAATGCCATGAAAAGGTCTCAGAGACGCATTAAATGTTTCCATGTCTGCTCAAAAGACTAAGGTAGAAACATTAAATAAATTATTGCTATGTGACCTAGATTTCAGCTGTGTATGAAGGAGCTCAGTGACGAATTGCACAAATAAAAAATAATGAGACAATATGACACATTATCACAGCACAGATGTAAGTTTGTGTGTTGGCTTGGGGTATTGTACTAATTACAACTGAACAAAGCACATGGCTGCTGGCTTGTACAGAAAACATTCTCGATTCAGTTAAAAATATTCTGCATCAAAGACAAAAAATGAACAGAAAAGCAGTCCAGATGTTCTAAAATTAGATCAAGAGGCATTTTTTAGTCAAAATTTCATATTCATTTTATACATACAATAAAGAGTAAATAGCAGCAAAACGAAATGATGGTTAATTCTTCAGCAAAGGCAATGAAAAGGCTTTGTAACTCAGCAGACTCCAACACATAACCATCTGCATCTCTTAGACTGAAACTGTTCAAATGAGCTAACAGCAGCTGAGGGCCATCCAGGATCTTTGGTAACTGTAGTCAAGGTGAATTTAAGCTCACACCCTCCAGCCAACTGCATTAATGTGTTGTGATTTTCAACAAGCACAATGTGCAGCTCCTTGACATGGTGAAGGCAGAGTGAATGTGGCATCTTAAACCAGGAAAAAAACGCCCAGATCAACTGACGAAAGGCTCAAAACTGAAATATTTGTTACAACTGGCTATACAGTGATAGAGAGATTAAGCTAGAGTCAAAAAGATTCTTACGAATGATGGGTTCATAAGAATCTCCCAGTTCCTACGAATTCTGGAGTTCGCAGACATTCATGGAGGTGGGCATAGTTTCTTATGGCTCCCATTCAATTCGCAATAGCAACTTGAGGCATTCTTGAGAAATGAGGTGCGTTTCTGTTGTACAACAGCCCTAGAGTTCTTACGTTCTTCGTAAGGGTGCCTTGGCATCTTCCTATGGCATACTTACTACCATCTTACGAAAATTTCTGTGCAAGTCACAGCACTCTCAAGTTGTTGGTAAGAAGATCTTACAACTTTCGGCACATTTTGCCGGCACAAATGTCACATGAATGATGTACTTCTGCCTTATGAGCACCTCTCTACTGCCTTACACATGCTGTACGAATCTCTGTACGAACGGGGATTGTACGGCGTTTCCTACGACCACTGTAAGGGACCCCCACAAGAACAACTTAAGGTGTTCTTGAGGCATACTTATGGCCAACATCTTGTGTAGTTCTTATGTTGTTCCTATGGCATTTGGACGGCTGCCCTACGAGGAGGGGTTTTCGTGGGGCGTTCATAGAAATCTTGGACAAGACCATCGACCTGGCCACCAATTTATGAGCGGTTTACGAACGCTGGATTCTCCTAAGACCCTCCTTAAGAAGGCCGTACAAAATGGTCCAAAAACTGTCCGTACGGTGTTCACAGCCATTCGTAAGGGTATTTGTGGCCGTAGCTTTATGTAGTACAATGAAGTATGTCAGTGTCATCTGGTCTCATTGATCATTTATCTGGTCTAGGTTTGCCCAAATAAAAATATGTATTACTGGTAATGGATCTGCAAAATCAGCTGTACTGTGTGCTGATAAATCCTCAGTGGTGACCTCAATGCTGAAGAAGCAGACAGGTGCATGCACTTTTTCCTCTCAGCACTGCACCTTTGCTAGTTCCATTTTACTTCAAATACTTTTTTAAAAGAATCCTTTGTACACTCAATTCTCCAATATGGGACAAAACCTCCCAAACTGGTAAAAAAAAAAATGACAAAGTAACAAATGTAGACAACAGTAGTATGAAAAAAGTTCCTAATTGATAAGACGAGTCATCAGTTGAAGCAAAAAACGTTAAACTGGGTAGGAGTAAGTTCGTACAACTCAAGTAAACTTTTTAAGTTTTTTGTTTCTAATCTAATTACGTAAAGTAGTACTTAGTAGTATGTAAACAGTACTTAAGCAATCATTCTTCTTTTTGTTGTTGCGTTATTCCTGCATAGCCATAGGGTCCATGTGTTTACATTGCATTTTGCAAAGATTTTTACGCTGGATGCCCTTCCTGATGCAACCCTGCCAATTTACCTGGGCTTGGGTATGGCAGAAGGCATACACTGGCTTGTGCTCCACCCATGGCTGGGTAATTGAAAGAGAAATTCCATGTTATTTTTATATTATTCCATGTCTTCTATATTCTCATATGTGCATTTTATATATGGCCTTTGGGCAGCTTCATTCTGTGTGGGTTAGCGATTATAAATCTGTTCAGTGGTTAGTGAGTGTGGTGTGAGTGTTCAGATATTTCTTAATGACTGCAGATGTTTTCAATTCATCATGTCCAGTTCTGTGCGACTGTTTCTTGTCTGTGGGAATGAGATTTACACTGGCTCCACGCTTCCTGAGAACATCTGATAAGGACTATGCGCTTCATGGACTCTCAAGGACAAGACTGTACATCTTGCTGGACATTAATCTTCCGTCTTCCCACTGATAAAACAGCTTTATAAACTTTGACCAAGGGATGTTTGATTCAGAGGTATGTGTGGATGCATGGACATGAAGCTGCTGCATATAAACTGCCTCTCCCTCATTGGCCATGAGGAATAAATCTACTTACATTTAAATATTCTGCCTGGTTTTTGACTCAGATTAATTATGCTAAAAAATAACCTAACATTTGGCGCTCCGAACAAGGGACCCGATAATCTCGTTCCGTCTCCGGCACCTCCGCCCGATTTCAGCGAGTGCACAGCTGAAAAAAAGACCTCCCCAGGCCTACTGCAGTGAAGGCATTTGGAGCCGAGGCGCTGGAGCGGACCGGGTGACAGGTCTAGAACTCTACAGGCGGGATTTGAATGCGAGTACATTTATGTGTTGTTAAGCTTATTGACATTGGGTTTGAGTCCCAGTGAGTTAACTACACGTATGTTTGTGTATGTTAAACTGAGTGTTTGATACTGTGAAGTCTGTGCGTTTCTGTTTGCCACAGCCCGAGGTTTAGTTCGGGGCGGTCCGGAACAGTTTGGGTGGACGGAGGTACAAACTCGGTGGTCCCGGTTAAAGGCCGCGAAAAATAATATGTACTATATCGCACAAAGTGGACCGGGAATTGTTATGACGCGCGGAAATCATAGTGAGATCTTATTTTTGCCAACATGAGTGAGCTATGAGTCCATCAACGTGAGATCTTATTTTCCGTCATCACGAGTGAGCAATTGATGAGGGTTGACCTTTAATAGCGCTGGTTTAAATAAAATTACTGCAGTTTGTTCATTTGTCTAATTGTTTATTTGTGTTATACGTTTGTCCTGGCGAGATCGCAGAGGCGGAAGTACAAGTGCTGCAACGGTTGGAAGCCGTACTTGTCCATTGTTTTTCTGGTTATTGTGAAGTGTAAAAAAGCATGGTTATGTGATTATTGTCTATATAGTTGTGGAGAATCAGGGTATGAGAGTTTGCAAATGATAATTATAATAATAATCATTAATAATAATTAATTAATTATTAATCATTAAATAATAATAATAATAATAATAATCATTTAGCAGTAGACTACATCATCCTAGGTGCACAACCGAGAGGTTTCGCAGGTCCTTCTTACCTACAGCTGTCAGACTGTATAACCTAAGCAGGGCTGCTCGCAGAGATAGCAAAAAAACGTGACGACCTAATAGTATTGAATGCAAAAGACGCAATAGACTTACACAAATGGTCCCCTCCAGTATACAACTAGGACAATATCAGTCGCTACGGAGGGTGACAATACTGTATGTATGGGTACATATTCATACTATGTAGGATAACTAAGTAGACGGTTATGTTGTTTATTCTATCTAGCTATAATGCTCCGCACTGTGTATATATATTTATATATGTATGTGTACGTATGTATATTCACTGCTCTTATTATTTTTATTTTTCTTATCTTCTTAATTATTGCTCTGAGTGTTGCTATCCCTGTGCTGTTGCAATCCTGGAATTTCCCCATTGTGGGACTAATAAAGGCTTATCTTATCTTATAATTTTGGGGAGAAAACGAATTGTGTTCTCACAGCAGTGAAGAGAAAAACAAAAAGGGCTCATGTTACAATGTGAAGTTGCCAAATTCGCTCTTTTTCCGCTGAGGTTGCCATTTCAAGCTTGTTTTAAGTGATTTCCAGACTGTCTTACTAACAATGTGTGTTAATCTGAAGCTTACAACTGTGAAAACAACCTGTCTGACAGTGACCTTGGAGTGGATCAGCTAGTGTGAAAGAGCTGCGTGTGTGTGTATGGGTGAAGTGTCGTGGGCCCGTGTGTCTGAAATTACTGCTAAACGGTTGATCTGAGTGAGTGAAGAAAGAAGAAAAAATATATATTATACAGTATATATTTTTTGTAGGTTTTTGCTGGCCAATCTAATGTTGCGCAATTGGTAAATACTCTCAACTGCCAAAATTTTTCTTCCTTGTTTTGGGTTAAATTGCCCACTAGCAGGGCAGGGGAAGAAATTTGGGTTTTTACTTTTATCTTTTTGAATGCCTAAGGGCAGATAAACAGCATTGGGCTATTTTACTCAATTTTTTGAAGTGTCAGTGTAATTTTTATTAACTCAGTTGCATCATCTCTCTGACCCGAGGGACAACAGTGAACTTTACAGGGAAAAAGGGTGACAGATTAATGGTCTGGCGTGACAACGAGGCCTGCACTTTGGTCCCTCCCTCCCTCTTCTCCTCACTCTTCTGCTGCTCAGCCATGGCCCTGCCCCAGGAGTCCAGCGAATGATGTCACCACGCCTCTCCTCACCCCCATCCCTCCCATCGATACCAGGCCATGTCAAACACTAATAAGTTAAGTGCACATAATTTCCCCTCTGGGGATCAATAAAGTATACAAAATCAAATAAAAAAATACATCAATCACTGCAATCATCATCAATGGGACTAATTAAACTGAAGATTATGGGATAATGTTGTCACTAAATAATACTCAATAATTGAAAGCTTTAAATACAGCTTATATGACATGACTCAAAGCACAACACAAGGTGTTAATGACAATGTTTATGCATATGATTTACCTGAGGCTGCTAATTATCAAACAGAGGTTTTAATGCTTCTTTGCCATATTATTGTTCTTTTTGAGATAGAAAAGTCACTCTTAATGAATGACTATGTGATTACTAAAGTTTTAATCCTTTTACTGTTTGTGAGAAAACAGCAAAGCTCTTAAGTATTATAGGATTTACAAAAAAAAAAAGGGAAAAAGTCGCAATACTGGGCTCTCTGACTAGATTTGATTCTGTGGGCATTACAATGACAAATTGGTTGGTTCACTGTCTTGTAAATAAATGACAGACTGTGCGAAAGTTGACATTATAATACAAAGTGTATATAGGGACTTTATGAGGACAAGCAGCTATGCAAATCACTACTGGAATACTTTAAAATCATCAATTTTTCCTGTTTTGCTATGGGTGTGCTTGAGTAAAAGGAACCATTTTATTTAATCTCTAACCTACTGAAAATAAATCATTAAAATTAAAAATAAAAAATATCATTTATGAGCAAATGATAAATATCCAACAACACAGATATGTTGCTTTTAACGAGTTTTTGGATTAAGTAATGAAAAGAAAACAAGTTCATGTTACTCCTGAAGTACTATAATGCTTAAAATTTTACCTAGAAAAGGAACTCAAAGTTCCAGTCTGACTTTCCCATTTAAACAACATATATTCTGTGAATTTTTTTCCTTTAATGAAATGGAATAAGCTTAAGGGCTAGTGCATGGGAGGCACCTTGTGGAATTTAAGCCCTCGAATTCCATCAATCAATCCTTTACCACTTATCCAGTCACAGGGACAGCAGTCTAAGCAGAGAAGACGGACTGCTGCCCGGCTGACCTGTCACCATGATCTCTTCTGCAGATAACTGGGAAGAGATCACACCATTTAAAATGAGGACAGAAAAGATCTCTCCCATTCCAGCAAAAATAATAGAAAATAAGCATGGGTCATTTTTCTAGATGTACAGGCAAAAACAAAAACTGAACCATTAGTTAGACTAAAGATTTTCATCAACATTAAAATAAACACTGTGACAACTTAAAGGGACAAAGTTGAATGAATCCAAGAGTAACACAAAAATTTATGAGAAGACAAATTTGAACTCCTGTTTGTGTGATTTCTGACACGGGGGGGGGGGGGGGCGCTACAGGTTCCTCCAATTTTATTTTTCAGGGTGGCACCGGCACTGAACGCTGGTTGTGGACGGGGGGACGGAGAGAGGTGTGGGGCAGGCTGGCTGCGGCAAGGGGAACACAATGTTTGTCATCAATCTGAATATCAGGGTCATTGGCTGGGGGAGGCGGAGAAGTGGGGGAGAAGGACCTCACGCAGGACCACAAAATGTGACAAGCAGACCCAAAGCTAAGTAAAACAAATGACATTGACAATGACATAACGCATACCAATTTACCTGACTTTGACTTTAAAAACACAGCGTTGCAGGTCCAAGACATTTCTATAAAGTTTCCCACCAGACAGTGGTATGACAGTATCACACTGCATACATGTGACAGGACAAAGGAAAAATTGTTCGGTATGATTTTGGTGTGCTAAGGAACTGGACTGTGTTCACGGTGCCTGGCTTTCGGCCGAGCCAGGCCTGGCGACTGCAGGCCAGATCAAAATTTAGGAGGACAAATGATAAATGAAGCATTCCTTGTGCAGAAGGAAATCCAAATTCAGATTTTAAAAAATATGTCCACTTTTCCATTAACAGAAGGAATGGGACATACCCTTTCACAAACATGCACTAACACAAATTCAAAACTGTCTGGTCAACAGGACAGACAGATGTGGGCTTAATGAATAATTCAGACTTGGTTACAATAAATGCTAAATCACATTAAATCTGCACAGACAGCTGGGTTAATTGTTCTAAATAAAATTTGAAAATTAGGCCAAGGGAGGACACTCAAAAAGAGGCATGATTACAGAAACTTCATTTTAAGGGTGCTACATTAAAAAAAATCATCTAAATTAGCCATATGTAAATATGCCACACATATTAATGGCACAGACTGTATCTCTAAGGAAAACACTTGCCTAACAAAACATCTTCTTCTACAGTAACAAAAAACAAGGAAAAACTATCACACTGTTTAAGTAAGCCACCATTTTAATGCATGGGGATCCCCAATCATCAAAGGGGGGTACCACAATAATTAATTAGCAAAAAATCCTCAGAAAAATAGATAACGAATAAGAATGATCAATAAATGATCAATAATATAGGAAAGAAAAATATAGGTGAAACATCTTGGTAATGGAGTCACAACATTCAATAGGAGAAGTTAAATTTACAACAATAAATTTGCAGGTATTTAAGAAAATTGTGTGATGAAAAATATTTGCACATCATTGTGGGAAAAGGTCAAAGACTTTATAAGAAATACAGTACAATTAAAAAAAAACAAAGGAAGGAAAATATCATGCTTACAAAAAATAAACTAATAAGGGGGGAAAAAAAGCTGCAAATTTATGGGGAAAGTTCCAAATTTCTAAGGAAAGTCCAGTTTATGCTGATAAAGGTTACTGTGTAACCCAATTTAAAATTTGCTACAAAGACAAAAGCAAATTTTCACTCAACTATGTAAGAAGAAAGCAATGCTTAAGCGAGCTCAAAGCAAAAATAATTTGACCTTCCTTGCATAAACTTATTTCTTTCAAAACCTTTGCATTGATTTCATTGAAGGCAGTGTGAAGGCAAAAAATGTTGTTTAGTAATTATTGACACAGTTACTAAATAGACTAGAGCCTTCCCTTACACTAATCCAAATACTGCCATAGTAGCACTGAAACCCTTAACTGAAACAATATCAAGATCTGAAATAGCTGAAAAGATTTACTCAGTTAATGAAATATACTTTGTAAATCAAATCATATAACATTTAGGTACAGTACGGGCTGCACGGTGGTGCAGTGGTTTAGCACTGTGGCAGCACAGTTTTACCCTCGGCCGGGGGATCGCGGGGATCATGAGATCGTGGGTTCGATCCCAGCCCCCAACCAACAGTGAGCTGTGTGGAGTTTGCATGTTCTCCCCGTGTTGCGCGGGTTTACTCCGGGATTTCTCCGGTTTCCTCCCGCACACCAAAAACATGTAGGTTTAGGGCGCTCGTGCACGCAGCGACCAGCAGCCGGTGGCTTGTCACCAGACTGCAAACCAAGTCTACCTACAGGTACAAATAAGTAACAAAAAAAAAAAAAAAAAAGTACTCAACATTTACCTAGGAAACCACTTAGCTTACCATCAACAATCTATAGGATTAACATAATGCACAAATAGGATTATGGAAGATGGCTTAGGAAAACAGTGACAAAGAAAAATAGGAAAGCTATGAATGGCAAACCCTACTATCAAAGCCATTGAACTTAGGTGATGAGGAAGTGTTTCTGGTTGATTACATGCCAAGAATGACAACTGACAGAGATGTTATCCATGCTACCCTTCCCAGGAGGGACCATGTGACGAAAGAACCGTGGGAGGTGCACCCATCTTTTGGCCAAACCAGGGGATCTGGTCATCAGAAAGAGGAAAACTGGACCAATACTCCCTGGCAAGGAAAACACAGAGGTTTTCCTGGTGATACCAACAGCTGTGAAAGGCGAAGGAGACTCTTGGGTGTATCTAAGGCTTTACCCCACTTGGAACCCTCAGCAAGAGACTGTTTACTACACACTATGAACTCATTTAAGAAAAAAAAAATCCTCAGCAAGTGACTGTTTAACTGTTTCAGCTGACACTATACAAGTGTCAGCTGACGGCGCCCTCTGGTGTCCAGTAACGGCTTACATAGTGAAACAACTGTTTATCATGGAGGGGCAAAATACTAGAGAAAGAAGGGTGTGGTTAGTGTTGTTTCCTTTTCATCCTCATCATCCTTGTATTAACACTTTTGTTTTGGTTATTCTTAGCTGTTCCACTGCCTTTACATCGTAAAGCAGGGTTTATTACACACTCACCATGACTGGCTGAAAGCTCCAGGTCATTATGATCTTGTTTATGCTGACAATGTCCAGTGGAGATATGTAAATCACACAGCTAAATCAGCTAATTGTTCGAACTGTTATGTTTGTTCCTTAATGCCACTATCAGCTGGACAAATTATCTGCTACTGCTAAAATAATGCAG
This sequence comes from Pholidichthys leucotaenia, assembly GCA_020510985.1. Taxonomy (NCBI): domain Eukaryota; kingdom Metazoa; phylum Chordata; class Actinopteri; order Cichliformes; family Pholidichthyidae; genus Pholidichthys; species Pholidichthys leucotaenia. The sequence goes on from CM035848.1 coordinate 201,078,287, forward strand.
CCACCACAGGCTGTCTGTTTTCTAAGAGAGGATATACAGAAATAACACAGCAAACATTACTTTGAATCACACCTGTCACAACACGTATCACTCCACTGATCAGAAACATGATGACACGCTTTACTCTGTGAAGGCAAGGTTAATTTCATCAGGGAACTCCTCCTTTTGTCCAAAGGGAAACGATGATGTCCTTCTGGGCAGCTTAACACTCTCTAAGTGTGTAACGGCTTACAGTGTGTCTCTCCCCTGTGCTGCTACCTGCTTGACCAACGAAGCGGGCAAGTGTTATCCTGAAGATCTACATTGTCAATACAGAGGGCTGGTGGTCATGTGGTCATTGGGCGTACCCACACCTGGCCAGGAATTGGGCAGGGTTGTGCGCCCCGTTTTGGTGACTGATCGTACCCTCATTATGTCGGCAGGCCAGATGGGCAGGGTGAAGAGAGATGCTTTCTTACCACAGAATGCTGCCACATGATGCCAATTGGGGCACAGATGTACCAGAGCAATTTCAGATGAAAAACACCAGAGTAGGGGTTCCTAATTCACTGTTTCCTTGGGTGGGAGTGGACAAGAACACCTTATGGATTGAAACACTTAACTATAGGCAACAATCATTTGTACATTTTTCCTTATCTGCTTGGTCGGGTGAAAGGAAGAGATGACAGCTATGAGGCTTATGATGACACAAAATATAATGGTCCTTGATCAATTAACTGTCACCCATAGGGGCGTGTGCACTGTTGTAGGTGGTTATTGCTGTACTTTTATCCCTGAAAATAATGCAGATGGTCATACTATTACTTCGGTTATACACAGCCTCATTGCCTTGCAGGCTGCTGTGGCCAGGAATAATGTCACTGTTGCACAGAATTGATTACATTAGTTGATAAGTTTGATCTTTTCCTGTGTCATTCCTTGAGTCTGTAGTATGATGATGAGGATGGTAAAGGGGTGATACTAGCCTGAGGTGTGGAGTTTGAAAAATTGTCTTAATCTGTTTTGAGTTTTTCCATGTCATTCTCACATTACTGTTTCTATCACATTACACTTATTATATCATTAATCACTACATTCTTATTTTACAGTTTAATTGATTTTGATCACATATTTACACTTATCACTGTACATATTCACTTTTATTGCTATACATTTTATCATAGCCTTGTTTAAGTTGAAACTACCTCATAAAATTGCTGCTAGTCTGCAAAGACACATAACACATACATCCTTACATATACCTATCCTTTTATCGTTATTCATTCATTGGTTATTTCTTTTCTTTAAATTATGATGCTTTAGTAAGCATCAAGGGGGGATATGAAAGAGAAATTCCATGTTATTCTTATATTATACTTATATTATTCCATGTCTTATATTCTCATATGTGCATTTTATATATGGCCTTTGGGCAGCTTCATTCTGTGTGAGTTAGCGATTATAAACCTGTTCAGTGGTTAGTGAGTGTGGTGTGAGTGTTCAGATATTTCTTAATGACTGCAGATGTTTTCAATTCATCATGTCCAGTTCTGTGTGACTGTTTCTTGTCTGTGGGAATGAGATTTACACTGGCTCCACGCTTCCTGAGAACATCTGATAAGGACTATGCACTTCATGGACTCTCAAGGACAAGACTGTATGTCTTGCTGGACATTAATCTTCCATCTTCCCATTGATAAAACAGCTTTATAAACTTTGACCAAGGGATGTTTGATTCAGAGGTATGTGTGGATGCGTGGACATGAAGCTGCCGCATGTAAACTGCCTCTCCCTCACTGGCCATGAGGACTAAATCTACTTACATTTAAATATTCTGCCTGGTTTTTGACTCAGATTAATTATGCTGAAAAATAACCTAGCGGAACTAACGTTCGTTTCCCCATTCTATTAATCTGAGGACCAAGCTAGAAGGCAGGAAGTAGAATTTTTATATGGTCTTTGGTATGACCCGGCTGGGGTGTGAACCCATAACCTTCGGCTGTGGGACGGATGCTCTACCACTAGGCCACCACTCCAGTAAGTACTTAAGTAATCATTATGATAACATAATGCTATATTTATTTGGGTACAGTTTCTGGATACTCTACCCACCTCTGGGTATAAACAGGACTTTTTAAAAACAGGTATATTACATATTTAGTTCAGTTTATTTATTTATTTGAATGTTAGTAACTGCAATAATATTGAACAATGTACTAATAAAGATCATTGTGACTACTATTCCAGTGTATCACCAAGAGCTTTCATTACACAACACATTTGAAATATATTTGACATTAAAATGATGGGAACTGCTCTAAATTGTTTTATACTCTTTACAAAGATAATAAATTAATTCACATTATAATAATAAACTGGCCAGCATTATTAATAAGTGAGCTCTTTTCTTGTAAAAATTCAGCTTTTCTTGTAAATTTGCAATTTTTTTCCTCTAAAACTCGTGACTTTATTCTTGTAAATTTAAATATTTTTTTCCTTTGGAAATGCATGTTTTTATTCTTTCAAATTTGCATTTACAGTGGTGTGATAAAGTGTTTGGCCCCTTCCTGATTTCTCATTTTTTTGTATGTTTGTCACACTTAAATTTTTCAGATCATCAAACAAATTTAAATATTAGACAAAGACAACACAAGTAAACACAAAATGCAGTTTTTAAATGAAGGTGTTTATTATTAAGGGAAACAAAAATCCACACCTACACGGCCCTGTGTGGAAAAAGTGATTGCCACCTAAACCTAATAACTGCTTGGGCCACCCTTAGCAGCAACAGGAGCAATCAAGCATTTGCGATAACTGGCAATGAGTCTTTTACAGTGCTGTGGAGGAATTTTGGCCCACTCATCTTTGCAGAATTGTTGTAATTCAGCCACATTGGAGGGTTTTCGAGCATGAACCGCCTTTTTAAGGTCATGCCACAGCATCTCAATCAGATTCAGGTCAGGTCTTTGACTAGGCCACTCCAAAGTCTTCATTTTGTTTTTCTTAAGCCATTCAGAGGTGGACTTACTGGTGTGTTTTGGATCACTGTCCTGGTGCAGAACCCAAGTGCATTTCAGATTGAGTTCACAAACAGATGGCCGGACAGTCTCCCTCAGGATTTTTTTGGAAGACAGCAGAATTCATGGTTCCATTTACCACAGCAAGTCTTCCAGGTCCTGAAGCAGCAAAACAGCCTCAGACAATCACACTACTGCCACCATATTTTACTCTTGGTATGATGTTCCTTTTCTGAAATGCTATGTTACTTTTATGCCAGATGTAATGGGACACACACTTTCCAAAAAGTTCAGCTTTTGTCTTGTCAGTCCACACAGTATTTTCCCAAAAGTCTTGGGGATCATCAAGATGTTTTCTGGTAAAACTGAGACAAGCCTTTATGTTCTTTTTGGTCAGCAGTGGTTTTCATCTTGGCACTCTGCCATGCAGGCCATTTTTGCCCAGTCTCTTTCTTATGGTGGAGTCATGAACACTGGCGTTAACTGAGGCAAGTAAGGCCTGCAGTTCTTTGGATGTTGTTGTGGGGTCCTTTGTGACCTCTTGGATGAGTCTTTGCTGCGGTCTTGGGGTAATTTTGGTCAGCTGGCAACTCCTGAGAAGGTTCACGACTGTTCCATGTTTTCGCCATTTCTAGATAATGGCTCTTACTGTGGTTTGCTGGAGTCCCAAAGCTTTAGAAATGGCTTAATAACCTTTTCCAGACTGAGATCTCAATTGCTTTGCTTCTCATTTGTTCCTGAATTTCTTTGGATCGCAGCATGATGTCTAGCTTTTGAGGATCTCTTGGTCTGCTTCACTTTGTCAGGCAGGTCCTATTTAAGTGACTTCTTGATTGAGAACAAGTGTGGCAGTAATCAGGCATGAGTGTGGCTAGAGAAACTGAACTCAGCTTTCCAAAGATGTGATAAACCAGTTACTTTATGTTTTAACATGGGAGGCAATCACTTTTTCCACACAGGGCCATGTAGGTTTGGATTTTTTTTTACGCTTAATAATAAACACCTTTATTTAAAAACTGCATTTTGTGTTTACTTCTGTTATATTTGTCTCATATTTAAATTTGCTTGATGATCTGAAACATTTAAGTGTGACAAACATACAAAAAATGAGAAATCAGGAAGGGACAAACACTTTTTCACACCACGATGTTCCTCTTTTTTTGTATCTTCTTTATACTAAATTAGTGAATACTCCCTATCCAGTTCTCACTGGACCACCACCCTTGTTAAAAAAGCAGAAATAAAAATCAACTACTGAGAGCAATGATTGTAATTTGAACATACTATTGATTATGCAAATTACAGCAGTTTTCATACTCAAATAATTTCTATGTTAGCAAGCTTATATTTACTAAATTAGTGTTATGGCGCACATTTAGGGCGCATATATGGTATGCATTTATGGTATGCATTTTCCCTCACATATACTTAGTAGGCATGACGGTGCATACTCTGGAGGCTTCACGTCTAAACGGCCAAGAGGACCTGACCCAGCAGAGACCTCGGGAGGTGTGAAATGGTTTCTTGAGAGACGGGAAGCCAGAAAGAATGTCCCAGCAGGAGCCCCCGAGGCTGAAGAGTTGAGAGACAATGGAGACGCCAAGGAGCCTCGGAGGCTATATGTTTACTGAAGGACTGTGGGTTGGGGATGTGATATTTGATGTTGGGGGTTTTGTGTCTCTGAGAGTATAAGAGCTGTGAAGAATGGTTGTTCTGCCTCTTTGCTGAGATACTTTGCTTGATAGAGGATGTAGCCTCACAATAAACCTTTCCTGAGAAATAAACTCAGTCTCGTCTGTGAAAGTCATCCTCTACACTGGTGACCTACGACAAACCATGGCCGGTGGCGACGATCTTTCCGCGCCGGACTCTTCAGGGGCCAACCGGGTTAACGCAGCTACCACACTACAGCTGCCCGATTTCTGGCAACATAACCCGCGCTCCTGGTTTACCACTGTGGAGGCGCAGTTCCACCTTCGGGGAATCTCAGCGGATGCAACGAGGTTCTACCATGTCGTCGCGAAGCTGGACAGCCTCACAGTGCAGCGGGTGGAGAGCCTGACCAACCACCCGCCCCAAGACGACAAGTATGGCGCACTGAAAGCCGCCCTCATTCGAGCCTTCACTCCCTCGCTGGGAGAGCGAGCAGAGAAGCTCCTGGCGCTGACAGAAGGGGAAGCAGACAGGCCGGCAGATCTGATGGCGAAGATGATGGGCCTGAGAGGCGAAGATGACGACAGCTTTATCTTCGCCCACCTCTTTCTCAGAATGCTACCGCCAGCAGTGAGAGTCACCCTGGCCAGCTCACAGCTACTCAACAACCGTGACTACCATGAGCTGGGCCAGGAGGCGCAGCGGCTCGTCGACGCCCATAGACGGCACGCAGCCACGACGGCAGCAGCAGAGCTGAACGCACCCCCGCGAGACGAGGGGAGACCAGAGGCTGCAGCACCGGATCCACTGACGTCAGCAGCGGCAGAGGCCAGGAGAAGCGGAGCTGACAACACCCTCTGTTTCTACCATCGACGCTTCGCCGAGAGAGCGCGCAGATGCGCCCCACCGTGCCGATACCAGCGCCAGGGAAACGCCAAGACCGACAGCCGGTAGCAGCTGCGACTCTCGGCGCGAAGAACAAGCTGCTTTTCGTGACAGACGCAAATTCAGGGAAAGAATTCCTGGTGGACACAGGCTCCCAGCTAAGTTTTGTCAAGCCTGCCTACGCAGACATGCTGACGCCTGCCAGCGGACCCCTGGTGTTAGTGGCGAACGGCTCCACGATCAAAACCTATGGGGAGAAGACGCTCCTCCTATCCCTCCACGGCTGCACCTACGAGTGGACCTTCGTCGTAGCCGCAGTTAGCAACAACATGCTAGGTGCTGACTTTTTATGCTCAAACAGTTTATTAGTTGATCTTACTAATAGACATATTGTAAATGTCTTTCTACTCTATCTCCTGCACAGCTCGGGTGGCCCTGCCTTCTGCGCATCCCAATGTCACAGCTGCGGGTGGTAAGTTTCATGCACTACTCAATCAGTTTCCAGCACTCACGGTCCCAACATTTTCAACGTCAGTTGCCAAACACGGGGTCAAGCATTTCATAACTACCTCTGGCCCCCCTGTTTTTGCAAAAGCTCGGCACTTGGACCCAGCTAAACTGGCCATTGCGCGCGAGGAATTCGCCAACTTGGAAAAACTGGGCATTGTTAGACACTCGAACAGCTCTTGGTCGTCACCCCTGCACATGGTCCCCAAGGCTGACGGCTCATGGCGCCCTTGCAGTGATTTCCGCAGATTAAATAATGCTTCAGCACACGACCGCTACCCGATTCCGCACATCCAGGATTTTTCAGCACATTTGGCGGGGGCGCGCATCTTTTCCAAAATAGATTTGGTGCGCGATTATCACCAAGTCCCAGTCCGCGCGCAAGACATACCCAAAACGGCAGTTATAACCCCTTTCGGGCTTTTCGAGTTTTTGCGCATGCCTTTCGGCCTCAAAGGCGCCGCGCAGACGTTCCAACGCATGATGGATGCAGTATTGCGCGGCCTCCCTTTCGTGTTTGCCTATTTGGATGATATTTTGGTAGCCAGTGCATCCGAAGTCGAACACGAACGCCACCTCACAGCCGTTTTTCAGAGGCTGACAGAACACGAGCTGATAATTAACCCAGCGAAATGCCAATTCGGGGTAGCGCAAATCGATTTTTTGGGGCACCGCGTGTCTCCAGAAGGCGCGGTCCCGCCGCCTGATAAAGTGCGCGTGATAACGGATTTCCCCCGACCGCAGACAGTTAAGGCACTGCAAGAATTTTTGGGGATGGTCAATTTTTATAACCGCTTCCTCCCCAACGCGGCACAGCTCATGCACCCATTGTACGCGGCACTAAAGAAGCAAAAACCTGCAACTAAGATCGAGTGGTCCCCGGACCGGGAGCGCGCTCTCTCACAGGTCAAATTGGCCCTCGCGAACGCTGCATTATTGGCACACCCGGTGCCAGCAGCTCGCATGGCGCTAACCACGGACGCTTCCGACGTGGCAGTGGGGGCGGTTGTCGAGCAACTGGTAGCAGGGAGCTGGCAACCACTTGCGTTTTTCAGCAAAACATTGCGCGATAACGAGCGTAAATACAGTGCGTTTGATAGGGAGCTTTTAGCCCTGCATTTGGCCATCCGCCACTTCCAGTTCTGGTTGAAAGGACACCGTTTCACCGCGTTTGTAGACCACAAACCATTAACATTTGCAATGGCTAAAATTTCAGAGCCTTGGTCGGGCCGACAACAGAGACAGCTGGCCGCGATTTCGGAGTTTACCACCGACATTCAACACGTGGCAGGCAAACACAATGTAGTGGCAGATTGTCTCTCACGCGCAGTTGCACTGCCAGGCCCCCAGGGGGCAGACTCGGCGACTGTAGACATGGGCCAGGCTTGCGGCGCGGAAGCGCTCGCAGCCTCGGTCTGCGTTGGGTTAGATTATGCAGCCATGGCCACCGAGCAGGTTAATGATGCGGACGTGCGCGCGCTCCAGTCTGGGCCAACAGGGCTAAGGCTGGAGCACAGGGTGCATCAAAGAGGTATGCCCCCTCTAATCTGCGATATCTCCACGGGGCGCCCCTGCCCCGTGGTCCCAGCTGCGTGGCGTCGCCGCGTTTTTGACTTAATACATTCGCTGGCACATCCGGGCGTTCGCGCGTTGATCAAAATGGTGGGAGAGAAATTTGTTTGGCCGGGGCTGCGTAAACAGGTCAAAGAATGGGCCGCAGCCTGCGCAGCGTGTCAAAGAGCAAAGGTACACAAGCACACGCGGGCCCCTCTAGAACCTTTTCACATCCCAGCCAAACGCTTCGACCACGTGCATGTCGACTTGGTGGGACCCCTCCCGCTGTCACAGGGGTTCACACACCTAACTATGGTGGACCGCACTACGCGCTGGCCAGAGGCGATTCCCCTGGCGTCAACCACAGCAGCAGACGTTGCGCGCGCTTTTTTAACGGCTTGGGTCGCGCACTTTGGAGTCCCGTCAGACATAGCGTCTGACAGAGGACCCCAATTTGTTTCCGAGCTCTGGTCATCCATGGCACTCAGCCTGGGGGTGAAAATTCATCGCACAACTGCGTATAACCCCCAGGCCAACGGTTTGTGCGAACGCTTTCACCGGTCATTGAAAGCAGCCCTCAGAGCGGCTCTCACGGACACAAATTGGGTTGATAAGTTTCCATGGGTTTTATTAGGGTTGCATTCAGCACCTAAGGAAGATTTGCAAGCCTCTCCGGCCGAGCTAGTCTTCGCCCAACCTCTCCGGTTACTGGGAGAATTCCTTCCTGAGAACCCCGCACCAGATCGCCCCCCCCCCCGCTCAGCTGCTGCAGAGCGACGCGGGATCAAACACCCTCCCTGGTCCAGTTCACAGTTTTCCACGCGTTTTCGTGCCTAAAGCCTTAAAGAATGCAAAATTCGTCTTTGTTAGACACGACGCACAGAGGTTAGGTTTAAGACCACCTTATGATGGACCGTTCAGAGTGTTAGAAACCGGGGAAAAGCATTTTTTGCTCGATTTGGGAGACAGGAGGGAATTAGTCTGCATTAACAGACTCAAACCCGCTTTTGTGTTAGCTGATGAACAGGTGCAAGTAGCCAGGGCCCCCCATCGTGGCAGGCCACCGGGGAGACACTCTTCTAAGCTTTCACAACGAAGTGCTAATGACTCTGATCCACAGATGCAAGAGACAGCCACAGGCAGAGCGAGACCTGCTCACAGCAGATATGGCAGGAGGTTGAAGCCCAAGCAGTTGGGTGTGTGATATGTTGTGCCATTTTTTTTTTCGTTCTGTGTGATATGTCGTGATTCTATGCATCTGGGGTGTAAGTTGTCCTTATTTAGACATTTGGGGGGAGTTATATGGCGCACATATGGTATGCATGTATGGTATGCATTTTCCCTCACATATACTTAGTAGGCATGATGGTGCATACTCTGGAGGCTTCACGTCTAAACGGCCAAGAGGACCTGACCCGGCAGAGACCTCGGGAGGTGTGAAGTGGTTTCTTGAGAGACTGGAAGTCAGAGAGAACGTCCCAGCAGGAGCCCCCGAGGCTGAAGAGTTGAGAGACAATGGAGACGCCAAGGAGCCTCGGAGGCTATATGTTTACTGAAGGACTGTGGGTTGGGGATGTGATATTTGATGTTGGGGGTTTTGTGTCTCAGAGTATAAGAGCTGTGAAGAATGGTTGTTCTGCCTCTTTGCTGAGATACTTTGCTTGATAGAGGATGTAGCCTCACAATAAACCTTTCCTGAGAAATAAACTCAGTCTCGTCTGTGAAAGTCATCCTCTACAGTGTCATTTTTTAATATATATATATATATATATATATATATAAAGGCTTATCTTATATACACAAAAGGAATCCTGGACAGAAATACATAACTGCACTTACTCTAACATTTAAAAGAGGTGCATTAACCCATGACATTACTTTGGACACTGTGGCCATCAAAGAAGATTTGCATAACACAGATGATCAAAAGAACATGGCGTGAATGGGTGAATTCTTGTTTAGTACCATGTCATCATCTACGTATAGCAATTTCAAGGCAATATGGCATAAAAACAATGCAAATACAGTGTTATAAAGATTATATTTAATTAACTCAGATCCACATATGCTAAAAAAAAAAAAACATTCTGTGATGGTGATGGAATGGACATAATTTTATTATTTCTTTAATCAGTTAATCAGAAATATGATTAAAGACGAGAAAATCAGGATCCTTTGGCAGTACCAAAATAAGGGTTAATTAAGAGTAAACTGATAAAAATGACATTCAAAATATTAATTAGAGCAATATGTCTAAATTGTATCTAGATTTACAAAAAGTAATTATTCTATCAACTGAAAAATATTGTGCGAGAATAAGATTCAACAAACAATTAAAACCTGGCCTGAAAACGCTCTTCTCCAGCTAAAAGACTCCTTTGCCTACACTGACTGGAGCACCTTTGAACAGCAGGACCTGTCCTTTTCTACATCAAATGCTGTGTAGAAAATGTGACAGACATCAAACACATCCGGATATTTCCAAACCGCAAACCCTGGATGACCAGTGAAGTCCAGGCTCTGATCAGAGTCCGCAACTCAGCCTTCAGACAGAGGGACAGCTCTCTGTGCAGCACTGCCAAAGCTAACCTGAGGAGAGGCACAAAACTTGCCAAACATGTCTATAGAAGAAAGGTAGAGGGCTTCCTCACAGACAACAACCCCCGACAGATGCAGACAATATGGATGTCACCTGACTGCAAAACAAATCTACCTATGGGTACAAATAAAGTAACCTGAACCTGAACCTGAGAGGCATCTAGGCCCTCAAACTACAGGGGCCAGGGCCCCCCAGCATCAGACAGCAGCCTCACTATGGCAGAGGAGCTTAACAGCTTCTTTGCCCAGTTTAAGCAGCCCCCCACACCCTCTCCACCATCATGCCCATCCCCGAAAAGGCCGCAATTGACAGTCTGAATGACTACAGATCCATAGCACTCACGTCTGCAGTCATGAAATGTTTTGAGCAACTGGTGTCCCAGCACTTCAGTGACTGTCTTCCCCCCTCTTTCGACCCACATCAGTTTGCCTACAGGGAGAACCGGTCTACAGAAGATGCCATCTCCACTACTCTCCACAGAGCGCTGAGCCACCCAAGGAGCTACGTGAGGATGCTCTTTGTGGACTACAGCTTTTAACACCATCATCCCAGACATCCTGATCAACAAACTGTACCTCCTCCACGTCCCCACCCCCTCCCTACCTGTTCCTGGACAAAGAACTTTATCACCAACCGCCCACAGACAGTCAGACTTGGCTCCCACCACTCCTCCACACTGTCCCTCAGCACTGGCTCCCCCCAAGGCTGTGTGCTAAGCCCTCTACTGTACTCCCTGTACACCTCTGACTGTATTCCAACCCACCCAACCCAACCACCATCATCGTGAAATACGTGGACGACACCACCTTGGTTGGGCTCATCACCGACAACGATGAGAAGGCATACAGGGCAAAGGTATAGAATCTGCTGCTGTGGTACCAAGTAAACAACCTGAAATTGAATGTCCAAAAAACCAAAAAGAACTCATTCTGGACTGCAGGAAGAACAGACAGGATACCCCACCCCCCCATAAATGGCGACTGTGTGGAAAATGTCCCCACCTTCATATTCCTGGGGACCCACATCTCCTCTGACCTCTCCTGGACTGTCAACACCAAGGCCCTGGTGAAGAAAGCCCAGCAGTGGCTGCACTTCCTCTGTGTCCTGAGGAAGAACAACCTGGACCAGAAGCTGCTGCTGGCCTTCTATCGCTGCTCAGTGGAGAGCGTGCTCACCTACTGTCTGGGAGTGTGGTACGCCGGCTCCCCGGCCGAGAACAGGAAGGCTGTGCAGAGGGTCATCAACACAGCCCAAAAAATTATCGACAGCCCTCTGTCCTCCCTGGAAGACATCTCCAGAGTCTCCTGTCTCAGAAGGATCAAGGCCATCACAGGAGATCTCTCACATCCCACCCACCACCTGTTTTACCTCCTTCCTTCTGGACGACGGTTCAGATTGATCAGATCCCACACCTCCAGACTAAAACAGTTTCTTCTCCTGGGCCATCTGAACTGCAAACAGTCAGAGGCCCCACCCCCCTCCCTCTCATCGCTCACATGCACAGAACTGAGGACCTTTTAATTATCACTATAACTCACCTGCCGTTGCACTCCTCACTTTCATGTATATTGACCCATCTGTGAAATCACTACTGTACATATTTTCCATAATCTATTTTACCTATTATGTGTTACCTAGCTATTTTACCCTTATTATGCGTGCTGCACGCCGCATTCTTATCCATGAAGCCACTACCGTACCGGTGTATATACCAATAGGTTATTTGTTATTTTACTTTTATTACCTCAGCCAAGGAGGTAATGTTTTTACCGGGGTTTGTCTGTTTGTCTGTCTGTCTGTCTGTTACCAACATAACTCAAAAAGTTATGCATGGATTTTGATGAAATTTTCAGGAAAGATGTGTAATGCCACGAGGAACAGATGATTAGATTTTGGTGATGATCTCAGAGTGCACACCTCCACCAAGGGCTTTGTTTGTATTTGTACAGCAGGATTACACAAAAATGCTGGATGGATTTGGATGAAATTTTCACCAGAGGTGGTTCTTGGCCTAGAGAGGAACCCATTATATTTTGCTAATGACCTGAGAATGCATACCTCAGCCAAGGCTCTTATCTTCTCACAGTGTGTTAGCAACAATACTCAAAAAGTTATGCATGGATTTTGATGAAATTTTCAGGAAAGGTGTGTAATGGCACGGGGAACAGATGTTTAGATTTTGGTGATGATCTCAGAGTGCATACCTCCACCAAGGGCTTTGTTTGTATTTGTGCAGCAGGATTACACAAAAACACTGGATGGATTTGGATGACATTTTCACCAGAGGTGGTTCTTGGGCTAGAAAGGAACCCATTATATTTTGCTGATGATCTGAGAATGCATATTTCAGCCAAGGCTCTTATCTTCTCACAGTGTGTTAGCAACAACACTCCAAAACTGATGGACAGACTTTGATGCAATTTTCACCACAAGTGGCTATAGGCCTACACACAAACCCATTACATTTTGGAGGTGATCCACGAGAAACGGAAGGAGCCTTGGGGGAGGTATGCGCTCTATGAGTGCTTTTCTAGTTTTTACTTCAGTCAGATGGTTAACTGTGTGTCCTGTAACCGTTTTATTTCCAAATTCTTCTCTCCTGCTTTATTGTGTAGTAGCCTGGTGGAGCCCCCACAATTTCATTGTGCTATTCAACTGTACAATGACAATAAAGCCTATTCTATTCTATTCTAAGATTCAAAGGTTTGTCAATACTACTATACAAACAGGACATACGGGAGAAGTGAAATTTGTTTCCCTCTCTTCAGTGATGTGCGCAATATAAGAAAAAGGAATAAGGCTGGAAAAACAACAGCAGTATATGTACAGTAATGCTACCTGTAGTCCAAATAACGATAAAAGATAAAACCCAGACATCCCTTTCTGCAAATAAAAATTAATAAAATACAGCAATCCTATACACAGAAAAAGGTAGAGCAGTAATACTTGTAGTTGCAAGTTTGATGCGGTAGTATAGGTGCAGACAGTGCCAGATTGGACTGCACATGATCAATACTGCAATACAGACAGACAGCAGCAGGTATGGCATTTGTGCAAATGGTTGCAGTAAGGTGTACAGACATACAGCAGCGGCTGTATTACTGTTGGTATACCAGTCTTTCTGTGCAAACAGCTGCGGTAGTTAATGTGTGGGTGAGTGTTACGGTCCGGGGAATTGGGGGGGGGGGCAGAATTCAGGGTCCTGATGGCCTGGTGAACAAAGCTGTTTAGCAGTCTTGTGGAGCGGGCCTGGAGGCTCTGGTACCTTTTCCCCGAGGGCAGGGGGCTGAAGAGGGAGTGTGAGGGGTGGGAGGTGTCGCCTGCAATGCTGATGGCTCTGTGGGTGAGACGGGTGAGGTAGATGTCTGAGAAGGGGGGGCAGAGGCGCACCGATGATCTTGCTGGCTGCTTTCACTGTGCATTGTAGTGTCTTCCGGAAGGAAGTGGTGCAGCTTCCATACCACACTGTGATGCAGCTGGTGAGGATGCTCTCAATGGTGCCCCGGTAGAATGAGCACATGATGGTGGGTGGGACTCGTGCTTCTCCTCAGTTTGTGGAGGAAATGGAAGCGAGCTTGAGCTTTCTTGGCCAGTGATGTGGTGTTGTTGGACCAGGAGAGGTCCTCAGAGATGTGCACCCCCAGGAACTTGGTGCTGCTCACCTTCTCCACAGCTGCTCCATCAATGATCAGAGGGGGATGCTGTGTGTGTCCTCTCCTGAAGTCGACCACAATCTCCTTGGTTCTTCCCATGTTTCTGAAGAGGTTATTGTCTTTACACCACTGGACCAGTTGGCTCACCTCATTTCTGTAGCTGGCCTCCTCATTGTTGGTGATGAGGCCCACCACCATCTTGTTGTCTGCAAACGATGGTCTGGTTGGTGTTGTAGGCTGGTACACAGTCATGGGTCAGCAGGGTGAAAAGCAGCGGGCTGAGCACGCACCCTTGTGGGGCCCCAGTTCTCAGTGCAATGGTCTTGGAGGTGTTGCAACCGACCCACACCTCCCAAGTGTCTGAGTTTTTGTATTAGGTGCTGGGGAATGACTGTGTTGAATGCTGAACTTAAGTCCAAGAACGGTATTCACACATAGGAGTTCTTTGAGTCCAGGTGGGTGAGGACTGGATGGAGAGCAGCAGAGATGGCATCGTCTGTGAATCTGTTTCACCTGTATGCAAACTGAGATGGGTCTTGGGAGGGAGGGTGGACTTGATGTTCTGCATGACCAGCCGCTTGAAGCATGTCATTATGATGGAGGTCAGTGCTACTGGCCAGTAATCGTTGTCGCTGGATGGGACGGGCTTCTTTGGGATGGGCTTCTTTGGGACTGGTATTATGGAGGCAGTTTTGAAACATGTGGGGACAACAGCTTGACTAAGGGAGACACTGAAGATGTCGGCCAGGACATTCATGAGCTCTTTCGCACAGTCCTTCAGAACGCGACCTGGTATGTTGTCTGGTCTAGCTGCCTTGCATGGGGTGATCCTGAAGAGGGTCCTCTTCATGCTAGCTGGAGCCAGACTTATAGCCTACTCGTCTGGAAGAGGAGTGGTCTTCTGTGCTGATGTGCTGTTTTGTGCTTCAAAGTGGCCGAAGAAGTCATTTAAATTGTTAAGCAGTGTGATGTCACTCACACAGGTCTGAGGTGGAGGTTTGTAGCTGGTGAGGGTCTGTATACCACTCCAGAGAGAACGTGCATCTCTGGTGTCACTGAAATGGCTGGATACTTTCTTGCTGTCCTGTCGTTTTGCCTCCTTGATGCCACGGCACAGTTTGGCCCTAGCTGTTGTTAGTCCTGCAGTGTCACCGGCTCTGAAGGCTGCGTCCTGAGCCCTCAGGAGCCTGCGGACCTCTGCTGTCATCCATGGCTTTTGGTTAGCATGAATAGTGATAGTTTGCGGTGAGTGACATCATCAATGCATTTAGCTATGTATGCTACAACAACCTCTATGTTTGTGTGTCCATTGTGAGTGGCTGCATGCTTGAAAGTGTCCCAGTCTGTAGTGATGACACAGTCTTTCAGAGCATCCAAGGCCCCCTCTGGCCACACACATACCTGCCTTTTTGTTGGTCTGAAAGCTTTTACTCTGGTCTGTATGCAAGCCTTAGCAAGATGGTCATGTGATCAGAGAGACCCAGGTGGGGGAGGCTCTGTATGCGCTCTTGTGAGTTGTGCACACCAGGTCCAGCAAGTTGTCTCCTCTTGTTGGAAATTCTACATGTTGGTATAGTTTTGGGAGGAGGGCCCTTAAATCTGCATGGTTGAAGTCTCCTGCTGTGATGAGGAATCCATCTGGATGCGCTATTTGCGTCTCACTGATAGCCTGATAGAGTTTCTTTTAGTGCTTTACTCCTCTCGCTGATGGCGGTGGGCGGGACAAACATACTACTAGCAAGACAGATGTAAATTCTCTCGGTATGTAGCAGGGTCGGCACTTGATGATCATAAACTCCACCAATGGAGAGAAGTGTTTATGTATAACAGTTGCATCTCGGCACTAGGCGTCACTGATGTAAAGACACACGCCTCCACCTTAGGTCTTTTCTCCTTCCATAAACACCCAATCAGCACGATAGCATGTTAGTATGCAAAAAGATTCAACATGCACATGGGTTAAGAATGTAATTCAATTTTCAATTTATTGTAACTATGTAATTAATTACAAAATACAATACAAATACACAAAAACACTGCAAAAGCGCAAAAATCATACAAAGTACACTTTATTAGTACATATTTGTGAGTAATAGTCAGTTCTAACTAATGAAGTGATAAATTCTGTATAAATTCTTAGTCTAAGAAGTGTTCAAGCAACTGTGACTAAATAGAACTGTTGCCACTACAGTGCTAACTACTCATAGGCTTTTTAAACAAACACGCCGCATTTAAACCTATGTTACATATGTAAAATTTAAAAAAAAATTGAATTCTATGGCAAAAAGGGTAGGAAATAAATAAAAGAGAATACGGATCTGAGAGTTCTTAGGCATAATATTTTTTGAGTAAATTTCTGTAATTAATTCTATCTTTGTTTCGATTACAGTACTTCAACAATGCGTTCAATCGCCAACACCACGAGTCCTGAAAAAAGCAAGAAAACATATGTGTAATTGTCTTCAATATAATAACACTGGTCAACACCAAATTTATTGTCTAAGTTTTTATAGCTGATTTAGGACAATTTTGATGTGCTGAATCCAAAAATCCCATTGGTTCAATCAGGTCAACATTTTGAATTATGGCCACATGTTTTATACGTTTTTGTTTACATGTACGGGTATTTTCACTTTATATGATGCAAAATTCTTTTTTGTGTCTTGAAATTCTCTGAATTTTGAACAATGATGATGTAACATTCAATTTACATGTACTTACCTTTATATAAAGGTAAGTACATGCACAGTACTAAGTAAGAACAGGTTTTTACATAGCACCTGATTGAGAGAAACGGATGTCATTTTCAGATTCAGCGGTGCAAAATTGTCTTAAATCAGTTGAAAAAACAGACAACTTACAAAAAAATTATTTTGTAACCCTGTGTAATATATTAATATATCATATCCTTGATTGTCTTATGTTATAAGAATTCAGGTAGTAATAATGCAAAATCTGATGGGCCGAGCTGGCATAATCGATGGGCCAACTTGGCAGTGGGCCGAGTTGGGTGTAAATCATAAAGCCCAACTCAGGCGGGCCGAGTTGGGCGGATACCAATCTCAAAATGCAATAACACAATGAACTGACAACATAGAAATAAAAATATTACAACAAGCAGATTCAGTTATCTAAATCCAAGGTCAGTCAGTGGGGTAGGGCAGGCTACAGGGTATCTTGCATGCAGGTTTCACCTTTCCAAATTGGAAAGAAAAATTTGGAACACAAAAATAAAAAGGATAATCGGTTCAATATTCCTCGGATTACAGGACATGCTAACAATTATCTACGTATAAACCACTATCACTGCAGTCTATTTAAATAAGAAATATTGACTTAGCCCAGCCTTAGCAGAACAGTCTGGTTTGGGGTGGGATCACGGCTTTTTTTGACCTCTTCCCGGTGGCGGCATCATCAGCAGTGTGTCGGCCTTTTCTGATCCACAACTCTGCATATTTTTCAGTGGGAAAAAGGTCCACCTCTGGACCATTCACGGAGATGAAGAAAAGGCTGTTCAGTGTCTCTACCATCATCCTGTTCCTCTCGTCTGTCAGGATAGCATTCATCGCAGTTTGTCTCACCATCTGCTCGCAACTTCTTCTGTTGATTTTTTGGCACAAAAAATGTTAAAATGCTTTGTTGCCGTTTCATACTTGCCGCTTCTTTCTCTTTTGATAACTAGCTAACTAGCATGTGTCTTTGTTAAAAGAGTAAGACCCAATTGTGGGGGACACAATAGGTCATGGCACTCCACCCAGGACAGGGGGTTGGTGGAGGGAGAAGATGGTCAGAAATGGTAATGGAGAAAAGGCGAGAAGAGCCAGCTAAGGGCGCCAGAGCGCTAGGGGGTAATAAGCCAAAGAAAGATGCGCTTTCCGCCCCCTCTGCTGTGCCAGGTTCACACTTGAGGACACGGGTGTGGATGTGACGCATATTAATGTGTATGTGGATATTTTTTTTTTTTTTTTTTTTGTTACTTATTTGTACCCGTAGGTAGACTTGGTTTGCAGTCTGGTGACAAGCCACTGGCTGCTGGTCGCTGCGTGCGCGAGCGCCCTAAACCTACATGTTTTTGGTGTGCGGGAGGAAACCGGAGAAATCCCGGAGTAAACCCGCGCAACACGGGGAGAACATGCAAACTCCACACAGCTCACTGTTGGTCGGGGGCTGGGATCGAACCCACGATCTCATGATCCCCGCGATCCCCCGGCCGAGGGTAAAACTGTGCTGCCACAGTGCTAAACCACTGCGCCACCGTGCAGCCCACCGTGCAGGATATATGTGCATGTTTCACAGCATGTATGTTAATGTGCTTACCATGGGTGCCAGAGAGGCGGGAATAAAGTCTATGTCGTCAGTTCATGGTCTTGTCTGATTCCTTCCTCCACACTGATGACCTTAAGATGTGAAATGGAGAATGAGCCAAGCACTTTAGCAGAAACACTCCCGCAGAAGCCAAACATCGCTGCGTGCACGGTCACAGTTAGGCTCCTGGACTTTTGGCTTCAAAACCCAGCCACTTGGTTTTTGCATGTGGAAGCCCAGTTCGCCCTCCACGGAATCTCTACAGACAACACCAGATACCATCATGTGGTAGCTGCGCTGGACGCGCGCGCCATGCAACAAGTCATGAGCCTGCTCCAAGACCCGCCAACCCAGGGTAAATACAACGCTCTCAAGCAGATGCTGGTGCAACGTGATACCCTTTCGGATGGGGAGAGGGCAGAAAAACTCCTCACATGCTCGGAGTGAGGTGACAGATCGGCTGTGGACCTTATGGAGAGCATGCTCACGCTAATGGGTAGGAACGACGAATCCTTCCTGTTCACCCACCTCTTCCTCACCAATCTACCAGCTACAGTGCGGGCAATCCTCGCTAACTTACCGCTGCTGGTGACCAGGAACTACCGTGCACTAGCACAAGAGGCAGACCAAATCATCCTGGCAAACGGGGCTCTCGGCGTGCAAGCAGTGACACCAGGATCTCCAAAGGAATCCAACAAGGTCAGGGAGCCGATGGTGGTAGCAGGGATGGCCACCCGGAGACACGGGACCAGGACGCTGTGTTTTTATCATCGCTGTTTTGGCAAGGAAGCGCAACACTGTCCGCCGCCGTGCCACTTCAAGAAAGCTGGGAAACGAGACAGCCAGCGGTTGGTAGCAGCTGCGACCGCTGGCGACAGGGAGAAGCTGCTATTCATCATGGACACACGTTCTGGGAGATGTTTTCTGATGGACTCCAGTTCCCAGAAGAGCCTCATTTTGCCAGTCAGCGCGGACTGGTTGACAGAAGGCAGCGGCCTGGCTCTTACGGCCACCAACGGATCCCACATCAGGACGTTTGGAGAAAGGACGGTAACTGTATGTTCACACGGACGCAATTACCAGTGGGACTTTGTGGTAGCTGCATGTTCAGTCCCCATCTTAGGTGCTGATTTTCAGTGTGCTCACGGATTGCTGGTTGATGTTGCAAACAGACGCTTAGTGGACACTGTTTCTTTTTCCTCCTCGGGGAGTTGGGCCACCAACACACGCCAACGTTCTAGCTCCAGGGGGAGAAGTACCAGCGTTTGCTTTCCGAGTTCCCAGCACTCACAGTTCCCACCTTTTCCGCTGCAGTAACCAAGCACTTGGTCGAACATTTTATCACAACGAAAGGTCCACCTGTGTTCGCATGCCCTCGCCGCCTGGATGCAGCTAAACTAGCCAGCGCGCGGGAGGAATTTGCTAACTTAGAGTGATTGGGCATCGTTGGGCGCTCCAACAGCCCGTGGGCATCTCCGCTGCACATGGTATCCAAGGCCGATGGGTCATGATGGCCGTGCGGCGATTTCTGACGAACAACGCCACGGAACATGACCACTATCCCATCCCACACATCTAGGATATTTCCGTGCACACTGGCTGGGACGCGCATTTTTTTCAAAAGTGGATCTGGTCCGCGGGTACCATCAGGTCCCGGTTTGCACAGAAGATGTTCCTAAAACAGCAGTAATAACAACTTTTAACAAACAAAATGAAGAGTCACTTAGCAAACAGGTGTGGTTAGGCTTCATATGGAGCCAGCTTCATATGCAGGGAAAGGCAAGGGGGACTGATGAATTGATGAGGATTTATTTCACCAGCCACAACAAAATTAACTAAGTTATGTCCACTATTATGTACCTGGCAAGTTAAGATAACCAAAATTCATAAAGTCAATGACTTTAATCCGTCAGCAGCCTTCAGACAAACTAAACGTGCCAACATTTAGATTTCAAAATAAGGGAGGCTTTTCCTGCTGTTCCTGGTTTGTGAGGAGAGTTCTAAAAAACTATAAATATATAGAAATATTATAACAGAAATAACTGAATCTTTTGGTAATTTAAGTTAATTTATTTCATTAACTATAATTTTATCGATATTTTTTCTGTGAAAGCAGAGTTAAATTATTGTTCTGTTCTGGCTCTGCAAAATTATACAATTTACATTTTTTACCATAAGGAGAAAAAAAAAGTCAAAATTTTAACCACAATCTGTTTCAAATTTATTTAAAAAAAATGTAATTTTATTTTAAAAAATAGACAAAAAACAGACATAAAATAATCCACAAATTTATAATAAAGTCTTAAATGTACAAGAAAAGTCAATTTTACATGAGGAAATTACAAATTTGAGGAAAATGGTTCAAATTTAGATAAAATTAGAGAGAAAAGTACAAACCTATAAGAAAAACGTTATAAATTTGAAAAAAAAAAAAAACCTCAAACCTTCAAGACTGAAGTCATTACTCAAGTTTTGAAGTGGATGCTTTTTGTATCCTTAACTAGAAATTTTTGGTTGTCTACTTTTAATTATTAATTTCATAGCACTGCTTTTACATGAGCAGTATTTCTGACTACTATACCCACCTCTGATCATATAATTTAAGTATGCATGAGTACATTACTATTATGAATGTTTTTTCCCTTCACTACTTTTTCTCTATGGAAAAAAAAAAGAAACACTAGAATAAAAATACAAAAAAATACACACATTTTTGTCATTTATGTAAACCATGACAAAAAGTCCTGCAGGACAAAACGTGACACTTGGTATTTTCTAACTTGTTTGTATACCACCATAGACAGAGAGAGAACCTGAATTAGAAAGGGCTCAGAGAAGGAAAGATGAGACAGACAAGATGAGCCAAGGAGAGGAAACTGTTCAGGCAGTGGGTCCAGGAGAGGTGAGAGCAGAAGGAGAGAAGGATACACCAGTAAAAAGTCCAAACACAGGATGTCTGGGTGGGACCCCAACTGGCCCAATATTCCAACATTCAAGCCTTGGTTGTACAATACTTCAAATAATAAGTTCCATATGCAAAGTTACTGTGCAAAATTAAAAAAAAAAAAGAAGAAATAAACAGTATAAAATTAACATGTTCTGGTTACAATAGTATCATGTTTTCTGCCCCCCCACCCCCCGAAAAATATGTTGCCATCGCGCCAAGGTCTTTAAGTCAGAGTAAGCACTGTGCAGGCATCAAATTCAAAATGAGTCAATATTTGCAAAAAAACAATAAGGTTTTATCAGTTTGAACACTTAATATCTTGGGCCGTATTACAAGGACACAGTCAGTTGTCAGTTACACAGAACACGTTTATAGGTGTTTTCAAGTTCATTTCCTTATCACAACAGCACAGAAACAAATTTTCTGTCAAATGCAAAGTCGAAAAAGGCTGTCCTAACGCTCTTTATTATTCAGAGGTGTGTTTGGGGCATTATGTGTAATTAGGGTTGTTGCAATAACCGCAATTATGTAGTACCGCGCTATGGACAAGCCTACCGCGGAGGATAACGAGCAACCGCAATAACCACGGTGTATAACCCCCAGAAAGATTTATTATTTTAGGTTAATTATCTGATCAATAATTCTGAAATATGTATTTTTTGATCTTTGCATAAATGTTTTCCTTTTAGTAGTTCATTTTATAAAGTACAGAGGCCTTATGCCATCCTATGCGCCGAAGTAAAAAAGCAGGCTTTTATTTTGATAACAGTGGTTTTGTTTTCGTTTCCTGTGCCTGCCTGTGGAATTGTCAGTAAGGCTACAGGGCTTACCAGAGACAGTCGCGCTACGAACGCTAACAGTAATCGGTTTATGGACCCGTAATGAGACACAAGCTCTTACGGTGGTCATAGTTTATGTGTTTTACTTAATGTGTACTGTGCTAAAATAAGAAAATAAAACTACAAACTTCACCAGCAGTCAAGACCATTGCCATCACATATTATGGGGATCGGTACACGCAGTGTTCACTTTTTTTGTGTGTGGCTAAATCTCGTTGTTTACTTACATGCCCCTATTGATTACTGAATAAATTGTTAAATGTTAAGTGTATTTTTATTGCCGACAGCATGTTTGCACCCAGTACTGTGGAAGCTTCCACAGCTCCAGGTGCTGTCACCGCCAGCACCATTTGGGGCACTCTCCAGATGAACTCCAGCAGGCAGTTAGTGGCGGAAGCGTTTGGACATACAGTGATCCCTCGCTACTTCGCGCTTCACCTTTCGCGCCCTCAGTGCATCGCGGATTTTTCAAAAATATTCATCAAAAATTCAAAATTGAGAAATAATGGGCGGGCGCTAGCAGAAGGCAGGGAGACTACATTAGACCATCAGGTGTCAACACGGACAGCCGCTCAACTCTCTGTTCGCTGTTCTCGTGTTGGCTCGGCTCGGAAATCTCGCAAGCTGATTGGCCGAGACGTTTCACCCCGCAAGCTGATTGGCCGAGACGTTTCACCCACCTCCTCTCCCTGCCGAGCACCCATGAAGGGAAGGAAGACCGCATTCATTGCTTTTTATCGCTCGTGTTACCTAGTCTCGCCGCGTGGAACTTTTTGCTGTTCTCTTGTGCCATTTTGTGCAAAATAGTCTTCCCGTCGAGCCACTACGCCGCCTCCTGCAGCTTCAGCTCTATCGGAAGCTGCCCTCGATGATCCTGCGCCTCCAGCACCTCACGATGAGGCGTCACCTGAGGAGCAGTAAAGCTCTCATTAACCTGTGCAGTAAATCATTTTCATCTTGAGTTACGTATCTTGTTATAAGAATAAAAGAGTTCTAAAAACATATTTATGTACACTTTGTTTACATCTACGTATGTATGTACACGTACACACACACACACGTATCATGAGAGAGAGAGAGAGTGAGAGAATGAACGTACGTATTATTTATGGATGACGTCATTAGGGGTGACGCTACTTCGCGGTTTTTCACTTTTCGCGGTCGGTTCTGGAACCCATTAACCGCGATAAGTGAGGGATCACTGTATTGCTAAATACACCCGTGACAGTGAGCACTGAAAGGGCATAAAGCGTGTTATTTCCTTCTGAGCGGAGTGTTTATGATAAGATAAGATAAGCCTTTATTAGTCCCACAATGGGGAAATTCCAGGATTGCAACAGCACAGGGATAGCAACACTCAAAGCAATAATTAAGAAGATACGGAAGATATAAATAAGAGCAGTGGATATACATACATACACATAAATATATAAATATATATACAAAGTGCGGAGCATTGTAGCAAGATGGAATAAACAGCATAACCGTCTACTTAGTTATCCTACATAGTATGAATATGTACCCACACATATTGTCACCCTCCGTAGCGACCGATAATGTCCTAGTTGTATACCGGAGGGGACCATTGTGTAAGTCTATTGCGTCTTTTGCATTCAATACTATTAGGTTGTCACGTTTTTTTGCTATCTCTGCGAGCAGCCCTGCTTAGGTTATACAGTCTAACCTGCGAAACCTCTTGGTTGCGCACCTAGGATGGTGTAGTCTGCTGCTAAATGAGCTCCTCAGTGCGTTCAGAATGTCCTGCATAGGGTGGGACTTGGCCTCCAGCAGAGATGACAGTTTAGCCACCATCCTTCTCTCTCCTATCTCCTCCACTGGGTCAGGGCGCTGCCCCAGGACAGAGCTAGCTTTCTTGATCAGTTTGTTCAGTCTCTTCCCATCGGCTGCTGTAATGCCACTGCCCCAGCAGACCACTCCAAAAGTGATGGCTGATGCCACCACCGTGTTGTAGAATGTCTTCAGCAGCACCACTTGTACACCAAAAGACCTGAGTCTCCTCAGTAGGAACAGCCTGCACTGTCCCTTCTTGTAGAGTGCGTCGGTATTGTGTGACCAGTCTAGTTTATTGTTCAGATGAACACCCAGGTACTTGTAGGATGTCACCATCTCGATGTCTGTTCCCTGGATGTTTACTGGTGCTGTGAGGGGTTGTCCTTGCCTGCGGCAGTCCACCACCAGCTCCTTAGTTTTCCTCGCGTTGATCTGGAGGCAGTTCCTATGGCACCAGTCCACGAAGTCCTGGATAAGTCCTCTGTACTCAGCTACATCTCCGTTGGAGATGAGGCCGACGATCGCAATCATCACAGAACTTCTGTAGATGGCAGTGTGTTGTGTTGTGTGAGAAGTCCGCAGTATAAAGGGTGAACAGGAAGGGAGCCAAAACCGTTCCCTGGGGGGCCCCCGTGCTACCGATGATCGTGCTGGACACACAGTCCCAGGTTCTCACAAACTGTGGCCGGTTCCTGACAACTGAGCTCCGAGAGCAAAACAACTATTGCATAGTGCATGGTTTGTTTGAATGTGATTTTTCAGACCGCGGCAAAAATCCAAAAATCGCGGCGACAAGGGCCACGCGGAGTCCTGTATGAAGGCTGTCCTGTTTAAACAAGCTGAATGTTGCTGCAGTCTCCAACCAGTCCACACATCCCGTAGCTGAACTACTGGAGCTACCGCCACTGCTTTATGAAAATGATCGAGTTTTTTTTTTTTTGTTTGTTTTTTTTTTACAGAATCAGCAGTTCATGCCTGTAGAAAGACCAGAGCTCCGCACAACTGTCACAGAAGCACAAGTTGAGAATGGTGCTGCAGAGAGCTTCTCACAGCTTCCATTTGTTTGCCACATAAGTTATGAACCCTGTTTAAATTACGAGACCACAGGGTCCTAAAAATATTTGCAATAATACCGCATATCGTGGTGTTGAGCTGTTCACCATCACCGCAGGGGAAATTCCTCCACCGTGACAGCCCTATGTGTAATAAACCATTCACTGTCTTCTCTCTCATTCCCTTTAATAAACAGGGGTGCAAGATGAAAGACATGATGCTAACACAAAAGAGGTTTAAGTGGGAGGACATTCATTAGATAATGAATACTGGGTCTGTGCATGCATACCGTCTCTGTGGTGACAGCTGTTTTACCAGTAGGACAAACTGGTTCCGCTGCGGTCCAGTAGAGAACTGAATCATAAACCCACGTAATGTTTTTATTTTCCTCTGTGTAGTGAAAAACTCTGCTGTGTCTTCAACTAGTTCGTATTTAACGGTCCTCATTCAACAGAAAACAGCGGCCAAGTGTGTTTTTTCATTAATCGGAACGCGCAAGCACAAACGGATACAAGATATGATGACTCAACACACGACAGATTAGTGGACAAAACGTTTTCAAATAAGAGGTCTTCAGAATAACAGCAGCCTACCCACCCACACGGGAATGCACACACTCTCCCTGTTCATTCCTTCATTCCCCTAAAAAAAAAAAATCATACATTAATGCCTAATCTATACACGCTAACATTAAGTCCACAATTAAAATAAGAATGTGGATGGAATTTAAAAAAGAAAAACAATTTATTGTGTGATCATATTATAATGAAAATGACAGGCGATTATATTATGACTGTATGACTCTCTCCATTAAAATAACAGAAAAACCCAACACATGCCGTTTCCTCACGAGCTTCGGAGCTGCGCGATTTCAAAACACGCTGCTGAAATAGCATTAAGCAATGCTCTTCTGACCAGAGACTACCTTTTTCCTGATCAAAAGCATATTGGCATAACATGCAGCATAATATGGATGCACCTGAGATTGTGCGCCGCCACACCTCTTTGAAATGAGCCTCTGCCTCCTAGCACAAAGCGGGCGCACTGTCTACTGGTAATTAGATGATGTGACGCAATGCGTAAAAACCAGACAATGCACTGACAGAAACTAACAAAAACACTGGCATACGCTTTAGTATAGTGTACGCCGCCACCCCTCAGGTTATAGAATTAATAAGTGGGGACCAGAGGTGACTGAATTCAGCCAATTGCTAAACTCCTCATTTTATAAATAAATTGCTTACAGTTTGACATGTGGGAGCAGCAGCAGATAATCCTCCACCAGCTGTCATGTCAGAAACGTGCAGGGCAACCTGCCACGACTGATGCAGGGGGCGGTGATCAAATGCTACATAAACGTCAAAACACAAACCAGCCTTTTCAAGCCACCGCTCAAAATCTCACTGAGCATGGGTGTGGGATGCTGCGGTTTGGAAGCTGGTGGTTATCTGGACACAGAGAGGTTCTGTGGTCATGTGCCCACTGTCCAGTTATGTAAGAGCATGCCTCCATCATTGTCGGAACATGTACAGTAATCATCCTTTAACATCCACCACCAGATTGTTTCCTAAAGCCAAGGCCTGGGCAGATTACGTTCACTTCAGCTGAGCGTGCAAAGCACCAAACAATGATCCACAAACACAAGATTACAAGGATCCGACGATAAATTTATTCAAAACGTAAACATCTGCCATCTTGAAGGAAAAGTGTTCATGATGAGTTGGAACCATGCTAAAATATTACACTTCACAAAAATGAGACAAGAAATGAACAGTTCAAATAAAACTGGCAAAAAAAAGCTAATCAAATCGTTAAGTCACATTTTATCAGTGTTGTAATGACAACATATTTAAGTTTAAAGATATTTAAGTTTGAGATTTCAACAGGGGCTTACAAACTATCATCAGAATTTTTCCCCATTAATTTTTGACACTTTGACAATTTATTGAAAATATTTTGCGCATGAAGATTAACAGTACAGGTTCAATGCTACAGAGGACTTATTATTGTATGATTAAAAAGTTAAAATGGTATTATGACATGTTAAATCCCTTGATTGGCTAAATCAGAATCAAAATCCAAAGCAATATATACTAGTGTTGACCAGTAAAAAGTCCAACAATGTCACCATTTTGACTTTAAATTAATTCAACAAATGACTAAAAATGGGTCTTGTACAGACCCTTGGGAATGTATTCACCCAGTTGTCATTCTATTTTGTTGTCTTATAACCTGGAATTTAAACTGATTTTTGATTTATTTTTATGTAATGGACCTACACAAAATACTAGAGATTTAATGAAGTGAAATGGGGGTGGGGGGTAATTAAATAATTCTAAAAGCGCAAAACTGTAAGGTGGTGGGTGCGTATGTATGAATAGCTATGCAAGCTCAAGTTGTCCGTTTCTGTCTTATTTCAAAATCAAAAAAATATTTTGCATTTCAAAGTTATAGTTATGTTGTGTAAATCAAATGATATAAACACACCAACAACAGCACTCTGGGGCAAGTGCAATATCCGCCACTTTGTTTTCTTTGAAGATCCTTCCCAACATGCCACTGAAGGAGAGCACTTTTTTTTAAACCTATCATTCATGAAAATGCAACAAAAATAGTTTTACGACATCTGAAATTCAACAGGAGACTTTAGTTGATACAAGTAGTTTCTGCCAAACAAAGTGAAACAAGTTACGGGGCAAACTCTGGCTAATACCATCCAAGCAGAACCAAACTATGGTATTCTATATTTGGATAGTTACAATAATAAATAATTTACAATAACAATTTACAATAATAACGTGGCCATAAAAATTCTAATTTGACTTATACTAGGACACTCTAATAATAAAAAAGAGATACTTCTCTGAGTGTTGTTTTCACAATTACTACCTATTAACTGAGGTAAAAATAAAACATAAGTCAGGGGCTATAACTGCTGCAAAAATCATCAAATCAGAGCCAAATTCCAATATGCTTATTATGTGTGTATATCAAACCCTGGTATCAGGTTTTAAAACATTGGGAACTAAATTGTAGGATGAGCCGATTTTACAAAACAGGTACCTACAAGATTCCACATGACTAAACTGTAATTGTGTTTAGTGATATGGGATGATGGGAGTTGTCAGCTAGTTGTTTGATTTTTGATTTTTTTGATTTTGATTTTGTATACTTTATTGATCCCCAGAGGGGAAATTGAGGGCATCCACCTGGATGGATGAAGCAGCCACGGTACGGCGCTATCCCTTAACCATTCACACACACAGGGCCACTTTAGAGTCTCCAATTAACCTAATCTGCATGTTTTTGGCCTGTGGGAGGAAACCGGAGAAATCCCGGAGTAAACCCACGCAGATACGAGGAGAACATGCAAACTCCACACAGATCACTGTTGGTCAGGGGCTGGGATCGAACCAGGGATCCCATGGCCAAGGGTGAGTTGCTGCGCTGGTGCAGTGCTAACCACTGCGCCACCGCATTTTTGTTTAAACAAAAATGAAATATTACTCTGTTATTATACGACAGCCAACAACTTTAATTACGTGGAAAATTATCTTTTAAATTGACAAACATCATATGTGTAACTCGCGGCAAAATTTGATCGGGATCAAAAGATAATTTCACTCTTGCCATTCATTTCAATGGAGAATTTTTTCGAATTAAGGTCCCATATGCGGAAGTAGAGGGGACGTGACTTAGGCTCTCTGTTACACAAGAGTAAGTTATGGTATCATGAATATATGAACTCCGGGTGTGATATGGCTTGTGTCCTCCACGGGAGTTAGTATATTCATGATACTGTAAAAAACTCAAGTGTAATATAGCTTTTATACAACAGTTCCGCAAGCACTATTAAATGACAGTAATACTGGACAAAATATTATGACTTGTTCGTTTAACCAGCTATGTTGCACAGCTAAGAAAAAGAATAGTCCTTCTAAACGTAACCAGTGACTGCTGCTAAACATCTCAATCAGCATGAACACGTCTATTGTCATTTTACACACATGTAAACAAAATATTGTCAAGTGCAAACGTAATGTGTTTATAAAACATACCTGTTGACCCGATACTTCAGAAAATCCATCCATCTTCTTCCGCTTAATCCTTTTTGGGTTGCGGGGGGGCTGGAGCCTATCCCAGCATCTTTGGGCGAGAGGCAGGATATACCCTGGACAGATCGCCAGTCCATCGCAGGGCCAACACAGAGAGACAGACAACCATTCACTCTCACAGTCATACCTAAGGACAATTTGAATCTCCAGTTGATGCCAATTAATCTAACTTGCATGTTTTTGGCATGTGGGAGGAAACCGGAGAAATCCCAGAGTAAACCCACGCAGACACGGGGAGAACATGCAAACTCCACACAGATCACTGTTGGTCGGGGGATGGGATCAAACCCAGGATCTCTGGCCAAGGGTGAGTTGCTGTGTTGACGCAGTGCTAACCACAACGCCACTGCGCTGCCCTACTTCAGAAAATCCCAGATCAAAACGTATCCAATGCCTGCTGCCAGAAACACCGGTAGTTAGCCAATAGCTAATAGTTTGCATGCTAGCGATTTAGCACATGCTAGCAATCTAGCACATTTTGCTCGTTTTTCTTCGCATTTTCAGATGAAACAAAGAGCCCATCACCACAAAGGTATTGTGGTTTGTTAATCGAGACAATAAATCAAACTCTAGCACTGCCTTTTTTTTTTTTTTAAGCAGACGTGAAATCGTGTAATGAGCTTAAAATTACAGCAGGGCTGGGGTGGAGGAAGACCTTTTCAAAGGGTGGGACTTCTGGGTCACGGATGTGTAATTTCTTGTCAAACAGCGCCTCACTGTGGAAATTAAGGTATCCAAAACTGTACTCCAATTGTCAGAGAGTTGATGGAAAATTACTGTTAGTAATTTAATGGTTACTAGAACACATCTGAAGTGGAGTGATACATATCCAGTGAAACTGGAGTGCAATTATCGTGGATTATACTAAGTAACTCCTGGAATCCCTATTGTCCAATTAAACTGCTCGGTCGGAGCTAACTGTTGCATAATAGATAGATAGCCTTTATTGTCATTATACAAACAAATGTACAATGAGATTTAAGCATCTCCTTCAGTGCAACATATGTAAAAGAGAAAAATAAAAAGCATAAAAACAATAAATTCCTGCAATAAATAATGTATAATGTGTACAATGGACACATTCTGGACCGTAAATGTCAATTACACAGTGATGTGTTTAGAGGTATACTGAGAGGGTCAGGGAGGGTTGGACTGAGAATTCAGAGCCATGATGGCTTTTGGAAAAAAAACTGTTCTTAAGTCTATTTGTCCTGGCTCTGATGCACCTGTAGCGCCTCCCTGAGGGCAGCAGGTCAAACAGGTCAGCTCCAGGGTGGTTGATGTCCTTGATGATGTATTGTGCTCTCCTAAGGCAGCGGGCGGTGTAAATGTCTGTCAGGGAGGGGAGAGGGCGGCCGATGATCTTCTGTGCTGCCTTTACTACCCTCTGCAACCTCTCCCTGTCTACCATTGTGCAATTCCCATACCACACTGTAATGCAGTATGTGAGCAGACTTTCAATGGATGAGCGATAGAAGGTCAGCAGCAGGGTGGAGTTGAGGTCGTACTTCCTGAGGACTCTCAGGAAGTGTAGCCGCTGCTGAGCCTACTTAATAATCGTCGAGATGTTGTCTGTCCAGGAGATGTCAGAGGAGATAAGGACACTGAGGTACCGGAATGTGTGGACCCTCTCCATACACTCGCCGTTAATGAAGAGGGGGGCTGGGTCGGTATTGGTCCTCCTGAAGTTGACAATGATTTCCTTGGTTTTCTTGGTGTTCAGAGTCAGGTTATTTTCTAAACACCAAGTTGCCAACTTCAGCACCTCCCCCCATAGGCTGTCTCGTCCCCTCCAGAAATGAGTCCAACCACCGTGGTGTCGTCAGCAAACTTCATGATGAGGTTGTTGTTGTAGGCCGGACGACAGTCATAGGTGTAGAGACGGTACAGGAGGGGGCTCAGCACACAGTCCTGTGGGAAGCCAGTACTCAGTGTCCGTGTGGAGGAGAAGTAGAAGCCAAGTCTCACAGTCTGGGACCAGTTCGTGAGAAAGTTCTTTATCCAAG
This sequence comes from Pholidichthys leucotaenia, assembly GCA_020510985.1. Lineage (NCBI taxonomy): Eukaryota > Metazoa > Chordata > Actinopteri > Cichliformes > Pholidichthyidae > Pholidichthys > Pholidichthys leucotaenia. Next base: position 201,109,190 of record CM035848.1, read on the forward strand.
CACATGTGAGAGGTGGGAGACCAAGGGTGTTCAGTTTGGTAATGAGAATGTCCGGGATAATTGTATTGAAGGCCGAGCTGTAGCCCACGAAGAGCATTCGGACGTAGCTGTGCTGCCGCTCCAAGTGGGACAGCGCAAAATGGAGGGTTATGGCGATGGCATCTTCAGTGGATCGGTTTTCACGATATGCAAACTGGTAAGAATCAAGGTCCGGGGGAAGATGGCTCTTAATGTGCTGAAGAATCAGTCTCTCGAAGCCCTTCATAATTACCGGGGTGAGGGCCACAGGACGGTAATCATTTAGGCTGGTGGTGGGGGACTTCTTTGGTACCGGAATGATTATGGCAGATTTCAGACAGGACGGGATGACTGCCTGGGCCAGGGAGAGGTTGAAAATCCTGGTAGAGATGGAGGTGAGCTGGGAGGCACACACTCTAAGCACCTTACCAGGAACTCCATCTGGGCCAGCAGCCTTCTTGGGGTTCACTGTCAGGAGCACCCGTCTGACGTCATGCTCACTGACAGTGAAAGTGGTGGTGCAGGAGCTGGGTGGGGGTGGGGGCAGGACTGAGGCTGATGAGTGCTGCTGTTGAGTTATTTCAAAGCGAGCAAAGCAGCTATTTAGCTCCTCTGCCAGCGGTGCACTCAGGTTCTCTGATGTTGTAGCACAGCCTCTGTAATTCGTGATGTTTTGAATTCCCTGCCACATCTCCCGTATGTTGTTACTAGACAAGTGGGATTCTATTCTCATCTTGTATGAGACATCATTTATTGTTCGAATCAGGTCCTCTACCATTACCTTAAGGGACAAAGTCAGGCCCATGCAGCAATCCTATCAAGGAGTCATTCCGCTTGTAGAAATGCACACATGAAACTGTGGCGAGGACAAAGAATATCATTTTAAATTTACTTCACATTACCTTCACCATCTCTAGGCCACCACCGGAGTGGTGCACAAATTACAAATTAGCACCCAGTGTGACAATTTCTCTATAATGATAATACCAGTAGACTGTACATGATAATTAGTAGCAGAGATGATAGAGACATCAGATGGGGTGAGATTATGTACACTGTACAAGTTAGCAATGTGCAAATTTAGCAACCGGTGTGTGAGTTCCTATTTGCAAAGCTGTGTTGCAGAGTTTTGGGAGTTTGTTATTTGTTCAGGAGTCTGATGGCAGTGGGAAAGAAGGAATTTTTCAGTCTGATTGTCCTGCATTTCACACTACTGCACCTCCGGCCTGAGGGCAGAAGTGTGAACATTCTGTGCTGGGGGTGGGTGGGGTCCCGGAGGATGGCGTCAGCTCTCCTTTGGACTCTGCGGTGGTAGATGCTCTGCAGAGAGGGGAGTGGAGTCCTGATGATCGTCTCCGCTGTCTTCACCACTCTCTGCAGGCATTTGCGGTCCAGGGCAGTGGTGCTGCCACACCACGCAGTGATGAAGTTGGTCAGGATGCTCTCGATGATGCAGCTGTAGAAAGTGTTGAGGATCCTGGGGAACATGTCAAACTTCTTCCGCCTCCTCGGAAAGTACAGCTGCTGTTGAGCTTTCTTAACCAGCTCTGTGGTGTTGTGTGTCCACATAAGGTCCTCGCTGATGTGGAGGATTTAATTGCAGGTAAATAAAATTAACCTTGTTTTCTTCATTAAACAAAAGATATCAACTAAAATGCGTATTCTAACTGAGGAAAAAAGTTAGGACACCCTACCGCCTAATAGCTAGTGTAACCCCCTTTGGTTGAAATAACTTCAGTGAGACATTTCTTGTAGTCATCTACCAGTCTCTGACATCGGTATGAGGAAAGTTTGCCCCACTCCTCAGCGCAGTATTCTTTCAGCTGCGAAATGTTTGAAGGGTTTCTTGTATGTACAGCCCATTTCAAGTCACCCCACAACATCTCAATAGGAATAAGATCTGGGCTTTGACTCAGCCATTCCAGGACTCTCTATTTATTAGTTTTTAGCCAGTCCTTGGTGGATTTACTGGTATGTTTTTGGTCATTGTCATGTTGCAGGGTCCAGTTCTGTTTCAGCTTTAATTTTTTTTTTTACAAATGGTCTCAAGTGGTCCTCAAGTACCCTCTGATACACAGTAGAATTCATGGTGGATTCTATGATGGTGAGCTGGCCAGGACCTGCTGCAGCAAAGCATCCCCAAACCATGACACTTCCACCTCCATGCTTCACAGTTGCTATGAGGTTCTTTTTCTGGAATGCTGTATTTGGTCAATGCCAAACACATCCTCTGTTCTGGTGTCCAAATAATTCAGTTTTAGACTCATCTGTCCAAATAACATTATTCCAGAAGTCCTGGTCTTTGTCTACGTTCTCACTGGCAAACTTCAGTCTGGCTTTCATGTTTCTCTTAGAGAGCAATGGTTTCCTCATTGCACCCCTCCCATGCAAGTTAAACTTGTGCAGTCTCTCTCTGATTGTAGAGGCATGCACTTTCACATCAACAGTAATAAGAGCCTGCTGTCAATCCCATGATGACATTTTAGGGTTTTTGGAAACTTCTTTTAGCATCTTGTGGTCTGCTCTCGGGGTGGACTTGCTTGGACTGTCAGACCTGGGCATGTTGGCAGTTGTTTGAATGTCCTCCACTTGCAGACTATTTTTCGGACAGTGGAATGGCTGATTTCAAATTATTTTGAGATCTTTTTAAATCCCTTACCAGACTCATAAGCTGCTACAATCTTCTTTCTGAAGGCCTAAGACAGCTCTTTCAATCTCACCATGGTGTTCACTCTCACTTCGACAGTCAGGAGCACACCAAACTTAGATTTACTAACGTGCTGCACCATCGCAAAACCCTGTTTTGGCATTAAAAAACTACTGTTGAAATTTACTAAAGGGCGCAAGGCAAAATTAGCGGTGGAAAGGCATGGACTGTGTTAATTTTGCGCCTGGCCTCATTGCATATAAATTTGTGGGAGTTGTCATGTCAAAACGCAAATTTGAGGGAGGAGTGTATTTAAACAACTGGCGCAAGGTGATTTACTAAGGTTTATGGCTGTCAGGTTCCTGCTAAATGTGTCAGGATTGAACGCCCAAAAAAAGCTTGTCTTAATTCATCTGCACCTGATGACAGTGAGAGAACCAAGGGTGTGTGGCCAAAGAGGTAGAATCTTCTTCCTGCCTGTGACTTGATTTGGCATGACGGAACAAATTAATATGAACAGAAACAATCTAACAGAGATCAGTGTTGTACTGAACAGGACATCAGCCGGCAGAGGATTTTTTTAAATTTCATTTGTTCATATCCATCCATCCATCCATCTTCTACCGCTTAATCCTTTCAGGTCGCGGGGAGGCTGGAGCCTATCCCAGCATCTTTGGGCGAGAGGCAGGGTACACCCTGGACAGATTGCCAGTCCATCGCAGGGCCAACACAGAGAGACAGACAACCATTCACTCTCACATCCATACCTAAGGACAATTTAGAATCCCCAGTTTTGATGCCAATTAACCTAACTTGCATGTTTTTGGCATGTGAGAGGAAACCGGAGTGCCCGGAGTAAACCCACGCAGACACGGGGAGAACATGCAAACTCCACACAGAAGGGTCACCGATGGTCTGGGGGTGCGATCGAACCCACGATGGTCAAGGGTGGAATCGATCCCATGACCTTCTTGCTGTGCTGCCACTGTGCTAACCACTGCGCCACCGTGCTGCCCACATTTGTTCATATATTGCCCATCAATAATAATAATAATGCATTTCATTTGTTCATATATTGCCCATCAATAATAATAATAATGCATTTCATTTATAACGCACTTTACATCTTGAGGCAAAATCTCTACACAAACAGGATTAAAAACAAGAATAAAAGCAAACATTAAGTACATACAATAACACACTAGGACATCACTGGTAAGAATTGCTCTAGTGTTTCCTCTGGTAACATTTCTGGGTGGCGGCCCGCCTCACCAGAAAAATTACCGACACGCTAATAAGGAGATATGAATTTAAGAAAAATAGATGAAGCAATGACTTTCCACAAGCGTGCACATGAACAACACGCGTGGTGGTCATCCGCGCAGAGTTTAGAAGCCCCCCGCCCACACAAGCTTTCCAGTCAGTCACCAGGCAGAGTGTCTCGCTAGCGTGACTGTCCGACAGAAACATGAGTTTTTTCAAGTATTTTAAACATGGAAAAAAATTAGAAGAGGTATGTAAGCACTGGAGGCATTAATCATGGTTTTAACCCGCTGGAAACGGGAGCAATAATGGAATGCAGCCGGCTTCATATGAAGGAAAAGGCAAGGGAGACTGATGAATTGCTGAGTATATATTTCACCAGCCACGACAAAATTAACTAAGTTATGTTCACTATTATGTACCTGGCAAGTTAAGATGACCGAAATTCACAAAGTCAATGACTTTAATCCACCAGCAGCCTTCAAACAAAATGAACGTGCCAACATTTGGATTTCAAAATAAGGGAGGTTTTTCTTGGCGTCTCGGTGGTGAAATTTCTAAAAAAAAACAAAAAAAAACCAAAACTATAAATATATAGAAATATTATAACAGAAATAACGGCATCCTTGGTCATTTAAGTTAATTTAAATTATTAAATACAATTTTATTAATATTTTTTTCTTTGTAATGAGAGTTATATTATTGTTCTGTTCTGACTGCAAAGTTATGGTCAAAAATATACATTGTTATAAGAAAAAAAGTTAAAAAAAAAAATACCACAGTCTGTTTCAAATTTATTTAAAAAAAAAAAAAAAGTAATTTTATTTTAAAAAAACAGACAAAAATAAGCCATAAAATAATCCACAAATTTATAATAAAGTTTCAAATGTACAAGAAAAGTCAATTTTACAATAGGAAATTACAAATTTGAGGAAAATGGTTTCAAATTTAGATAAATTTACAGAGAAAATTAGAAAACTATATGAAAATTTTTGGGGAAAAAAATCCTCAAACCTTCAACACTGAAGTCATTACTCAAGTTTTTAAGAGGGTGCTCTTTGTAGCCTTAACTCAACTAGAAATTTTTGTTGTCTACTTTTAGTTATTAATTTCAAAGCACTGCTTTTACATGAGTAGAATTTCTGGTTACTATACCCATCACTGATCATATAATTTAAGTATGCATGAGTACATTACTATTATGAATGTTTTTTTTTTCCATTCCCTTGTCTCTCAATGGAAAAACCCCCCCACCAGAATAAAAATACAAAAAAATACAATTTTTTTTGTCATTTATGTAAACCACGACAAAAAAAAGTCCTGCAGGACAAAACCTGACACTTGATATTTTCTAACCGGTTTGTATACCACCATAGACAGAGAGAGAACCTGAGTTAGACAGAGCTCAGAGAGGGCAAGATGAGACAGAAGAGAGGACCCAAGGAGAGGGAAGTGTTCGGGCAGAGGGTCCAGGAGAGGCGAGAGCAGAGGAACAAGAGAAGGATAACACCACTAAAAAGTCTAAACACAGGATGTCTAGGTGGGACCCCAACTGGCCCAACATTCAAGCCTCGGTTGTACAATATTTCAAATGGTAAGTTCTTTATGCAAAGTTGCTGTGCAAAATTTTAAAAAGAAATAAATAGTATAAAATTAACGTATTCCGGTAACAATCGTGCCATAAGTTTACTTCCCCCCACCCCCCACCCCTGGAAAAATATGTTGCCACTGCGCCAAGGTCTTTAAGAAAGAGGAAACACTGTGCTCTCAAATATTTTACCTGGTAAATTAAAGGTCAAATAAATAAAATAAAAAGCTTTCAGGGTTTCCTTTGGTAACATTTCTCGGTGGCGGGCCGTCTCACCAGAAATATTACCGCCACGCCACGGAGGAGATATGAATTGAAGAAAAATATATGAAGCAATGACTTTCCGCAAGCGTGCACATGAACAACGCGCGTGGTCGTCATCCGCGCGGAGTTTAGAAGTGCCCCACGCACGCGAGCTTGCCAGTCAGTCAGCAGGCAGTGTCTCGCTAGTGGCAGCAGCATCTTCGTGGAAAAGGAGTGAAAACTGGGAAGTCAAACAGCAGAAATGGACTCTATTTGAAGAGAAACTTAGTGAGGAAGTCCGCTGTTTCTTCGTTGGTGAAAATCCTGGCCCATCAGCACCTTGGCGCTACCTATCGGGCAGGAATGAAACTACAAATGATGGCTGTGTGCATGCATCAACCGTTTGGCCTGGGTTGATGAAAAAAGGCAGGCTAGAGGGGAAGTGCAGCATAATAAGGCTTGACTGTCCGACAGAAACATGAGTTTATTAAAGTACTTTAAATGTGGGGAAAAAAAAAAAAAAATCAGACGAGGTATGTAAGCACTGGAGGCATTTATCATGGTTTTAACCCACTGGAAACAGGAGCAATAACACAAGAATCACTTAGCTAAGAGATGTGGTTACAATTCAAATGCAGCCAGCTTCATATAAAGGGAAAGCGTGACACCCACTAATGTGTGGTCACAAGTGGGGTATTATAATTTAGTTTTTTTTTTAATTAATTAATGTAATTTTCTTATATCTTATTCCCAGGCCCATATCTACTTGTAATGTAAGGAGACCCATTAACACAGTTAAATCAGCCATCTATTTCCAGAACAGTTGGGGGCAGTATAAGGCAGTGACAGCAGCAGCAGTGCTTTGGTGTAACGGCCGTTTTACCTTCATTTCTATCAGAGCATTGAAGGAAAACGCAAGTCACGTCTCTGTCTCATTCTTGTTTCTGCTATTTTCCAGGTTTGTAAAGTGCAAAAGCACTCTCAATCACATTGGTTTATGGGCTGACAAAACGTGTGGGGTTGTGAGCAAGTGGATTGTATTATAACGTTAGAAACCACCGTGTAAACTGAAAGAGTACTCCACATTCACAGCTGTGGTAATAGTACCAACGCTAACAAGCTAACTGTGTGGCTACATGATTAGCTTTGAAGCACACCTTTGGTTTGTAATGTTTAGTTAAGTCCAGTTGGTTTCAGTATTAACCCCTTAACGCCTGAATTTATTTCCAATTATGAAAAAAAAATTTCACTTGTGTTTTTGCTTTCAAGTAGATGCTAAATTAAGTTGAGAAAGTTAATTTGCCTATAGCACATAAAATAGATATAATTTTAGGTATGATGCAAATTAGCGACAACAGGCATCTATGGTAAAAAAAAGGTTAAAAAAAATGGTAAAAAAGCACCTGTTCCCATCTCAAGTATGAAGAGTCTTTTATTTATGCAACAAAGTTATTTTCAGTATTTTCAACTCTCATGACTGCCAAACTATAACCCTAACCCTAGCAATCAGGAAATGGATGGTGCTCTGTCTCTGACCATTCCTACGAGAAACTAATGCTTGAAAAAGGTTCTTAGGTATGTGTTGGAAGTGCTCCAACCGGAAGTAGATGAATACAGACGGTATTTTGGTTGCATCTGGAGCGGAAGCAGTTTGATGCGAATTCGCGACAACAGGCGTCAAGGGGTTAAGTTTGCACGTTTGGGGTACAGTATGGTTTTAAGTTGTCTTAATGGGAGATCAGCTGTACTTTGGTTATTAAGTGACTTTATAGATTTTATTTGGTTAAGTACTGGCGATCTGTCCAGGGTGTACCCTGCCTCTCGCCCAAACACACACACACACACACACACACACACACACACCTATAGTTCCAATTTCATTTATTGTTCAGTCCATGTTTATTTCTTCCCCTAATGCCTATTGTAAACTAACCAGTAGGGTTTTAAATAAGAAAAGATTTTCTGAAAATAAATATTTGTGGTCACAGAGTAAAATGATACAGTGATTCATGTGAATGTGTTGAGAGAATTGTCTCTATAATCATGTCAAATGGACGTTTGTCATATAGCATAATAATGCAAATAAATAACAGGTAATTTGGGAGAAATATGTTCAATAAAGGATTGCTATCAGAGCATTGAAGGAAAACGTCATGTCTCTGCCTTATTCTTGTTTCTATTTTCCAGTTTCCAGGGTCAGAGACGATAGTCAAATATAACTGTTTACATGGTCGCAGCCTTGGGACCTGTAACAAAAGGCAAGGGGGACTGATGAATTGTTGAGTATATATTTCACCAGCCACTACAATATTAAGTTGTGTTCCCAATTATGTACCTGGCAAGTTAAGATGACCGAAATTCACAAAGTCAATGACTTTAATCCGTCAGCAGCCTTCAGACAAACTAAACATGCCAGCATTTGGATTTCAAAATAAGGGAGGTTTTTCTTGGCGGTGAGGAGATTTCTAAAAAAAAAAAAAAACTATAAGTATATAGAAATATAACAGAAATAATGGCATCCTTGGTCATTTAAGTTAATTTAAATCATTAAATACAATTTTATTTATTTTTTTTTTTATTTGTAATGAGAGTTAAATTATTGTTCTGTTCTGACTGCAAAGTTATGGTCAAAAATATAAATTGTTATAAGGAAAAAGTAAAAAAAAAATACCAGTCTGTTTCAAATTTATTTAAAAAACAGTAATTTTATTTTAAAAAAAACCAGACAAAAATGAGCCATAAAATAATCCACAAATTTATAATAAAGTTTCTAATGTACAAAAAAAGTCAATTTTACAAGAGGAAATTAAAAATTTGAGGAAAATGGTTTCAAATTTTGATAAATTTACAGAGAAAAGTAGAAAACTATAAGAAAATTGTCATAAATTTTGGAGAAAAACCTCAAACCTTTAAGACTGAAGGCATTACTCAAGTTTTAAGTGGGTGCTCTTTGTACCCTTAACCAGAAATTTTTGGTTGTCTCCTTTAATTTACATGGCACTTGATATTTTCTAACCTGTTTGTATACCACCATAGACAGAGAGAGAACCTGAATTAGACAGAGCTCAGAGAGGGCAAGATTAGACAGAAGAGAGGAGCCAAGGAGAGGAAAGTGTTCAGGCAGAGGGTCCAGGAGAGGTGAGAGCAGAGGAAGGAGAGAAGGACGACACCAGTAAATGTCCAAATACAGGACGTCTGGGCGGGACCCCAAATGGCCCAATATTCCAACATTCAAGCCTTGGTTGTACAATACTTCAAATTATAAGTTCCATATGCACGGCAGTGGCTCAGGAGATAGAGCGGGTCGTCCAATAACCAGACGGTTGGCAGTTCGAATCCTGCTCTCCCTAGAGTATGGGAGCTGCTCTGTCGCTGACCGTAAGGCGCTGCAGCGGGTGGTGAAAATCGCCCGACGCATCACAAGGACTCCACTTCCAGTTATAGAGGATGTCTACAGGAAAAGATGTCTGCGCCGGGCACGTAGCATTCTTAGGGACTCCAACCATCCTGCTCATGGACTGTTCCAGCTTCTCCCCTCTGGAAGGCGTTTCAGAAGCCTTCGGACTAGAACCAGCAGGTTTAGGAACAGTTTCTTTCCAACAGCTGTCATGTTATTGAACTTAGTTCCCCGCTGACTCTCTTACCATCATCTCTTACCATCCTCACCTGTACATAACTGCCCACCTAACTTCTTGCACATTATTTGCATATAACAGTACTCTTAACTTTCTGCACTGCTGCATATATTTGCTTAAATTGCACATACTGTCAATTACTGTATATACTGCACTGCTGTCCTTTGCACTTCTGATTGGATGCTAAACTGTGTTTCGTTACCTTGTATTCATACATGTGTAATGACAATAAAGTTGAATCTAATCTAATCTAATATTCTGTTGTTGTGTCCCTGGGCAAGACACTTTACCCACCTTGCCTCCATTGTCCACAACACTGGGTATGAATGTGTATAAATGTTTGGTGGTGGCTGGAGAGGCTGTTGGCCCGGATTTGGCAGCCATCTTTCCGTCAGCCTGCCCCAGGGCAGCTGTGGCTACAGTAGTAGCTTGCCACTACCATTGTCTGTCTGGAGTGAATGAATAACGTATCTGTAAAAAGCGTCTTTGAGTGTCTATGATAAAGCGCTATATAAATCTGATGAATTATTATTATTATATGCAAAGTTACTGTGCAAAATTAAAAAAAGAACAGTATAAAATTAACATATTCATATACTGTATAGGCAAAGCTGTCGATTTACCAGTCAATCTACGTTCCTACTCTCACCTATGGTCACGAGCTTTGGGTAATGACCGAAAGAACGAGATCGCGGATACAAGCGGCTGAAATGAGCTTTCTCCGTAGGATTGCTGGACTCACCCTCAGAGATGAGGGTGAGGAGCTCAGTCATCCGGGAGAGGCTCAGAGTAGAACCGCTGCTCCTCCACATTGAAAGGAGTCAGTTGAGGTGGTATGGGCATCTGATTAGGATGCCTCCTGGACGCCTCCCACTTGAGGTGTTTCAGGCACGTCCCACTGGGAGGAGACCCCGGGGCAGACCCAGGACTCGGTGGAGAGACTATGTCTCCCAGCTAGTCTGGGAACGCCTTGGTATCCCCTCTGAAGAGCTGGAGCAGGTGGCTGGGGAGAGGGAAGTCTGGGCTTCTCTGCTTGAACTGCTGCCTCCGCGACCCGGACCTCCGGAAAAGCGGTAGAAGATGGATGGATGGATGGATGGATATACTGTATATGTGTGTTCTCTCCCCCCCCACCACCGGAAAAATATGTTACCACCGCGCCAAGGTCTTTATGCCAGAGGAAACACCGAGCTTTCCTAAACAATGAATTTGTATCCATAAAATAGTACAGCCCTTCTACCTGGAGTGGACAAAAAGAGCACAGATCCATATACTGTACGTCCCCCGACAATGCAACATTGTAGTAACTCAATGACAGCAGTCTCTGCTGTAGCTGTCTGAGGAATAAGGGAAATCATGTGTGTTTAATTTTATTATGTTCCAGACTTCAGAAAAGATAAAATGCACATACAGTATTTATGAAAAGTCATGGACTGGGAGACCTGTAGATTTTATCAAAACAAAGTTATTCACATAACAAAACCTCAGAGTCTCCATCAGACCATCTTGATGGTTCTTGTGTTAATAAAATAAACACATTGGTCAATAATCCATTTATTCATAAGTAGTCCTTAATTTCTACATATTAATCAAAGGAGTCTGCCATGTGAAATGAAAATCAAAACTTTAATTTATGATGAACAAAAAAACTATTTTACTGGGATTTAAGCTGGTCTCTGCGATCGTTGGCCTCTGAGTACAGAGGACTTATCCAGGACTTCGTGGACTGGTGCCATCGAAACTGCCTCCAGATCAACGCGAGGAAAACTAAGGAGCTGGTGGTGGACTGCCACAGGCAAGGACAACCCCTCACAGCACCAGTAAACATACAGGGAACAGACATTGAGATGGTGACATCCTACAGGTACCTGGGTGTTCATCTGAACAACAAACTAGACTGGTCCCACAATACTGATGCAATCTACAAGAAGGGACAGCGCAGGCTGTTCCTACTGAGGAGACTCAGGACTTTTGGTGTACAAGTGGGGCTGCTGAAGACATTCTACAACACGGTGGTGGCATCAGCCATCACTTTTGGAGTGGTCTGCTGGGGCAGTGGCGTTACAGCAGCCGATAGGAAGAGACTGAACAAACTGATCAAGAAAGCTAGCTCTGTCCTGGGGCAGCGCCCTGACCCAGTGGAGGAGATAGGAGAGAGAAGGATGGTGGCTAAACTGTCATCTCTGCTGGAGTCCGAGTCCCACCCTATGCAGGACATACTGAACGCACTGAGGAGCTCATTTAGCAGTAGACTACATCATCCTAGGTGCACAATTGAGAGGTTTCGCAGGTCCTTCCTACCTACGGCTGTCAGACTGTATAACCTAAGCAGGGCTGCTCGCAGAGATAGCAAAAAAACGTGACAACCTAATAGTATTGAATGCAAAAGACGCAATAGACTTACACAATGGTCCCCTCCGGTATACAACTAGGACAATACCGGTCGCTACGGAGGGTGACAATATGTATGGGTACATAATCATACCACGTAGGATAACTAAGTAGACGGTTATGCTGTTCATTCCATCTAGCTACAATGCTCCGCACTGTGTGTGTTTATATATTTATTCCATCTAGCTACAATGCTCCGCACTGTGTGTTTATATATTTATATGTACATATGTATATTCGCAGCTCTTGTTTTTTCTTGTCTTCTTGATTGTTGCTCTGAGTGTTGCTATCCCTGTGCTGTTGCAATCCTGGAATTTCCCCATTGTGGGACTAATAAAGGCTTATCTTATCTTATCTTAAACAAAAGCTTGAAAAAAGCTTAAAAAAAACCTATATTGTATACTATACTGGATAAGGGTGAATGAGTGTGGGTGAGTGTGTGGGGGAGAGCATGAGTGGATGTGAGTAGGTTGGAGCGTGAGTGAAAGTGTGTGTATGGGTGAACATGAGTGAATGTGGGTCACTCTGAGGGCAAGTGGGAGTGGGAGTGAGATTGAGTGGGTACAGGAGTAGGAGAGGGGGTGGATCCAGGAATGCAAGTGTGGGATTGTGTGGGGGAGAAGGCGAGCGAGAGTGAGTGAGTGCATGTGGATGCAAGTGGGTGCGTATGAGAGCATGAGAGTGCGAGTGCGTGGGAATGAGTGTGTGTGCTGGTTGGGAGGTACTGGATTGAGGGGGTAGCACCTCTTGGCTGCGTGGGCTCCTCCCCTGAGCGGGGGTCACCCCCCCCCCATGGGGCCCTTGTGCCTTGTTGTCGCCTTCTTTGGCCGTGGGGGTCCCCGGGATGTGTGCCGGTGGCAGGCCCGCTGTGGGGGCGTCTGGGGGGGGGGGGGTCTCCACTGCCCTCCCGGTGCCTGGGGCCTAGGAGCGTGGGCTGGCCGTGCCGGCCGCTTGGTAGCCCAGCCCCCCTCAATCATCCCTCCCGGGGCAGATGCCTGGCTGTCCTGGGGCTTGTGGGCCTCGGGACACCTGTGCCCTGTGGGGGCTGGTTGCGTTGTCCTGCTTACTCTGGGTTTCCGGAGGGGGGTTGCTGTGACCGGCCACCCTCTTTGTATGTTCCCTGACAAACTACTCACATGCACACTTACTTTCTTCTTCTTCTTCTGTTAGATTTGATTGGCGGTTGGCAACCAGCTTACAGGTGCATTACCGCCACATACTCTATATAAGTCTGTTTCACACACTTACTTTGATCGCGCTCTCATACACACACACGTAGCACACACACGTGTCTCTCCTTTAACAGGTGCAGATACCAGGCTCGTGTTGAGGCCTCGTCAGTGGAAGAAATATTATATCTTTTGTTTGTTTCAGTTGTTAGTTTGTCTTCTTTGTTTGTTCCTCTCCCTTTTCTTTCCCCCTCCTCACCCCCCCTTTCCCCATTCCCCCATGCCGGGTCCTTCATAGGTAAAACAATTTAAATAAAGTATTAAAAGTTATTACAAGAAGAGTTTATAAACAACATACAGTACATACAGTATATAGGTACTGTATAAAGCTCCTTTTGGCAAAGTAAATCTGTTTGGCACAATAAAGGAAGCGGATTTCTGTTCTGCTTACCTAGCTGCCTGACAGTACAAGGGGAAAAAAATCTATATTGTGCTCCTCCGAACTGGCTGTGCCTGTGTTGATGACCGTGCCTGTTAGCAATTCTACGGTGCTCTTGGTGGATGGGTGGTTTTTACTGAAATGAAGTGACTGCATCTGTGTTCATAATTTTGCATGTTGTTAGTAGATCACTGGCAAAAACTGGCCACTCCCTTAGGCGCTCTGTCTAATTTGTGCACTTGCTAATTTGCACTGTCTTAGTAAATCTGCCCCTAAATGTCTGATGTTTAAATAGGACAAGCCTCCTTCAAAATGCTGAGTAACGATGTTCTAATCATGTACACCTGATGTGATGCACCTGCATGTGATTTTAGCCATTTTAAGTGGGAATAAATGTGGGGGTGTCCTAATTTATTCCTTGCTAGAAATTGCATGTTTTTAGAATTACATTTTACAGAAAATTTTATGAAGTCTTTTCTTCAGTTTTAATTGTTTAGTTATATTACTTGAATCTCCCGATATTGTTAAAATTGATATTAAATATCAATATGTTCAAATATGCTAAAAACAAAAAATAAACACAAGCTTTCATAGGGTGTCCTAAATTTTTCATGACTGTACATCCTAATTGGCAAAATTGAAGGAAAGCACAGTCGGAGGAGACAATGCACAACATTCATCTACAGTACTGTAAACTTCCTAAATCATGATTTTTAACAGCAACGAGCTCATATGCTTGACAGCCAACAGGAAAATCTGGAGTGCCCTGGTCACCAATTTCTGCAATAGACCTGGCACTTAGACATTGTAATTGACCTTTCTATGTCTGTTGAATGAGTGTTTATTCTAACTGAATTATGCTACTGTCTTGCCTCTTGTAAAAAATACATCAAAATTCGGAGATCTGCCACATTAACTAAAGGTTAAAGAAAAACAATGGAAGCTCCCTGGGTTGCAAATGTGGCAGATGCATACAGCGGACAAAAAAAGCTTTCCACACTCAATGTCTACAAAAGATCTTGAGAATCTCAAATAGGGATGGGGTGACCAACAAAGATGTCTATATTAAAAAACAAAACAAAAACACAGAATTGGACTTCCGGTTATGGCTGCCACGTAGGACGGACGTGTCTCGCTCTGCTCTGCTCCTGGAGAAAAAAATCGGCAAATAACTCTCTCATTTGGGACAGAACGTATCCCAGCATCTGGGCGAGGATATGTCGGCGAAGCCTAAGGCTGGAAAACCAGGAAAAGGAAAAAGCGAGCCGCCGAAACAGTCCAAATTAATGGACTTTCAGGTCTGTGACGCAGCAAACAAGGCTCCATATATGGCGGAGGAGGCTGGCGGCGGTGCGATTTCTGCGGGGAATGGCGCAGATGCGCTGATGGCTGCCATGAGTTCAATGAGAGCGGACTTTTCCTCTAGATTTGATGGGATTATGACAGCGCTGGAAGGAATAAGAAAGGAATTGGGTGACTGTGTAGAACGAACGGCGCAGATGGAGCTCCGTCTCGCTAGTGCTGAAGATGACGTCACCCGTCTTCAATTAAAGGTGCGCACTTTGGAAAAAAAAAATAAATCTCTGGAAGATAATATTTTGGATTTGGAATCTCGGTCGAGACAGAATAATTTGAGGCTGGTGGGTCTTCCAGAGGAATCAGAAGGTCGGGACGTATGTTCCTTTCTGGAAAAGTGGATTCCGGAGGTGCTGGGCAGCGAGGAGTTGCAATCAGCAGTGGTTCTGGAAAAAGCACATCGCATTGGCCCACGGAGAGATAAGGGACCGCCGAGGACCTTAATTATGAAGTTTCTAAGCAACAGAGACAGGATGAAGATCTTCAACGCTGCACGTGCTAAAGGAGAGATTAAACACCAGGACCAGCAGGTGCGGTTCTACCCAGATTTGGCCACAGGAATCCAGCAATTGAGGAAGCAGTTTGATCCCGTACGTAAGGAGCTGCGCAACCTTGGGATTCGTCATGGTGTAATCTATCCTGCGAGACTGCTGACCACGTATGAGGGCAGAACCCACATCTTCAAGACCCCAGAGGAGGCGCAGGAGTTCATCAAGAAGATCAAAGAAGAAGAAGAGACTGGTGGGAGCTAAGCATGAACAAAATATAAGGTAGAATAATTAAGCATTTGCACAGGCATCTGACTGACTTGAAGTAAATAGTAAGTTTACAAAATATAGATTGTATTATATATTAAAAAAAACAAAACAAAAACAAAACAAACAAAAAAAAACAAAAACTATGATGTACAAAGTTGTTAAAAATTTTGGAGTTAAGTTGGAAAACTACAGAGGAGAGTTAATGTTACGTCATTAAAAGCAGTAGAGTTAGGGTGATTGGGAGGATGAAGAAGGAGTGGCTTAGGCTGTTCCCCGTGGGTGTGGAACGGTCGATGGCTATATCGGGAGACAGAATTTTTCTTTTGATTTTGGGGGGTTTGCCACAAGTGTGGGAAGGGGAAATTTGTTTGTGTGTAGTTTGTAGGATGAATGTTCAACCACTCATGTTTTTGCTTCTCTGTATGAGCATGTTTACACTGCAAGGTAATCCCAAACTCTCTATTGATCATGGACCAAAGTGTTAATCTTAATTTAACTTCATGGAATTGCAGAGGTCTACAAAATTTAAAAAAACTTAAACAAGTTATGAATAAAATAAAGGACTTGGGTTCAAGAATTGTGTTTTTACAAGAAACTCATCTGATAGAGGAGGATGTTAAAAGAATTAGGAGTAGATGGCAGGGAAGTGTATTCACCTCTTCATTTTCATCCCGAGCCAGGGGAGTTATGACTCTCATACATAAATCAGTTCCTTTTCAAGTGAAAAATGTAATTGGAGACAAATTTGGAAGATATGTAATCATTCAAGGTTCTTTGCTATTAGAAAATATAAATCTTGTGAACTTATATGGTCCCAATATAGATGACCAGAAGTTCTTTGCTAATTTATTTCTCATCTTATCATCACTTACAGGGCAACATATAATAGCAGGGGATTTTAATTGTACATTGAATCCAGGTGTGGATAGATCAACAGGACTGGATTGTACGCACATTGGATGTAGGATGACTATTAATCATTTTATGAAAGAATTGAGATTGTTAGATATATGGAGAGAAATGAAACCACAAGTTAAAGCCTATTCTTGTTATTCCAGTACCTACAAGACATTCTCACGTATTGATTATTTTTTGATTTCCACAGAATTAAGGTCCAAGATTCAAAACTGCTTTTATGATAACATTGTGATCTCTGATCATGCACCCTGTTGTCTAATATATGTAGATAAAAAATTGATAAAGGAATCAGGTAGATGGCAATTTCAGCATAAATGGCTTCAGGATGAGGAATTTGTCAAGTATATAGAAAAACAGATAGACGAGTTCTTTGACATCAATACTACACAAACATCAGCATGTGTAAAGTGGGAGGCTTTCAAAGCTTTTATTAGGGGACATATTATTAGTTATACAGGATCAAAATCTAAGAAGACTCGAGAGGAGAGAGCTAAATTGGAACATAAAATAAAAAATCTTCAGGAAAAAGTGTATGCAGGAAGTGACCCAAGGTTGGAGAATGAATTACTGATTTTGAGAGCTGAATACGACAAAAAATCAGCGAATAGAGCTGCCTCGAGTCTTCTAAGATTGAAACAATCTTTTTATGAACAAGGTGAAAAATCAGGAAAATTATTAGCATGGCAGATTAAACAATTGGAAATTAAAACACCAATTACCAGTATTATAAGTAATGGACAGGTAGTTATAGATCCTTTAGAAATTAATAGAGCCTTTAGAGATTACTATGAAAAATTATATGATACCAAAAATGAACCTGATTTAACAAAACTAAATGGGTTTTTGAACGAACTATCTATACCGTGTATTCCAAATGAAAACAGGGAGATATTGGAGTCTAAAATTAGTCAAGAAGAAGTTGGGCTAGCCATTGATAATATGAAATCAGGAAAAAGTGCAGGACCAGATGGTCTTCCAGTTGACCTTTATAAAAAATTTAAGAATAAATTAATAAAACCTTTTTTGGAAATGGTTTTAGAAGCATTTCAAAATAATAATTTACCATCATACATAAATAATGCCTTAATTATACTGCTGCCAAAACCAGGTAAGCCCTCTAATAAATGTGAAAATATGAGACCAATAAGCCTATTAAACGCCGACCTTAAGATAATCTGTAAAATTTTAGCAAGACGAATACAAGAAATTTTACCAAATATTATTAATCGAGATCAGAATGGCGTTATAAAGGGTAGACAAGGCTTCCATAATGTAAGAAGACTATTTAATATTATTTATTTTAATAAAGAAGCACCGGATACAGCTCTCCTATCATTGGACGCCGAAAAGGCCTTTGATAGAGTTGAATGGCCCTTTCTTTTTGAAGTCCTACAAAGGTTTGGACTTGGAAATAATTTCATAAAATGGGTTCAAATAATATACAATAATGCTACAGCAGAAATCCTAACAAATAACAATATTTCAAAACCAATAAAAATCAATAGAGGATGTCGACAAGGCTGTCCACTTTCACCTTTACTGTTTACTATGGCAATTGAACCTTTAGCGATAGCGATACGTTTACATTCACAAATATATGGAATTAAAGTTGGACCAACAGAACATAAAATCTCCCTGTACGCCGATGATATAATTTTGTTTATGTCGAATCTAAAAAAATCAATTCCAACCTTGTTGAATTTAATAAAGAATTTTGGGGAAATATCAGGATATAAAATAAATAAAACTAAATCTTCAATATTAATGCTAAATGAGACCCAGAGAAATTACCCAGCCCCTGAGGTAAATCAATTCAATGTTGTAAATCAGTTTAAATATTTAGGAATCCAAATTATGCCTAAGCTAGAATCAGTCGCCAGTGTCAACTATGAAGCCTTAATGTCAGATATCAATGAGTTAACTCAGAGATGGATGTCACTACCAATGTCGATGATCGGGAGAATCAATATACTTAAAAGTAATATTTTACCTAAAATACTTTATTTATTTCAATACATTCCCTTATCACCACCTTTAGATCTATTCTCAAGAATAAAAAAAAAGTTAGTGGAATTTATATGGAACAACAGGAGGGCTAGATTACGTTTGTCTTTATTATATTTACCATTTGATCGTGGAGGTCTGAAATGTCCAAATTTTATGTTGTATTATTGGTCGGCACAACTGAGGTCTATGACATATTATTTTTCATCAAATGATCTCCCTCACTGGACTGAAATGGAATCATACAATTTACCTTTACCTCTTCCCATATTCATATACTCAGATTCGGCAAAAAAATTACAAAAACAAGTTAAAAATCCATTTGTAAAGCATATGATCAAAATATGGTGTGAAGCTAAAAACTATTTAAAAGAACCACAGTTATTGTCACAATTTAGTCCAATATGGGGTAATCAATATTTTAAACCAGGGAGAGCGGACGCTGTATTTAAAGTATGGAATTTAAAAGGGATACAAAAGATTCAGGATTTATATTTGCCATGTGCAGATAACATAATGTCTTTTGAAGAGCTGAGGATCAAATTTAATCTCAATAGAACACATTTTTTTAAATATCTTCAACTTAGAAACTTTATTCGATCAAATCAAAATAAAGCTCTCACTCGACCTATTTATTCATCCTTGGAAAAAATGATGATGAAAGATAGTAAAAGAAAGGGTATTATTTCAGAGTTTTATAACTCACTGACACTATCTTCAAGTGAAAATTCACTGAAAAGATTAAACTACTGGAAAGAAGATCTGCAAATTGAAATTTCAGAGGAACAATGGGAATTGGCTTGTACAGAAGCTCAAACCAAATCAATAAATGCACGCCTTAAATTGATACATTTCAAATGGTTAATGCGGATGTATGTTACACCGGAGGAGTTAAATAGATATAACAAAAATATACCAGATACATGCACAAAATGCATGGAAAGTAAAGGAACCCTATTTCATTGTTTATGGGAATGTAGATTAATAAGAATGTTTTGGGAAGAGGTGAGGGTAACAATTGAAAAAATAATCTCAAAACAAATCATATTGAATCCTAAACTGTTTTTGTTGGGTCTGTACCCAGAAAAGCATAATTTTAATAAAAGTGAAAGAACATTCATAGACCTCAGTTTGCTTAATGCCAAAAAATGTATTGCACTATTATGGAAAAAGACTCATAGACCAGATGTGACTCAGTGGTTAAGACAGATGTTAACAAACCTTCCATTAGAAAGAATAACATATATACTAAAATCAAAGGAAATTGTGTTTGAGAATATATGGAGACCTTTTATTGATTATGTAAAAAATTTAAACATAACTCTTGAAGAAGAAGGTGAATGATGTGTGTGGACCTTGTAAATTCCAAACTGGTGAACATAATATGTATACTTATGTATTGGATTGTCTAGACTAAACAGAGGAGCATTGTTGAAGACTTGATTTTGTTGGTGGTTGTTGGTGTTTTTAGTGCATTTTTTTTTTTTTTGTAGTACTTTAGTGTTAGTGTTTGATTGTTTGTATCATGTTTGTTAAAAAAAAAAAAAAAAAAAAAGGTTCAATAAAGATATTGTGGAAAAAACAACAACACAGAATTGTCAGTGATGACAAGAGAAAAGATTTGACAATGGCTCAAGCACATTTGGCACATGAATATAATGTGCCATACTTGGAGGCACGGGAGAAACTATGCGCTAAGTCAGGGGTGTCCAATCATGTGCCATGGAGGACCAAGACCCCGCAGGTTTTCTCTTCTACCCAGTCTCTTCAGCAGGTGTTTTCACTGATCAGCAATCAGTGGGAAGAAGTTCAGTGGAATCTGCTGTTGAAGACACTGGTTGGAGGTAAAGCCTGCAGGGTCTTGGCCCTCCATGGCATATGATTGGACACACCTGTGCTAAGTAATAGTGATAGCTCAGTGTTGTTTCTTCTTGATTTAAAGAAAAAAACAACAGGCACTGTTCTTGTACACTGCTTGAGCACAACTGGATTGCACAACTACCTAAGAATCATTGTGTTCCAGTCTGATGAGCATCTGGAAATTGCCTAGGCAGAACAGCAGTTTTCCTGAAATGTGGATGAACAAACAGATGGACAAATTATGGACAAAAGGGCTCCAAATGACATTAATAGCACCATAGTTGAAGAAACCCCAATAGCAAATATTTTCTGTGTCTGAAATCAAACAAATCCTGTGATGCATCTCCATTCATCAGGTAGATATCTGTTCCTCTTTTGATCCATTATGTGAATTTGTTTTGTCACCATGTAACTGAAGTCAATCAGCAGTGTGTGCTCTAACCAGCCCTCTGTATTAGGATGTGTAATGTTTGCCTAAAATAAAACCCATACCTCCTGTTACTTTGCAATATCTTTGTTGCGCAACATTTCCTGAAGGGAATTTTATCCACTTAGGCCCTCAGGTTCAAGGGCATATTTGTTTAAAAGCACACCTTCTATTCACAGGAGTTACCACATCAGGTAGGACTTTGACTCCTGTAAGCAGCAACAATTGCATGTTCCTGGAAACCTGAAATCATTGTTGTTATATTTTGATTTGGGTGACAGTAAGTTGTAATACAAAGAAGCGACAGCAACCACAGTCATTAAAAAACAGGGGAAAAGGGGGGAGGGGGGTTCTTTCTTTCTACGAATATGAAGACCGAATATGAAGACGCATGCAACCACTGAGAAAACCTGTACAGGTCAGATGTGGAATCTCAGGTATGCATTAACAGTCTATGTGATAAAATACAAAACTGTAAATGTGGCATGTTATCACCCAACATGAAAGTGCACTACAGATTTTACTACAGATGCAGTAGAATTAAGCAAGAGGGAGGGTGCAGTGTCCTGAGATACCACAAACACTTCATTAGAAACTGGGACAGTAAAGATGTCTTTGCCTTTTTTTAACCACAGTTCACAGCCAGCTACAACATGCAAGGTTTATTGTGATTCTTCCCTCCAAAGACAGATGTGTTGCCAGCTCATTAAGGCAATGCCTGTTTTGGCAGGAGTTGTCCCATTAGGTGGTAGATGACAGCCCTGCTTACACACTATCACACTTAAACTCTCACTATTAAACTTAAATACACTGCGACTTTGTAAAGCCCCAAAACATCTTCACTATTCTTTAATAGTAGATTTTTTTTTTATAATAACACCACAATGCATTACAAATTTGCACTGCACCCCAATAAAGCTTTATAGTATATAACCAACCTCAGATTTTATGTTCTTTTGTGTGACAAAAGCAGTGAGGTCTGACAGCTTAGCCACTCATGAGATTAATTAAGAAAAGGAAACTTAACCCTTTAACTGCCCAAGGTGCATGTGGCACCTGGGGAAACGCAAGGTAACTCAAGAGCCCCCCCCAGTGGTCAAGAGTGGTAAAAAAAAAAATTCTCAGTAAAATAGTTCAGATTTCCAAGGCTATAACTCGAAAGTTACAAGAGATAATGGCTTACTGTCAATTAGAAAGATGTAGAATATGATCCAAAGTTTCAGATAGGAATAAATTTACGCATCTAATTTGCATAATGTTGCAGCAGCTATATAAATTACATAACTCAGTCAAAAGTAGACTTTGGAGACATTTACATAAAGAATGGTCTGGGGGGGGTTTTGACACCAATTTGTCTACAGGGGTATGTTTTTATCTAATCTTTAAAGTATATGAACCAGAAAATCAATAAAATGTCAAAAAAACAAAAAAAAACCCAACCATATTTCTCTTACCTGTTGCCAGGTGGGGGGCTTGCCCGCCCACATGACCGGTCCGTTTTCGTCCATCGTAGTTGATGTTTGTGTGTTTGCTCAGCCATTTACACTGTGTACCACATCTACAAACTCTTATGATTATTCCACGTGAATTTCATTTGTATTATGCGGCTATTTTTCCTGTTTAATGCAGTTTCAGTCATCATCGCGGCAGCAATGACCAAACATGGCGGTATCCACATTGGTGTGTGAGCTCCAAGCGGAAAAAGGAATAATAAGGATTTCTTCTCTTTGCTATATTCCATGTCAGCCATGATTCCTTCTGCGCGTCTGCCACCTTCTAAACTGTCAGATCAATAGAGATTAGTACAAATTCTCAGTATAGCCGGGGAACTTCAATAAGCTGACATGTGCAGTTGCTGCGCTGTGCCACTGGAGGCGCGCGACCCGTCCATTTAATCCAGGCAGTTAAAGGGTTAAAGTGACAAACCGCCAAAAATCAAGGGGTTTTTTTTCCTAGTTAACATGTCTGTAACATATTTTTATGACTTACAAGACATATCAAGAGCTAAATCACTCAAATGTCTTATGTCTGTTCTTTTGCTTTAAAGTTTCACTTAAGCCCCACCTTCTGAAAAAAGGCGAATGTAGACAGACCGTTTTTGGTAACGTAACACTAACATAACTATAGCAGGTCTGTAGTGTTCAGCCAGTCAGGACTCTCTGGCCTAAATGAAGTTAGCCTCCATGGTCAGTTAGCATTTTTCAGCTAGCGGTTTTAAAAACATGACCCAAATTAAGATGGGTTTTGCCATTAAACTCTTTTTAAGGACCAGTGCAGTTTCAGTCATTATCCTTGGCCATCGGGCATACAACTGGGAATGTCCTTCAACTGTTAAGTCTTTTTATCACAGCATTCATGCTGTTTAATGTAGCGCTAGCCACTATTAGCCTTGTGGTATGTGGGTTAGGTACAGTACAGGTTAAAAGAAACTGTATAATATAACAACAAGGTCAAATTAGACAAAGACTCCTTCTTCAATACAATTCCACGTGAGTTATCCGAAATGGGTGATGGCTGAAGCCGCAGCTTATATTGCCCACCCACATTCCATCCAAGAATTCAAAAGAGAAAAAAGAGAAAACAAGACAAGAGTGATTACAATTTAAAACAAAGCTAAGACAAAATGTGACTGAGAGAAAAAAAGAAAACTAAGCTAAGTTAAGCGGTTACTATTCAAAACAAATCTAAGACAAAATGTCACAGAGAAAAAAAGAAAAAAAAAAAACTAAGCTACAACACAATACAGGCTGGATATGTCAATCCTTATGTGAGTTTACATGTCGTCTTGTGAATATGTTTGGAGTATTTCTTCCTTTAGTTTTTGTTTAAATTGTCCAAGCGTTGTACATGATTTTAATTCAGGTCCAAGATCGTTCCATAATCTGACTCCTTGCACTGAAATACAGTGTTGCTTGGTGGTTGTTCTCACTGTAGGCTTTTGAAATATACATGTTCCTCTGAAGTGATATCGTTTCTCCCTTGTTTGGAACAACTTATGGATATTTGCGGGCAGTGATAAATTCTTCACTTTGAACATTATTATTGCGGTTTTAAAGTCAACCAGATCTTTCAACTTGAGAGTTTTTTGTTTGAGAAAAAGTGGGTTTGTTGGTTCCCTGTAAGCTGCTTTGTTTATTATTCTAATAGCTCTCTTTTGAAGCATAAAGAGTGGATATATGTTTGTTTTATATGCATTTCCCCATACTTCATTACAATATGTCATGTATGGGAGTATTAATGAATGATACAAGGTGTATAGTGTGGGTTGATTCAGCAAATATTTCACTCTGTGTAATATTGCAATTGATTTGGATACTTTACCTTTAATATAATTAATATGTGACTTCCAACACAGTTTGTTATCAATTATTACTCCAAGGAATTTAGTTTCAGATACCCTTTCAATCTCTACACCATTTACATTGAGTTTGGGTACTGGGTTGTTGTGATGGTTGTTAAAGACTATAAATTTTGTCTTACTTAAATTGAGCGTTAATTTGTTTGAATCAAACCACAGTTTAAGCTTTCCTAATTCCTTTCCGAGTGTATCCAGAAGTTGTTCCAAATTGTTTCCACTGCATAGCAGATTAGTGTCATCGGCAAACAATATTAAGTCCATTTTTTCTGAAACTTTACATATATCGTTTATATACATATTGAATAATAATGGTCCCAAAACTGAACCCTGTGGGACTCCACAGGTGACCTTCAGCAACTCTGAGTTTTTGTTGCTAACACATACATACTGATATCTATTCTTTAAGTAACTACTTAACCAGGACAGTGCTACCCCTCTAATACCACAATTTTGTAGTTTCTTTAATAATAAATTATGATCTACTGTATCAAATGCTTTTTTAAGATCTAGGAATACTCCAACTGAATACTCTTTATTTTCAATGGCTGTTGATATTTTTTCTGTAAATTCCATTAGGGCATATGCAGTTGTCCTCTTGTGTCTGAACCCATATTGCTGCTCACATAATAAATCATTCTTCAGTATGAAGTTGTCAATTCTCTCATAGAATATTTTTTCAAGTATCTTGGAAAATTGCGGTAATAGTGAAATTGGTCTATAGTTTGAGAGTTCCCCTCTGTCGCCCGTCTTGTATATCGGAATTATTTTAGCTATTTTCATTGCATCAGGAAATATACCTGATTGGAGAGACAGGTTACAGATATACGTCAGTGGTTTTACTATGCATTCGATAACAGTTTTGACTAGTAGCATGTCAATACCATCACAGTCAGTAGATGTTTTACTTTTGAACGATTTAACAATTTTCTACTACTTCTTCTTTTGTTTAATGGTGGATGGCAAACAACTTACAGGTGCATTTCCGCCACCTTTTGGACAGGAGTGTGGCGTAGAACAGGCATGACACCACCCACTGCATAATACCTTCTTTACTAGCCCTGTTTGACCCAAAAATCTAAAGATGGCCCTAAAAACCGCATCCCTGAATTTTTCTGCAGTAGATCCCTAGCAGTTAGTCTAATCAGTTAGTCTAGTCCGACTTCTCTCCAGTGCTGTTTTGAGTACTTGTCTGTGTAATATGTACCTGGAACACTTTACAAAAATATGCTCTACTGTTTCTGGTGACCCATAATGATCACAATTTCCTGAAGGGTGTTTCTTTATTATGAATAAAGTACTATTTAGTCCTGTATGCCCAAACCTCGATCTTGAAATAATGCCTTCCTTTTTGCTTCTATTCCATTCCCTCATATCTCCAACTTTCTTTTGAATAGTATATAAATGACGGCCCTTACTCCCTCGATCCCACTCTTCCTGCCATTTCTTTTTAATTTCTGAGTTGACTATGCTTTTAATCTCAGCCTTACTATATTTTACCACCATGTTTATTTCTGCCTTATGAGTGGCTCCTTTTGCATATCTGTCTGTTAATTCATTACCTTCTATACCAATATGTGCTGGAACCCAGAGTCCCTGGACTGTTACTCCTGCCCTCTGAATTCTGTATAATGTTTGTACTATTTCAAATATTATGTCCTGTCTCGAATCCAATTGGATGTTCTGAATACATATTAGTGTACTACTGGAGTCTGAAGCTATTAAAACAGTTTTTGGGACTTCCGGGTATGGCAGGGTAGAAGGCAGCAGCATAGGGAAATGTGCTCCCGACATATTGGTTATAAATAGCCTAAAGAAATGTAAATTTGCAAAAATTTCATCACACCGAGTTATAAGAGCAAGGGCTTCAAGACGCCAAAAGCAAAAAATAGAAAATCTACACAGTGCAAATCACACGAGGAAGACCGAGATGAGCAGACTTCAGCCACTAGCAGTGCCATGGAGGATAACGACATACTAACAGGTGCATCAGAACAAGCTAGCAGCGCGAGCCTGGACCTGATACTGAAATAACTATGTGACTTCAGAAAAGACAACAAGATCCAGCTGGCAGCTATCAAAGAATAAATGAATAAAACAAGAGACTAGAAGAAGCGGAAGAAAGGATTATGGAAGCAGAAACTCGACTACAGACTAATGAAGAGGCCCTGGCTGAGATGCTCAAACTTCATATCCAAACAGAGGATAAGCTGACAGACCTAGAGGGACGATCCCGGAGAGACAATATCAGATCATATGGAGTGAAAGAGAGATATGAAGACGATTCTCCATCAGTGGTTGCTTTTGTGGAAAGTTTATTAAGGGAGAATCTGGAATTCTCCGACCCTGCAGAGTTATGAGTGGAATGAGCGCACCGCGCACTGGCGCCAAAACCTCCACCAAATGCACCGCCACGATCAATCATCGTCAAAATGGTCAGTTACAGGATGAAAGAAGAAACTCTGTAATTGACCTGGCAGAAACGTGGATTTGAATACCTTGGGAATAGGGTTAATTTGAATCATGATTGTGCACCCTAGATTATGAAAAGACAGAGGGAATACGCTGAAGCAAAGTCCGTACTCAAAGTGAAGAAAATCCGGTTTCAAACCCCGTTCCCAGCGAAAATTAGTTTTCTATCCACAGGGAACGATGCTATATGGCTCGGCTGAGGAGGTGACCGCTGACATGGAGAAGAGGGGATTCCTGGTGACAGTCGTCAAGTGCCTGGAGACTCTCCTGGAACAGATCCGGCGGCTATCATGGCGCACAAAAAGGAAGATGAGAGGTCGGGCAACTGGAGAACGCACCCAGGATTATAAAGAAAAATTACAAGCATTCAGATGTCAAGAGCAAGAATGACTCTAGGAGCAACACAGAGAGACTGAATGGAAATACAGACGGTGAGCTTATTATTTATAAGACGCCAGCACAGAATTAAATATGTAAGAAGTAGATTAAAAATCCCGCGCTAAAATATACTGTATATACAGTTTGGCGATATAGAGCTTTCATAGTCGGATGCTTTTCCTATGCTGTAAGAAGATGGACATCGGCCAACTACCAAAAGAAGGCCCTCTCTCAGAAACAGATGAGACAGAGGCCCCCCTTCAAGGTTCCCTAATTGTAGGGGCCAATTTAGGGTCACACTTAAGACCCCACGGATGGAAGTCAACAGTTTTGTTGTACGTTTTTTTCCTGTTGTATGGTTTTTTGTTTGGAGTTCTTCTGCTGCGGTTCTGGGCAGCCTTATTGTTCATGTTTATGCATATTCAGGGAGAGTTCTATTTTATATATATGTAGGTTCTGCTATTTAAATGACACCCAGAACAGTTGAAAAATGATTAGTAGCAAGATAAAAATTATTTCCTTTAACGTTAATGGCCTGTTGAACCCAATTAAATGTAGCAGAATTTTAACCAAAATGAAGATAGAACAAGCACAAATAGTATACTTATAGTCTAAGTGGGTTTCCTCTAAGGAGCATGAAAAATTAAAAAGAATGGACTTTACCAATGTTTTTTCTCTTCATACAAAGACGGACGAAGGACAGGAGTTGCTATCCTTCTCTCAGGTAAACTACACTTTGAAAAAAAATTTGAGATAAGTGATGAGGGATGTTTTATTTTAGGAAATATAGAGGCAAATCCAATTACGTTACTAAATATATATGCACCACCTGGAAGTGACTTTCACTTCTTCAGGAGATTCAATGATATAATAACAACCGAGGCGGTAGGCCTTGCAATTTGTGGAGGAGACCTCAATATACATCTACAGCCAAAACTGGATACCTTCAATGGTAAAACAGCCGACAAACAGCCTTTAATTAAGAAAATTAATACATTATTTGAAGAGGTGGGTCTAATTGATATTTAGAGAGACTTGCATCCAAACAGAAGAGATTATACTCATTATTCCTCACCCCACTCGCTATACACAAGAATAGACTATTTTATAACATTTGGAAAAGAAAAAGACAAAATAAATACCTGTGAAAATGGGACAACAGATTGAAGCGATCATGCTAATATACTGTATACCTATCTGTAGATCTCTAACTACAACCAAAAATTATAAATTGGAAACTAAATTCAACCTGTTCGATGATCCTCACTTTAAAGAGCAAGTTAAAAAAGAGATACATTTTTATTTAGAGAGCAATGATAATGGTACTGTGTCCTCTCCAATTTTATGGGATACTTTAAAGGCCGTTTTAAGAGGAAAAATTATAGCAATATCCTCCTATAAGAAGAAAATGAGAAATAAAAACTAGAGGAACTAAAAAATAAATTAAAAGAATTAGAGAAAAAAAAACAAAATAACAATGGATCAGGATAGATTGGAGGAAATCAAAAAAATTAGAAATGAAATTAATGATTTGATTATTAACGAAGTTAAGAAAAAACTGTTTCTTAAACAGAGATATTATGAAAGTGGATCTAAATCAATGAAAGTTCTAGCTTGAAAACTTAAAAAGAAAATAGCACAGAACACAGTTAATAAAATTAAAGATCCAAATACTAAAATGATAAAAAGAAAACTAAATGAAATTCAGGGGCTTTTGAAATATTTTATAAGACTTTGTATTGTAAAACCACAGAATCAGAATCAGAATCAGAATCAGGTTTATTGCCATTGTTCATGTAGTACACAAACTAGGAATTTGTCTCGGTGCAATGCTGCAACATTAAACATGATAAGATAAAAAAAATAAACTATACATGCAATAAAGTTTAGAATAAGAGTAAGTGATACTGGTCAGCAGTTAAAATATATTAGCGAGCAGCAGATACTGTGGAGAACTACATAGTGCAGTCGGTAATGCAGGAAGAAAACAGTGATGATTGACATGAGTCTGGTTGAGCTGCTGTACATAGTGCACGAGAGTCAATAAGTCACTTAGTGTTCAGCAGTCTGATGGCAGAGGGGAAGAAGCTGTTCATGTGACGGGAGGTTTTAGTCTGGATGGACCGAAGTCTTCTACCAGAGGGGAGGGGGGCAAACAGTACGTGACCAGGGTGTGAGGGATCGGCTATGATCCGGCCAGCACGCCTCCGGGTCCTGGAGATGTACAGATCCTGGAGAGATGGGAGCTTGCAGCCGATCACCTTCTCAGCAGTGCGCACGACGCGCTGCAGCCTTAGTCTGTCCCTGGCAGTGGCTCCTGCGTACCACACGGTTATGGAGGTGGTGAGGATGGACTCGATGATGGCTGTGTAGAACTGCACTAACATCTTGGTGGGTAGCTTGAGCTTCCTCAGCTGCCGCAGGAAGAACATCCTCTGCTGGGCTTTTTTGATGAGTGAGCTGATGGTCGGCTCCCATTTGAGGTCCCTGGTGATGGTAGTGCCTAGGAAGCGGAAGGAATCAGCAGTGGTGATGGGAGAGCCTGAGAGGGTGAGGGGGGGCAGAGGGGTAGTGACTTTCCTGAAGTCTACAATCATCTCCACTGTCTTCAGAGCATTCAGCTGCAGGTTGTTATTGTTGCACCAGGACGCCAGCTGGGCCACCTCTCTCCTGTAGGCGGACTCGTCGCCGTTGGAGATGGGCCCGATGAGGGTGGTGTCGTCCGCAAACTTGATCAACTTGACAGACTGGTGGCTGGAGGTGCAGGAGTTGGTGTAAAGGGAGAAGAGTAGGGGGGAAAGTACACAGCCCTGGGGTGAGCCGGTGCTGATGCTAGTAGAGTCTGAGACAGTCTTTCCCAGCCGCACATGCTGCCTCCGGTCCGTCAGGAAGTCGGTGATCCACCTGCAGAGGGAGTCAGGCACGTTGAGCAGGGACAGCTTGTCCCGGAGCAGAGCGGGGCGGATGGTGTTGAATGCGGAGCTGAAGTCCACAAACAGGATCCTGGCGTAGGTTCCCGGGGAGTACAGGTGCTGCAGGATGGAGTGGAGGGCCAGGTTGACTGCGTCGTCTACAGACCTGTTGGCTCGGTAGGCAAACTGCAGCGGGTCCAGGAGAGGGGTGGTGATGGACTTGAGGTGGGGCAGGACCAGGCGCTCAAAGGACTTCATGACTACAGAGGTGAGCGCTACAGGTCTGTAGTCATTAAGTCCAGTGATCCGTGGCTTCTTGGGGACAGGGATGATGGTGGAGGATTTGAGGCAGGACGGCACGTGGCATAACTTAAGGGAGGTGTTAAAAATGTCTGTGAAGACAGGAGCCAGCTGTTTCGCACAGTGTCTCAGGGTGGAGGGAGACACGCCGTCCGGGCCGGGGGCCTTGCGCGGGTTCAGTCTGGAGAACTGTTTGAGCACATCCTGCTCACTGATGATAAGGGCGGGGGGGAGGGGGGGTGCCTTTAATGAAGTAGGGATTGTGGAGGCTGTGGAGCTGGAGGGAGGGGGGGAGTTGGACACAGATGACGAGGTGTCAAAACGGGCATAGTGTTGGGACAGTCTTTGACAAAGGGCTTTGTCATCCTGACCTTTAGGAGCCTGAGGCCGATAGTTGGTGATTTGCCTCAGTCCTCTCCACACGGAAGCCGAATCATTAGCAGTGAACTGCTGCTGGAGTCTCTCTGAATACACAGATTTAGCCCTCTTCAGCTCTCTGTTAAACCGGTATTTAACCTCCCTGTAGCAGTCCCTGTCTCCACTTTTCAGCGCTGCTTCCTTCTCCTTCCTGATCTGTCTGAGCTTAGCTGTGAACCAGGGTTTGTCATTAGAGTAACTCACCCTGGTGCGTGATGGAAGAATGATCTCTTCACAAAAGTGGATATATGAGTTCACAGTGTCCGTGTACTCATCCAGATCATGCGTGGCTCCTTTAAACATGCCCCAGTCAGATATTTCCATGCACGTTTCCAGCTTCTCCTCAGCTTCACTGGTCCGTATCTTCGTAGTGCTCACAACAGGTTTAGTGAGCTTCAATCTCTGTCTGTATGTGGGAATGAGGTGAACCATCACGTGATCAGATAATCCCAGCGCAGCGCGAGGAACAGCGCGATATGCGTCTTTCACTGTGGTGTAACAGTGATCCAGTGTGTTTAATCCTCTGGTGGGGCATTTAATAAACTGTTTGTAGCGGGGGAGATCGTGGCTCAGATTGCACTGATTAAAGTCACCAGCCACAATAATCAGCGAGTCTGGGAAACTCCACTCTGTGTGTTGAATGTGATCCGCGAGCACGCGCTGAGCTTCGCGCGTGTCCGCGTCGGGAGGGGCGTACACAGCGATCAGTATAAAAGAAGCAAACTCCCGCGGGGAATAAAAAGGCTTGCAGTTGATAACAAGAAATTCCAGGGCGGGAGAACAGTGTTTGGAAATTACCGTTACATCAGAGCACCAGCTGCAGTTGATGTAGAAGCAGACTCCGCCTCCTGTGGTCTTGCCGGAAAGCTCTGTGTCACGATCAGCACGGAAGAGCTGGAAGCCGTCGAGGCGCAGCGCGCTGTCCGGTATATTTTCCCGGAGCCAGGTCTCAGTAAAGCAGAGGGCAGCTGAGGAGGCGAGGTCCCTAAAACGCATCAGCAGTCTCAGTTCATCTACCTTGTTAGAGAGAGAGTTGGTATTGGACAGAAATATGCCAGGCAGCGCCGTTCGCGAGCCTCTCCTGCGAAGCCGCACGAGAGCGCCCGCTCGTCTACCTCTCTTCCGCCGTCTCACTTTCCGAGCCAAGCAATGAACCAGATCGGCGGCAGGGGCTAAAAAAACTGGGAGGAGGTCCGTGGGGGTGAAAGTCCTGATATTTAGAAGTTCTTCACGGGTATATGTGCAAGCAGACACACAATTGACAAACAAAAACAAACAAAGAGCGCAGCGAAGCACCATGTCGACCGCTGTGGGCGCCATCTTGGTCCCTCTCAACATGTAGTACTACTGACAAACATTTTTTGGAATCTTTGGACTTACCAGTACTAAAAGAGGAACAAAGTAAAATAATGATTGAGGATATCACAGAAAAGGAATTAAGATTACCAATAAGTAAAATCAAATCACCAGGATCAGATGGCTACACTGGAGAGCGGTATAAGGAGCTTAAAGAAGAACTGATGCCGGTGATACGATCCACATTCAATTGGGTTTTAAAGAAGGCACAAATACCACCTAGCTGGAACGAAGCAATAATTTCTGCTGTACCAAAAGAAAACTAGGAGAAATTAGAATGTGGCTCCTATAGGCCAATATCAGTTCTTAATATTGACTATAGGCTATTTACTGCCATTATGTCTAGAAGATTAGAAAAGTCCTTACCGAACTTTATACACAATGACCAGACAGGCTTTATCTGAGAGCACCAAACACAAGACAATATACGCCGAACTCTTCATATTATCAACCATATACAAAGAAATAATACTGCAGCAATGGTAATTAGAATTGATGCAGAAAAAACCTTTGATTCTGTGGACTGGTGCTTTCTCAATCAAGTCTTACACAGATTTGGCCTACATGAAAAAATGATGAAAAATATGCAGGCACTATATAATAAACCTACTGCAAGAATTAAAGTTAACGGCTGTTTGTCAAACAGTTTTAACCTGGAAAGAGACTCTAGACAGGACTGTGCATGCTCACCACTATTATTTCCACTATATTTGGAACCATTTGCCCAGTATATCAGACAAAAAGAAATACAAGGCATCAATATAAATGGGAAGGAGCATAAATTGGCCTGCTATGCAAACGATATTTTGATCTACCTGGGGAAACCAACAGATTCCCTACCTAAACTTATGGAATCATTCGAATTTTTGGTCAATTATCAGAATACAAAATTAACATACAGTAAGTAAAACACAATTGCTTAAATACAATTACTGTACAGCCCACCAGAAGAAATCAAAAATTATCATTAACTAGCTTGGCAAACAGATTTTTTAAAGTACTTGGGAGTTACAATACCAAAAGACCTCTCTGAACTACTAGAATGCAATTATTCACCTATACAAAGAAAAATCAAAGAAGACATCGCAAGATGGAACCCAATTCCATACCTAAACTTAAACTCAAAAATTGACAATTAAAATGAATATACTCCCCAAATATTATACTTATTTCAAACCTTGCCAATACAGGTAAGTGGAAAACAATTTAATGAATGGGACAAAATGCTATCTAGACACATTTGGCAAGGTAAGAAACCTAGAATCTTATTTAAAACCCTACAATTATCAAAAGAAAAATGGGGGTGGGGCCTTCCTTCCCTGAGAGACTACTATTGGGCAGCACAATTAAGACCCATAATTTGCTGGTGTAATCCATCATATGTGGAAGAGTGGAAGAGTACTCAAGAGGGAATGACCCCCACTCCTATACAAGTGACTATAGCTGATGGTAACCTACAGGGCATTATTAAGAACACAGAAAATCCATGGATCAAGTGGACTCTTAAAATTTGAAAAAGAGTAGTATCAAAATATAATCTAGAAGGGAACATAGTAATTTTAAAGTGATGCGCATATGATTCACATTTCACTCCAAATGAATCAGACAAGATTTAAAGTCTGGACAAATAAAGGAGTAACAGCCTTATGTAAGACAATGAAAGATGACACACTACTTAGCTTCAAAACACTTAAAGGGAAGTATCATTTGGAATCACAAGACTTTTATCGCTACTTACAGACTTTTTTTTTTTTTTTTTTTGGGCGCATGCGCACGCAGCGACCAGCAGCTGGTGATATAGTGCATGTGTGCGTTTTTTGTACTTTTTTACGTTTTTAGAAAATCCTCTGTGTCGTTTCTGCCCTGGAGCGTTTGTGGAATATGTGGCGAAGAGCTCCCTGGTATCTACAACATGGATTTCCTCTCCTCTCTCGCACTGCTGCTTTCTGTGCTGTGGCTCTTTGTCTCTGAGGTAAACGCGTTCGGCTCCATGGCGAGCAGAATAGCGGGCAGAATACAATATTCCAGGGACGTGCTGCTACGCTTAAACACAGCTGATGCAGCGTCTCTGATTGAGCCCAAACTGCAACTGCCGGACTTTATTTTGAGAGACGGACACAGCGGTGAAAAGAGGAGCGGCAGAAGGAAGCGTGGAAGACGTGGAGGTGTGAAATTGCGCCTTAGGAGACGTCAGTTTGGTAACATTCCTCTTCCTTCGATAATTTTTGGAAATGCACAGTCTGTGAGAAACAAGGTGGATGAAATTCAAGGCAATGTACGTTACCAGAAGGATTTTAAGAATTGCTGCGTCATGGCTTTCACTGAATCTTGGCTTACTGCGCATGATCGAGACGCAGACCTGTGGACTGATGGCTTTGGAGCCCCGCTGCGCTCGGATCGGCAGGAAGAGGTAACGGGGAAGCGTCAGGGGGGCAGAGTATGTTTATACATTAATAAGCAGTACTGCACATCTGTCACGGTCAGAGAGCGCATCTGTACACCCGATGTGGAGCTGCTGTCTG
The DNA here is from genome assembly GCA_020510985.1 of Pholidichthys leucotaenia. NCBI lineage: Eukaryota > Metazoa > Chordata > Actinopteri > Cichliformes > Pholidichthyidae > Pholidichthys > Pholidichthys leucotaenia. Next base: position 201,143,618 of record CM035848.1, read on the forward strand.
TGTCACTACGCCCCTTTTATTTGCCTCGTGAGTTTCCCCAACTTTTTATCACAACTGTGTACATTCACCCGAGGGCAGACGCTGACTCCGCCTCCAGCACCATCTCTGATGTGGTGCAGCGGCTGCAGTCAATTTCTCCAGAGGCGCCAAACTTCATTCTTGGGGATTTTAACCATGTTTCTTTAAAGAAGACACTTAACCACTTGCGCTCCGTTGTTCCGCGGGCGGGCAAGTCTCTGCGTCCTATGACGCACGAGGGCGCACGAGAGCGCGCTCGTGCGCCCTCGTACGCATGACGCATGATAAGGATATTGATGGTGGTGGTGTAGGTGGTGTGCCCTCCAACCGCCACTGAAAAAAAAACTGCAGAGACAGCCGCGAACAGATTAGTTCATCTGATTGACCTCTCATTCGACTAATAAGAGCCTTGAATTGGGTTTCTGAAACCTTGAAGAACCAATGAATGAAAATCTAGGAAGGAGGACCCGCCTACTGTGAACGCAGGAGCCAATTGAAGCACAGAAATTCTGGCTGGGTGAAGAGAGATTTACTGTTGCAACAGACAAAAACAAAGGACGCTGGACGAATCTACTACAGACCCAGGCTCACCCAGCAGCATGGAGAACACCCACAAGTGGGACCTGCACTCATTCCAGCAGAATAGACGGAGGCCGACGACAAAAGTCGTAAATCATTCGCCAAAACGGCAATAATGGAATTATGTTGATCGGGATCCACGAGCGAAGCAGCGTCGTGTTCGTCTTGACAATGGGGGAAGAGATGTTCGCCGCGACTCTGCTGCTTTGAAGAGGTAAGGTGTTATAAGCTAAATTATTATTTATCCCTGAAAACTGTAATCCAAAAATGACTTTTGACTGTACTGCGCACAAAGTACGAAGTGCGTGCGCCGCGATAAACGGTTCATTTGCCGTGTTCGGACCGTGAACGCCGCCCCCCCCCCCCCCGCTGCAGAAGAGGAGTGGGGGGGGGGGGCACGGTCCGAACGCCCCCCGGTCCGCGGGGGGAAGCATATCAGTCTATTCCATCATGTAGCGATGGCCCTCTTCTGTAGCGGGGGGGGAGCGTTCACGGTCCGTTCACGGTTCCCACACACACACACACAGTAGCGAGGGGGGGGGGGGGCGCTGTGAAAACATGCAAGGGGTGTAATCCATCATGTAGCCAGGGCCGAATGTGGTCCTTGGTGGCGGGGGGGGGGGGACGACCCCCCGCCCACACACACACACACACAGCCCTGAGTGTGACCTTTCATTAGAGCCTAAAATGAAGATTCTACATTGAATTATTCAAAAGTTACAGATGTTTTTCCAAACTGTGCCATTTGGCACAATTTGGCACAGTTCCAAAACGCCTGGGAACAGCCTGAGAACAAAGCTGTGTAAAATATTCATTTTTTGTGGTATTGTTACCAAATTTGGATCTCAGCTGGATAACACTTGGTTCTACATTTCTGTTGCATTTTCCAGCCAGATCGGACAGCTGTGTGTTATTTACAAGCATTTGTATCCAAAAAAACACTGTGTCCAATTTTTTTTTTCTTCAAGTTCAGTATGTTTAGATGACTGTAACTCAGTGGCCGGAGCACGTAGAGAGATTATGTTTTTTTTGCCAAAAAATTCAAAGTGTTTTCTTTTAAATGAGACCAACCCCATGAAGATGCTGCAAAGGGTTGAATAACAGCTTTCGATTTACTTTGGGCACGTTATTTTTTGGCATTTTTAGGAAAATTGCCCGGAGTGCAAGTGGTTAAAAACTGTCATCAGTATGTCTCCTGCCCAACCAGGCAAAAAAAGACATTGGACCTGTGCTATGGATCCATAGAGAGGGCCTATAAATCACTCCCCCTTCCTCCTTTAGGATCATCAGATCACAACTGTGTTCATTTGCTGCCCACATATAAAACTGCTCTCAGAAGAGGCAAGGTGGAGACGAGAGACATTGATGTGTGGACAGAAGATTTAGAGCACAGCCTCCAGGAATGCTTTGACTGTACAGACTGGAAGATGTTCATAATGGCCTGCGGGGATGATTTGGACTCTCTGGCTGAGCTCACATGCTTATACATGGCTTACTGTCTAAATAAGATTGTTCCAGGTAAACGTATCAAAATATACCCCAACAACAAACCATGGGTTACTAAATCAGTTAAATCCTGCTTACAGAGGAAAGCACTTGCCTTTAAACAGGGGTCTGTTTCTGAGCTACAGGCTGCCACTAAGGAGCTGAAGGCCGAAATTTTAAGAGCAAAGCAGAATTATAAATCAGAGTTGGAAAGCAAGATGGCAGCAAATAAACTTGGTTCAGCCTGGGCCAGTATGAAAACTATTGCAGGCCTTCAGAGCACAGAGCGCAGTAATCGTGTGTTTTTAGATGGTTTTAGTTCAGACACAGAGCTGGCTAATGCTCTTAATTGTTTTTACGGTCGTTTTGACTCCTTTGATTTTAGCACAGAAATCCAAGATTTGAAACAGAAACTCAAAGACAATCAGCACTTTAATATTGAGATGCAGGATGTTAAAAGGGAGTTCTGTGCTGTAAAAGTAGGTAGTAGCGCCGAGTGTCTGCTGATCTGTATATACTTTTATTTATTCATTTATCTATTTTCTACTCGTTTTAGTTTTGCTCTTAATATGAACCCTGAGTTTGAAATAAACATTTGAATTTGAATTGAAAAAGTGAACAAAAGTCAGGGCCCTGATAATATATGTGGGCGCCTGGTAAAGTCCTGTGCACATGAACTGAGTCCTATATTTCATTACATTTTCAATAAGTCCTTACAGACACAACATGTGCCTAAGATCTGGAAAGATGCCGTGGTTGTTCCCGTTCCAAAATCCAGCTGTCCTAAAACGGTAAATGACTTTAGACCAGTTGCTTTGACTTCAATTTTAATGAAAATTTTTGAAAAACTGGTCAGATGTGAGGTCCTAAGGCAGACTGAACATGCATTGGATCCTCTGCAGTTTGCCTATAGGCCTCACAGAGGAGTGGAGGACGCCACTGTCACTCTGTTTAACATGCTTTTTAAACATCTGGATTTTAATGGGACACACGCCAGGCTTTTATTTGTGGACTTTTCTTCTGCCTTTAATACAATCCAACCTCATATTTTAGTTGAAAGGCTCCTGCAACAATTTGATTTGAGCAATAATCTGGTGGGTTGGATTCTGGATTTCTTAACCAACAGGACGCAGAGAGTAAGGGTCAATGGCACATTGTCTGACCTAAAGTGCTCTTCTACTGGCTCTCCTCAGGGGTGTGTGTTGTCACCACTACTCTTCATCCTGTACACAAACATGTGTCGGAGCAGACATGACAACAGACACATTATAAAGTATGCTGATGACTCAGTCATTGTCAGTCTCCTCCAGGATGGTGAGAGTGGCCACGGCCCAGTAGTTGATGACTTTGTTCACTGGTGTGAGGATTCCTACCTGCAGCTGAATACAACAAAAACTAAAGATATGATTATTGACTTTAGGAGGAAAACTCCCAGGCACAAAGTCACCATACTAAAAGGCCAGACCACCGAATGTGTACAATCGTACAAATATCTTGGGACGATTATTGATAGTAAATTAAACTTTGAAGTGAACTGTGAAAGGGTGTGCAAAAAGGGTCAGCAAAATTTGCATTGTTTGAGGAAACTTGCACGCTTCCAAATTGACCGAACCATAATGACTATGTTTTATCGGGCTTTTATTGAATCTGTTTTATCCTTTTCTTTAATGTCATGGTTTGGTCAGATAAAACTGAAACAGAGGAAATCCTTGGATCAGGTAGTTAGATGGTCCAGTCGTTTGCTTGGTGAGTCACAGCTGAGCCTGACATCCCTGTACACCAGACAAGTACAGAGGATGGCCGACTCGATTTTAAATGATGACTCCCACCCTTTGCACTGCAACTTTCAGCTTCTTCCCTCCAGACGGAGGTTTGCTGTCCCAAAAAGCAAAACCCAGCGCTACAAAAACAGCTTTGTCCCTGCTGCTGTCAAAGAGTTGAACAAGCTATAAAAATTATATTGTACGTATTTTATATTTACCTATTTTGTAAGATGTGTGCCTGTGTTTGTGTCTATGTTGAATGCAATTAGTGGCTTGTAAATATGGATGTCACCAGACTGCTAAACAAATCTACCTACGGGTACAAATAAAGTAACCTGAACCTGAACCTGAGACATTTTGTCAATAACAAGTTAAAATGTATAGCAGAATCATGCAAACCGTTGCTAAACTTGTTTAAAAGGGCATATAATTCAAATAAAGACAAAGGCTTAATCTCAGGTCTATATAAAAGTCTTATAAACTTGAAAAGACACTCAACCCTGTATATTGAAACAAAATGGGAAACAGAAGGAGGAATAGAAATATCGGAGGAGGAATGGACATTAATATGGTCATATCAATGGAAATGCAGCAGTTCACAGAGTTGGAGGAAATTTGGCTGGAAAACCCTGATTAAATATTTCATTTAGGTCAGCACGGTGGTGCAGTGGTTAGCACTGTTGCCTAACAGCTAGAAGGTTCCAGGTTCGAATCCCCAGGCTGGCAGGGGTAGGAACCGTTCTGTGTGGAGTTTGCACGTTCTCCCTGTGCTGCGTGGGTTTATTCCGGGGGCTCCAGTTTCCTCCCACAATCCAAAGACATGCATGTTAGGTTAATTGGTTGTTCTAAATTGTCCCTAGATATCTGTCTCCTATAGGCCCTTAGAATAGAGGGTTAGTATTAGTGAAGCGCTTTGAGTGGTCTTTGAGACTAGAAAAGTGCTATATAAGTATAGTCCCTTATCCCTTACTTCACCTTCCCTGAAGGCTCAGTACAAGGGTAACTCCCCAACTTGTTGGAAAAAATGTGGAAGTACAAATGCAAATCATTATCATATATTTTGGCCCTGCCACATCAAGTCATATGCCTTTTCGGCATCAAAAAAAATACAGCCGCTACACTTTCCTTGTTTACATATGCTTTTCTAATTTTATGTTCTAAACATAACGCAGGATCTAAAGTACTCCTACCTTTTCTAAAACCACTTTGATAACTTTTTAATTCTCCTCTAGATTCTAAATAATATACTAGCCTTTTGTTTGTCATTTTTTCCATAATTTTGCCCACATGTGAAGTTAAAGCAATTGGTCGATAACTCTGCCAAGCTTGGATCTTTGCCTGGTTTACCAATTGGGACAACTATGGATTCCTGCCATTGACTAGGCACTGACCCTTCCTCCCGTATCTTATTATAAAATTCTAATAAGACATTTTTGCTTTCATAACGGAGTCTTCAGCATACAATAGGTAATTTGAGCTTTTGAGGTGTTGTTTTGCCCGATTTCCTGAGCACATTGTTTAACTCAGTCATCGTAAACTTCATATTAGTTGTATTTTCATACTCTTCGTCCTCCTCCAGTGCTTCTCTATTCTTTATTATCGTTTCCTCTCGACCTGTCTGTTCTTCATTACTTAAATTTACTACACTATGTACTTTAACAAAAGATTGTGCCATTATCTCTGCCTTTTCCTTACCGTCTACTATCAATTTCCCTCCACCCTTCATTATCGGATATACAGATTCTCTTCTATTACCTGACATTCTTTTAATCATACCCCAGACTGTCTAATGGTCTACTTCTTCCTAATGACTCACAGTAAGGCTGCGTGTCCACAAAACGCGTTTTTTGTCACCCGACCGCCCTGAGCATTTTTTTTTTTTTTTCAGCGTTTGTGCATGGCGCTGTGGTGGAAAAGAAAGCCCATGCCCCGTATCCCAGCAACAGCTTGTCACTCTCAGCTCAACACTTCCACTTTCCTATGGTCAGACTTTCTTCTGATATTTTAATAGCAGTCTCTAAATAACAATGGACAGAAAACGTGTTTTAGCAGCTCTGGATGTGAAATATGATGACACAGAAAGCAGGAGTCTGAGTACAGACGAGTACCGGTGTCCTATGTCCCACCTGGAGCAGTTCTGTTTGGCTGCTTAGGTCTGACATTGACAAGCTCAGCTGCAGTCTCTGAAAAGCTGAACTTTTTTCAGCTCTGAGCACCGTAACAAAAAATGGCCACCGCTGAGAGCGTTTCAGCACCGTGGGCGCTCAGCACTGTAAATTAAATTAAATCACCCTTATTGTCATTCAACCGTACAACCAATCATGTACAGTAGAACGAGATTGTGCTTTACCTATCTACAGTGTCAATCACACACACCCCAGTGCACAATCAGAGGGCCACTGCCATGCAAGGCGCCGCCACAGATTTCCCTCCTCCATTCCATTATTGCTGAGCACCAAGCTGGATGGCAGGAAGTTCCACTTTTATATGGTCTTCGGCATGACCCGGCCGGGATTTGAACCCCTGCCTCCCGAGTGTGGGGCGGATGCTCTACCAACTGAGCCACCACTCCGGTAAATGTTGGACTACATAGAGAATGAATGGAAAATAGCCGCCCAGAGCTGAAAAAACACTTTTTTTTCCACAATATCTTTATTGAACCTTTTTTTTTTTTTTTAACAAACATGATACAAACAATCAAACACTAACACTAAAGTACTACAAAAAAAAAAAAATACCCTAAAAACACCAACAACCACCAACAAAATCAAGTCTTCAACAATGCTCCTCTGTTTAGTCTAGACAATCCAATACATTAGTATACATATTATGTTCACCAGTTTGGAATTTACAAGGTCCACACACATCATTCACCTTCTTCTTCAAGAGTTATGTTTAAATTTTTTACATAATCAATAAAAGGTCTCCATATATTCTCAAACACAATTTCCTTTGATTTCAGTATATATGTTATTCTTTCTAATGGAAGGTTTGTTAACATCTGTCTTAATCACTGAGTCACATCTGGTCTATGAGTCTTTTTCCATAATAGTGCAATACATTTTTTGGCATTAAGCAAACTGAGGTCTATGAATGTTCTTTCACTTTTATTGAAATTATGCTTTTCTGGGTACAGACCCAACAAAAACAGTTTAGGATTCAATATGATTTGTTTTGAGATTATTTTTTCAATTGTTACCCTCACCTCCTCCCAAAACATTCTTATTAATCTACATTCCCATAAACAATGAAATAGGGTTCCTTTACTTTCCATGCATTTTGTGCATGTATCTGGTATATTTTTGTTATATCTATTTAACTCCTCCGGTGTAACATACATCCGCATTAACCATTTGAAATGTATCAATTTAAGGCGTGCATTTATTGATTTGGTTTGAGCTTCTGTACAAGCCAATTCCCATTGTTCCTCTGAAATTTCAATTTGCAGATCTTCTTTCCAGTAGTTTAATCTTTTCAGTGAATTTTCACTTGAAGATAGTGTCAATGAGTTATAAAACTCTGAAATAATACCCTTTCTTTTACTATCTTTCATCATCATTTTTTCCAAGGATGAATAAATAGGTCGAGTGAGAGCTTTATTTTGATTTGATCGAATAAAGTTTCTAAGTTGAAGATATTTAAAAAAATGTGTTCTATTGAGATTAAATTTGATCCTCAGCTCTTCAAAAGACATTATGTTGTCTGCACATGGCAAATATAAATCCTGAATCTTTTGTATCCCTTTTAAATTCCATACTTTAAATACAGCGTCCGCTCTCCCTGGTTTAAAATATTGATTACCCCATATTGGACTAAATTGTGACAATAACTGTGGTTCTTTTAAATAGTTTTTAGCTTCACACCATATTTTGATCATATGCTTTACAAATGGATTTTTAACTTGTTTTTGTAATTTTTTTGCCGAATCTGAGTATATGAATATGGGAAGAGGTAAAGGTAAATTGTATGATTCCATTTCAGTCCAGTGAGGGAGATCATTTGATGAAAAATAATATGTCATAGACCTCAGTTGTGCCGACCAATAATACAACATAAAATTTGGACATTTCAGACCTCCACGATCAAATGGTAAATATAATAAAGACAAACGTAATCTAGCCCTCCTGTTGTTCCATATAAATTCCACTAACTTTTTTTTTATTCTTGAGAATAGATCTAAAGGTGGTGATAAGGGAATGTATTGAAATAAATAAAGTATTTTAGGTAAAATATTACTTTTAAGTATATTGATTCTCCCGATCATCGACATTGGTAGTGACATCCATCTCTGAGTTAACTCATTGATATCTGACATTAAGGCTTCATAGTTGACACTGGCGACTGATTCTAGCTTAGGCATAATTTGGATTCCTAAATATTTAAACTGATTTACAACATTGAATTGATTTACCTCAGGGGCTGGGTAATTTCTCTGGGTCTCATTTAGCATTAATATTGAAGATTTAGTTTTATTTATTTTATATCCTGATATTTCCCCAAAATTCTTTATTAAATTCAACAAGGTTGGAATTGATTTTTTTAGATTCGACATAAACAAAATTATATCATCGGCGTACAGGGAGATTTTATGTTCTGTTGGTCCAACTTTAATTCCATATATTTGTGAATGTAAACGTATCGCTATCGCTAAAGGTTCAATTGCCATAGTAAACAGTAAAGGTGAAAGTGGACAGCCTTGTCGACATCCTCTATTGATTTTTATTGGTTTTGAAATATTGTTATTTGTTAGGATTTCTGCTGTAGCATTATTGTATATTATTTGAACCCATTTTATGAAATTATTTCCAAGTCCAAACCTTTGTAGGACTTCAAAAAGAAAGGGCCATTCAACTCTATCAAAGGCCTTTTCGGCGTCCAATGATAGGAGAGCTGTATCCGGTGCTTCTTTATTAAAATAAATAATATTAAATAGTCTTCTTACATTATGGAAGCCTTGTCTACCCTTTATAAAGCCATTCTGATCTCGATTAATAATATTTGGTAAAATTTCTTGTATTCGTCTTGCTAAAATTTTACAGATTATCTTAAGGTCGGCGTTTAATAGGCTTATTGGTCTCATATTTTCACATTTATTAGAGGGCTTACCTGGTTTTGGCAGCAGTATAATTAAGGCATTATTTATGTATGATGGTAAATTATTATTTTGAAATGCTTCTAAAACCATTTCCAAAAAAGGTTTTATTAATTTATTCTTAAATTTTTTATAAAGGTCAACTGGAAGACCATCTGGTCCTGCACTTTTTCCTGATTTCATATTATCAATGGCTAGCCCAACTTCTTCTTGACTAATTTTAGACTCCAATATCTCCCTGTTTTCATTTGGAATACACGGTATAGATAGTTCGTTCAAAAACCCATTTAGTTTTGTTAAATCAGGTTCATTTTTGGTATCATATAATTTTTCATAGTAATCTCTAAAGGCTCTATTAATTTCTAAAGGATCTATAACTACCTGTCTGTTACTTATAATACTGGTAATTGGTGTTTTAATTTCCAATTGTTTAATCTGCCATGCTAATAATTTTCCTGATTTTTCACCTTGTTCATAAAAAGATTGTTTCAATCTTAGAAGACTCGAGGCAGCTCTATTCGCTGATTTTTTGTCGTATTCAGCTCTCAAAATCAGTAATTCATTCTCCAACCTTGGGTCACTTCCTGCATACACTTTTTCCTGAAGACTTTTTATTTTATGTTCCAATTTAGCTCTCTCCTCTCGAGTCTTCTTAGATTTTGATCCTGTATAACTAATAATATGTCCCCTAATAAAAGCTTTGAAAGCCTCCCACTTTACACATGCTGATGTTTGTGTAGTATTGATGTCAAAGAACTCGTCTATCTGTTTTTCTATATACTTGACAAATTCCTCATCCTGAAGCCATTTATGCTGAAATTGCCATCTACCTGATTCCTTTGTCAATTTTTTATCTACATATATTAGACAACAGGGTGCATGATCAGAAATCACGATGTTATCATAAAAGCAGTTTTGAATCTTGGACCTTAATTCTGTGGAAATCAAAAAATAATCAATACGTGAGAATGTCTTGTAGGTACTGGAATAACAAGAATAGGCTTTAACTTGTGGTTTCATTTCTCTCCATATATCTAACAATCTCAATTCTTTCATAAAATGATTAATAGTCATCCTACATCCAATGTGCGTACAATCCAGTCCTGTTGATCTATCCACACCTGGATTCAATGTACAATTAAAATCCCCTGCTATTATATGTTGCCCTGTAAGTGATGATAAGATGAGAAATAAATTAGCAAAGAACTTCTGATCATCTATATTGGGACCATATAAGTTCACAAGATTTATATTTTCTAATAGCAAAGAACCTTGAATGATTACATATCTTCCAAATTTGTCTCCAATTACATTTTTCACCTGAAAAGGAACTGATTTATGTATGAGAGTCATAACTCCCCTGGCTCGGGATGAAAATGAAGAGGTGAATACACTTCCCTGCCATCTACTCCTAATTCTTTTAACATCCTCCTCTATCAGATGAGTTTCTTGTAAAAACACAATTCTTGAACCCAAGTCCTTTATTTTATTCATAACTTGTTTAAGTTTTTTTAAATTTTGTAGACCTCTGCAATTCCATGAAGTTAAATTAAGATTAACACTTTGGTCCATGATCAATAGAGAGTTTAGGATTACCTTGCAGTGTAAACATGCTCATACAGAGAAGCAAAAACATGAGTGGTTGAACATTCATCCTACAAACTACACACAAACAAATTTCCCCTTCCCACACTTGTGGCAAACCCCCCAAAATCAAAAGAAAAATTCTGTCTCCCGATATAGCCATCGACCGTTCCACACCCACGGGGAACAGCCTAAGCCACTCCTTCTTCATCCTCCCAATCACCCCAACTCTACTGCTTTTAATGACGTAACATTAACTCTCCTCTGTAGTTTTCCAACTTAACTCCAAAATTTTTAACAACTTTGTACATCATAGTTTTTTTTTTTGTTTGTTTTGTTTTTGTTTTGTTTTTTTAATATATAATACAATCTATATTTTGTAAACTTACTATTTACTTCAAGTCAGTCAGATGCCTGTGCAAATGCTTAATTATTCTACCTTATATTTTGTTCATGCTTAGCTCCCACCAGTCTCTTCTTCTTCTTTGATCTTCTTGATGAACTCCTGCGCCTCCTCTGGGGTCTTGAAAATGTGGGTTCTGCCCTCATACGTGGTCAGCAGTCTCGCAGGATAGATTACACCATGACGAATCCCAAGGTTGCGCAGCTCCTTACGTATGGGATCAAACTGCTTCCTCAATTGCTGGATTCCTGTGGCCAAATCTGGGTAGAACCGCACCTGCTGGTCCTGGTGTTTAATCTCTCCTTTAGCACGTGCAGCGTTGAAGATCTTCATCCTGTCTCTGTTGCTAAGAAACTTCATAATTAAGGTCCTCGGCGGTCCCTTATCTCTCCGTGGGCCAATACGATGTGCTTTTTCCAGAACCACTGCTGATTGCAACTCCTCGCTGCCCAGCACCTCCGGAATCCACTTTTCCAGAAAGGAACATACGTCCCGACCTTCTGATTCCTCTGGAAGACCCACCAGCCTCAAATTATTCTGTCTCGACCGAGATTCCAAATCCAAAATATTATCTTCCAGAGATTTTTTTTTTTTCCCAAAGTGCGCACCTTTAATTGAAGACGGGTGACGTCATCTTCAGCACTAGCGAGACGGAGCTCCATCTGCGCCGTTCGTTCTACACAGTCACCCAATTCCTTTCTTATTCCTTCCAACGCTGTCATAATCCCATCAAATCTAGAGGAAAAGTCCGCTCTCATTGAACTCATGGCAGCCATCAGCGCATCTGCGCCATTCCCCGCAGTCATCGCACCGCCGCCAGCCTCCTCCGCCATATATGGAGTTTTGTTTGCTGCGTCACAGACCTGAAAGTCCGTTAATTTGGACTGTTTCGGCGGCTCGCTTTTTCCTTTTCCTGGTTTTCCAGCCTTAGGCTTCGCCGACATATCCTCGCCCAAATGCTGGGATACGTTCTGTCCCAAATGAGAGAGTTATTTGCCGATTTTTTTCTCCAGGAGCAGAGCAGAGCGAGACACGTCCGTCCTACGTGGCAGCCATAACCGGAAGTCTGAAAAAACACTTTTGGTGGACACACAGCCTAACCCTTCCAATAATCTTTTTTAGTCTTCCTTATTACTCTTCTCACTATTGCTTGTTTCCTCTTGTAGTTCATCAGATTGTGACAGCAGCGTTTTCTTCACAACTTTAAATGCTTTATTTCTAGCTTTTACTGTCTCAGTACACCCTTGCGTCCACTAGGGAACCAATTATTTTCCTTTTTATTTCGACCCCTTCTAGGAATAGACTCCTTGGCTGCCCATACTATACTTTCACATATGTCACCATTTAGTTCATTGATATTTATTTTTATTGACTTCCTTTAGTTTCCCCTCACTAAGCACTCTGAACTTGTTCCAGTCTTCCTCCTCAATTTCCATCCTCCTTCCCCTTCAACAGATTCTGTGTCATTCTCTATACCTATACATATCCATATTGGATAATGGCCACTACCCACAATGCTCTCCTTCAATACTTTCCATGTACTTACTGCTGCTAGAGATTGTGACACCAAAGTGAGATCAAGAACAGGTTCGGTACCCCTTGCTAAATTCACCCATGTATCTGACCCATCATTTAAACACACTAGCTCCTTTTCGTCCATAATTTCTTCAATAACTTCCCCACTTGAATCGCCCTGATCCCCCTATACTGTGCTATGTGCATTAAAGTCACCACACCATACTATTTTTCCTCTCCAGTTACTTAATACTGATTCCAATTTAGGTTGACTTAACGGTTTGCAGGGATTGTAAAAGTTTCTAATTTTTATATTGCCTTCCTTTGTCCGCACTTCAGTCACTATTACTTCCAAATCTTGTGTTCTTGGGTTGCCATTATCTGCCTGTATTTTATTTTTTTATTTTGTATACTTTATTGATCCCCAGAGGGGAAATTGAGGGCATCCACCTGGATGGATGAAGCAGCCACGGCACGGCACCATCCCTTAACCATTCACACACACATTCACACCAAGGGCCACTTTAGAGTCTCCAATTAACCTAACCTGCATGTTTTTGGCCTGTGGGAGGAAACTGGAGATATCCCGGAGTAAACCCATGCAGATACAGGGAGAACATGCAAACTCCACACAGATCACTGTTGGTCAGGGGCTGGGATCAAACCAGGGATCTCATGGCCAAGGGTGAGTTGCTGTGCTGGTGCAGTGCTAACCACTGCGCCACCCTGCATGACAAAAATTGCACCCCCACCCCCAATTCCATTACTTCTGTCCATTCAAATTGTAATGTTTCCAATGATAATGAAATCTAAAGTTGGTTTAAGCCATGTTTCTTGTACACAAATGAGATCTGGTTTTATTTCTAGTTTACTGATGTATCCTTTGAACTCCTGTCCATTAGCTATTAAACTTCTTGCATTCTATTGAAGTATATACACTATGGGATGATTTGTTGGCTTCTTTCTTATGTTCCTTCTCCCTGACTAAGACCTACATGTATTTTTTTTCCCTAGGATAACTCCTCCTCATTCAGAAACTTTGCAACTGCCTGAACAATAACCTTGATTTTTTTCAGTTTTAGTTTTGGCCTGCTATGAACAATTAATAACATAAGCCAGAAAGAGTAGCTTATCTGCTGCGAGCCCAGTCTGTTGACTATAAGTATTTGCCCCCTTATCTTGAACAACCTTTTCCCTCCTGCTGCCCCTACCTACAAGCTTCACTACCTCGGCATATGTCACTTTGTTCTATTCTTACTTGTTGTATTTCAACAGCCTGCTTTCTCACTGTACAACCCCCATAGGCTGCTGTACGATTCCCCCCACAGTTGCAACGCTTAACCGTGCTGTTGCTCCCACACTCCCCATAAGCATGCTCTTCCCCACATCTTTGTTTGCCTTTGCACACTGAAGCAATATGGTCATATCACTGACATTTAAAGCAGCTAAGACGCGGGGGAACATATGCTCTGACACTGAAACACATGTACCCCACCACAATCTGTCAGGGAGAACCTGGGGCCTCATGTACAAAGACTTGTGTGGATTTCCTACTGAAAGATGACGTACAGTACATTTAATTCAAGAAAATGCCGTGAGCAAAAAAAAAAAAAAAAAAAAAATCCAGATGTATGAAACCATCCATACGCAGGAATCCAAGCACATTTCCTTTGTACATACCGATCCACTTGAAATTGAACGCGCGTGAGGAAATACTGTACTCCTCCCTCGACGCACCTCCATTTGAATATGCAATTAGATGCAAATAGGTATGCAAATCGATATATACAAGCACTGCACGTTTGATTTTCCTGTATCCACAATCAAAAATAATGGATTTAATGGAATTTCATGGACTGTGAGTTAGAGGTGCTGCTGAATGAGGCAGAGGCACGTAAGAACATTTTGTTTGGCATGCTGTCCTCCGGCATTAGCGCCGGATACAGGTAATTTAATAACCTGCTCACAGCCGTAAAAGATTAATTTATCGTTTCCTTTATTCAGACAAGGACAAGAAGGAGATGTTTTTAACTTTGACATGTGTAGACCGACGTCTGCAGTCGTCCTCAGAAGCGTCAGCTGATCACTATGATTGGCACCATGTACAGTATACCTCAGTGGTTAAACTGCCAGATTTCAAAGCTGAAGGTTGCAGGTACGAGATCAGCTGTGATCTCTTTTAGGGACCCTAATGGAAATAAGTGTGCACACTTTCTTGTGTCATCGCATTGTATTTAAATGTATGTTGTATCTTTTATACAATGTTATTTTAAACGATTAATAAATTAATCAATTTGTGACCAGCCGGGAGGATCAGCTGGTTGAATAAAGGAAAACAGTCACAAAAAACAAGACAATATGAACCTATTTAGTGGGTAGCCAAGGTCACCTGTCAGTTGAAAGTGGATTATATTAGACTCAGCAAGTACATATTTTATGTCCAAAATGCAAATCTCATCCTTTATAGTTATATACAACTTACATGGATTACACACACTACTAAATGAATGAGGCGCGCCCAGGAAAGGGTCAGACTGTTGCATTTCAAACTTTACACGTGTTTATTGACATAACTACTGTACACACAGAGGGAACTGGGGGTTAGAATGCTGTGAAACTGTAGTTTAATCAGCAAAAAAGAAAGTCACTTACTCAAACCACGGAGTTGTAATGAAGCCTTTAAGACAGGGTGATATTTGTGGGGCGGACAGGCACATTGCGCATGAGGCGAGTTATTAGATTTTTTTTTTTTTTTTTAGATTTAGTGTACTTTATTGATCCTCAGAGGGGAAATTGAGGGTCATCCACCACCTGGATGGATGAAGCAGCCACGATACGGCACTATCCCTTAACCATTCACACATACATTCACACCTAGGGCCACTTTAGAGTCTCCAATTAACCTAACCTGCATGTTTTTGGCATGTGGGAGGAAACCAGAGAAATCCCAGGGTAAACCCACGCATACACGGGGAGAACATGCAAACTCCACACAGATCACTGTTGGTCGGGGGCTGGGATCGAACCCACGATCCCACGATCCCCCGGCCAAGGGTAAACTGTGCTGCCGCAGTGCTAACCACTGCGCCACCGTGCAGCCCCACGGGGTTGGGGACAGTATTACTGGTATTAGGACAGTTACATGAATTTACTCACCAAGAAGCCACCCATCTGCACAATGCCAGCTTGTAGTGTGTTCCCAACAATGCTGTTCATTAGAATCAGGAAAACCGGCTCTCGCTGCAAATTGCGCTTTGATGTTGGCCTGTTCAACTGCATTGTATGGGAATATGATGGACCTGGGCGACAGCCAGATAATGCCATCCCACACAACTGGCATAGCTCAGCTCAGGGTTGACTTGGAAATTCCCAATGGGTCTGCCAGCTCCCTCTGGAATGCCCGTTTCCAGAAACCCCA
The DNA here is from genome assembly GCA_020510985.1 of Pholidichthys leucotaenia. NCBI lineage: Eukaryota > Metazoa > Chordata > Actinopteri > Cichliformes > Pholidichthyidae > Pholidichthys > Pholidichthys leucotaenia. Next base: position 201,159,475 of record CM035848.1, read on the forward strand.
GAGTTGTCAGCACCCGCACTGGGATGGGCAGAGCACGGCTTCTTGCTGCGTCATGCTCCAAGAGCGGCCATAGCTCTGTTCAGCTCAGTTCCACAGGGACTGCCCGTGGAAACCTAAACAGGCTAACAAACCAGTCATCATCCTGAGCCAGAAAATCTTCTGTCTCTAAATACCCTCTCTCTTCTCACTGTGCGATTTGCAATAAGCAACTTTCACATCTCGGCTCGCACAAAGCATCATGAGAACGTGGCTACCAAACATGCTCTATCGATACATTTAATTTATGGAAAGTTCCTGATCTACGAGCATATTGTATGCGTAGGGGTCTTCCCGGTTGTACCCGCAAACACAAGGATGAACTAGTTGCATGTATTCGCAGCCACGTTGCAGAAAATTGGCCAAAATGCCCCCCCGTATGTATGCTGACATAGCAGATTTTTTGTTGTCAAAGAACGAAGCACCCTTACTTGCGAGACTCTGAAACGACTACAAAGAAAGTAAGTGAGTGGGTTGACAGCTCAACTTTGGTTTTATCATTTTGAGTAAATTTCACAACAAGGCATAGCCTGCTTACTTAGATCTATAGGTCGATACTACTATAGTTTAAGTACCACACGTTTTCAATGATTTGCAATTTTATTTTATACCAGCCTACTTATCAATGACCTTAATTACATGTGTGTGTAGATGAAGCTTCATTACCAATATACAAAGAACTATATCCTAGATCCAGACCTGCCTGTCCGTACCTACTACTTCAGGGTTTAGACACTTGAACAATACACAACACTATTTAATTATGTTATAATATAGACTTACTGCTTTAATTCAATAATTACGTCCGTCCGGATCCTTCAGCTCCGTGGGGAATGTATATAACATGAATGGCGATGGACATGTGCACATGCTGGTCCCGAAGTTACATGCATGTATGCTACAAGCTTGCTTTTTCCACCGCTCTAGATGATACATGCCGTTCCCACACTTCACTATGGCACAATGTGCACCTGGCATAACGGCGATTTAAAGCTTGAAGCAGACTAAACGGCAATTGTTCAGGTGTGACAGTACTGTCTCTATACAAAAGCAAGGCGGCTAGTGGAATGTTTGGTAGTCCTGACCTTTGAACCGGATGTCGGGTCACATAGTCCGCACATGGCACTCGTAATGCGAATGTCGCTTATATCCTCTAATCCTCTGTTGTTAGAGGCATTTTCTGCAATTCTTTTTGCTTGCTTTTATATCCATTCATCTAATTGTGCACACTTGGATGTTTGTTCATCATGTGTCTCTGGTGTGTTTAATAATTTTCACATCATTATCAGTCTCCCAGCATCACCTCTAAGTGTCGCCAACAGACCAATAACAGTAGAAACGTACGTACGCCAGCCATGAAGTTGGCGTTGGGCTGCACATATTTCCATGGTCATTTCATTCTTAATACATCTGAAATTTTCCATGGAAAAGAACATACGCTGTGTTTTTATGTATAAGTACCCTTTGTACACGAGGCTCCAGGTCCTCGAATTCTAACAATACTGACATGCTGTCAACCTTTGCCTCATTTCTAAAAGCCTGCAGTCACTTAATTCCTGTCACTGTTCCTCCTTTTATTAACTTCTTCATTTCTTCCAGGTTTTCTCTTAAAGGTATCCCTGATGTTACTCCCCTGACACCAGTTCTGCCATTTCTTTTTTGCACACTGTCTGAAACATAAGTGCTTTGTTCTTTTGTTCTGCATTTTTATATTTAACAAAGAGACTTCCATCTCTCAACACTTTAGCTAGTTCAATATCACCTAATGCTTTCTTCAATCCAAGTGTTAATGTTATTGGACTTACTGCTGAGATATCATGTCCCAGTTTAAATTTCAAAATGATCTTGAACTCTATCATTAACCTCCTATGAACTGCCCAGTTATCCTCATCATCAGTAAGTGCCCACTTACAAGCAAGCATCCTTCCGCTACCCTGTTTTCTATCCCCTTTTTCCCTGACTCGGAACCGGAGTCCATCCGAACTCCATACCATCATCATCAGAACTCTCATCACTACTACCTGCCATTCTGCTCCAGTCACAGTCCAGATTATGCCTCTTCACCAAAATCGCCAAACTTCCAAACTCCTCGAATCCCGAAATTCAAATTGCATCCGAACTGTCAACTTCCTGAACCATTGCCAAAGAGCTCCAAATTCTGGGTTAGGTCTAGTCACCGATTCTGGCATTTGAAGGGGCATAGGGGGTGAAAAGATTTTGACACGAAACTGTGAGACAGTGAAAGGTTGTTTTTTTTTGGTAGAAAAAAAAAGGGCACAACATACCATTTTAGACAATATAGATTAGTTTTGATAGGGCATTTATAGCCACCATGTCTGTGGCATGCTCTCATCAAAACACCTCAGAGTTTAAATACTATACAGTACCGCTTTCTGACTAGATTAAACACCCTTCTTACAGCAACCCTATTTCAGTGTTTCTCTCTTTAAATGCTAATTAGACCCAGCTTCCTTTATTTGCCACTTCTGAGATCTATGGCTGAGGTCAACATTAGCTGGCTAGCTATGGTTATTGGACACAGGCTGAGCTAACTAATGAATCTGAGAATGTAGAAAGCCCAAATAAATCATCACTGGGGACAGAGTTATGTGGCTTGAGCAGTTGATAGGATATAACGGATTCCTGAGGTGTTATAAGCACAGAAACGACAACCCCAAATAGAATAGAATTGAATAGAATAGGCTTTATTGTCATTTTACAGTTGTAAAGCACAGTGAAACTGTGGGTGCTCCACCCGGCTACTGTGCAGTAAAAGTATGAAATATAAAAACAGAGAGATAAAGCACACATTTAAATAAAACTGTACACATTAAATAGAATAAATAAGAAGTATAAAAATACACACTTTGGTAGTGACTCAACGAATGGATCAATGTACTGAAAAGTGCAGAGTGCAAAAACAGGTGAGAGCATTTTTTTTTAAATAATTAAAAGGTCCTCAGTTCTATGCATGTGTGAATTGTGGGGGGAGGGGGATGGACCTCTGGCTGTTTGCAGTACGGATGGCCCAAGGGAAGAAACTATTTGTCAGGTGTAGGACCTGATTGATCTGAACTATCGTCCAGAGGGAAGCAGATTAAGCAGGTGGTGGGCAGGGTGTGAGGGGTCTCCTGCGATGGCCTTGGTCTTCCTGAGACAGGAGGATCTGGAGATGTCCTCCAGGGAGGAAAGAGGGCAGCTGATGATTTTTTTAGGTGGCGTTGATAACCCTCTGCACAGCCTTCCTGTTCTCAGCCATGGAGCTGAGAACCACACACCCAGGCAGTAGGTGAGCACACTCTCTACTGAACAGCGGTAGAAGGCCAGCAGGGGCTTCTGGTCAAGGTTGTTTTTGCTCAGGACATGGAGGAAGTGCAGCCACTGCTGGGCCTTCTTCTCCAGGGCCTTGATGTTGTCAGTCCAGGAGAGGTCAGAGGTGATGTGGGTGCCCAGGAAAGGTGGTGACAGTTTCCATGTGGTCTCCATTTGGGGGGGGGGGGGGGTGTCTTGTCTGTGTTTCCTGAAGTCCATAATGAGTTCTTTGGTTTTATGGACATTGAGTTGCAGGTAGTTTCCTGAGCACCACATCAACAGATTCTCTATCTCCGCCCTGTATGCCTTCTCACTGTCGTCGGTGATGAGCCCAATCATGGTGGTGTCATCCGCGTACTTCACGGTGATGGTGGTTGGGTGGATTGGAATTCAGTCAAAGGTGTAGGGCATACAGTAGTGGGCTTAGCACGCAGCCCTTGGGGGGGGGGCAGTGCTGAGTGGCAGTGTGGAGGAGTGGTGGGGGCCGAGGCTGACTGTTTGTGGAGAGTTTGTGAGAAAGTTTTTTATCCAGGAGCAGTTGGAGAGGGGAATCTGGAAGTGGTGCAGTTTGTTGATCAGGATGTCTGGGATGATGGTGTTGAATGCTGAGCTGTAGTCCACAAAGAGCATCCTCACATAGCTCTTTATGTTCTCCTGGTGACTCAGCGTTCTGTGAAGTGTGATGGCTATGGCGTCTTCTGTGAACCGGTTCATCCTGTAGGCGAACTGGTGGGGGTCGAAGGCGGGGGGGGAAGACAGTCCCTGATGTGCTGGGACACCAGTCACTCAAAACACTTCATGACTACAGATGTGAGTGCTATGGGTCTGTAGTCATTCAGGATGTCTACTGCAGTCTTTTTGGGAATGGGGATGATGGTGGAGGCCTTGATGCATGTAGGGACGGTGGCATGTGTCAGGGAGAGGTTGAACAGCTTGGTGAGAAGCCTTACCAGCTGGTCTGCCCATGCTTTAACCACTGCTCCTGCGATGCTCTCCGGGAGCTACTGGACCCAAATGATAATGAGTCAATGGCTGGCTCTGCTAACTGTAGCTAACAGTTACTGGTGGATGAGCCACGTAGGTCAAAGTATAAATAACCAAATGTAAAATAAAGTACTTTCAAGAGCTTTGTCAGTTGGGAAGGGGGGCGCATTCTAGAACTTCTTTCAATTGACTGGAAAAGCCCGTAGAACTGGTCATTACGTCAAGGAGAGCCACAAGCAGTATCTAATCTAGGCGTACTCCACTAGTACATCAGCTGCGGTAATTACAGGGTCATCTGGCCCACATCACTCACGATCATAGGACTCGCTATGACATCAGCAAAGATCATAGGACTTGCTATGACATCAAAGATGAAAGGCAGTCACCACTCACGGTCAAGAAATCTCTGTGTGTCTGTCAGTGTGTGTGTCACGACCAAAGATCATAGGACCGCCTATGATGTTCCTATGATGTCTGCATGATGTCCTATGATGTTCCTATGCATAACGACTCATGTGTGAAATGTCCTATGATGTTCCTATGTAACAAATGCAAGCATCACTCACGATCATAGGACAGGATCATAGGATCAAACGCAGACGTCACTCACAATCATAGGACTCGCTATGACATCAGCAAAGATCATAGGACTCACTATGACATCAAAGATCAAAGGCAGTCATCACTCACGGTCATAGGACTTGCTATGACATCATAAAAGAACATAGGACTCACTATGACACAATCAAAGATCAAAGGCAGGCATCACTGAACGAGTGTTAACATGCTCGCTTACACCTGCTTTGAATGGGCATGCAGAAATACTTGCTTATACTTGGTTTCTACGGGCATGCACAGGTATGCACTAGTATAACTAAATAGGCCAGAATAATATTTGAAATAGGGATGCAAATTATCAATTAATTAATTGTTAATTGATTCACCTTATCGATTGATTACCGATTAATTGATAAGTGGCATTTTTCCTGAGAATTTGAATTTCCCTTGGTACATTATGGTCTATAGCATGCAAGATAAAAAGCCAATTATTGTTTGATATACTGAATAAAAAAATGCAAGTCATATTCCGAGTATTTGACTTATTTAATAAACTTTACAAAAAACCTGCGACTTTAATAAAAATACTGGCAACTGCCAGTGGTACCCCTCAGCCTCTTTGTTTCTTGTTGAGATGTAGTTTATATGGCATTTTGACCTTGACCTTGCAATCCCAAAACAATAGGAAGCAGTCAGGATGAGAGAGTGAACATGTAATATTGTTTTTTTGTTTGTTTTTTTTATGGGTTGCTCTTAGGGTTTTATGATAGAATTACGGAATGGTAGGACTTGCTTTATAAAATTGTTGCGTTACTATGATGACTGGGCCCCTGTTTACAAGCTATGGATAGCCTCTGGGGAGTCCCATTTCACAAAAATTTTATCTTTGTATTTTAAATAATTTGTGAATAAACTTGTGAACTGAACTTGTGAACTGAAAGGAAATGTTAACATTGACCTTTCACCTTTTGACCGCAAACCCATAGTCAGAGGGCAGGGTCTAAGCCAGGGATTTTCAACTTTGGTGGTAGTGAGGGCCACAAAATTTTTTCCTCACTTCCCGAGGGTCAGATTTACATGTAAACCTTCTGCAAAGTAAAAGGTTTCACAATTAAAACTGAAAATACAAATGAAAATAAAAGCTACTCAGTGTTTTATCATATTAGAATTAAAATTACTGATAAAATTTTATCTGCCATGCAATGGACTGGCGATCGGTCCAGCGTGTGTACCCTGCCTCTCACCCAAAGATGCTGGGATAGCTTCCAGCCCCCCCCCCCACAAAAAAAGGATTAAGCAGTAGAAGATGGATGAATAGATGGATAAAATTACACCATGACCCAATTTTTAAAACTCTCTCCATCAAAATGATGAGCAAAGAGAAATTCTGGACGATAATTAACAAAAAAAAGCCAAGAAGACATCTGGCTACCCAAAATGGGGAATAAAAAAAATGTTTAAGAGCCACTGGTATAAATGAACAACAATAACAACAAAATCAGCATATTAAAATGACCACAGTCTCTGAACTTTTATTGCTGAACTGGGATTGAAACGGTGTCAGCACTGTAGTCACACTCTTTAGATAAAACCTCAAAAGCTTTTAATCTTTTTCTGCACAATTAGAAGGAAAGCCTCCGAGCTCCATATCACCTGCCAAACAAGAATAAATGCTACAGCTGAGGAGCTGTAGCATTTATTCTTGGTTTAAAGTAGCCTACTTTTACATCTATTGCTGTTTACAGCCTATTAATGCAGGCTTAGTAGGCAACATATACCTTAAACACATTCTCTGGCACACTGCTCCCTCACTCTCCCTCTCTTGCTTGACCACTGGTACCTAGGTTTCAATTAGCGCTCCCTCTGCTGGCGGACTCTATAATTGCATTTAAGAATGCTGTTTCAAATACGGCAAATGTGATATAAATAACTGGTTTTTGGAAATGGACTGTTGGGCTGCTGTGGAAGAGGGGGTGGGCCGCCAGTTGCCCATCTCTGGTCTAAGCCATCCGAGACTTGTGTTAGACATGAGGATATCGATTTGAAAAGGGCACATAATTTCCTTCCATAGTCATCGCGTTCACAAGATTTTGGGAAAATTGACCTTTGACCTCAATCTGAAGGTTAGCCACCAAAATCTGAAATTGTCTAAGATTTTTCATAGATACACCCATGATATCAATTTCACAAGGGCACCTCATTTTTTTCTCTAGTTATCGTGTTCACAAGATAGATATCGACATGACCGCTGCCGCCACCATCAGCCCGGCGAGATGATTACAATACCCCTTCAGCCTTTAGAAGCTAAGGGGTAAAACTGTTTTGCAACCTTTTATGAACCCTGATGAAACCCAACAATCGCAATATTCATGAATGTGCTGCAGCATTCACCGCTCCATGAGATACTAGCTTGATTTTCGGGAACATTCATTAGAAAATTTGGTGAATCCAAAAATCACTACGTTTGTGAGCATTCACTGCTTCCTGAGATACAACTCTAACAAAATGACAAGACTGTGTTTCTTCAGTTTTTGCATAGATAGCCACTCCATATAACCAAATGTAAGCATAAAAGAACTCAAAAAGTTAAATTTTCAACATGTTCCCTTTAAAGCACCACAAAAATTACAGAATGCGACTGTGAATACCTCCAGATGTCTATCCACCTGTGATGCAGGTGGGTAGAGGTGTTGATGAATAGCTGGAGCTGTGAATAAAATAAATCAAATACAAAAATCCAACAAATGCTAGCATGTTCAAGTGCAGCACACACAGACCCATGTGCTATGCAAGTGTGGCCAGGTAAAATATTATGATTTACTTAACCAGACCACTCACAGTGCACATCCTGAAGCTTCCCCTTTGAAACTGATGTGCATTGCCACACTGAAAGCGCCAAATGGCACAAAGTCCTGAATTTGTCCCAGTGCTCCACATGTGGTGAGCATTAGACTTGGGTCATTAAACAGAGCACTCAAACTGTTCCTTTCTTTTGTCTTAAGTTTGTTTATGCCCATCCAGACAGAAGTGAGTAAAAAACAATGGATCCAAACCATCTGTTGAGCCGGTGACCTGACCCAACATGGAGCAACAATAACAGATTTCACTTAGAGCCAATAATGTGTTTGCAGACATGAGGATGGCAGTGCGTGAATGGGTACAATACAACCTCTTCTGGACAGGCAGACAATCACTGTGGCACCAGTCTTTTCATTAGATAGTGTAGAAGTAATACATAAGATTTTTTTTTTTTTTTAATTATTGCTCAAGAAATTTAGGGAAGAACTACTGGAGTAAATATTATAGACAACAGACACTTTCTGATTACTCACTGTCCACCTCTTTTTTTTTTTTTTTTTTTTTTTTTTCAGGATTACTTTTTGATGGGTTTACAATGCAAACAAAGATATCAAAGTACAGAAATGGATCTAAAAAGGTACAAATGCTTGTCGTTCCAGCAGTACCCTAAAAGATACAAGAACTGTATCTTGGAAGAACATACAGTATCTGGAGCCCCATCGGCGACTATGGACCTTTGTTTGGATTTAAAGGTACATCTTTGTCACTGGGGCTCCAGATATGTTCTTCCAAGGTACAGTTCGCATACCTTTTAGGGTACTGCTGGAACGGCAAACGTTTGTAACTTTTTAAGTCCATTTCTGTACTTTGATTTCTTTGTGTGTGGATTTATTCATTTTCTGCCAGATATTACCTGGACCAACTTAAAGGGGACATTGATTGCACTTTTCCACATTTTAACACCTCACACATATCTTAATGAAATGTTTGTGACATATTTTGTTCACATTTTCTTTAATTTTTAAATTATTGAAGGAAATTTGCTTTGTATTTTTTCCTGACTTTCTTGAAACGCTCCAATTTAAAGCCTATCACATCCTTACATCCTTCACCTGTTAAGTTTCAGATACAACATATTGTATATAACTGTCATTTATCAAACATTAGTTGTACTGCTATCCGCAGGGCTTTTATTGTTAAAGCGAGCAGAAGGTAGGGGAGCGGATATGTTCTTCGCTGGTTTTTCTATAATGGTGCAGTTAGTAATAAAGGTGTCAGCTAGCATCCCGACTGTGTTGTTTTTATCGTCTTTCAATGGTAGCAGAGGATAGTTACCAACTATAGAGTCCCGCCGATGTTTGATGAGGGGAAGCCCTATGAAAGTTGGAAAAATTAAGACACGATTTGGACCCGAGTCACGGAGCTGGAGAAAAAAAAACAAGCACTCGCTGTGGCTTTGGCGCTATCGGGAAGAGCGTGGGAAGTGGTGATGGAGATACTGATAGATGACCTGAATAAAGACACTGGTATGGACACTTTGCTTTTGAATCTCAATAACTTATTCTTGAAAGAAGAAAAAGACCGGGTTTATGAGACCTACTCCAACTTTGACCGGATAAAGAAAGACCGCAATGTGTCTATGGCAGACTATAATAGACTTCGAGCAGCACTACTCCCGCATGTGTAAATATAAGATGGAGCTTCCCGATGCTGTGTTAGCATTTAAGCTGTTAGACACTGCATGCCCGGATGTTAAAGATCGGCAGCTCGCCTTGACTGCGTGTACAGACTTAACTTTTGCCTCGATGAAATCAGCACTCAAGTGAATATTTGGTGAAAATTCATCTGCTTCAACCATGGGCATTAATCAGGAAATGGCCTATATCACAGAACACAAACAGCAAACAAGAAAGTCATCTTCCTGGGATAGTAAACAAAAGACACCACAAGCAGGCACCAACCCTCTGGACAGGTATGGCCGGACATCAAGATGTGCCATCTGCAAAGCACATTTCACTGGGCTAAAGACTGTCCACATAGAAGTAAACAAGCCAAACTTATAGAAGCAGGTGAAGTAAGTAACACAGAGGAGTGTAACTTTACCATTTACTAAAGAGTCACCCAATGAAGCAGAAATCTTTATGACTGAATGTTTTGATTCTGCAATAATCAACACCGCATGCACTCGGACTGTGTGTGGACAAGAATGGCTCGATAATTACATGACAAGGCTGAGTCTGAGTGAGATAAATAATCTGAGAAAAACGGACAAGCAGAGTAACAGACCATTTAAATTTGGTGATGGAAAAGTAATTCGTTCCACAAAAAGGTTGAAAATATCTGCAAAGATTGGACAGACAAGGTGTAATATTGAAACTGAAGTCGTTCCTGTAAAAACCCCACTTCTTCTGAGCAAAACATCCTTGAAAAGAGCAGGAACAGTGTTGGACAAGGAAAATGAAAGTGCAGTAATGTTTAGGCGACCAGTGAAACTTGACCTTACCAGCTCTGGTCATTAAATTCAATTCAACTTTATTTATATAGCGCCATTTCACAACAACAGTCATCTCATAGCACTATCAACTGTAGGGGGGAACCCCCACAGTTGCAGAAAGACCCCAGCAATCAGGTGATCCCCTGTGAGCAAGCACTTGGCAACGGTGGAGAGGAAAAACTCCCTTTTAACAGGAAGAAACCTCCAGCAGAACCAGGCTCAGGGAGGGGCAGTCATCTGCTGCGACTGGCTGGGGGGTGAGGGGACAGAGAAGATGAAAAGAACAGACATGTAGAGAGCAAACAGCACGATGGGGACTCAATCTATGGGAGAGAACAAACAAATGTTAATGACCAGCAAAAAAAAAATATTTCATAGAGAGTGAGGAAAGGAGTGAGGCCCAGTGCATTACTGGAGGTCCCCCGGCTGACTAAACCTATTAGCAGCATAACTAAGGGAGGGTTCAGAAACACATAATCCCTCCCTAATTGTAGGCTATATCAAAAAGGTAGGTTTTAACCCTAATCTTAAAAACAGAGATCGAGTCTGACTCCCGAATCCAGATTGGCAGCTGATTCCACAGGAGAGGAGCTTGATAACTGAAGGCTCTGCCTCCCATTGTACTTTTGAAGATTCTAGGTATTACAAGTAGTCCTGCATTTTGGGAGCGTAGTGCTCTGTTAGGATTACTGTGTGAACACTATGGACAGAAAAAAATAGAGTCAGAGTGATGATCAGATTTTGACAGTTGATGGTGATGTCACAAAACATCAAAATGGAGATGAGAATCAAGAGCAATGTGATGAGGAGATCCTGACAATCACAGACAACTTGAACTTGGCTGAAAAACAAAATCCCAGTGAAGCTTCACAAACAGTTTGGCCATGCTTCTGCTGACAAACTGCAGAAGCTGCTAGATAGCTCTGGAAATAAAGACACAGAATGCAACATGATCCTAAAAAAATCATCAGTGAATGTGACATTTGCCAAAGGTACAGTAAGACCAAACCAAGGCCTACAGTTGGGTTGCCACTAGCATCTCAGTATAATGAAACTGTGGCAGTTGATCTACAGGAACTGAAGCCAGGCCTATGGTATCTTCACATTATTGATCAATTCACACGATTCAGTGCAGGCAGCATTCTCACTACAAAAAAGGCCTCAGAAATAGTGAAGCACTTCATTCATGTGTGGGTAAGTGTACATGGTCCACCACAGAAATTATTTAGTGACAATGGAGGAGAGTTCAGTAATGATGAAGTGAGAGATATGGCAGAGAATTTCAACATAGAAGTTAAGACAACAGCTGCCTACAGCCCGTGGAGCAATGGACTTCTAGAGAGACACAAACACTCACAGAGATCATAATGAAAATAAAAGCCAGTAACTGCTGTGACTGGAACACTGCACTAGATTGGGTTCTCATGGCAAAAAACACTATGCACAATGTTCATGGATACAGCCCATATCAACTGGTGTTTGGACAGAATCCCAACCTGCCCTCTGTGTTAAATGATAAACTCCCAGCCTTAGAGGGCACAACAAAGAGTAAATGGGTTGCAAAACGCATCTCTGCTTTGCACAGTACAAGAAGATCTTTCACAGAAGCAGAATGTTCTGAAAGAATACGGAGAGCACTACGTAAACAGACCCGTCACACAGATGAAACGTGTGAAATGGGTGATAAAGTCTACTATAAAAGAGTGGACTGTCCAGAGTGGAAAGGGCCAGCAGTTGTTATTGGCCAGGAGGGTGCAGTGGTGTTTGTTTGACACAGAGAAACCTGCATAAGAGTGCATCATCTCAGACTGAGAAAAGTGAATACTAAAAGTGGTGAACATCAGACAACAAATGGAAATCCAGAAAACAACACACATTGGTGAAAAACAAGGAATGACAGGAACTGCTGAAAACATGGAGAACACAGAAAACAAAACGGAGGTTCAAGAAAACATGCTTCAGCCCCAGTGCACTGAAGAAGCTACTGGAGTTCAAAGTAAAATTTCACTTTCCACGAATGGTGACAGAGAGACTCATGAAACACAACCAGAAATGCGTAACAGAGAAACAAACACAGTTGAAACATCCAGTTTTTGTTTGAAAACGGGGCAGGTCCTGAAATACACAGACAAAGATAGTGGGGTTAAACACACAGCCAAAGCTTTGGGGCGTGCAGGCAAAGCAACAGGGAAGCACAAAAATTGGTATAACTTGCTTTTCATGGAGCCTGATCATCTAGATGGTAACACAAAATCTGTTGATCTAACACAGGTACAGAGTCTTGAAATAGAACCCACTGTCACTGGTGTTAACACTAATGAAGATGTGTTTGTGGCTAATGATTTATCATTTGACAAAGCTAAACATGAGGAAATAAAAATATGGAGAGATAGCAATGTGTTTGTAGAAGTGAAGAATGAGGGACAAAAGTGTATTTCAACAAGGTGGGTGTGTACTCTCAAAGAAACCGTCTCAGGGTTAGTGCCAAAAGCTCGTCTGCTGGCAAGAGGTTTTGAGGAGGTGGAGATGTCTGAGCTGTAAAAGGGCTCACCCACCTGTGCTTCAGAGTCCTTATGACTACTGACAGCAGTTACTTGTCAAAAACAATGGTCACTTCATTCTATGGACATAAAATCAGCATTCCTTCAGGGAATGGAGGTGTCATGTAACATTTACATTAGACCACCTCTTGAAGCCAACTGTAATGGAATATTATGGAAGCTCAAAAAGTGTGTATATGGCTGAGCAGATGCATCATTGTACTGGTACAACAGAGTGAACGAGATAGTGCTGAAAGCAGGTGGACAAATGTCAAAGTTCAATCCAGCTGTTTTCTATTGGTTAGATCAAGACTGCACCGTGTCTGGGGTACTCGCCTGTCATGTAGATGATTTCATATGGGGAGGCAGTCATACCTCACCTGAAATCTATTTTTCAGGTTGGGCGTGAGGCACACAAACACTTTTCTTATGTGGGAGTAGACTTTGTGACTCTCGGTGAAAAGGTACAAATGCACCAGAAGAAATACATTCAGCACATGCAGCGCATACACACTGACCCATCACGAGCAGTACAGCAAGATTTGCCTCTCTGTGAGGAGGAAAAAGATCAACTCAGATCAAAGATTGGTCAGATTCTCTGGGCTGCCAGGCAGAGTAGACCAGATGTGATGTCTGATGGTAGTAACCTGGCATCAATACTGAAAGATGCAACGGTACACACGATCCATGAAGCAAACAGAATAGTGTGCAAGCAAGTCAAAGAAGGTTGTGTTAAACTTCTCACATTTGGGCAAAACAGTGCACTAAACATACAGTGGTGTGAAAAAGTGTTTGCCCCTTCCTGATTTCTCATTTTTTTGTATGTCTGTCACACTTAAATGTTTCAGATCATCAAACAAATTTAAATATTAGACAAAGATAACACAAGTAAACACAAAATGAAGTTTTTAAATGAAAGTGTTTATTATGAAGGGTAAAAAAAATCCAAACCTACATGGCCCTGTGTGAAAAAGTGATTGCCTTCCCCGTTAAAACATAAATTAACTGTGGTTTATCACATCTTTGGAAAGCTGAGTTCAATTTCTCTAGCCACAACTGTTCTCAATCAAGAAATCACTTAAATAGGACCTGCCTGACAAAGTGAAGTAGACCAAAAGATCCTCAAAAGCTAGACATCATGCTGTGATCCAGAGAAATTCAGGAACAAATGAGAAACAAAGTAATTGAGGTTATAAAACCATTTCTAAAGCTTTGGGACTCCAGTGAACCACAGTGAGAGCCATTATCCACAAATGATGAAAACATGGAACAGTGGTGAATCTTCCCAGGAGTGGCCGGACAAGCAAAATTACCCCAAGAGCGCAGCAAAGACTCACCCAAGAAGTCATAAAAGACCCCACAACAACATCCAAAGAACTGCAGGCCTCACTTGCCTCAGTTAAGGCCAGTGTTCATGACTCCACCATAAGAAAGAGACTGGGCAAAAATTGCCTGCATAGCAGAGTTCCAAGACGAAAACCACTGTTGACCATAAAAGAACATAAAGGCTCGTCTCAGTTTTGCCAGAGAACATCCTGATGATCCCCAAGACTTTTGGGAAAATACCCTGTGGACTGACGAGACAAAAGTTGAACTTTTTGGAAGGTGTGTGTCCCATTACATCCGGCGTAAAAGTAACACAGCATTTCAGAAAAGGTACATCATACCAACAGTAAAATATGGTGGTGGTAGTGTGATGGTCTGGGGCTGTTTTGCTGCTTCAGGACCTGGAAGACTTGCTGTGGTAAATGGAACCATGAATTCTGCTGTCTACCAAAAAATCCTAAAGGAGAATGTCCGGCCATCTGTTTGTGAGCTCAAGCTGAAGCGCACTTGGGTTCTGCAGCAGGACAATGATCCAAAACACACCAGCAAGTCCACCTCTGAATGGCTTAAGAAAAACAAAATGAAGACTTTGGAGTGGTCTAGTCAAAGACCTGACCTGAATCCGATTGAGATGCTGTGGCATGACCTTAAAAAGGCAGTTCATACTTGAAAACCCTCCAATGTGGCTGAATTACAACAATTCTGCAAAGATGAATGGGACAAAATTCCTCCACAGCGCTGTAAATGACTCATTGCCAGTTACTGCAAACGCTTCATTGCAGTTGTTGCTGCTATGGGTGGCCCAACCAGTTATTAGGTTTAGGGGGCAATCACTTTATCACACAGGGCCATGTATGTTTGGATTTTTTTTTACCTTTAATAATAAACACCTTCATTTAAAAACTGCATTTTGGGTTTACTTGTGTTATCTTTGTCTAATATTTAAATTTGTTTGATGATCTGAAACATTTAAGTGTGATAAACATACAAAAAAATGAGAAATCAGGAAGGGGGCAAACACTTTTTCACACCACTGTAATTGTGTTTAGTGATGCCTCATTTGGAAACCTGTCTGATGGAGACACTCAAGGAAGACATTTCATTGTTCTCATGGGAGAAAAAGTAAAGTTTTCACCTCTTTCTTGGCAATCAAAGAGGGTAAAAAGGGTAGTGAGAAGTACACTAGCTGGTGAAACTTTGGCTATGTCCGAGGGAGTTGACAATGCACTTTTTTAAGCTACACTGTTTTCTGAGTTGACCGCAGGAGACACTGAACATGCCCCTTCAATAATCTGTGTAACAGACAACCATTCGCTAACTGATGCACTAAAATCCACAAAGTCAGTTTCTGAGAAAAGACTTCATTTGGAGATTAGTAGCATCAAAGAGCTTATTCAGATGCATTAAGTTGAATAAATACTGTGGCAGAGCACAAAAAGAACAACTTGCAGACTGCCTCACAAAAAGGGGTGCATCAGCTCACCAGTTGCTCAAGGCGCTGAGTGAAGGGCAATGGACTGTTGGTTAATAGGGGATCAAAGTATTACTTAAAAATGAAAACTTGAGAACATGTAGTTCTTTTGATATTTAAGCTTTGTTCAACAGTTGTGTTCTGTCTTCAAGCTCAGGGTTTATTTGAGCGCATGTGTATACATTTATGTTGGACTTAATGGGTTTGAATATGACTGTTAAAAAAAAGACAGGGAGATTGTTAAGTTTCAGATACAACATATTGTATATAACTGTCATTTATCAAACGTTTGTTGTACTGTTATCCGCAGGGCCTTTACTGTGAAAGCAAGTAAAAGGTAGGGGAGCAGATATGTTCTTCTTCGTTGGTTTTTCTGTAACAGTGCAGTTGGTAATAAAGGTGTCAGCTAGCATCCCGAGTGTGTTGTTTTTATCGTCCTTCACACCCATTCAACTCCGCCCTCCTTCTTATGTCAGTTAGCCATTAGCTGACTAGATTCTAGCTTTTAGATTCCTTCTAGCTTGGATGAGCGGTGCTGGGTCACTGATCCATAGTCGATAGTGTGTCTCGTATTACTCTGGCCCATATCAAAATAATTTTGGCGTGATTCCACAACAAATCACTAGCACCGTGCAACGGGCGGACCTCCAATCGCCGCAACCAACCTGGCCCAGGACCCAAGGCTGCTGGCCGAGCCAAGGAGAAGCTTGCCAAGCCATTGAATTGCAAAGGGCAGTGTCTTGCTCTGCGGAACGTCACTAAGCTCCCACGGCCAACTGGGGGACACCTTGTCACGAGACGGCTCCCTACGCTGCCCACGAGAGAGGAGCAGAGCCGCTCAGAGCCCTGGAAGACAGTGGCGGAGCTGGTTGTGAGAGCCAGTAACCTCGGGTCAGACGCGCCAGTGCTAGCGATTTGCTGTAGAATCATGGTGAAATTATTGGAAGATGGACCAGAGTGACGCGAGGCATATTGCCGACTGTAGAATGGTGAACCAGTTGGTAACATGGATGGTTATTAGGGTGACTAAGATATGAAGAAATTAATATAAGCCACACTTGATGGAAGGCTCCTGGTACCAGTGTTAGCTGGGGGCTAAAAGGCTACCTTTAGCACCCCTTCCATCTACATGACAGACAGCTAGGCAGGCCAATAATAGAGCAATGGGCAGGTCTCAAAGACAGTGGAGGGTTGGCTTTATCAAATGTTGTCGTATACGATTTACCCAGAACAGTCAAAAACATTTCTGGTGTTTCTGGGAGAGAAAAATGCGATAAAGGCTGTGTGTTTTTTTTAAGAGAATTGAATTTTGAAATTTTGGGGATAATTCCATGACCAACAGATTTCAGACGGTTAAAACCTACAAACACACCATTTTTCAGTCAATGACCCCTGTAAGCGCATAAGTAAATTTGAGTTAATCTGAAGCAGATCCAAGAAATTTGGAAAAATTTTAAAATTTCATCAGCTGTGGGTGGTAACTAGCTACATGTACTCAACTCCATTTTATTTATTTTTACTAAACTGTATTTTTGTGGGTAGTGTTGAGTACATTTATGAAGAAAAACCTGTACTTTTACTGAAGTATCTTTGGTCGTACTCTTTGACTCACTTTAATTTAACCAATCTGAACCGACTGCAAGTCAAATTTTTACTCTCCAATTTTAAAAATTGTTCTTCTGTTCTGCCTAGGGAAATACTTACACCCGTTTTTATGATTTGTCTTTAATTATACTGCTGTACACATGTGGCTAGTTTGCATTCATTTTTTTATTTAAAGCATTTATTTTCCGCACACTAAACCTTTTGAGAGAAAAACTGGTGAGGGTAAAGTTGAAAATTTATAAATAAAACGTTGCAAATTCCCATGAAACGTCACAAATTAGTCACAAAATGTACCAAAATTATTCAAAAAAGAATAAAACTATTAGAAAAAAGTAGGGATGCATGATATTAGATTTCATTGCTGATAACCGATATGCCAATACTTTCAAAATATTTTTTTTCTGATTGCCAACACCGATATATGCACATATTTTTTGCACCTACTTACATCACCTTTGTCTTACAGTGATGATTTACAGGGATATAAAGACACATTCCCCAAAGAAAATAAGATAACTACCTCAACTTAATATGAAAATAAATGCTGTTTTTTTAGTTACATGTTCAACAGAAGTGTAAAGTTCCTCCTTTTAATAGGCTTGGAGAATACTGTTACTGTAATGACCAAAGTAAAAAATGTGAAGTTTGCCAATGCCCAACATATTAGGTTTTGGTATTTGGTATTTTTGTTTTGGCATCAGCTAAGAAATATGCATTATTTAACCCTCATCCTACCAACATATTTTACATACAAATAGTACCAACTGGGGTCCGTTTGGACCCCACACAAAATTTAACTGTTAATTGGATTATTAAGCAATACCAAAGTATTTTTTTCACTTAAAATGTTTTATTTGGTTAAAACAAAGAGTTGTGCTTGAAACATGATCCAAAAATCCCGGAATGGGGCTAGTTTGTCGGTTGCCTGCCTTTCAGCACGAGTAGCCCGGTTGTAATGTGTTTTTCAACCAGTGTGCCCTGGTGCGTTCAGGTTTTTGTGGGAAATTATCTAATTTCACTTCTTAATTGGTACAAGAAATGCAAATACTTTGCCATTGTTGTGCATGTGTTCTGTAGGGCCTACAGAATACAATGCTACATGCTACATGTATGTAGCATGCTACATGCTAGCATGTACTACATGTATGTAGCATGTAGTACATACTAGCATGTAGCATGCTACATGCTACATGTAGCATGCTACCTGCTAGTATACAATGCTACTTTGCTACAATGGCAAAGTATTTGCATATTTGCATGGCAAAGTCTACCTCGTTGAGCCATCATTCACTGAAATATAACACAAAATTCATACATTTAATATCATTAACATCATATTTTTCCCTGGGGTCCAATCGGACCCCAATGAAAAATCTGAACTGACAGTACAGAAGAAAACTGTATTTTAAATCAGATTTATTTTTTGTGATTCACAGATGATGACAAACAAAGTCAGAAAGCATGATAGCTGTGATCGATAATATGTCCGTGTTGTGCATAAGAACATACAGTATGTGTGGGGTCAATTGGGACCCCACTCGGTAGGATCAGGGTTAAAAAACTGAAATACTTTAAAATGGTTCAGTCTCAGGGCGACATCAATGGCACACAACGGGGACACACCAGAAAAAAATATGGCAAAGGCCATATCTTATTTGACGATAGCTGAGATCAGTCAATAAGGTAATATCTGCAGACACCCATGTTAGGCCCATATATCCCTAGATAAAAGTTACATTATTAGGAGAAAATGCTAATATATGGGGAAATAGAAATAAATGTACATGCCACAAATTACGGGGGGAAAAAAACTTAGATTTGAAGAAAAAGTCCCAAATTTATAAGAAAAAAAGTAGTAAATAATAGAGAAAAGTCATAAAATTAAGATAAAAATACCTCTAAGTTGATGGGGTAAAACGTCTTTCTGTGGAACAAAGTTCCTGATTTTTAATTTTAAAAAGTAGTAAAATGATAAATAAACACTCTCAAATCAAGACAAAAATTAATTGGCAAAAGCAAAGTTCCCACGCACTACCCAGCTTTTGATTTCACATCCACAATACATAAAGGTGCGAGAAAAGGGGGAGAAAGTGGTAGGGGGATCCTGACGATTTTCTCTTAGGAATCCCTCCATCTAATCCGGACGCGTATCTGGGACCGTGTCTGGCTCCGCCACCTCGAGTGTCAGCTCACACCGACAGGAAGTTAAAGCCACCCGGGAGCGTGGGGAAGTCCGTGTACCTGCATTTTCAAAAGTGCGGACAAACCTGAAAACTACTGCTGAACGCTACAGTGCAGCGCACACTCATTTAAACTGGGAGGTGTGCGTTGTGCTGTGTCGGGTCAGAGGAGGCGGCTGCGCAGGAGGAGCCGCATGGCAGGGCTCTGCAGCTCCCAGCCACGCAGCGAAGTGTGCTGCCTAAAATAAAACCGCACAAATCTGTCAGCCGAGTCCGTCTCTGTGCAACGCCGCAGCAGCTGAAGCGGTGGGGACTCACCTCTGAGACGGTCATGGGGTGCAAGGTGCAGTGGCAGGTGGTGGTTTTGCCTGAAGAGGAGCCGAGACGCGGCGGTGCAGCAGGAGGAGGTGGTGCTCGTGGTGGCTGGTGGTGATGGAGTTGCCCGAGCAGAAGCGGGTCGAGTTATATCATCACCGCAGGTTGTTTGCGTCGCGTCGTCCGGCTTAACCTTGACAGTTCCCGGAGTGGGGAAAAAATATTAAAGCTCACATGCAGAATGTTTCCCTCCAAGTCACCATGAAGCCACCGAGGGGAAAAAAAAAAAAAAAGAAACAAGTTGAGGGGAGCGGCAAGACGAGGAGAAGATGAGGGCACAGGATGGAAACAGAAGAGGAGGGAGGGGCGAAGCGATCCAGAATGATTTCAGTGAAAAAAAAAAGGTGCAACTGGAAAACTGCAGATGAGCTATGGAGTCCTTGAACAGGTTTACACGAGATGATTATTTTGTGGACAGGATTTAAAAAAAAAAAAAAAAACACCTTTCAAGGTTCATAAATAAACAAGCTTTAACAACAAAATAAATAAAACAATCAGGACTTCACTGCACTGGTTCATCTGTCAAATGGTATAGGATTATATATGATTACAAACATCACAAATGTAGTGATGTTAAAACTGATGCCTCATGAAACAATGAGCACTTTGAGCTTCACAAGCGACACAGTGTAATGAAACATCTACTAAATACTGCCATCTGGTGACTGACTGTCAGATTGCATCTGAGTTGAAAACCTGAAAAGCTGCAATACGCTATGTCAGAGGTGTCCAATCATGTACTATGGAAGGCCAAGACCCCGCAGATTTTCTCTTCTACCCAGTCTCTTCGGCAGGTGTTTTCACTTATCAGCAATCAGTGGGAAGAAATTCAGTAGAATCTGCTGTTGAAGACACTGGTTGGAGGCAAAGCCTGCAGGGTCTTGGCCCTTCATGGCGCATGATTGGACACCCCTGCTCTATGTTATGTATGAAATAGTAGTAGTAATATGGCAGTCGGGACTCCCAGGAAATAGCAAGGGGTGGCAGCCCGCCTTTCCGATGGTGGCGTCACCCGGGGTATAAAGGGTATGGGTGGAAGGGGTTAGTCCTCTTTGCGCCGTTGAACCCTCCAACACAAGATGAGCTGCATTTAAAGGCGCTGACAGCGGATCCCAAAAATGAAGACGACATTGAGGAAGAGGAATATACAGTGGGGCAAAAAAGTATTTAGTCAGCCACCAATTGTGCAAGTTCTCCCACTTAAAAGATGAGAGAGGTCTCCAATTTTCATCATAGGTATACCTCAACTATGAGAGACAAAATGAGAAAAAAAAATCCAGAAAATCACATTGAAGGATTTTTAATGAATTAATTGGTAAATTCCTCAGTAAAATAAGTATTTGGTCACCTACAAAACAAGCAAGATTTTCGGCTCTCACAGACCTGTAACTTCTTCTTTAAGAGGCTCCTCTGTCCTCCACTCGTTACCTGTATTAATGGCACCTGTTTGAACTCGTTATCAGTATAAAAGACACCTGTCCACAACCTCAAACAGTCAGACTCCAAACTCCACTATGGCCAAGACCAAAGAGCTGTCAAAGGACACCAGAAACAAAATTGTAGACCTGCACCAGGCTGGGAAGACTGAATCTGCAATAGGTAAGCAGCTTGGTGTGAAGAAATCAACTGTGGGAGCAATTATTAGAAAATGGAAGACATACAAGACCACTGATAATCTCCCTCCATCTGGGGCTCCACACAAGATCTCACCCCGTGGGGTCAAAATGATCACGAGAACGGTGAGCAAAAATCCCAGAACCACATGGGGAGACCTATTGAATGACCTGCAGAGAGCTGGGACAAAAGTAACAAAGGCTACATCAGAAACATACTACGCCGCCAGGGACTCAAATCCTGCAGTGCCAGATGTGTCCCCCTGCTTAAGCCAGTACATGTCCAGGCCCGTCTGAAGTTTGCTAGAGAGCATTTGGATGATCCAGAAGAGGATTGGGAGAATGTCATATGGTCAGATGAAACCAAAATAGAACTTTTTGGTAAAAACTCAACTTGTCGTGTTTGGAGGAGAAAGAACACCATACCTACTGTGAATCATGGGGGTGGAAGCATCATACTTTGGGGCTGTTTTTCTGCAAAGGGACCAGGACGACTGATCCGTGTAAAGGAAAGAATGAATGGGGCCATGTATCGTGAGATTTTGAGTGAAAACCTCCTTCCACCAGCAAGGGCATTGAAGATGAAACGTGGCTGGGTCTTTCAGCATGACAATGATCCCAAACACACCGCCCGGGCAATGAAGGAGTGGCTTCATAAGAAGCATTTCAAGGTCCTGGAGTGGCCTAGCCAGTCTCCAGATCTCAACCCCATAGAAAATCTTTGGAGGGAGTTGAAAGTCTGTGTTGCCCAGCGACAGCCCCAAAACATCACTGCTCTAGAGGAGATCTGCATAGAGGAATGGGCCAAAATACCAGCAACAGTGTGTGAGAACCTTGTGAAGACTTACAGAAACCGTTTGACCTCTGTCATTGCCAACAAAGGGTATATAACAAAGTACTGAGATGAACTTTTGTTATTGACCAAATACTTGTTTTACCAAGGAATTTACCAATTAATTCATTAAAAATCCTTCAATGTGATTTTCTGGATTTTTTTTTCTTATTTTGTCTCTCATAGTTGAGGTATACCTATGATGAAAATTGGAGACCTCTCTCATCTTTTAAGTGGGAGAACTTGCACAATTGGTGGCTGACTAAATACTTTTTTACCCCACTGTACCTCCGTTGTCAGGATTAGGGCTGCCCCGGGAACTCCGAGATGTTATTCCTGTGGGTCCGCTAGACACCGTTATAAGTCCAGAGAGTGTTCAGCGAAGGGCAAGCGCTGCGGGAAATGTGGCCTGCTGCACCATTTTGCTAGGACCTGTAAAAACTTTGAGCGAGGGGACCAAAGGCAGGAAGGAGGTCCCTCCACAGACTCCTACAGTCATTCATACAGTTTCCCCGGAGACAGATGGTCGTATCTACGGTACGGTCACACTGGACGGAGCCGTGGTGCCGCTACTGGTGGATACGAGATCAGTGACTTCGGTGCTGAATCTGGCAACAGTGAAGAGTCTGTTTCCCCGCTATCGCATACATAGAGTATCTACCCCATACTACAGCTATGGCAGTAATAGGCTCGCTGTGGTGGGGTACGTGGAATTGATGGCAACGTACAAGTCACGAATTATGATGAACGTCCAGGTTGTGGTGACTGCTTTGGAAGCCAACATCATGGGGTGCGACATGTTTTATGGCTTGGGCTTTTCGATCGCCAGCGACACCGGAGAGGAGTGGTTGGGCTGTGGGTTGTGGGACCAACCCCCTCCGTGTATGGAAGATGATGCGGTGTGGGACACTGATTGGTCTGATATCATAGGAGGTGAGCAGGATAGATGTCACGGAGCGCCTCCCTGGGATGGACCCGATGCCAGTGTCCAGGTTGTCCTTGGTGTGGGAACTGGACGGTACGACGGGATCCCCGGGCTGGCAAATCGACCAGCTCTAAATGGGAGGCCCGTTCACAACGTGGTGGTCCAAAGAGGCTTAATAGAGCTCCCCTGTGTATTGGTGACGAAGTCCGGCCAAGGGTTGAAGCTTGGCCTAGAGGGACCCACAGACGTTGTGAGCAGTGTGATGACCGGGGCAGCTACAGGTGACGGCAGCCCAGAGTGACAGCTATTTGGGCTTGTCTGACGAGACATGGGGGCACCCTAACGAACTGCGTCGTGTGGTGGAGAAGTGGAGATGGCGCAGTTCATCTTCAGAGGCTAAGAGACAGAGGCGCTCTGGGTGGGAACCACCAGATGGCAATCCAAGGGGTGGGGGTGGGGGCCTCCACTGGTATTGTAAAATGACCGGGGTGTGTTTAAATAATGTGTTTTGAGTTCTTTTCCCCATGTCATATTGTGTATAGTTCGGTTTATGGCTCTATTGGGTTTGTGCCCCGGGAGTATGCTGATTGTGCAAGTATAAATTCTAAGCTGATTGAATTGTTTTATGAAAAAAGAAAAGGAATAACAGCAAATGGAAAGCTCAAGTTGTCTGAATTTAATGAGTAATGTTGATTGAACTATTTGAATTGTGTGAATTTAAAAAAAAAGACGAGACGGATCACCTAAAAACTGATTCAACGATCATAAATCCCCGCCTAGGAACTCAAACTTCGGTCAGATAAATACTGGATCAGACCACCGACCCTTCGGAACCAAGATATCAATGCCTAACCGAGAAATTAGGAAGACCCAAAGAGTTGTTGCCAGCGCCACCGGCTAAAGCTAATAACAGTATGGATGCCTATGTTAGCAGACCTCACGAGAATTCAACAGCGGTACCAGACACGGCCGCCGGTGAGCTCACAATGAATTTTGTTGTCACAGAAATAAGAGCAATTCGAGTGTCCACACAAAATATAGAGCAGGACACAAAGGAAATTAAAGCTACTGTGGAGGACATTGAGGGGAAAATTAGCACACTAAACTCCCACATGGACGAGGCTGAGAAGTGGGTCGCTGCTTTAGAAAATGTCGCCGATACATCCGAGCAGCAAATCAAAATTATGTGTGAAGAAATGCAAAAGATGCGGGAGCACCTGGATGACTTAGATAATAGAGGACGGCACTGCAACATAAAAATTCTGGGAATACTGGAGTTAAAAGAAGGAGACAACATGATTCACTTTCTGCAACAAGAGATTCCAGTTACGCTGGAGCGGCAGCTCACAGACCTGGAGATATAGCGAGCCCACTGCGTCCCCACCGGTCAGAGAGGGAGGCTGTCAGCGCCCGGTCATGGTCAATTTACTCCGCTACCCGGTGAAAGAGGAGATACTCCGAGCAGCCAGGGAAAAGGGGCAGATAACGTGGCACGGAGCTAAGATCATGTTTTTCCCTGATTACTCCAAGCAAACCATGGAACGAAAGGGATCCTTCAGGCAAGTCAAGTCTGATCTGAGAAGCAGGGGAGTAGAGTATTCTCTCTGCTTCCCTGCTATCCTGGAGATAAAGCACAATGGAGCACGGCACCGGTTAAGCTCACCTGATGAAGCCGCAGCGTTCATCAGGAAGAACATCGTCAAAGAAGGGACTTAATACGTTATACACTGGGTAAATAAGTCAATGGACAAATTTCTCTGTTGCAGTCTATATAAGAGAAAGCACAATGGTAATTTCCACCAGAGACTAACGCTTAATCCTTTACAACTATGTGTATTCCAAATTCACTGTTATGGAGTATTATAGATATCAGGTGTTTGGTTAAAGGAAGGCCGAGTTCGGGTGATCAGCTCAGGTTTTCTTGCTGAAGTGACCTATGACTCACTTTAAGCTTGTTTGTTCCAGCTTTTGTAAATTGGCTGGGTTTGTACATAGTTTGTCCCTGTTTGTTTTGTTTGTTTGTTTTTGGTTTGTTATTATTGTGGAGTGTGTAAATGAAGAGGCATATTCATTTCAGACGATTTATTACACACTCACATCTCACAAGCAAAGAACAGACTGACTGGTCACATCAAGCATTCCTCTCTCTATATCAAGTCGCACTTCACAAGGTTCAAGGCACTTCCTCATACACAGCATGACATCTACACTACACTTCATTCAACCCCCTCTCCCCCACTTGGGCATTGTTCTCCCATGTGTATTCATTGTCTCTGTCTAAGGTGTGAAATAACCTGAGGCCCACACCGCCCCCTCCCCACAGCATCTTAGATAGAACAATAGAACATTAGTCCACATGCTGTTTCGGCTTCAGTCTCCTCCCATATCTACTATAACTGGGGTTTACTGCCTCCGTGGCGCTGCTGTGCCGGTGGGAGGCTGCTGGGAGTGTGTCCGACTGTGGGTGAGACGTGGGGGGGGGGGGGGGGTCACTCTGTCCGTGTGGCTGCTCTGATGAATCGTTCCCCTGGGGAGGTCTCCGTGGGGCCCTCGCCAACAGCACTTGCTCATCCGCCACTACAAAGGCTGGTTTGAGTCTGTCTATGCCAATTCTCTCCTGTCTACCCCCCCAAGTCTAGCACATAATGCTTATCCCCTGTTTCCAACACTCTGAACGGTCCATCATAGGGTGGGCGCAATGGAGGGCGGTGGGCGTCGTGTCTGACGAACACGAACTCCGCGTTCTTCAAAGTTTTAGGCATGAAGGCACGCGGAAAACTGTGGTGGGCAGGGCCCGGCAGCGTGCCTGTGTTTGCGCTACGCTGCAAAAGCTGAGACGGGGAGCTGCCCGGCGCGGGATTGTCTGGTAGAAATTCCCCGGGCAGCTGTAGGGGCTGCGCAAAAATGAGCTCTGCCGAGGAAGCTTCCAAATCCTCTTTTGGCACGGAGCGCAACCCCAATAAAATCCACGGCAGCCTGTCTACCCAATTTGCATCCATCAGTGAAGCCCTGAGTGCTGCTTTCAGTGATCTATGAAAACGCTCGCATAAACCATTGGCCTGTGGGTTGTACGCGGTTGTGCGATGAATTGCAGCACCCAGGCTGCGGGCCATTGCAGACCAGAGGTCGGAAACAAATTGCGGGCCCCTGTCGGACATAATGTCCGAGGGGACTCCAAAACGCGCCACCCATGTTGTTAAAAAAAACGCGTGCTACATCCGCGGACGTGGTTGCTGCCAGCGGGACTGCTTCTGGCCAGCGCGTGGTGCGGTCCACCACTGTCAGGAGGTGCGTGCACCCCTGTGATGGCGGGAGGGGGCCCACGAGGTCCGCGTGAACGTGGTTGAACCTCTTAGCCGGTACCGGAAACGACTCCAAGGGAGCCTTCGTGTGCCTGTGTACCTTGGCTCGTTGGCACGCCACGCAGGCTGCAGCCCACTCTTTTACTTGTTTACATAGGCTCGGCCACACGAACGTCTCTCCCACCATTTTGACAGACGCGCACACTCCTGGGTGCGCCAGAGTGTGAACCGACTCAAACACGCGGCGGTGCCATGTGACCGGGACTACGGGACGCAGGCGTCCCGTGGAGACGTCGCAGATTGTGGGGGGGGCGCCATCTTGCAGCACCCTGCTCTCCAGCCTTAACCCTGTTGGTCCAGACTGGAGCGCGCGCACGTCTGCACCGCTAATCTGCTCCGCGGCCATGGCTGCGTAATCTATCCCCACGTAGACTGGGGCCACCACGGCGCGCGAGAGGCAGTCCGCCACCACATTCAGTTTACCCAACACATGCTGAATATCGATAGTAAACTCTGAGATCGCGGCCAGCTGTCTCTGCTGCCGGCCCGACCACGGTTCTGAAACCTTGGCCATCGCGAACGTTAGTGGCTTGTGGTCTACGAACGCGGTGAAGTTGCGCCCTTCCAGCCAGAACTGGAAGTGGCATATGGCCAGATGGAGAGCCAGCAACTCTCTATCAAACGCGCTGTATTTACGTTCGTTGTCGCGCAAAGTTCTGCTGAAAAAGGCGAGCGGCTGCCAAGCCCTGGCGATGCGCTGCTCCACAACCGCCCCTATGGCCACGTCTGAAGCATCGGTGGTGAGCACTATCTGGGCCGTTGGGTCCGGATGTGCCAGCAGTGCGGCGTTTGCCAGGGCTGCTTTAACTTTCGAGAACGCCCGCTCTCACTCTGGGGTTCATTCGACTCCATCCGCAGGTTTCTGTCTCTTGAGCGCGGCGTACAATGGTTGCATGAGCCGTGCCGCGCGGGGAAGGAAACGGTTATAAAAATTCACCATCCCCCAAAATTTCTGCAGCGCCCTGACCGTCTGAGGCTGGGGAAAATCTGCCACGGTGCGCACTTTGTCGGGCAACAGGATCGCTCCTTCCGGAGAGATGCGGTGCCCCAAAAAATCGATCTCCGTCACGCCGAACTGGCATTTCGCCGGGTTGATTATCAACCCGTGCTCCTCCAACCTCCGAAAAACCGTCCTGAGGTGGGTTTCGTGTTCGTCTTCGGACGTACTGGCTACCAGGATATCGTCCAGGTAGACGAACACGAACGGGAAGTCACGCAGCACTGCATCCATCATGCGCTGGAACGTCTGTGCTGCGCATTTTAACTCGAATGGCATGTGCAGGAACTCGAATAAACCGTACGGAGTTATTACCGCTGTTTTGGGTACGTCCTCCGCGCGCACTGGGACCTGGTGGTAACCACGGACCAGGTCTATTTTAGAAAAAACACGCGCTCCGGTGAGGTGAACGGAAAAATCCTGTATGTGGGGAATTGGGTAGCGGTCGTGTGCTGTGGCATTGTTCAACCTGCGGAAATCACCACACGGTCGCCACGATCCCCCAGCCTTAGGGACCATGTGTAGCGGGGATGCCCATGGGCTGTTTGATCGCCTGATGATGCCCAACCTTTCCAGGTTGGCGAACTCCTCGCGCGCTATGGCCAGTTTAGCTGCGTCCAAGCGCTGAGGTCTTGCAAAAACGGGCGGCCCGGTGGTGGTGATAAAGTGCTCCACCCCGTGTTTAGCGATGTCCGCCGAAAACGTCGGGACCGTGAGTGCTGGGAACTGAGTGAGCAGTGCGTGGAACTTACCGCCTGGAGTTGTGACAGTGGCTTGTGCTGTTGGCCGGGTCCCTCGAGCTATACAGGGGAGAGATTCAAAGGACAGTGCATTAACCAGGCGCCTGTTAGCAACATCCACAAGTAAACCATGTGCACACAGAAAATCAGCACCCAGGAGCGGGCAACACAGTGCTGCTATGATAAAAGTCCACTCATACAAGCGGCCATGTAGAGATAAGGTCAGTGTTCTCTCACCGAACGTCTTAATCTCAGAGCCGTTTACTGCCACCATTCCGGGGCCGCTAGGTCCTGCCAGCCGGTCAGTGTAGGACGGCAGGATGACGCTCTTCTGGGCTCCGGTGTCGACTAGGAAGCGTCTCCTTCGAGCGCGAGTCCGTCACGTAGAGCAGCTTGTTCTCTTCACCGGCGGTCGCAGCTGCTACCGACTGCCGGCCTTGGCATTTCCCGAGCGCTTGAAGTGGCACGGTGGCGCGCATCTGCGCGCGTTCCCTCCGAAGTGGCGGTGGTAGAAGCAGAGTGTGTCTTTCTGGCGCTCCTTGGCCCCCATTGCCGCTACCGTCGGTGGCTCCTCGCCTCCCCTGGTCGTCTCGCTGGGCTCCGCTGCCGCTGCGTTGACTGTGATCGCCCTGGTGGTGAGGATGATCCGGTCTGCCTCCTGGACTAGCACACGGTAGTCTCGCGTGGCCAGCAACGGCGAATTGGCCAGAACCGCTCTTGCTTCTGTTGGCAGGTTCCGGAGGAAAAGGTGGGCAAACAGAAAGTGCCCGTCGCCCGTGCCCATCAATGCCAGCATCTTCTCCATCAGTTCTATGGCCGACCCATCTCCTAACTCGGTCTGCGCCAGGAGCCTCTCCGCTCTCTCACATTCCGAGAGCGTGTATCGCCAGGTGAGCGCAGCCTTGAGCGCCTCATATTTGCTGCTGGCTGGTGGCTGATCGAGCAGGCTCGCTACCTGCTGGGCTGTGCGGGAGTCCAGTGCTGCTACCACATGGTAGAACTTGGTGTCGTCTGCTGTTACTCCCCGGAGGGCGAACTGGGCCTCGGTGTGGTGGAACCAAGAGCGTGGGTTATGCTGCCAGAAATCCGGTAGCTTGACTGAAACTGCACACGCGTTGCTGGGGGTTCCAGTCCTGGCTGTCTGCAGGTTGGCTTCAGTGTCTCTGGGGCTTCCCGACCGGGCCGGCTCCGGGGTTCTTGCCTCGTGTTCCATAATACGTCTTGGGTCACCAGTGTGGAGTGTGTAAATGAAGAGGCTTATTCATTTCAGACGATTTATTACACACTCACATCTCACAAGCAAAGAACAGACTGACTGGTCACATCAAGCATTCCTCTCTCTATATCAATTCACACTTCACAAGGTTCAAGGCACTTCCTCATACACAGCATGACATCTACACTACACTTCATTCAACCCCCTCTCCCCCACTTGGGCACTGTTCTCCCATGTGTATTCATTGTCTCTGTCTAAGGTCTGAAATAACCTGAGGCCCACATTATTCTTCTTTTAACCCCACTCTGGTCCACCTTTCTGACAATTTACACATATTTGATTTATTTCAAAAACTATGGCAAACATAATTGATCTTAAAATAGCCAGCTGGAACCGTAAGGGTCTGAATAACGTAGTTAAGAAAAAGAAAATCCTAACATATCTAAAATCACCTAAGGTGGACATAGCCTTTGTCCAGGAAATGCATTTGAACAGGAAAGAATCTTTGAAACTTAGATGCTCTTGGGTGGGTAAAAACTTCTCAAGCCCAGGAACTAGTAAAAGTAGAGGGTGTAGAAGAGCTTGAAAGAACGAGGCGATATGATATATAAACCAAAGTTTATTTATCAGCTCTCCTAATAAGCCTCATCTAAGTGCAGAAGCAGCAGAAGGAAAAGAGACCGAATACCTCTGGCTCTCTGACTTTATACTTGCACATAACAAAAGACATGCATATCAAAGGCTGATATCCCTCATTATCATAATCCCCCCATTGTCTTGGTACTTCCTCTCTTCGCCCTGTGGGGGTGAGGGTAGCTCCTCCGGTCTCCACCGCAGTGTCTAGGAACGTCTTTGTTCTTCACTGGCGGGTGAGAGTCTTTGTCCTTTCAGAGGTGTGAAGTTGCCTTACATATGTAATCACCAAACATTCTCACATGCTTCAACATATGTAGGTTATGGAATATATGATTAATATAGCCCACAGCCCCCCCCCCAAACGACTAAGAAAAGACAATAGAAAAATTCACAGTTTAAGATAATTACTATGACATACTAACTGTTACACCTCTTGCCACAGAAGAAACTTTCCAGCAGCCATGCCCCTAAGAGAGTTCCGTGGTAATCATAACAGCATAGTAAAATCACAAGTCGGTCCTAAACTGTTACAGCACAATTAGTGAACAACTGTGGAGTAGTTTGCATCAGTCCCTGTGCTGTCTGGGTTTTAATCTTCTCCCAAAACTGCTGTGGGTTCGTTTAGGCGTCCTGCTGGGACCTTCTTGTAAGGAATCTGCAGCGTGGGAAGAAGAGTGGTTAATTGTTCCCTGCAGGGGGGCTGAGTCTTTTCTCTTGGGGGGTCTACCCCGCCGAGGTGCTCTCGCCAACTGTGCAGGCTTGTCTTTCAACAAGAAGGCAGGTTTAAGTCTGTCAATGCTGACTGTTTCTTTTCTATCCCCAAAATCAAGCACAAAGTGTTTATCACCATGTTCCAGCACTCTGAATGGCCCATCGTATGCTGGGCGGAAAGTTGGTTTTAAAGCTTCATGCCTAACAAAAACAAACTCAGCGTTCTTTAAAGCTTGAGGGACAAAAACCCGTGGAAAGGAGTGATGAGCTGGACTGGGGAGAGAGTTCGGTCCGTTGCTGCCTAAAAACCTTGGGACTGGAAGATGCCCTGGCTCTGGGTTCTCTGGTAAAAATTCACCTGGGAGCCTGAGAGGTTGTGCAAAAACTAATTCTGCCGGAGAGGCGTCTAGATCCTCTTTAGGCGCAGCACGCAACCCCAATAAAACCCAGGGAAATTTATTTACCCAATTTGTATCCGTTAGTGAGGCTCTGAGGGCGGCTTTTAAAGACCTGTGAAAACGCTCGCATAACCCATTAGCCTGAGGGTGATAAGCGGTGGTGCGGTGAATTGTTGCCCCTAAGCTGCTGGACATGGCTGACCAAAGCTCCGAGACAAATTGAGGCCCCCTATCGGACGTGATGTCCGATGGGACGCCGAAACGTGCCACCCAGTTTGTCAAAAAAACGCGAGCGACTTCCTCCGCTGTGGTTGACGCTAGAGGGACTGCCTCTGGCCAGCGCGTGGTGCGGTCTATCATTGTTAACAGGTGTGTGAAACCTTGGGAGGAAGGTAGTGGCCCCACGAGGTTGACATGAACGTGGTCGAACCTTCTAGCGGGGATTGGAAAAGGCTCCAGAGGGGCTTTAGTGTGTTTGTGTATTTTGGCGCGCTGACAAGAAATGCAAGTTTTTGCCCATTCTTTTACGTTTTTGCGCAGGCCCGGCCACACAAACTTTTCAGCGACCATTTTAACCAAGGCGCGCACACCTGGGTGCACGAGGGAGTGAATTGAGTCGAAAATACGGCGGCGCCATGTAGCTGGGACTAACGGGCGAGGTCGGCCGGTTGAAATATCGCATATTAGGGGGGGCACGCCGTCGTGTAAACCCTTTTTCTCCAGCCTTAACCCTGTTGGTCCAGACAGGAGTGCGCGCACGTCCGCGTCACTGCTTTGTTCCTCTGCCATGGCTGCATAATCTATCCCTGCATGGATAGGTGCTGCGTCTGTGTCCGCGTTAGTGAAGAGTTCTGCGGCTGAGGCAGTATAATCTGTCTCCTCGCGCTCTGGTGATGTCACAGCGCGAGAGAGGCAGTCTGCTACCACGTTAAGTTTGCCTGCCACATGTCGAATGTCTGTGGTGAACTCTGAAATCGCAGCCAGCTGTCTTTGTTGCCTGCCTGACCATGGTTCTGAAATTTTAGCCATAGCAAAGGTGAGCGATTTATGGTCTACAAAAGCCGTGAAACTCCGCCCTTCTAACCAGAACTGGAAGTGGCGGATGGATAAATGAAGCGCTAGCAGCTCCCTGTCAAAAGTGCTGTATTTACACTCAGTTTGGTTTAGCGATTTGCTGAAGAATGCTAAAGGTTGCCAGATCCCGCTGACATGTTGTTCTACAACTGCCCCATAGCCAGGTCCGAAGCGTCTGTGGTTAGCGCAATGCGGGCCGAGGGATCGGGGTGAACTAATAATGTGGCGTTAGCTAGAGCGCTCTTTACTTCCGCGAAGGCGCGTTCGCGCTCCGGGGTCCATTCGACCGTGTTGGAAGCTTTCTTTTTTCTGAGTGCGTCATATAGGGGCTGCATGAGCTGAGCTGCGTG
The DNA here is from genome assembly GCA_020510985.1 of Pholidichthys leucotaenia. NCBI lineage: Eukaryota > Metazoa > Chordata > Actinopteri > Cichliformes > Pholidichthyidae > Pholidichthys > Pholidichthys leucotaenia. The sequence continues at coordinate 201,192,009 of CM035848.1, forward strand.
GGGGAGGAAACGGTTGTAAAAATTAACCATTCCTAAAAATTCTTGCAGCGATTTGACCGTTTGTGGTCGTGGGAAACTTTTTATCGCTTGAACTTTGTCTGGAAGTGGAACTGCCCCGTTCGGAGAGACTCTGTGTCCTAAAAAATCAATTTGTGACACACAGAATTTGCATTTGGCTGGATTGATTATTAACCCGTGCTCTTCTAGTCTCTGAAAAACCGTAGTGAGGTGCTGCTCGTGTTCTTCCTCAGACGAGCTGGCTACCAGCATGTCGTCGAGGTAGACGAAAACAAAAGGAAGGTCGTGTAATACCGCGTCCAACATCCGCTGAAAAGTTTGAGCGGCGCATTTGAGGCCGAAAGGCATTCGCAGGAATTCAAAAAGGCCGAAAAGGGTTATTACCGCTGTTTTAGGAATGTCCTCTGCTCGAACTGGGACTTGATGATAACCGCGGACCAGGTCTATTTTTGAAAAAATGCGCGCACCCGCCAGATGTAGTGAAAAATCCTGAATGTGAGGAATTGGGTAGCGGTCATGCGCTGTCGCATTGTTTAATCTGCGGTAATCTCCGCACGGTCTCCAAGAACCGTCGGGTTTCGGAACCATGTGAAGTGGTGAGGCCCAAGGGCTCTTCGAGCGTCTAACAATGCCTAATTTTTCAAGGGTAGTAAACTCGTCCCGAGCTATGGTGAGTTTGGCCGCGTCTAAGCGGCGAGCTTTGGCAAATACGGGTGGGCCCATTGTGGGAATAAAGTGTTCAACCCCGTGTTTAGCCACTGTGGCTGAGAATTTGGGAATTGTGAGTGCTGGAAATTGGGTGAGGAGTTGCTCAAACTTACCTCTTGCCGTGGTGACGCTGGCCTGCACAGGTGGTGGAGAAACTCGGGCTGAGCAGGGAATAGAAGCAAAAGACAGTCCATTAACCAAGCGTCTATTCGCTAGATCCACTAATAACCCATGTGCACACAAAAAATCTGCGCCTAACAAGTTAAACCTCACCGCCGCTACAACAAATGTCCATCTGTAGTTGCGGCCGTGGATGTGGAGGTGCAGGCTCTTTTCGCTGAAGGTGTCAATGCTGGAGCCGTTGGCTGCCACCGCTCCGTTGCCCCGGGTGCCCATGGCTCGATCTGCTTGGGAGGGCATGACGAAACTCAGTTGAGCTCCTGTGTCAATAAGGAACTGCTTGCCGGTGTGTCCATCCGTCACATATAACAGCTTACTCTTCTCGCCGAGAACCGCTGCCGTTAACAGCTCTCGGCTTTGGCGTTTAAATTTGCAGGGGGGAACACATTTGTGAGCCTTCTCGGCGAAACGGTGGTGATAATAACAGACGTCGCTCCGTCTGTTACGTTTTGGCCGTGTCGCTGTCACCGCGGGCTGGATCTGCTCAGAGGGTTGTGGCTCTTCGTGGTTCTGGGCATCAGCGTTGAGGTCTGCGGATGCTGCTGTGGGTGTCTGCTCCTTGCAGGCGTTGACGAGCCGTTGAGCTTCGTTGGCGAGCACGCGGAAGTCTTGCTGGGTGCTGCATCTCATGTTGGCGAGTGTCCCTCTCATGTGTGGTGGCAGCGTGCTGAGGAATATGAATTGGAGGAGGAAGTTGTCGTTGTCCTCTTCTTTAAGCTGCAGCAAATCCTCCATGAGGGCTTTAGGTTTGCACCCTCTGTGGCTGTAGACCGCCAGGATCTTCTCGGCTCTCTCTTCAGCTGAGGGGACGTAATTTGCCACGATGGCTGCTTTCAGTGTTTCATATTTGTCTTGGGCCGGCAGCCGCCAGATCATGCTCCGCACACACCTCGAAGTGGCGGCGTCGAGTTTGGAGACGATATGATAGAATTTCGTATCGTCAGCCGTGATGCCCGCCAGTGCAAACTGGGCTTCAGCTTGTTGAAACCACGAGGCGGGGTCTTCCTGCCAGAAGTCCGGCAGCTTGACAGCGACGGCATTCGTGTAGACCGTCACTGATGTGTCCGCAGGGTGAGAGTGCTTTGCCTCGGCTCTCTCAGCGGCGCTGGTGCTCGGTTGAGCCCTCTCAATCCCTTCTGCCGGGGGGGAAAGTCATCCATCTGTTCCCCTGTCTGCGTGGGCGCTGGCGTCTGCCTGGGTCGCCACAGATGAGTCGATTGCGGGGGAACGCCTCAGGTCCATACTCGCGTCAGGGGTCACCAGTGTAGAAGAGCTTGAAAGAACGAGGCGATATGATATATAAACCAAAGTTTATTTATCAGCTCTCCAAACAAGTCTCATCTAAGTGCAGAAGCAGCAGAAGGAAAAGAGACCGAATACCTCCGGCTCTCTGACTTTATACTTGCACATAACAAAAGACATGCATATCAAAGGCTGATATCCCTCATTATCATAATCCCCCCATTGTCTTGGTACTTCCTCTCTTCGCCCTGGGAGGGTGAGGGTAGCTCCTCCGGTCTCCACCGCAGTGTCTAGGAACGTCTTTGTTCTTCACTGGCGGGTGAGAGTCTTTGTCCTTTCAGAGGTGTGAAGTCGCCTTACATATGTAATCACCAAACATTCCCACATGCTTCAACATATGTAGGTTATGGAATATATGATTAATATAGCCCACAGAGGGGTCTCTATTTTGATTCACAAGTCAATTAATTTTAAAGAGATAAAAGCAATTACAGGCTCAGAAGGATGCTATATAATAGTACAGGGGCAATTGTTGGACACGCCAGTCATTCTCTGTAATATTTATGCACCAAATTCTGATGGGCCAGAATTTTTCCATAATTTATCACAACTCCTCCTGGAATTAGGCAATACTCAGATTATATTAGGTGGTGATTTCAATCAAATACTGAATCAGGATCTAGATAGATCCATACCTAGACTCAACGTAGGAAATAGGTCGGCCACTGCTATTAAATAACTGGTTTCAGATTTAGGTCTAGTTGATATCTGGAGACTGATTCATCCAGATACACGAGATTACTCCTTTTTTTCTGCCCCCCCCCCATAATGTTTACACTAGAATTGATTATTTTTTTTTATTTCTCAGTCACTAGTTGATAAATGTGTTAGTTCACAATAGGTAACATAGTAATATCTGATCACGCCCCAGCGTTCCTTTGCTTAACTAAGTTCTCACAAACGCTTAGGAGCTGCAGATGGCGCTTGAATACATCTTTACTTAAAGATGACACATTCCTCAAAATGATTAGAGATGAAATTCTTCTATTTGAGGAATTAAATAAAAAAACAAGACACTACTCTGGCCATATGGTGGGACACTTTAAAAGCCTATCTGAGAGGTTGAATTATTTCATATGCTTCTTTTTTTTTAATATATATTTTATTCAGTTTTTTTGAAAATAAGACAGAACAATAAACAATAAACACTGCCAGTGCTCAAGACAATACACAAAGAAATAAGTGATTGTTACACAAAGCCCATATAACTGCAAAAGTGTAAGCAGTCCATGTTAAGCAAGTTTCATAATACAATCCTTTCATGTTACAGGCTGAGTCTTCTTTTTCTTAATGTGATCCATAAGTGGTCCCCAAATTTTAGTAAACATATCTTGAGTATTAGACAAATGATATCGAATCTCTTCAAGGTACAAGCAGGATGCCAAATCGTTAAGCCAGTTAATATAACTGGGCGGCGTATTGGCCTTCCATTCTTTCAGAATGACCCTCTTCGCAACAATCATGCCAAACCTAATAGCATGCTGAAGTGACTGTGAGCAGAGCAAAGTTTGATCTGAACAACCAAGTATTACTGTTAAGACATCAGGTATTATGACTTTTTTTATATATGACACTGTACAAATTAAAAATCTGAGACCAAAAATTTTTAAGCGAGGGGCAGGAGAAAAATAAATGACATAAAGTACCATCACTTATTTTACACTTGTCACATAGTGGTGAAATGGTCGGAAAAAGTCTATTAAGGCGAGTCTTAGAGTAATGTAATCGATGTATTACTTTAAATTGTATTAGCTGAAGTCTGGCATTTACTGAACATGAATGAATACCAACTAAGGCTCTTTCCCAGAGATCATGTGAGATCTCTATACCTGCATCCCTCGTCCATGCCTCCTTGACATGGGTCGAAGACGTTGGCCAAAAGAAAAAATTAACGAATTCTGAAACTAAATGCTTGGAGGTTGGGTGTTTTCTCAAAACCTCATAGAAATCATGTTGTACAGGAAGTTTGACAAAATGGGTTAAAGACTGTTGTACAAAATGTCTAATCTGCAGGTACCTGAAAAAATGATCAGGTGGGAGATTGAACTTCATTTGTAATTCTGTAAAAGATGCAAAGTCTTTGTTGATATACAGGTCCTTTATTAAAAGAATACCTTTATTTGACCATTGCCTGAACACAGGATCTGATAAAGCTGGTTTGAAGGCAGGGTTTTGGCATATAGGTGCATATATAGAAAGGTCAGGAAGATGCAATATCTTCTTAATTTGTTTCAGAATTCTGAAGGAATTGTACAGCACAAAGTCATGTCTGAACACATTCAGAGGGACGTCGACCTTGCTAAATAATAAAGCAGATAAAGATGTACCAATGAGGGATTGACAGTTATGAGATTCAAGTGCAGGCCAACACGGTATTTGATCCGCATTATGATTATCTTGGGACCAGAAGACCAAGGCCCTAGCGTTGCAGGCCCAATAATAATGTCTCATAATAGGCAACCCAAGACCACCCTCGACCGAGGATTTTTGGAGATGTAATTTAGAGACACGGGGGTTTTTGCCAGCCCAAATAAAGGAGATGATAATGGAATCAACTAATTTAAAAAAAGATGCTGTAAGAAAAATTGGCAGATTCTGAAATAAATATATAAATTTAGGAAGTACAATCATTTTGACAATATTTACTCGTCCAATTACAGAAATTGGTAGTAATTTCCATTTCTCAATCATGCCCCTAATCTTATTTAATAGTTCTGTAAAATTCAATTTGAAAATAAGTTTGGGATTCCTAGGGATGGTGATTCCTAAATATTCAAAGTGCTCATTTGATATTTTAAAAGGTAATGTGTTGAGAAATGTTTTATTTAGACCATCTGAAAGAGGCATGAGAACACTTTTCTCCCAGTTAATGGTAAAACCAGAGAGCTGACCAAATTCCCTAACGATCTCGAGAAGAGGTGGAAGAGACTGTCTAATGTCAGACAGTGTCAAAATGACATCATCAGCATACAAGCCAATAGTACATTCAAATGCGCTATATCTAAACCCAACTATTTCAGGCTCCATCCTGATGGCAACAGCAAGTGGTTCAAGCGCCAGAGCAAAAAACATTGGCGATAGGCAACAGCCCTGCCTGGTCCCGCGATGTAATAAAAATGGGGCAGATTTATTGTTGTTAGTAAGTACATATGATCTAGGACGTGCATAAAGCATTTTTGCGATAGCTATAAATCTGTCACCAAAGCCAAATCTTTTAAGAGTAATAAACATATACTCCCACTCAATGTGATCGAAGGCCTGCTGTGCATCCAAGGAGACAACAGCAGAATATGGTGGGTTGTTAGAATACATGACGTTCAGAAGTCTACGAGTATTCGAAAATGCAAACCTTTCGGGGATAAACCCGGTTTGGTCACTATGAATTAAGGAACCAATGTGTTCGTTCAAGCGGTTTGCCAAAACTTTTGCAACAATTTTCTGGTCACTATTTAAAAGGCTGAGAGGGCGATAAGAAGCTAGATTTGTTTCATCTTTACCCTTCTTCAACAGTAGACAAATGTTTGCATCGTATAATGTCTCTGGGAATGATCCTTCCTTCACGGAAGAGTTTATCATACGAAGCAACAATGGAGCAAGTTTATCAATGTGAATTTTATAAAATTCAATGCCAAATCCGTCAGGGCCACAAGCCTTACCATTTGGAAATGAACGGATGGCAGCTTTGATCTCCTCTAGTGTGAAGTCAGCATCCAACTGTTGTTTGGCATTTTCACTCAATGTGGGCATATCCAATCTATTTAAGAACTCCCATATGTCTTCCTTTGATGACGATGATTTAGAGGTATATAAGTTTTTATAATATTCATAAAAAGTATTATTTATCTGTAAAGGGTCAGTTATTAGTTCTCCATTAGATACAATTTTATAAATTGCCCGTTCAGCTTGAACACCTCTCAACTGCCTAGCGAGTACGCTGTGTACTTTATCACCAAGCTCAAATTGCTTTTGTTTAAGCTTTCATATATAATTACAAACATGCTCACCAAGAATGTGGTTGTATTCAAGTCTTGCAGATACAATATTCTTTAGTATTTCATCTGATTTTGAGATACGAAATGATTCCTCCAACAAAGGGAGTTGGTGTGGTATATATTACTCATATATTCCATACCTGCATATGTTAGAGCATGTGGAAATGTTTGGGGCAACATATGCAAAGGAACTTCACACCTCCGAAAGGACAAAGGAATCTCACCGCCGTGTGAAGACCAATGATGTCACAGGACGTGGCGGCGACAGACTTGACACCTTCACCCCCTAAGGCGAGGAGAGGTTTTCCCATCACCTCCCAAGACGAAGGGAGGAGTTAACAGGACAATGGGGGGATTAAGATACGGGGAATGTCGGCTTGTGTTTTGCATGTCTTTGATGTGTGCCTGTATTTAACCAGCGAGCTGGGCAGAAATCTTCCTCTTTTGCCTTCTGCCAAGCTCTGCACCAGATGAGACAAGATAGAAGAGTTGTTCATTAAAGACTCTGTTTTTAATACAAAACCGCCTCATCATTTCCAGCTCTTCTACACTGGTGACCTTGACGCGAGTATGGACCTGAGGTGTTCTTCAAGCGACTCATCCGTGGCGACTCTGACATACGCCAGCGATGACGCAGACGAGGGAACAAGCGGACAGCTGTTCCCCCCGGCAGAAGGAATTGAGAGGGCTCAACCGAGCTCCAGCACCGCCGTGAGAGCCGAGGAAAGGCACTCTCACCCGGCGGGCACAACAGTGATGGTGTGCACGAACGCCGTCACTGTCCAGCTGCCAGACTTCTGGCGAGAAGACCCCGCCTCTTGGTTTCAACAAGCTGAAGCCCAGTTCATACTGGCGGGCATCACAGCAGACGATACAAAATTCTACCATATCGTCTCCAAACTCGACTCCGCCACTTCGAGGTGTGTGCGGAGCTTGATCCGGCGACCACCGGCCCGGGACAAGTATGAGACGCTCAAGGCGACCATCGTGGCGAACTATGTCCCACCAGCGGAGGAAAGAGCCGAGAGGATCCTGGCGATCTACGGCCACAGAGGGGGCAATCCGAAGGCCCTCATGGAGGATTTGCTGCAGCTCAAGGAGGAGGACAATGACAATTTCCTTTTCCAGTTTATTTTCCTCAGTACGCTTCCACCACACATGAGAGGGACACTCGCCAATACGAAGTGCAACACCCACCAAGACTTCCGCACACTGGCCAGCGAGGCTTATCGGCTCGTCAACGCCTGCAAGGAGCGGACACCTACAGCGGCATCCGCGGACCTCAAAACTGACGCCCCGAGCCACAGAGAGCCACGACCCACGGAGCAGACCCAGCCCACGGTGACAACGGCGCGGCCCAAGCGTAACAAACAGATCGACGTCTGTTATTATCACCACCACTTCGCCGAGAAAGCCCACAAATGCTTTCCCCCCTGCAAGTTCACGATGTTGGGAAAACGCCAAAGCCAAGGGCCGTTAACAGCAGCGGTTCTCGGCGAGAAAAATAAGCTGTTATACGTGACGGACAGACACACAGGCAAGCAGTTCCTCATCGACACAGGAGCTCAGCTGAGTTTCGTCATGCCCTCCCACGCAGATCGAGCCATGGGTACCCGGGGCAACGGAGCAGTGGCAGCCAACGGCTCTGACATTGACACGTTTGGTGAAAAGAGCCTGCACCTCCTCATCCACGGCCGCAGCTACAGGTGGACATTTGTTGTAGCAGCGGTGAGCTTTAACTTGTTAGGCGCAGATTTTTTGTGTGCACATGGGTTATTAGTGGATCTGGCAAATAGGCGCCTGCTTCTATTCCATGCTCAGCTCGAGTTTCTCCACCACCTGTGCAGGCCAACGTCACCACGGCAGGAGGTAAGTTTGAGCAACTCCTCACCCAATTTCCAGCACTCACAACCCCCAAATTCTCAGCCACTGTAGCTAAACACGGGGTTAAACACTTCATTCCAACAACGGGACCTCCCGTTTTTGCCAAAGCCCGCCACTTAGACCCGGCCAAGCTCAACATAGCACGTGACGAGTTTGCAACTCTAGAAAAATTGGGCATTGTTAGACGCTCAAAGAGCCCCTGGGCTTCACCACTTCACATGGTTCCTAAATCCGACGGTTCTTGGAGACCGTGCGGAGATTACCGCAGATTAAACAACGCTACAGCGCATGACCGCTACCCCATTCCTCACATACAAGACTTTTCACTACATTTAGCGGGTGCGCGCATTTTTTCAAAAATAGACTTAGTCCGCGGTTATCACCAAGTACCAGTCCGAGCTGAAGACATTCCTAAAACAGCGGTTATAACCCCTTTCGGCCTTTTTGAATTCCTGCGAATGCCTTTCGGCCTCAAAGGCGCTGCTCAGACTTTTCAACGTATGATGGACGCAGTCTTACGCGACCTCCCCTTTGTTTTCGTCTACCTCGACGACATGCTGGTAGCCAGCTCGTCTGAAGAGGAACACGAGCAGCACCTCACTACCGTTTTTCAGAGGCTAGAAGAGCACGGATTAATAATTAATCCAGCCAAATGCAAATTCGGCGTATCGCAAATTGATTTTTTAGGACATAGAGTCTCCCCGAAAGGGGCAGTTCCGCTTCCAGACAAAATTCATGCGATAGAAGGTTTTCCACGGCCCCAAACGGTCAAATCGCTACAGGAATTTTTGGGGATGGTTAATTTTTACAACCGTTTCCTCCCTCATGCAGCTCAGCTCATGCAGCCCCTGTATGACGCGCTCAAAAAAAAGAAAGCTTCCAACGCGGTCGAATGGACCCCGGAACGCGAACGCGCTTTTGCGGAAGTTAAAAACGCCCTAGCTAACGCCACAATGTTAGTCCACCCAGATCCCTCGGCCCGCATTGCTCTAACCACAGATGCTTCAGACTTGGCCATAGGGGCAGTTGTAGAACAACTTGTCAAGGGGGTCTGGCAACCTTTAGCATTCTTTAGCAAATCGCTAAACCCGACGGAACGCAAATACAGCACTTTTGACAGGGAGCTGCTGGCGCTCCATTTGTCCATCCGCCACTTCCAGTTTTGGTTAGAAGGGCGGAGTTTCACGGCTTTTGTGGACCATAAACCGCTCACCTTTGCTATGGCTAAAATTTCAGAACCTTGGTCGGGCAGACAACAAAGACAGCTAGCTGCGATTTCAGAGTTCACCACAGACATTCGACACGTAGCGGGCAAACTTAACGTAGTAGCGGACTGTCTCTCTCGCACTGTGGCACCACCAGAGCACGAGGAGACAGATTACACTGCCTCAGCAGCCGAGCTTTTCTCTAACGCAAACACATATGCAGCACCTATCCATGAAGGGATAGATTATGCAGCCATGGCGGAAGAACAAGGCAGTGATGCGGACATGCGCGCGCTCCTGTCTGGACCAACAGGGTTAAGGCTGGAGAAAAAAGGGTTGCGCAACGGCGTGCCCCCCCTAATATGCGATGTTTCAACCGGCCGACCTCGCCCGTTAGTACCAGCTGCTTGGCGCCGCCGTATTTTCGACGCAATTCACTCCCTCGCGCACCCAGGTGTGCGCGCCTCGGTCAAAATGGTTGCCGAAAAGTTTGTGTGGCCAGGCCTGCGCAAAAACGCAAAAGAATGGGCAAAAACTTGCATTCCTTGTCAACGCGCCAAAGTACACAGACACACAAAAGCCCCTCTGGAGCCTTTTCCCATCCCTGCTAGAAGGTTCGACCACATTCATGTCAACCTCGTGGGGCCACTGCCTTCCTCCCAGGGTTTCACACACCTGCTAACAATGATAGACCGCACCACGCGCTGGCCAGAGGCAGTCCCTCTAGTGGCAACTACAGCGGAGGAAGTCGCTCGCGTTTTTCTAACAAATTGGGTGGCACGTTTCGGCGTCCCATCAGACATCACGTCAGATAGGGGGCCTCAATTTGTCTCAGAGCTCTGGTCAGCCATGTCCAACAGTTTAGGGGCAACAATTCACCGTACCACCGCTTATCACCCTCAGGCTAATGGGTCATGCGAGCGTTTTCACAGGTCCTTAAAGGCCGCCCTCAAAGCCTCATTAACGGACACAAATTGGGTAAATAAACTTCCCTGGGTTTTATTGGGGTTGCGTGCGGCACCTAAAGAGGATTTAGACGCTTCCCCTGCAGAATTAGTCTTTGCTCAGCCTATCAGACTACCAGGTGAATTTTTACCAGAAAACCCGGAACCAGGGCACCTCCCAGTCCCAAGGTTTTTAGGCAGTAGCGGACCGGACTCTCTCCACGGTCCAGCTCATCACTCCTTTCCACGAGTTTTTGTTCCTCAAACTTTAAAAAACGCCGAGTTTGTTTTTGTTAAGCATGAAGCCCTAAAACCAACGTTACGCCCAGTATACGATGGCCCGTTCAGAGTGCTGGAAAATGGTGACAAACACTTTGTGCTTGATTATGGGGATAGAAATGAAACGGTCAGCATTGACAGACTCAAACCTGCCTTCTTGTTGAGAGACGAACCTGCACAGTTGGCGCGAGCACCTCGGCGAGGCAGACCCCCCAAGGAAAAAGTCTCAGCCCCCAGGCAGGGAACAAATAATCTCTCTCCTTCCCACACTGCAGATTCCTCACAACAAGGTCCCAGCAGGACGCCTAAACCAACCTGCAGCAGCTTTGGGAGAAGATTAAAACCCAGACTGCACAGGGACTGATTACACCACTCTGCAATTTTTCGCTAATTGTGCTGCAACAGTTTAGGACTGACTTATGATTATACTATGCTGTTATGTTTTCACTAAACTCTCTTAGGAGCATGGCTGCTTGAAAGTTTCTTCTGTGGCAACAGCTGTAACACGTAGTATGTCTTAGTAATTACCCTAGACTGTGAATCTTTCTGTGTCCTTTCCTAGTTGTTTGGGGGGCCTGTGGTATATATTACTCATATATTCCATACCTGCATATGTTAGAGCATGTGGAAATGTTTGGGGCAACATATGCAAAGGAACTTCACACCTCCGAAAGGACAAAGGAATCTCACCGCCGTGTGAAGACCAATGATGTCACAGGACGCGGCGGCGACAGACTTGACACCTTCACCCCCTAAGGCGAGGAGAGGTTTTCCCATCACCTCCCAAGACGAAGGGAGGAGTTAACAGGACAATGGGGGGATTAAGATACGGGGGATGTCGGCTTGTGTTTTGCATGTCTTTGATGTGTGCCTGTATTTAACCAGCGAGCTGGGCAGAAATCTTCCTCTTTTGCCTTCTGCCAAGCTCTGCACCAGATGAGACAAGATAGAAGAGTTGTTCATTAAAGACTCTGTTTTTAATACAAAACCGCCTCATCATTTCCAGCTCTTCTACATTGGGCCTGTATTTCAGACATACGTTTCTGTTTAACCTTTTTATTATAAGACTGGTACGAGATAATATCACCCCTAATAACGGATTTAAATGTTTCCCACAATGTGGAATCAGATACCTCACCATTATCATTAAAGTGTAAGAAATCTGTAATTTTGTTTGAGATGCTTTCACAAAAAGCTTTATCTGAATTTAATGCCGGATTGTATTTCCAATTATATGAGTGCACAAGCATGTTGAAGTTTATTTTAACAGACACAGGGGCATGATCAGAAATTAAAATATTGTTATAATCTGAACTGACAACGTTGGTAATTAAACTGGAATCAACGAGAAAATAATCAATCCTAGTAAAACTGCCATGTACCTGGGAGAAAAAGGAGTACTGTCTGTCCAAGGGATGTTGATGCCTCCAAATATCCACTAAATTTAGCGATTTAATAAGATTATTTAGGACTGGCACAGATTTTAACATGGGAGCAGTTGTAATGGAAGATCTATCAAGATGAGGGTCTAGGAAACAATTAAAATCACCTCCTATAATGATGTTACAGTTATTCTGTTCCGCAACAAGACGAAAGATTTTACAGAAGAAATCCGGACTGTCAAAATTTGGAGCATATATATTTAAAAGGGCCAATGGCATAGAGTTTATGGTACCTGTTACAAGCACAAATCTCCCACCTGGATCGGTCACCATAGACTTGAATACAAAAGGTATAGTTCTGCGCACTAAGATGGCCACTCCTCTGGCCTTTGAGGAAAAGGTAGATTGATAGACCTGGGATATCCATAAGGCTCTCAACCGTCTCTGTTCTGTGGGGGGAATATGGGTTTCCTGTAAGAAGATTATATCAGAGGACAATGATTTCAGATGTGAAAATACTTTTACTCTTTTGAGAGCTTTCCCCAAACCCCTACAGTTCCATGATGTGAACGTGAGATGACTCACACCTGATCCAGAAGAACCAGCTTGCATTCAAAAATTAAATTTAAAAAATATATGGGCTTAGGCAGTAAATGGCTACACTGGCAGGCAAAACAAGCCAAACAAAGAACAAATTAAAAAAGAAAAACCTATTATAAAAACCCATTCCCTTAACGCCGCAAAAAACAGGAACAAAGCGGCAAAACCCACTAATACTTGGGAGACTGCTGGGTAACGGACACAGTTTTGCGTTTCAGCAAACCACCAATGGAGCCGCGCAGTCTTCTAATGTAAATCAATTAACTGAAAAAAAAAGCTACACACAAAGACAATATAATTAACTTGGAATATGCCATCAAAAAAGGACGAGGCAGAATAAAGTGCAGTATTAGAGTGGCGTCAACAGCTGTATAATTTAAACAATGTGCACTTCGCCAGTTATACACTGTCAGTCAGGGAGTTGGCAAACCTCTCTGCATCCGCCGGAGTGTTAAACACTTTAACTTCTCTGTTGTGGACGACCTGAAGTTTGGCTGGAAACCGTAGAGAACACTTGGCGCCGGCATCAGTCAGCTTCTTCTTGACGTTGTTAAAGGCTTGACGTAGTGATGCAACCTCCGCCATGTAGTCCGGGAAGATGTACACTTTGTTGCCTTGATAACGGAGTGGACCCTGTTGTCTGCTGAGTTTAAAAATATTGGCCAAGTCGCGGTCATTGTGGACTTTGGCGATGATCATCCGTGGGCGCTCCTTGTCCGGAGGCTTAGGTCTGAGACTGCGGTGGGCACGGTCAATTTTAACGGGCTTGGTCAGGTTATTCGGGCCAAGCAGCTCCGGTAGCAGTCGTGTCACAAACTCCGTGGGATTGCCCTTCTCTTCTCCTTCTTTGATCCCCACGATCCTGATGTTTAACCTCCGCGAGCGCCCCTCCAAGTCATTTAGCTTAGCCTTGAGCCGACCATTTTCCACCTGCAACTCACGGTAGCTAGCTTCCAGTGCCGTGATGCGAACATCTGCGTCGGAGAGTGCCACATCCATACTATCCAAGCGTTGTTCAGTCTGATTATGTTCATTCTGTAATGTGCCCAAATGCGTCTCCACTGTGCTTAAGCGACCCTCCACGGACTTTTTCAACTCTTCCATCTGCGCTGAAACTTTAGCTAGCTCAGCGCCATATTTGTTAACTGCAGCTAATATAGCTTCGTTGCTAGCGCTAGCCGAGGCTGAATTTGATGGTTTTACCTCGTCTCTCTTGGGTGGCATGATTGGAGGTTAGTTAGAAACAGCTCTGACGATAAGTAGGCAAAAAGTTGGTAAGTAGGTGTAGCAAAGATAAACAAAATTTAGAAGTCTGCGACGGAGCCTCGTGGAAACACGTCTACTCCATTACTGCGCACGAGCGCCCCCCCTTCATATGCTTCTTTTAAGAAAAAATCACCGAACAAAGAACTCACTGAACTGGAAAACAAACATAAACTGCTTGAATCCTCATATTCCCAAACCAAGGACAGGCCCATATTAAATAAGATAATTGCCACTAAATACCAATTGAATAAACTATATCACAAAAAAGCAGAATATGCTTTATTTCAAACTTATCAAACTTATTGGGAAATAGGGGAGAAACCTGGTCGACTCCTGGCTTCCCGCCTTAAACAGTTGAATATTATGAATCATATAGCAGGCGTACAACAGCCAGATGGGAACATTTCCACCTCTTCAAAGCAGATAAATGATAGATTTAAATTGTTTTATAAAACTTTATATTCGTCACAGGGTGATTTAAATGAACAGAAATTTGATAACTTTTTTTTGCTGATTTGCCACAACTCTCCAACAGGGACAGAGATTTTCTGGATGCACCACTAAGGTTAGAGGAGATTTCTCAGGCAATTAAAAGCATGCCATCAAATAAATCTTCTGGCCTAGATGGATTCCCGGCTGATTTTTATAGAGCATTTGATGATATTTTCAGCCCTTTATTGCTTAAAGTTTATAATGATGCATTAAAAATGACACTTTACCACAATCTACGCATACAGCAGTTATATCCTTTATTCACAAAAAAGGAAAGGATTCTCTAGATCTGAGCGGTTACCAACCTATTTCCCTTGTCAACTGTGATCAAAAGACACTAGTAAAAGTTTTGCAAACCGTTTGTCAAAAATTGCTGGAAGCATAGTCCACATGGACCAATCAGGCTTTCTTCCAAATCAATATAGCTTAGACAACATTAGGTGTTTAGTTAATTTACAACACTCCGTATATGACTCAGTTGATCCAACAACTGCTCTTTCACTGGATGCTGCTGAAGCCTCTGATTGTGTTGAATGGAGTTATCTCTTTAAAACAATTGAAAGGTTTGGTTTTGGGGAAAACTTCATTACATGGATTAAGACATTATATAACAGTCCATATGCTTGTGTTTTAACAAATGGACTCATAGCAGACCTATTTCAGCTACAGAGATCTACGAGACAGGGTTGTCCTTTAAGCCCCGGTTTATTTGTGCTTGCATTAGAACCTTTAGCACAGACACTGAGAAACAGCACAGATATCCATGGTGTTACAGTGGGCAATATTCATCATAAATTGTTACTGTACGCAGATGACATGCTAGTACTGATAACACAGCCAGAAAAATCTGTTCCTACCCTACTAGACTGTATAGACGAATTCACCCTCTTATCTGGATACCGTGTTAACTGGGACAAATCAGAGGCTATGCCTATGTCCGGTTACTGCCCATCTACACTATTTAAAAAATGGAGGTTCCGTTGGTCTTTAAAGGGCATTAAATACCTAGGCATTCAAATAATCCCAGATTATAAGGATATGGTCAGAGAAAACATTAACCTTTTACTTCAGAAAATGAAATCCAATTTTAGTAGATGGAAGAAAATTCGGGCAGCGCAGTGGCGGAGCGGTTAGCACTGCGGCAGCACAGCAACTCACCCTTGGCCAGGGGATCCTGGGTTCGATCCCAGCCCCCGACCAACAGTGATCTGTGTGGAGTTTGCATGTTCTCCCCGTGTCTGCGTGGGTTTACTTCGGGATTTCTCCGGTTTCCAAAAACATGCACGTTAGGTTAATTGGCATCAAAAAACTGGGGATTCTAAATTGTCCTTAGGTGTGACTGTGAGAGTGAATGGTTGTCTGTCTCTCCGTGTTGGCCCTGCGATGGACTGGCGATCGGTCCAGGGTGTACCCTGCCTCTCGCCCAAAGATGCTGGGATAGGCACCAGCCCCCCCGCGACCCGAAAAGGATTAAGCGGAAGAAGATGGATGGATGGAAGAAAATTCATCTTTTTCTCTGGGGTAAAATTCATGCTATTAAAATGATGATTGCACCAGTGATTTTATTATATTATATCTCACTTACCTTTGAATATTTCAGATTCTTATTTTAAAGACTTTGATACTCTCATCTTGGATTTTCTTTGGGGTAACTCACAACACCGTTTAGGCCTAAAGAAGCTACAGGTCTGCACAAAGAAAGGAGGATTTTCACTCCCTAATTTTAAATGGTATTACTGGGCTATCAGTATAAAGCATATGAGGATATGGCTACCAAATTATGCAATACAGAACAAACCTAGTTGGTTCCAGATAGAGACAGAAGTCAGCAATGACTTTTCTCCCTGGTCAGAGTTATTTAACATAAAATCAAGACCACAAACAGATCATCCAATCATTGCCAACACTAAATCAGTCTGGTATAAATTACATAGAGCAGGTCGCTGGGACTTTTGGAAATCACCTCAGGCACCTTTATGGAATAACAAGTGGATTCTTATTGGAGACAAAACAGTAAATTGGACTTTGTGGCGTGATGCTGGGATTAATCACATTTCTCAACTATTTGATCCACAGAGTAAACTGTAGAATCGTATTATATATATTATATTATTATAGCGGTGCCCTAGGCTTGGGAGGGGTGACGCCCCGCCTCTGGGGGGTGGTGTCACCTGGAGTATATAAGCCAGCTGCGGGAGACATACTTTATTGCCTCTTCGCTGTGGCTCCTGCACTCACAGTAGGGACTCCTGTGTGTATAGTTTGTGTTATAATAAAACTCATAAAACGTCACCTCGCCTTCTCATTATTCGGACACAACATTTGGCGACGAGGATATAAGGAGATGGAGAGGGCTGCTACCGTGCTTTGTGCAATTTTGGAGGCTCTGGGTGAGCTGCTGGTCCATTGGCCAGATGGTATGTGGCCTTCGAAAACTGTCTGTTGGTGTTAGACCTCGGCAACCTTGACAAATTGTGTGCAAGAGCTATTCTGGTCCATAACCTGGATATGAAAAGCCAGAGGGTCCTGAGCATGCTTGGAGGAGGTGACACATTTGGCAATATAGCGAACCTCATGGCAGGCTACTTTCATGCTCCTGAAGGCATCATAACGCGGCGCATGCAGTTCAAGCAGTGGAGCCAGTGACCCGGAGAGTCGGTTCGACAGTTTATGGTGGACCTTCGGTGGCTGGCGGGTGAGTGCAGGCTTGGGACTTTGGAGGAGGAGATGGTCCGCGACCAGTTAGCGGAACACATGGCCTACTCCTCGGCAACAGTTTGCCTACTGACTCACACTGGTGAGCTAGCACCACTAGCAGCCATGGAGCTAACACAACAACATGAGGCAGCGGAACGACAACCAAGAAATCTCGATGAAGACGAAGCCCTGCCCAGGACCGACGCACAGTGGAAGACTCTGGCCTTGGATCTGGATGATGGCGGCAACGATGAGTACGCAGCCATCATTAATATAAAGTCCACCCCGGGGACGCCGAGTTGCTATGGCTGCGGATCTGGCAGGCACCACTTTAGAGCGAGGGAGTACACAGCGAAGGGCATGCATTGTGGACGGTGTGGTTTGCCCCATCACTTTGCCAGGGTTTGCCGCAATTTCAACAAGAAGGAATGGAGACCTGCAGAGGACAGTGTAAGGAAGAAAGCGCCTATGGTGGTTGACACCGTCTCGCCCAACAAGGGGTCAGTGGTCTCCATTTTGAACTTGGAAACAGTAAGATGGTGTTTTCCCCACTACACAGTGAGTAAAGCAAGCATAGCCTGTTATGGTTTTGGCAGAAACCCCCTTGACATTGTGGGCTCGGTGTGGCTGTCGGTGAGGTACAAGGAGGCCTCTATGTGGGCAGCCGAGTTCGTGGTGTCTCGAGATGGAAATAATCTGATGGGCTGTGACTTGTTTTGTGGGCTTGGTTTCTCCATCACCCGTGGAGAAGTGCAGGAGTGGTCAGGTGGTGGCCTGTGGGACCGGCCATTTTTTGTGGGAAGTGGCAAAGAAGTGTGGGTCTTTGGGTGGCCCATTCTGGGTGAAGAGGGACGCCGCCAGCACCATAGTACGCCGACGAGGTGAGGGTCCAGTGCCAGTGTTCATGGTCCTGCAGATGGTGGACTCAAGCGGCATGGTTTGACCCCCGCAGTGGCTGAAAGGTCTAGAGAGCGTGAGCTACAGGGCTCCAGTGGCCGGCTGGATACCACTGTTGAGCCAACAGTTGCTGGTGCTCCGACACAACAACAACAACATCTAACAACCGGGATAAATCAGACCGCACAATCCCTAGCCGTGCCAAAAATAAAAACGAGGGACTTGGCTTGAGTCAACTTGGCGGACTGCTAAGGAGCCATAAGGGTGCCAGATCCCTTATGGCACCCTACGCAGACTACAGAAGAAGCCTTTGAGTGCTCCCCTGGGCGAGGGTGATGACGTCCGTCCTGTGGTCGAGCCTCGGCTTGGTCGGGTGTGCAGTTCGAGAGGACTGAAAGTTGGACAGGATGATCTACGGGTGGTCCGGTCCGACAGCGATGGGTACCTGAATTTGACTGATGGGTCGAGACAGCATCCCAAAGAGCTGCGGCGTTCAGGCAGAAAGGAGCGTCACTGCAGCCCGTCTCCTGTCACACGAAAGCGGAGACGCTCTGGGAGTGGGCCGCGGGATGGACACTCCAGAGGGGGGCCTTCGGGAGACCTGGGTTAGGTTTGAATGGGGGCTTACAGTGTGTCTGATTTAGTGCATTTAAAATGTGTCTGCTACAATTAATGTTATGGTGTTCAAGATATGTTCTGAAGTTTTATAAAAAAAAAAAAAGAGTGACACAGCTTTGTCAGTGTAATTCAATTCAATTCAATTCAACTTTATTTATATAGCGCCATTTCACAACAACAGTCATCTCATAGCACTATCAACTGTAGGGGGAACCCCCACAGTTGCAGAAAGACCCCAGCAATCAGGCGATCCCCTGTGAGCAAGCACTTAGCGACGGTGGAGAGGAAAAACTCCCTTTTAACAGGAAGAAACCTCCAGCAGAACCAGGCTCAGGGAGGGGCAGTCATCTGCTGCGACTGGCTGGGGGGTGAGGGGATAGAGAAGAAGAAAAGAACAGACATGTAGAGAGCAAACAGCACGATGGGGACTCAATCTATGGGAGAGAACAAACAAATGTTAATGACCAGCAAAAAAAATATTTCATTGAGAGTGAGGAAAGGAGTGAGGCCCAGTGCATTACTGGAGGTCCCCCGGCTGACTAAACCTATTAGCAGCATAACTAAGGGAGGGTTCAGAAACACAAGATCCCTCCCTAATTGTAGGCTATATCAAAAAGGTAGGTTTTAGCCCTATTCTTAAAAACAGAGATCGAGTCTGACTCCCGAATCCAGATTGGCAGCTGATTCCACAGGAGAGGAGCTTGATAACTGAAGGCTCTGCCTCCCATTGTACTTTTGGAGATTCTAGGTATTACAAGTAATCCTGCATTTTGGGAGCGTAGTGCTCTGTTAGGATAATACGGTAGTATCAGATCTTTTAAATAAAAAGGAGCCTGATTGTTTAGAGCTTTGTAAGTAAGAAGAAGGATTTTAAACTTAATTCTAAACTCTATGGGAAGCCAATGAAGGGAGGCCAGAACCGGAGAGATATGATCTCTCTTTCTAGTACCTGTTAAAACTCTTGCTGCAGCATTTTGGATCAGCTGAAGACTTTTTTAAAGATGTTTTAGGACAGCCTGATAATAAAGAATTACAATAATCTAATCTCGAGCTAACAAAAGTGTGGATCAGTTTCTCAGCATCACTCTGAGACAAGAGGCTCCTAATCTTGGCAATATTACGCAAATGATAGAAGGCAGTCTTAGAAACAAATTTAATATGTGAATTGAAGGACAAATCCTGATCAAAAATAACTCCAAGGTTCCTCACAGAGCTATTAAGAGAAAGAGTAACCGCATCCAAACTGAAAGTTTGATTTGGAAATGAATTTCTAAGGTTTTTTGGACCAACAAGAATGACTTCAGTCTTATCTGAATTTAATAGCAGGAAATTACAAGTCATCCAAGCTTTGATTTCCCTAAGACAGGTTTCTAACTTGGCTAATTGATTACTATCATCTGGCTTCATTGACAGGTATAATTGTGTGTCATCTGCATAACAATGAAAATGTATATGTCATGCCTGGCTCTCACGAGCCAGAAAGGAGATGCGAGGGCGACCAGTGAGTTTGCGTAATTTATTGATATTCACACACAAAGAACAAATACAAAGTAAAGAGCCTCGTGGGGCTATAACACGCACGACACTAGACAACAAACGGAAAGGAAAAGAGCCACGTGGGGCTAAAATACGCACAGAACAAAGGACAATGTACAACCCAGAAAGAAAGGCTAGAGAGGCGGCGAGGAGAAACACACGCCGAGCCGCAGCACTTACTTTGGGGGCAGAGCCGAGGTAACGGCGAACTGAAGCTAGACATAGGAGCTACAGTCGTGGAAACACAGGGCACGTCTTTCCTTAGCGAGGTCGCAGCGACGAGTAACTCTCGGCTGCTCGCTTAAGTGGGGAAGATAATTAATAATGGGAGACAGCTGTCCCAGAGCAGCTGAACTAGACAGCTGGGGATCAGCTGGGCGCTGTCAAAGTACGGGCCTTGTAAGACCCGGCACGGACTACCACGGAGCAGGAGCGACACTGGACAACCTGAACGCGGAGAAGGATAGCGTCCAGGTCGTGACAGTATACAGTGCTTTCTAATAATGTTGCCTAACGGAAGCATATATAAACTAAAAAGAGTAGGGCCTAGCACAGATCCCTGTGGAACTCCATGACTAAGCTTTGAGTTGAAAGAAAACTCATTATTTACATGAACAAACTGGAACCTATCAGATAAATAAGATCTAAACCACTGCAACGAAGTTCCATTAAGTCCAACATAGTGTTCTAATCTATCAAGTAGAATATTATGATCGATGGTATCAAAACCTGCACAATGTGCAGTAATGTGAATTTTGTGATATTGCCTGTTTGACTATTTGTTTATATGCACTTGACTGCCGTTGTTTGTGTGAATGCCTGGTGACCGAATGTTGTGTGTGTTGAGGGTGCAGTAACACCTGGGTGTGAGAGTTCATGAGGGATGTCTGTGCGTGTTCATTGCCCTATATTGTGTAACTTGTGTATTTTATCAGGAATCTGTGATTAAATTGCATATATCCTGCGAGTTCATGGGGTTGGGTACCGCTGTTGTTTCTGTAATTATTGTTTATTTGTGTGTATAGGACTATTTTCCACAGGATTAATTTATTTTGGTGTGTGGCCCTTTTTTCTTTTCAGTGACTGTTTGTTTACATAGCAGAGAGCTCAGCTGGACCAGTGTGTGTTGTGTTGGGTTCTTTTATAAATAAAGACTGCTGCTTTGGGTGAACACGAGCCTCCTTTATTGACTGGCTGCAACACATTAACACACGAACTCCGCCATATTATTCTCTATCATGCTGTACACCTGACAACATCCGGTCTGTGTCGCCCCCTAGTGGCTCCACATATGTAATGCCAAGATTACACCACATCCCCCTTACTGAAGCTAGGTTGACCCCTTTTAGCTGAAAACACAAAATACATTTTTATATGAGATCTTTTTCCGTTCCCTTTTGTCAACTAACTATGACAGCATAAATTTAACACATCACCCCCTTTAACAAATCTGTAACATTTCTTTTTTTTTTCACACTGTTGCCATGTAAGAACATATTATGCAAAGGCCTCTTATTTTCTATTTAAGGAAGGCATTTTTAGAACTCAACTCTGCTTTCACGAATATTAACATGCAACTCTACAGATCCAGTCTCTTTGGTTTTATCACTTCTCTACCAGACCTGGTTCTAACAACACCTGGTGTTTCCTGTGCATTGGGCTCAGAAACAGTTTCTGTAGGAGTGTCTTTTCCATTTGACTGGGTCCGTTGTGGTTCCATCTCAGTCTTTGGTATCGACATAGGCACAAGATGAGTGCGGTTCCTCCTGATTGTCCCTTGTGGTCCACTGATGACATAGGACCGTGGAGTTTTGTGGACAGATGTCACTGTGCCCTGTGCTTTCGCATCTGTAATCCAAACAGAGTTTCCGGGTAACAGTTTATCCAAATCTCTCGTTCTGTGTCTTTTGTTGAAACATTCTGTTTGCCTCATCCGTCTCTCCTTTTCCACGTGACGAATTTGTTGCAGATTCGGCACGCATGGCTGCAAGGCCTCTGGAAGCATTGGCAGGGTGGTACGAAGCCTACGCCCCATGAGAAGCTGTGCTGGGCTGTAGCCATTTGCCAACGCTGTGATTCTGTAGGCTAACAGTGCTCGGTATGGATCACTGGCTTTCTTAATTAGGTTTTTGACTGTTCTGACAGCTCTTTCTGCCTCACCGTTACTTTGGGGGTACCTGGGACTACTGGTCACGTGCTCAAAACAGTACTCCTTTGCAAAGTCTTCCATTTCCTGACTTGCGAACTGCGGGCCGTTATCCGTGATCAGTATCTCTGGTATTCCGTGACGTGCAAACATAGACTTTAAATGCACAATGACATTGGCAGAGCGAGTTGGGCTGAGCTGGGCAATCTCTATATACCTAGAGAAGTAGTCCA
Organism: Pholidichthys leucotaenia; assembly: GCA_020510985.1. NCBI lineage: Eukaryota > Metazoa > Chordata > Actinopteri > Cichliformes > Pholidichthyidae > Pholidichthys > Pholidichthys leucotaenia. Next base: position 201,214,388 of record CM035848.1, read on the forward strand.
CTAATAACAGGTAGTTTTTGTCTTGTAGCGTGAACAAATCAGCTCCCAACTTCTGCCATGGCCTTTCTGGTAAATCTGTGGGCATTAAAGGCTCTCTCACATTAACTCTTTCCTGTATGCACTGTCTACATTTGAGTACAACTTCACTGATCTGGTTGCTTAAACCTGGCCACCATACAGCCTGACGGGCGCGCTCTCTGCATTTAACCACCCCCTGGTGGCCCTCATGTATCTTATCCAAAACTGCATTTCTCATGTTAGCAGGGATAACTAACCTCGTGCCTCTCAGTAGTAGTCCATTATGCACACTCAAAACGGCTCTCTCAGACCAGTAGTGCTTCACCGCTCCCTGTAGCTGGTTACGATCCGGCCAGCCTTCTGTGCAGTATTTCATGACTTGTGAACAGACGCTGTCGGACTGCAGTTGCTCTTGGAGATCTGCAAGATATTTGCTGCTTGTAGGGAGTCCCTCTAGCACAGAGTCAACATAAATGTTAGTGTCCTCCATAAGATCTGTGTCTGTGTGAGTAACACTGTTTGTGAGCGGTAAGCGTGAGAGCGTGTCGGCAGTGGTGAGACTTTTGCCTGGGATGTGCTTTATAGTGTATGAGTACCTCATTAGGCGCATACGAAATCTCTGTATACGCGGTGGAAGCGCATCCAAAGCTTGTCCTCCCAGTAGACTCACTAGTGGCGTATGATCAGTTTCTAGTTCAAAGTGCAGACCCAGGATAAAGTCATTGAATCTTTCGCAGGCCCACGTGAGAGCCAGCACTTCTTTTTCCAGCTGGGCGTAGCGCTGCTCTGTAGGTGTCAATGATCGAGAAGCGTAAGCAACTGGTGACCACACGTCTCTCTCCTTCTGTAGCATGACTGCCCCCAATCCATATGAAGAGGCATCTGCAGATATTTTCTGTGGTTTGTTTGGGTCATAGAGCTGCAATACAGGAGCAGAGGACAGTTCTTGTTTGAGATTACAAAACGCATTTTGTTGTTCATGCCCCCAGTACCACATGTTCTTTGTTGAAAGCAAGTCTCTCAATGGTTTGTCCTTTTCAGAAAGGTTCGGAATGAACTTCCCCAGCTGGTTCACCATTCCGAGAAAGCTCCTGAGCTCACTCATGTTGCTTGGCTCTTTCATGTCCTGAACAGCTTGGGTTTTGTCTGGATCTGGCCTCATTCCTTCTGCTGAAACAATAAACCCAAGAAATTTGACCTCTCTTTTGCCAAACTCACATTTTGACATATTCAACGTAACGCCGGCTTTCTCCGCGCGCTTCAAGACGGCGTGCAGTCTTGCGTCGTGCTGCTCCTTCTTGGATCCCCAGACCAGGATATCATCCACGTGACAGACGACTCCGTCGAGACCCGATGTAACCTCTGTCACCATCATGTTTTGGAAATGTTCAGGAGCACTGGAAATACCAAATGGCAAACGGTTGAAGTGGTATCTGCCAAATGGCGTAATGAATGTGGTGAGAAAGGCCGACTCTTTAGACAGTGGTATTTGCCAAAATCCCATATTTGCATCAAGCTTTGAAAAATACTGAGCACCTGTGAGCATGCCTAGCGTTTGGTCCACAGACGGGAGGATGTATCTTTCGCAACACACTGACTCGTTTAAAGGTGTCATGTCCACACAGATACGCACCTTTTCTTTGTCCTTTTTGGGAGCTACAACCATGCCACAGCACCAATCTGTTGGCTGCTCCACGCGACTGATGACTCCCAACTTTTCCATCCTCTCGAGCTCTTCTTTCACTTTACCCATGAGCGGCAGTGGGACACGCCTTGGCACCTTGAGCGAAAAGGGCTTAGCATCAGGTTTCAGTTTAATTGTGTATGGCTTTTGAACAAGCCCAAGTCCATCGCATAACTTGGGGTACGCTTTTCTCACTGTCTCTTGGTCTATAGTGTCAATTCTGGCAATTAGTTTCAGTCTCACGGAAGCTGTTCTACTCAGTAGTGCTATGCGCAGATTTTTGACAACATAGATTTTCTCAGTAGCGCTCTTGTCACCGTATGTAATGGTCTCTGTCATAGACCCCAACACGATTAGTGCAGTTCCACCCGGTCCGTAGAGTGATTTTTGTGCCTTTTCCAACTGTTCATTTTTCTTCTTGAAGATTTCAAATGTTTGGTCAGAAACTGCTGTGACGTCCGCTCCGGAATCTAACTTAAAAGTCACTTTATTTCCTCTCACGTTTATGTCTGCCAGCCATGGATCCTCCCCTAGATCCACTTCACCCAGAAAAAGTCCATCTGCATTGTCAGTGACCTCATTCACAGTTGGGTTGGACCTACAGACTCTACTATAGTGTCCACGTTTTTTACAGTTATGGCATTCCGCGTTTTTAGCTGGGCACTGTACTGCTGCATGTGCTGGTGCTTTGCCACACTTGGAACAAACTTTACTGTCTTGTTTTGTCTGCTGAGGCCTTGAGGACTTAATCTGTTTTTGTTCCTTGATTATGAACTTGTTTGGCTTGGCTTTTCTGATGTGTACCGCATCCACGGCTGTTCTGTTAACGCTAGTTTCACCTCTTAGGTCAGTTTGTTGTCGTTTTATTTCTTCAGATTGTCTTGCCATTGTTATAGCTTTAGCTAGGGTAAGATCTTTGTCAAGCTGCATTCTTTCTGACAGCGACGAATCTTTCAGACCCACTACAAGCCTGTCTCTCAAGAGGTCATCATGAAGTGCACCGTACTCACAGTTTTCTGCCAGCGCATAGAGTGCTGTTATGAACAAGTCTACTGGTTCTGCCGGCTGTTGCACTCGCTTGTTGAATTTTGCTCGTTCATAAATCACGTTCTTTCTGGGAACGAAATGTCTATCAAAGGCTGTTTTAACGGCATTGTACTGCTGGCGCTGCACACTCGTTAGCTCGAGCCCTCTTAGCACGTCGTCAGCCTCATCTCCCATGCAATAAACCAGCGTATTTACTTGGTTCACCTCAGCTGAGTTATTCAGGTTACTTGCCAGTCTAAAACGCTCAAAACGTCTTATCCACTTTTCCCACTCTTGGGGTTTCGCAAAGTCGAAGGGCTCCGGTGGTTTAATGGTGAAGGTTGCCGCTGGAGTAGCCGCCGCCATTAATGGATCAATTGGCGCAGCTGCAGCCCTTTGAACTTCGTCTGGCATAGCCGCTAGCCGGTTGCAAAGCTGACTTTTCTCACCTCAAAGCGCACCAACTTCTGACACCATGTTGTGTTGGGTTCTTTTATAAATAAAGACTGCTGCTTTGGGTGAACATGGAGCCTCCTTTATTGACTGGCTGCAACACATTAACACACGAACGCCGCCATATTATTCTCTATCATGCTGTACACCTGACAACATCCGGTCTGTGTCGCCCCCTAGTGGCTCCACATATGTAATGCCTAGATTACACCACAGTGTGGTGTGTGAGTGTGTAGAACTATACCCCTTTGTATTAGTGTGTGAATCGGGTATAAATTATATGGTTGGGAAAATTTGTGTGCTTGCATTTTTCAAAAAGGGGGGGTGTAGAATCATATTCAGAATCAGATCAGAATCAGAATCAGATTTATTGCCATTGTTCATGTGATACACAAACTAGGAATTTGTCTCGGTGCCATGCTGCAACATTAAAAACATAATGAGAAAAAGGGATAAACTAAAAAACTAAAGGACTAGAAACGTGCAATAAGTGTAGAAAAATAAGTAATAATAAGTAATAATAATAATAATATTAGTAATAATGAGTAGTACTAGTCAAGGTAGTTTTAAAAAATTAGCATGTAATATATATTATAATATTATATACAGTGGGGCAAAAAAGTATTTAGTCAGCCACCAATTGTGCAATTTCTCCCACTTAAAAGATGAGAGAGGTCTCCAATTTTCATCATAGGTATACCTCAACTATGAGAGACAAAATGAGGGGAAAAAAATCCAGAAAATCACATTGAAGGATTTTTAATGAATTAATTGGTAAATTCCTTGGTAAAATAAGTATTTGGTGCATCCAAATGCTCTCTAGCAAACTTCAGACGGGCCTGGACATGTACTGGCTTAAGCAGGGGGACACGTCTGGCACTGCAGGATTTGAGTCCCTGGCAGCGTAGTGTGTTACTGATGGTAGCCTTTGTTACTTTGGTCCCAGCTCTCTGCAGGTCATTCACTAGGTCCCCCCGTGCGGTTCTGGGATTTTTACTCACCGTTCTCGTGATAATTTTGACCCCACGGGGTGAGATCTTGCGTGGAGCCTCAGATGGAGGGAGATTATCAGTGGTCTTGTATGTCTTCCATTTTCTAATAATTGCTCCCACAGTTGATTTCTTCACACCAAGCTGCTTACCTATTGCAGATTCAGTCTTCCCAGCCTGGTGCAGGCCTACAGTTTTGTTTCTGGTGTCCTTTGACAGCTCTTTGGTCTTGGCCATAGTGGAGTTTGGAGTCTGACTGTTTGAGGTTGTGGACAGGTGTCTTTTATACTGATAAAGAGTTCAAACAGGTGCCATTAATACAGGTAAGAGTGGAGGACAGAGGAGCCTCTTAAAGAAGTTACAGGTCTGTGAGAGCCAGAAATCTTGCTTGTTTGTAGGTGACCAAATACTTATTTTACTGAGGAATTTACCAATTAATTCATTAAAAATCCTTCAATGTGATTTTCTGGATTTTTTTTTCTCATTTTGTCTCTCATAGTTGAGGTATACCTATGATGAAAATTGGAGACCTCTCTCATCTTTTAAGTGGGAGAACTTGCACAATTGGTGGCTGACTAAATACTTTTTTCCCCAACCGTAGATATTATATTATTATGGTGTTGCCCTAGGCTTGGGAGGGTGGTGTCACCTGGAGTATATAAGCCAGCAGTGGGAGACATATTGCCTCTTCGCTGTGGCTCCTGTATTCGCAGTAGGGACTCCTGTGTGTACAGGTCGTGTTATAATAAAACTCATAAAACGTCACCTCGTCTCCTCATTATTCGGACGCAACATAAACATTTCCTAAGTTTCAGTCAAATAGCAGATAGGTATAAATTACCACGCATTCAGTTTTGGAGGTATGTCCAAGTGCGGTGTGCCTTGTCTAAATGGTTAGGAAGCCCTTATAACTGCCCTACCGGCAGTCCAATTGAAGTTTTGCTCTCTAAATTAATATCAGGTCGAGGCATTGCACCTAAGATTTATTATCTACTGCAAGATCAGCTATGTGACCCTCTGCATAGGGCGAAAGAGCATTGGGCAGGGGACTTGGCTGTGGACATACCTCTTGACTGACATATTGTTGGACCCAGGGAACACACACACAGGCTCAAGTGCAATTCAATAATCTTTATTGTGACCAACAGAGGGTGTATGAGTGCGTGTATGCGTTGTGTAAATGTCTTGATGGTGAATGTGCTGCAGCCGGGGGCGAGACAGAGCGCCGTACAGCCTGGCAACCCTAAAACAGAGCCAAAGCACAGTTATTAATTTCAGCCAAGTCACAATGATCTGGATATTGACTGAGGCTTACTTGCAGGTGGTCTGATGTGAGCATAGGTTTTGGCCCACGGCCTCCAGCCAGGAAGACAGCGTCTGCGAGGCACACCCGGTGATGAGCAAAGAGGTTTGGCGAGGCGAAAGGAAAGTTCCGCCGCCGCGGAGAGCTGGTTCCGCCACCTGACGGATCCACCTGTGCACAGGGGAGAGCCTGGGAGAAAAGGTAAGTAGCGGTGATTCTTTCTTGTAATAGGAAAGTCTTTCCAGACAAAGCGTTGGTCTGTGTGGAGACAGACGTGCGGGAGACGAAGGTCCGGTAGCAAGACAGACGGCTCCGTGCTGAGGCTCCCGGCAGAGCAGGCTATAAAGCCCGTGAGTGATTGGCCGCAGGTGTGCGCGCAGCTGAGGCAGGAGACGGCCCAGAGTGGGCCATGACAGTACTCCGCCCCCCCCCCCCCGAGCAGCGCCTCCTGGCGCTGGCCTACCTGGGTGCGTCTGATGGAAGTCCTTGATGAAACGCTTGTCCAGCACGAGCGACAGACGCACCCAGGACCTCCACTCGGGGCCATATCCCTCCCAGTCCACCAGGTACTGCAGGCTGCGCCCCCAGCAGCGGACATCCAAGATGGAATTGACTCTCCATGCCGGGTCGTTGTCGATCAACACTGGCGGGGGTGGAGCCCTGGGAGGGGGGCAGAGTGGGTTGGAGATGACGGGCTTGACCTGTGAAACGTGGAACGTGGGACAAACACGGAGAGAGGGGGGGAGAGCCAGACGCACAGCCACAGGATTTATCACATGGACAATCGGGAAGGGCCCAATAAAATGCTGGGCCAGCTTCCTCTTCTCAGCCTTCAGGTTAATGTGCTGGGTTGACAACCATACCTGCTGACCCACCTGATACTGAGGAGCAGGCCTCCTGCGCCAGTTTGCTGTTCTTGTGTTGTGCTTGGCTGTGCATAAAAAGGCCCGGCGCGTGGCAGCCCAGAGCCGACAACAGCTCCTCAGGTGGGCATGGATGGAAGGCACGGCCACCTCCCCCTCCTCTTCGGGGAACAACGGGGGATCATAACCCAGCGGCGCCTTGAAGGGTGACATGCCGGTAGCTGAGGACAGCGTCAGATTATGAGCGTATTCAATCCATGGCAGATGGCTGCTCCAAGATGAAGGACTGGAGGCGATGACGCAGCGCAGAGCGGCCTCCAGCTCTTGATTGGCCCGCTCACACTGCCCATTGCTCTTGGGGTGATGACCAGAGGACAGGCTCACCGTAGCCCCCAGCGCGTTGCAGAAACTCCTCCATACGCGAGACACAAACTGGGAACCCCGATCGGAGACAATGTCCTTGGGGATCCTATGAAGATGCACGATGTGCTGCACCAATAGATCCGCCGTCTCCCGTGCCGTTGGAAGCCCATGTAAGGGGATGAAATGGGCGGCTTTAGAGAAACGGTCCACAATGGTGAGGACGGTGTCAAAACTGTTGGATGCCGGGAGACCAGTTACAAGGTCCAGCGCAATGTGGGACCACGGTCTTCCAGGAACCGGCAACGGATGGAGGAGACCCGCCAGCGGTGATGATGATGTCTTCCCGGTGGCGCACTGGGGACAGGCGCGGACATAGTTGATGACGTCATTCCAGAGGCCCGGCCACCAGAACGATCTCTGGAGCAGCTCCACCAGGCGGGTGATCCCAGGGTGGCAGGCGAGCTTGGATGAGTGTTCCCAGTGGATCACGTCACCCCGGACAGAAGATGGAACGAACAGTCTCCCTGCAGGGCCTCCGCCTGGATCGGCTCAGCTTCCTGCGCCCTCAGGACCTTGTCCCTGACGCCCCACGAGAGGGCGCCCACGACACACGAAGCAGGGAGGATGGTGTGATCATGCCCATCAGAGACCTCCGAGGTGAACTGCCTGGACAGGGCGTCAGGTTTGGCGTTCTTCGTCCCAGCGCAGTAGGTGATGGTGAACCTGAAGCGCCCGAAGAACAAGAACCAGCGTGCCTGGCGGGCATTCAGATTCAGGCGTTTAGCCGTCCTCAGGTACTCCAAGTTTTTGTGGTCGGTCCACACCACGAAGGGTTGTGCGGCCCCCTCCAGCCAGTGCCGCCACTCCTCCAGTGCGAGCTTCACCGCCAGGAGTTCTCTGTCGCCGACGTCATAATTCCTCTCCGCGGGGGACAGCCGCCGAGAGAAGAATGCGCAGGGGCGGATCACCCTGTCCACCAGAGAGTGCTGTGACAAGACTGCCCCCACCCCCGAGTCAGAGGCATCCACCTCAACCAGACACTGAAGAGCGGGGTCCACCTGCGTCAGGACCCGGGAGGATGAGAACTCAGTCTTCAGGGTAGCAAACACCGCCACAGCCTCCTCTGTCCACCGGAACGCCACCTTGGGGGAGGTGAGACGGGTCAGGGGGAGGGCGATCGAGCTGTAGTTGGGCACGAATCATCGGTAAAAATTGGCAAACCCCAGAAATTGTTGCAGCTGCTTCCTCGATGAGGGCCGGGGCCAATCCACCACTGCCTTCACCTTCTCAGGGTCCGGGATGACCTGGTTGTGTGAGATGATAAATCCTAGGAAGGAGGTCTTCTCAGTGTAGAACTTACACTTCTCTACTTTAACAAATAATTTATTCTCCAGGAGCCGTTGAAGGACCTGCCTCACATGGACCTGATGCTCCTCCCGTGACTGGGAGAAAGTCAAAATGTCGTCCAGAGAGACGAAGACGAAGGACCTGAGGAAGTCCTGGAGAATGTCATTAATCAAACGCTGGAAGATGGCCAGAGCGTTGGAGAGCCCAAACGGCATGACAAGATATTCAAAGTGGCCGCTTGGGGTCCGGAATCCCGTCTTCCACTCGTCGCCCTCCCAGATCCGCACGAGGTCATAAGCACTGCGGAGGTCCAGCTTCGTGAACCAGGAGGCCCCCTGGAGGGAGTCGAAAGCAGAGTCCATGAGCGGCAGAGTGTACCTGTCCTTGATTGTGATGTCGTTCAGCGCCCGGAAGTCAATACAAGGGCAAAGGGAACCATCCTTCTTTCCGACGAAGAAGAAGCCCGCCCCCACCGGCAACGAAGAAGGCCGAATGATGCCCAAGCTGAGCGATTCCTTGATATACGCATCCATAGCCTCCCGCTCCGGAGCCGATAAGTTGTAAAGGCGGCTCGACAGCAGGGGGGCGCCCGGGCAGAGATTAATAGCACAGTCGTATGGGCAGTGGTGGGGGGGGGCAGCGCCTGGGACTTACTAAACACCACTCCAAGGTCATGGAACTCTGGTGGCACCCTGGACAGGTCAGGAGGAGGAAGGGGGTGGGGGAGGAGAGGGGAACCGAGGGAGAATACGCTGCAGACTGCAGGCACACACTCAGGCAGAAGGGGCTCCAAGCGAGGACGCTCCCAGTACGCCAGTCAAAGGTTGGGTTATGGAGGCGAAGCTGGGGGTAGCCCAGCCGAGGTGGACAACACAAACAGCCGGAGGTCCTCTCGATGGTTACCTGAGATGATTGCCGAGACAGGGGCTGTCTGATGTGTCACTGTCTCCAGGGGAGCCTTTTCACAGAGTGATGAGGTTTAGGGGGGTCAGCAGGGCATGGCAGGGGAGCCCCAGTCGGGTTGCCAGTTTCCCCGAAATGAAGCTCTGCTCGGCCCCTGAGTCCACCAGTGCGTGTGTGAGAATTTCAGTGCGTTTATGACAGAACCTAATTGGAAGAAAACACTTTGATAGGGGATTAGGCTGAGATGAGTCCGCGAGTCCCCCTACAGCGATACGCGGACCCCCTCTTTTGGCCCAACCGGGCAGGACTCGATTTCGTGCTGATCATCCCCACAGTACATGCATAGACCTAGCTCCCTGTGACGCTGTCTCTCAGCCAGCGGGAGTTTGGTCCGCCCCACCATCATTGCCTCAGGGTCGTCAGGGGCCTCTAGCGCGGGCAACGCCAGAGATGAGGACTGAGACGAGCGCTGGAACTGTCTGCTCGAGCGGCTGGAAGACCTCCGCTCGGCAGCTCACTCTCTCAGCCTGTTGTCAAGACTAATTGTTAAGGAAATTAGTTCAGTGAGATGCTCAGGTTTATCTAAGCGGGCCAGCTCATCCCGTAGACTGGGGCTCAGGCTTCTAATAAAGATGCTGCAAAGCGAGGCATCCTCCCACCCAACTTCCGCTGCCACAACCCGGAAGTCGACAGCGTAGTCGGCCACTGACCGGCCACCCTGGCGAAGATTTAATAGCCGGGTGGTAAGCACGCTATCACGGTCCAAATGGTCAAAAACTTCATGGAAATTGTGCACGAATTGGGTGTAGGTTAGATTGGCGTAGCTGGGCTTCACCATAATGGCGTAAGCCCAAGCTAGCGCTCGCCCCTCCAACAGATTTTGCCACGTAACCTATGCGGCTGTGATCGGTGGGGAAATCCCCCGGAACTCGCTGAAACACCATCTCACATTGGAGGATAAAGCCCAGGGCCTCCCCGAGCTTTCCGCTGAAGCGTGTGGGAGTGGGAACCGGAGTGAGACGGGTTAGTGGGCCCGGGCTAGCCTGGCTAGACGAGGAGCTAACGGGAGCTGGCATACTGCTATGAGCCGGAGGAAAAGCCCGTTGTCCTTCCAGACGATCCAACCGGCTGTTGATCTGGACAAACTGATTTAATATGACCTGTTGTTCGTGAATAATTTGGTCCACTCGAGCCTCTAAGATGTTAAGCTGGTGTGTGAGCCCGCTGTTTGCTGGGTCACTCTGACGGAGCCGTACTGAGGCAGCTGAGGCAGGTGACGGCTCAGAGTGGGCCATGACATTGACTGGGAATCATGCCTCAATAATATTAATACAATGTACAAGGAAATGGGTAATAAGTTTATTCAATTAAAGATCATACATAGATGGCACCGAACTCCACAAATGTTGCACAAATGGAAGCTGATACCTGCAGATTCGTGCTGGAGATGTGGAGGAAGTGGTGCTTCCATTTTGCATATACTTTGGACTTGCCCAACACTCAAAGACTGGTTGGTGGAATAACATTAAAGAAATTATCTATGAAGTTCTAAACAGGTGGTTTCAAGTCTCAGTAAAATTGTCAATGTTGGGTTCAACCACTGAACTCCAGGGCTCGGACTTTTCTCCCTTCGAAAAATGATGGGTTATTCTGGCTCTTACAACAACAAAACTGAGCTTACTGAGGCATTGGAGGAAGAGGCTGCCACCTCCTGGCGAGGAATGGACTACAACTATGGCCCAGTTGGCCGCTTATGAAAGAGTGACATACTGTTTACTGAATAAACTTCAGCAATACAAAATGACTTGGGATCCTTTCACCAGTTGGCTTTATACTGCTTGATAGTCATATGACTAACTAAGAATGCTGACTATTAATGAATGAGATTGTAGGACAGAGTGGTTGTAATTTTAATTTTATTGCACTTTTTTTTGTTCTTTTATGTTACTGTAAAAAAAAGAAAAATTTTCAATAAAATGTGGATTGCAAAAAAAAAAAAAAAGAAAATCTATGGAACGAACTGAAGATCAGAGTTCATAGAAGACACCCACAGAAACTTCAAGATTTAAAGACAGTTTGTGGAAGAATGGGCTAAAATCACTCCTGAGCAATGCCTGCACCTAGTTTCTCCATACAGGAGGTGTCTGGAAGCTGTTATTACCAACAAAGGCTTTTCTACTGAATATTAAAAGAATTTCACCAAGTGTGTTCAATACTTATTCCCTGTGTCATTCCACTTTATCAAATATAACTTGATTTGTGAAAAAAAGACAAAAATATAAGAAGGAGAAGAAGATATTTTAGTATTGTGTTTGTATTGAAGGTTAAAGAGGAAATTATTGCTAATAGTGTCTCCCAACACAGTGATTTGTGTGTGATGTGCCCGTGTGTGGGGTGGGTGTGATGGGGTGGGGGCCGCCAGTAGAGGGTGTGCATAATGTCAGTTGTGTTTGTATTTCCATTGTTCTGGGATTACTTTTGTTTTAGGAACACAGCTGTATTTTGTTTGGACTTCTAGGGATGATGGCGGCAGAATAACCCGCCTAGCCGTGTAGGGGGTGCCAGTGGTCTACCTGGCCCCTCTAGCTTTGTTGTGTGAGTGGATAGGTTTGTTTATTTGTTTTTGTACATAGAGTTTTGGTGTTAGTGCATGAGTCGAGTTGTAAATTTGGGAGGTTTAATTAGTGTGTTTGCCATTTTTCTACGGGGGGGAGGGGGGCAGAATGTTATGTATGAAATAGTAGTAGTAATATGGCGGCCAAGACTCCCGGGGAATAGCAAGGGGTGGCGGCCTGCCTTTCCGGTGGTGATGTCACCCGGGGTATAAAGGGCATGGGCGGAAGGGGTTAGTCCTCTTTGGGCCGTTGAACCCTGAACACAGAGCGCTGTAAGTCTGCTACTTGTTCCATTGAGTTATAATAAAGCTACGTTCACTGCACCTCTGCCCTGCTCGTTATTGTAAGAATTATGGACGTAACACTCTATATCAGGGGTCACCAACTGGCAGACTCCGGTCTGGATCCGGACCCTGAAGCCTTTTGATACAATTTGGGGAAAAGGGAGACTGTTTTATTTTGGTGGGGAAAAAAACAGAAAAAGCTGAACTTAACTGCCGCATTGGCAACAGCCCGACAGATTACGACACGAGCCCTTGGGCGCTCTCCTGCCCAAGGGCTCTCTGTAGACGCCCCTTTTCACTGTCCCACAAACACCACTCTCTGCAGAGACTCTGTGGCTCCAACTGCTCCAGACAGTATGCAGCTGGTTGCAAAATCAGGTTTGCTGCGGGCGCACCCCCCCCCCCCCACACACACACACACACACAAGGCCGACATCCACCCCGGACAGACCGGTCTGGACCCACAAAAAGGAAAGCTGTTGTGAGCCGAGAGTAGTCCATGCTGGGATGCAGAGGTGAGGTCGCTGATTATCATGTAAAAATTCAGCAAAAGCTCCATGTGTTACTGAGCATAAAAAGTTCCACCTCCCCTCTCCCTGTAACCGTGGAGTTACAGCTCCATCCATGCTGTAACAGAGTTTACTGTTGATAAAAAATGTTGAGGAATTCTGTCCTGGAATTATATTTTGTGTCTGTGTTTTGTCTTAGTTTGAGAGAGTTTTTTTTTTTTCTGCACTGAAAATATTGTATAGAGGTGGACTTGTTGTGAAATTTAGATTTTTAGATATTAATCTTTTTTTAATGCAATACAAATTAGTCTGTGTTCTCCTGTAAAACATTTTTAGGATTTTAGTTGTAGATTTTAGAATTTTATATCTATTTATTTGGAGTCAACAAACACATTTAGTGTTCTCCTGTATTATAAAATTTTATATTACATTTTGTTTGAAATTGAACAAAGAATTCATTTTAACATTTTTTTGTTTAAAAATTAATATAGCGCTAAAGCAGCTAAAACATGAGAACAAAATAATGTGTGAAAGCAAGATAAATGATACTGGCCTGTCTGATGACAGCTGTGGTCTTCTGAAAGAATGTCAATGAAAGGATGACAGTTCTTTAAAGCACATTTTGAGATAAATTTGTCCATGTTTATTTTATTTTTTTTACTTAACCTTTATTTATACAGGGTAGTTCCATTGAGAGGAAACCTCTCCTTTTCAAAGATGCCCTGTTCACATTCACACTAGGAAGCTGCCCAGTACAACCACAGACTGACCTGACCTTAACTCCAACTGCTCCAGTGGAGCAGTTGGAGTTAAGTTAAGGGCCTTGCTCAAGGGCACCACAGTGGGGTTAAGGAGGGTGGGTCAAACACTGCTATGTTATCTGTCCCACCCATATCTAATCCTGCCAGTCCAGGGATCAAACCTGTAACCCTCCACTCACCAGTTCACATCCCTAACCCTTAGGTCACCGCTGCCCACCATGTGCCAAATTTCTCTTCCATTTCTTTTAATAAAAGATGTTGGAAGTAAATTCATAAGTCATTGCAAATACTTTGCTTTAAAAGGGTCAAGTTGTCATACAGTGGGAGGGAAAAATCTTGAATAGAAAAAAAAAAATCATCAAGATGCATTAAGAATGGATTTGGAATCAAGTTGGAGTTCTGAATCATAAGGTGCTGAAAGATTCCCACACCTAGTTCGGACCTTGGCTGGGGAGGAGGACTGACTTATCAGACCTTTTGCAGTTTTAGTTGGTGACCCCTGCTCTATATCACAGGTTGCACTACACTTTCTATTATGTCATTTTCTCAGACAGGCTTGTAAACATTCTGTCAATCTGTTATCTATCCTTTTAATTGACTTTAATTAGATCACCCTCCATGTAATCTGTCAAATGATAGAAAGCTTTCAGAGTTTGTTGTTATTGCTAGAAAAATTCTGTGGAAGGACAATTTTCAGTGAACAAAACCCTCTGATATATAAAAGCACAGTATCGCACAAAAGTGAGTACACCCCTCACATTTTTGTAAATATTTTATTATATCTTTTCATGGGACAACACTGAAGATATGACACTTTGATACAATGTAAAATAGTCAGTGTACAGCTTATATAACAGTGTAAATTTGCTGTCCACTCAAAATCGCTCAACACACAGCCATTAATGTCTAAACCGCTGACAACAAAAGTGAGTACACCCCTAAGTGAAAATGTCCAGATTGTGCCCAATTAGCCATTTTCCCTCCCCGGTATCATGTGACTCGTTAGTGTTACAAGGTCTCAGGTGTGAATGGGGAGCAGGTGTGTTAAATTTGGTGTTATCGCTCTCACACTCTCTTATATTGGTCACTGGAAGTTCAACATTGCACCTCATGGCAAAGAACTCTCTGAGGATCTGAAAAAAAGAATTGTTGCTCTACATAAAGATGGCCTGGGATATAAGAAGATTGCCAACATCCTGAAACTGAGCTGCAGCACGGTGGCCAAGACCATACAGCAGTTTAACAGGACAGGTTCCACTCAGAACAGGCCTCGCCATGGTCGATCAAAGAAGTTGAGTGCACGTGCTCAGCGTCATATCCAGAGGTTGTCTTTTGAAAACAGATGTATGAGTGCTGCCAGCACTGCTGCAGAGGTTGGGGGGGGGGGGGTCAGCCTGTCAGTGCTCAGACCATACGCCGCACACTGCATCAAACTGGTCTGCATGGCTGTTGTGCCAGAAGGAAGCCCCTTTTAAAGATGATGCACAAGAAGGCCCGCAAACAATTTGCTGAAGACAAGCAGACTAAGGACATGGATTACTGAAACCATATTCTATGGTCTGATGGGACCAACATAAACTTATTTGGTTCAAATGGTGTCAAGCATGTGTGGCGGCAACCAGGTGAGGAGTACAAAGACAAGTGTGTCTTGCCTACAGTCAAACATGGTTGTGGGAGTGTCATGGTTTGAGGCTGCGTGAGTGCTGCTGGCACTGGGGAGCTACAGTTCACTGAGGGAACAATGAATGCCAACATGTACTGTGACATACTGAAGCAGAGCATGATCCCCCTCCTTTTGGAACCTGGGCCGCAGGGCAGTATTCCAACATGATAATGACCCCAAACTCACCTCGAAGACGACCACTGCCTTGCTAAAGAAACTGAGGTTAAAGGTGATGAACTGGCCAAGCATGTCTCCACACCTAAACCCTATTGAGCATCTGTGGGGCATCCTCAAACGGAAGATGGAGGAGCGCAAGGTCTCTAACATCCACCAGCTCCATGATGTCGTCAGGGAGGAGTGGAAGAGAATTCCAGTGGCAACCTGTGAAGCTCTAGTGAACTCCATGCCCAAGAGAGTTAAGGCAGTGCTGGAAAATAATGGTGGCCACACAAAATATTGATACTTTGGGTACAATTTAGACATTTTCACTTAGGGGTGTACTCACTTTTGTTGCCAGCGGTTTAGACATTAATGGCTGTGTGTTGAGTTATTTTGAGAGGACAGCAAATTTACACTGTTATACAAGCTGTACACTGACTACTTTACATTGTATCAAAGTGTCATATTTCAGTGTTGTCCCATGAAAAGATAAAATAAAATATTTATAAAAATGTGAGGGGTGTACTCACTTTTGTGAGATACTATATATACTGCTCAAAAAATAAAGGGAACACTTTGAAAACACATCAGATTTTAATGGGAAAAAATAAGCTGGATATCAAAATTGTGGCAGGCTAGTCCAGCTTACTCAGATTAAACACTTTTTAATCTGAGTATATATATATATATACAGTATATATATATATATATATATATAAAAATTTTGTGGAGGAAGAAAACAGACGAGGCAGCGAGCTGAATGACACATGAACTTTATTTTCTCCTCCAACATCAAGTAGTAAAAATCACTGCTTGGGTCTCTGTGCATCCTCTTTTTATACCCTTTAATTCCATGCATCGAGACCCAGGAATCCTGACCATAATACTTTGTGTGGAACAAAGACATGCGTGGTACATTAACATAACATAACACCAGTACCGCTTCTAACACCCTTTCCTTCTCCAGCGGCTCTGGTGCTTCCTCCTCTCCCCGGGGGGCGAATAGTCCTCACTGTCCCATTTGAGACCCACCCCCGGTAACACTTCCTCCTTCAGCCCATTGTTCCCTCTTTCCCTAGCTGCCGTCTCAAGGTGGAGAATCCCCCACACATGCCACCACATGCCACCACATGAGAGAGAGAGTGTATGCAGGGCTTGACATTAACACCAAGCAATGGCTGGTGAATTTCAGCAGTGGCCGGTAACACAGCTACACTCTACAGCCACTTTGGCCATGTGCAGCCATGAAGGGGTGTCCCAATTCATAGGGGTAGTGATGTTACGCTTGACACCGCCCACTCGACACTGATTCATGCAATATAAAGCGGAAGTGTCATAAGCAGTGCATCGAGCATTGTTTCAGCACACCCATAGTCACGTGACTGTAGCAAAGTAGGCCTCATTATGTCAGTCACATCACGTGACGTGAGGGCTCACAGGAAATTTGAGAGGGTTCTTTTGGAATTAGGGTTTTTTTTGTTTACTTTGTATTGTTTGTTCCTGCCATCCAATTTTGAATAGACCTCGGATGGGCAAATGCTAAAAAAAACGTATTGAGATTTTTTCAGGTTCTCTGCTCAGATGCAGTTCTGACACTCAGTCAGCAGATGGAATTCTATGAAATGTTTCATAACACTGTGTCGATCATGAAGCAATTATCTCAAAGTTGTTCATTGTTTCATAAGGCCTCAATTTCACCATCACTAATGTATCTATGTGTAATATTTAGTAAATGTAATGTGTTACTTAATGTTACTAAACCTAAACCTACTGTAATTCTAGCTTGTGTAATACTGTCCCTGACTCGGTTTTGAGTGGTGAATCAGACCCCTTTTAAATCCTTCACTATTGATGTATGCAACGCTCAGCCCTCTCCAATTTCCCACCAGGTCTCCAATCACGTGATGTGACAACGAGGCCTCATTTGCTATGGTCACATGACTGTGGGCATGTTGACACAGTACTCGACGCTCTGCTCACGACACTTCCGCGTTATATTGCTCGTGTCAGTGTTGAGTGGGTGGTGTTAAGCATAACATCACTACCTAAATGTAGAGTAAGAAATATGCAAAAAAAAAGGAATTTAACACATGGTAGGATGTATCCCCCCCATTCTGTTTTTCCAAGAAAATGAGCAGTTCATGATGCATTAATTACCTTCAGCCAAGGAGGGAATGTGATCATTGTTTGTTTGTTAGCAGGATTATGCAAAAACCACTGGAGAGAGCTTGATGAAATTGTCAGCAGAGGTGGCCCTTGGGCTACTGTGAATTCATTTCAACTCAACTTTATTTATATAGTGCCATTTCATAACAACAGTTGTCTCATAGCACTTTCACACTGTGGGGCAAATACCTCACTATTGCAGAAAGACCCCAACAATGAGGTGATCCCCTGTGAGCAAACACTCAGCAATGGTGGAGAGGAAAAACGTTTCACTTGGCGGAGGTGTGTGCTCTCTGAGTGGCCTAATTTTCCCCACAATATTAAGGTTAAAAAAAAAGTAGTAACTGTGGACACTCTAGGCTTCTGTACATTTGCCATAAGTAGGTAACAGATGTACAGGGAAAAAAAGTTGCAACTATCTAGGAAAGAAAACAACAGGTTTAAGGGTTAATCAGGTTCTCTGAAACATGAGTGAGGTATCTCACTATGGGACATGCTCCCCCGCAATGTACCCATAAGCCCTATAACACTAAACCAGTCTCTGACTGGCAGGCAGCGTGACATCTGCTCCCTCAAGAAGGAGCCACCTCCTCCTATAAGAGTCTGACCTTGACGCAAGCCCCTAGTCTTGTAAGGTCACCTCTTCCTTGCTCCAGGCAAGGAGGGGGGTCTGGTGAGGTACCTCACTGTCAAGACTGGCCCTCACGAGCCAGCATAAGACACCACAGTCCAGTGAAGTTGCACAGGTGTTTATTAACAATTAGGGAGAGGGAAGGACAAGATAACCAGCCGCATGGGCTGAGCAGCAAGACTACTTGTTAACATATCGAACAATCCATTGACAGCTGAGACGAGGAACGCTCGCTCAGCATCTGACAAGGACAAGGGCAACGGAGTACCAACAATAACTACAATCGATAAACACACTTACACATGAGAAGGAATCACGGATGATCGTTAGATGAACATTTGACGAGACTGCCACGAGATGCAGCCGCTGGCGCCAGCTTTTAAAGCCGGCCGCTAACGACCGCAAATGCAACGCAGCTGTTCAGACCTTGACAGCAGGAAACTTCCCCGAGCGTTTGTCCAGTCAGAGCCCGGGGAGCCAGAATGGCAACACCGCTGTCAAAGCCTGACAGGAATGGTGCGTGGCCCGAGCGCGGACAATAATAGTGCTCGGGTTATGACAGGACCTCCCCCTCAAGGGCGGACTCCCGGACGCCCGTTAACACCCCCCCCAACCCAACCCAGGGCGGGTGGATGGGGAAGCAGGCAAAGGGGGAACAGAATCAACCTCACAGGAAATGAAATCAGCACGATATCCTACCACACAAATCACAATAAAGACAGGGCAGGGGCAGAAAACAACCAGGGCATACATTCACAGGGAGAGAAAAAAAAACACCCTATACAACACAGGAACACATACCACAGGGTAACAGTCTCATCCCTCTAACAGGAAAGGGGAAAAAGGGAAAACAACAACAACAACAAAAAAACACACAAAGAAAAACAGCTTTACAATGTACAAATATTGTCACAAAGCTGGATTACCAGTCGATTTCAGAGAACAAAAAAAACCTCAAATCTCTCATGAATTGACAGCAAACCAAAAAAAAAACAAAAAAAAACAAAAACCTCTGTGGCGGAATGAAATAAGGCGGCATTGTTGGAGGTTTTAAGTAGAGTTTATTATCATACCGCCGTCACGGGATCCCCTCTCCGGCCCAGTGTGTGCAGGCTGGAGCGGGATCCTCGGGCTCTCAGAGAAGAGACACAAAGTGCGTGTCAGCAGCAGCAGTTGGAGTGAGAGAGAGAGAGAGAGAGAGAACCTGTACAGTATTTGTACCCAACTCAAACAATACATCAAAGCAGATTCACAGCAGTTGGTCTGATCAGAATCAGAATCAGAATCAGAATCAGAATAAACTTTATTGCCAAGCATGTAAAAAAACACACGAGGAACTTGACTTGACATTGGTGCGCATGCGCGCGACACAACGACACGGCAGCCATAATAGGCGCCTCATCAAACAGAGATAGATAAGAAAGGGAGGGGAAGGGAGGGAACGACACAAGGGGGGAGGAGAAAAAAAAACTTCGTTATCAAAATACAGCTTATTTTTAAGCAGATTATGATTACAATGAAAAAAAAATCTCTCAATAGCACAGAGCAACAACTCAGAATTCACAAGACACAAGAGAGCAGTGTACAGTATATCCGCTGATCAAAGGGACTGCAGAACAGGCATGAGACATTTGCATTTGTAAGACCTACATAACAATAGGCAGATGCAGCCTCTGCTCAGCTTGCGGAACAAAGAGGTTACAAGGCACATCTACATATTGAACTGTCTCTAGGTCACAGCAAGGACAGGACGCATGAACACTATACATGAATGGCACATTACATCACGATACATGCAGGGCACATTGCATCACAATACACGCAGGGCACATTGCATCACAACACATGAATGGCACATTACATCTCAGTAGTGCAGCGGGGAAAACCGAGAGAAAAGAGCTGACTGTCCTGTGTGTTGTGGGGGGGTTGAGTCAACCCGCCACACACGCTCCCCCCCAGAGGGCACGGCAGGGGGCCGAGACCTCGATAATCCATGTATGGGAGCGAGCTGTGGGAGAAGCTCGCTGCAGGCGGAGGTGGAGGGAGGGGAGGGGTAGTGTGTGCCGGCAGGGGCGGTGAAATCGTCCGAGCCGCGCAAAAATTGCTTGCTGCTCCGCGACGTCGAGGGGCTGTCCCTTTGAACGTGCAGAGGTCCACAAGAAGAAAAATTAGTCACTGGCTCCTCCCGCGATTAAGTCCTGCAAGGATTAATAGTGGCCGTGAAGAAAAGCAGGAGCGGCTGTAAGAGAAACATAAAAGCAGGGGAACTGGCGTGTTGACTTTAGGTGCGGGCACAACCTTAAAAGCCGTCGGGAACTGCAAAACCGCTGAATTCCCCATGTGCGCGGTGGCTGAGACCACTGACAAATCCTTCGTGCATGCTGCGTGCGTGCTTCAGGTGTGAGGGCAGCTCTGAAGGCTCTGTGTGCAGCGGCGAAGGAGGATGGGGGTCTGTAGAGCCATATGCATCCCGTGCGTGGTGCGCCGTCTGCGTAACTCTCCGTGCGTTGTTGGGCCAGCTGGAGAGGAGACAGGGTCAGGGAGCTTAATCATCCCTGTTCAATGTGTTGGAGCGGTGAAGGGAAGTAGACGCTCTTGTCACTCGCTCGGTCATGGTGCGTTCAGGTCCACGTGTGCTCCGTCGGCCATGGGAGTCGCCGTCGTGGAGAAAGGACGAGGTGCATGCGCTCTCGATGTGGAGGAGCTGCGAGCGCGGCTGGTCCAGCGTGGATGTGCCGATCTAGGCGTGCGGATCTCACCATGAAGTTCGCTGCGGCTTTCCCAGTTGTGGGTGGTCTCCGGAGAGTTTCACCTGGAAACTCTGCGTCGAAATCTCCCTGAAGCAGAAGGGAGCTGCTGCGTTCGCTTGTCGTCGGAGAATCCCGGCCGGGTGCTGCGTTCGCCAGCAGCGTGTTTGTTTCAGCGTTGGGTCACCAGTGCGGCGGCATGAAATAAAGCGGCGTTGTTGGAGGTTTTAAGTAGAGTTTATTATCATACCGCCGTCACGGGATCCCCGCTCCGGCCCAGTGTGTGCAGGCTGGAGCGGGATCCTCGGGCTCTCAGAGAAGAGACACAAAGTGCGTGTCAGCAGCAGCAGTTGGAGTGAGAGAGAGAGAGAGAGAGAACCTGTGCAGTATTTGTACCCAACTCAAACAATACATCAAAGCAGATTCACAGCAGTTGGTCTGATCAAAGGGACTGCAGAACAAGCATGAGACATTTGCATTTGTAAGACCTACATAACAATAGGCAGATGCAGCCTCTGCTCAGCTTGCGGAACAAAGAGGTTACAAGGCACATCTACATATTGAACTGTCTCTAGGTCACAGTAAGGACAGGACGCATGAACACTATACATGAATGGCACATTACATCACGATACATGCAGGGCACATTGCATCACGATACATGCAGGGCACATTGCATCACGATACATGAATGGCACATTGCATCACAACACATGAATGGCACATTACATCTCAGTAGTGCAGCGGGGAAAACCAAGAGAAAAGAGCTGACTGTCCTGTGTGTTGTGGGGGGGTTGAGTCAACCCGCCACAACCTCCACAGTTATGAATCTACCACTGACGTGGCTGATCAGTGGCCTACAGTGCACATGAGCAATAATGGAAAACAAATATAAGCCAAAGACCCATAAAGTATTTCACCTCCGATACAAAAATGTCAGATCTTAAGTTTGAAGTTATGCACCAATCACAAGGTTTCTTCTAGAGTCCCTGTCGGTTAGCTTTCACTTCTGAAGGCCAGTTCATTATGCAGATGACTCTGTTTTGAGCTTATACGCGTGGAAGAAATATCAAAAATAGTTCAGGAGAGTTTAGAGGTCCCAGTTAGTACTTAACCATTCAAATAAGCAGTTGCCTGAAGTGACCATCACCTTTAAACAGTCAGAGTGCAAAGGTTCTACAAGAAATTTAGCGGTTGAGACTTAAAAGGCTGCACTTCAAATTCTAATTTTAAGACTGATTAGAAAAACATGGCCAAACTTCTGAATGCAGAAGCTGAACAAGTTCATTTTCTTGGCATTTGAATCAGACCCACTAGACCCTATTTGGCAGAATAAAGATCTACTGTAGATATTTCAGCCCGTGTTTGGCAACGGCCAGCAAGAAAAATAATCATGGTGGCATTATGTCTGATGAAGAAAAGGAGAGGGTGGTCTGCTCTGAGGATTCTTTGACCAGAAATGCAGTAGTCAGACAACATTTTACCAAACAGTAGCTCAAAGACATGCGAATTCCCATGACAAGGATACATATATCCATTAAACACAAAATTGGAGTAACATAAATGATGTTCAATATAACCATAATAGATCCTAATGTTGAGGAAAAGTGCGAACAAAATTAGATTTAACTCGGCCTTCTGTCTTCTAAGCCAAAAGGTCAAAAAAGAAAAAAAAACTCAGTATATAAACAAGACTGAATGGGGAAAAAAAAAAACAAGCGGCCAAGTCACACATCGGAGAACACCATTAGATCCTGTATGTGGAGTATTTCAGCCTAAAAAAAACAACAACTCAAGATCACAGAACTAATGAAGGGCCGAGGGAGAGAGAGAGGAAGAAGAAAAAAAAACAACACACAGGGATGACAGGCATAATATACAGTTCAGGGGGCCTCCCCGCACCCATCATCCAAGCCGCTAGCAGGGGTAGCAGGACGTGTACTGGCAGCCCCCCTGAATGATGCCTCCCTGAATGATGCCTCTGTATATTTGGCACCCTGGTCCAGCCGCCGGAGGCGGCTGGACCAGGGTGCCAAATATACAGTTCTGTTTATCAGGAGGCCGGCCCCGGACGCCAAACGGGAAGAGCAGGCTTCCAGGTGGTCGACCCGCATCAACCTGCCAACAAGACCACTGGAGAGAGCTCGGCGACGGTCTCCCAACGGCGAGGAGAAGCCAGAGAGAACCAGGCCAGCTATGGTTAATCCCCGCGGTTCCAGGTGTGGGGGAAGGAGGAATGTGATGAGGATAAGGAATCAGTTTGGCGTTATTCAGCAGCGGGTCTGCAGCACCATCTCCGGATCCCACACAAACAGGCGCTGATTGGGCCAGAACCAATCCAGTAGCGAATCCCGACTGGACCGACGCTGAACCCACGGTGGGCCCGGATTGGGCCAGAACCCCTCCGGGGATGAACTCGGACTGGGCCTACGCTGCACCCGCGATGGACCCCGATTGGGCCACGGCTGCAACCCCGTCGGACCCCGATTGGGTCAGAACCACACCGGTGACGAACTCAGACTGACCCGACGCTGCACCCGCGTCGGACCCCGATTGGGTCTGAACCACTCCAGTGATGAACTCTGACAGAGCCGACGCTGCACCCGCGATGGACCCCAATTGGATCATGGCTGCACCTGCATTGGACCCTGATTGGGTCAGAACCACTTTGGTGACAAACTCTGACTGAGCCGACGCTGCCCCGTGTTGGACTCCGAAAGGATCAGGGCAGGTCCAGCACCGACCTCCAATTCCGAACCCAGGACCTCAGGTACATCAATTGGCGTCTGCTCTGCACCGGCGACCTTGGGAGAAGGCTCAAAAGAAGAAGAAGAACCGGGATCAGGGACACTGGCAGCGCCAGAACCCGGCGAGACAAGCTCGGATGCAGTGGACGGCTGCACCCAGCTCGCCTCCCCAAGAGACAGGCAAAAATGCTCAATAATAGAAAAGACAAAGACAACACTGAGCACTTGCCTGATCTCAAGTTCGGACGCCATCCAGGACTTCGACGATCCGGGCTCAGACGGGAGGAGGTCGTCTTCTGGCTCCCATTCAGCCGCGTCGGACTCCGCATCTGGCAAAATGGCTTCTGCAGCCTGAAGACCCTCCGGCGCCATCATCCACGCTGGCGACCCGTACGGCGTAGTGGCAGGGGGCCCCTGGCCCGCTGGGTCGGACTGTTCATCCGTGGAGACCCGGGGACGCTCCGTCGTCGGCGCAGGCTCCATACAGTAGTCCGCTCCCCTCCTCCGTCCTTGATGTGGCTGCAGGGCTGGAATCTTCTGCTCCAGGGTCGCAGGCCCCCTCCTCATCCGATGATGCTTGACTGACGTCGAGGAACGCACCGCGGAGGGAGACACAGAGGCAGCGGGTTTAGTAATTACCTCAGCAGGTGGTGGAGGTTCGGGGGGCTGCGAAACCCGAACCTCACCCCCAGGAGTCAGACAAGACAAATCACTATTAGGAGGAAAAGAGTGAACTTGTACTTGCCTGTCTCCCGGAGGGAGGATGGTGCCTGCTGTAGGAAATGTTGCTCCTTCTTCTTCCCGTCGGGTGGTGGCAGAGGGCTCCCTGGAAGGATGAGGGGGAGCCGCACATGATGGAATCAGCGCGGGGCTCGCCGGAGCAGAACTCCTCATACAACCAGCAGCTGGAGAAGGCGTCGGAGAGGAGGGGGCGACAGCCGAGACGGGCCGGGCACGACGCGCTGACGGGACAGCAGGGGAAGACGGCCCCGGGAGAGAGGCTGCGGGAGTTCCCTCCTGGTGAGATGCTGAAGGGACAGCTGTCTGGTTAATGGAGTCATTCCAGCGACCCGGAGCCGGATCCGGACGGGGTTCTTGCTGAGGATGTCTCTGGCCACGGCACCGACGTCTTCGATGGGCCACAGGTGGTGCGAACTCCTGGCCTGGATCGAGGAAGGGATTGGGATCCCAAAGCAGGCAGCGGGGATACCGTCTCCTCCGCCTCAGGTCGTCTTCTTCTTCGTACATCCGGAGTATCTCGCGTTGGGCGGCGATGTCAAGCCTCCTCGCGTCAACTTCTGGGTGGTCGTCGTAGCGGGGGGTAAGATGGTTGAGCACATCCTCAGCGCAGTCCAGGTACCAGCGTACGTTGGGATGAAAGCCGAGGAGGGAGGAGGCGATGAGGATTTCATCAACTTCGTCCAGCGCCTCGGTCAGCTTGTGGCTGGGACCCCGAGTGTGGCCCCTCCGCGACGGTATACTTCCAGTACACCGTACCCAGACAGGAAAGAGCAAAGTTCTCCTGAATGCAACTTCACCGAGAACGGCGTCTCCTTCTGGCGGCAGTCTACTGTCAGGACTGGCCGTCACGAGTCAGCAAAAGACACCACAGTCCAGTGAAGTTGCACAGGTGTTTATTAACAATTAGGTAGAGGGAAGGACAAGATAACCAGCCGTGTGGGCTGAGCAGCAAGACTACTTGTTAACATATCGAACAATCCATTGACAGCTGAGACGAGGAACGCTCGCTCAGCGTCTGACAAGGACAAGGGCAACGGAGTACCAACAATAACTACAATCGATAAACACACTTACACATGAGAAGGAATCACGGATGATCGTTAGATGAACGTTTGACAAGACTGCCGCAAGATGCAGCCGCTGGCGCCGGCTTTTAAAGCCGGCCGCTAACAACTGCAAATGCAGCGCAGCTGTTCAGACCTTGACAGCAGGAAACTCCCCTGAGCGTTTGTCCAATCAGAGCCCGGGGAGCCAGAATGACAACACCGCTGTCAAAGCCTGACAGGAATGGTGCGTGGCCCGAGCGCGGACAATAATAGCGCTCGGGTTATGACACTCACTCATATTTCAGAGAACCTGGTTAACCCTTTCAACCTGTCGTTCTCTTTCAACATTTGTCTCGGTATCTCACTATAGGACATACCAGCTCCTGTATTGCCAGACCAGCTTACTCTCAGACCAAGTACCATTACGACATGTTAGATGCTGATCCTACACTCAGAACACTGTGCAACAGCGACGGTGTAGTAACATCTAACCTGTAAAATCTTGTGAAAGTGTACGGCGTCGCCCAGCTGGCAGCTGCACAAACCTCTTCCACAGAGACACCACGAAAGAGGGCCTATGATGCAGCCATACCGCATGTGGAGTGAGCACGCAGACCTGGCGGGGACTGTAGGCCTCTGCACTCATATGCTTTGACAACAGGCCCCACGATCCAGTACGCTAGATGCTGCTTCGTGATGGATTTTCCCAGACTGGATGTGGCCCATGACACAAACAGCTGATCAGATTCCCTAAACCCAGCTGTCCTGACCACATATGCACATAGTGCATGGACAGGGCAGAGTGCATTCAGCCTCTGATGCTCCTCACTGGAAAAGGGAGGATGACAGAAGGCCGACAGCTCAATCGGGTGGTAAGAAACCGCAGGATTGAAAATCTTTGGCACAAAAGCAGGGTTAGGTGTGAGTACAACCTTAGAATCCCCTGCCAAGAACTGCATACATGACGGGTTCACTGACAATGCATGAATGTCACTCACACGCTTAGCAGAAGCCAGTGCTAGCAGTAACACAGTTTTTAAGGAGAGTGTTTTGAGGTCAGCCTGATGGAGGGGCTCAGAAGGCGGGTGTGATAAACTGTCCAGCACAACAGTGAGGTCCCAGGAGGTCATTAGACTCCTCGTGACTGGCCGTAGATGCCGCACTCCTCTCATAAACTGGCAACAAGCGGGTGGTGTCCTGCAGTTTTGTTTCCAAAGCCAATGTGGCATGCTGAAATAGCAGCTAAATACACCTTGACCGTGGAGAAGTCCAGGTCTTTATCCAGCAACTCCTGCAGGAATGTCAGAATAACAGGAATGGGGCTCTGAAAAGCCACCATGCCTGCCTTTCCACACCAATTCTCGAATGCACGCCATTTGCAGTCATATGCGAAGCGTGTAGAGGATTCCCTGGCATTCTGAATAGTGGCAATGACACTAGGTGGGAGTCCACTAGTGGTCAGGTTCATCCTCTCACAGGCCAGGCCCATAGGGCCATTTGCTCTGGGTAAGGATGAAAAATCTCGCCCTGTGCCTGTGACAGGAGATCCCTTTGCAGAGGCAGGACCCATGGCTGATCGTACAGCAGCTGAAATATCTCTACTAGCCAGGTTTTCCACGGCCAGCGGGGAGCTACTAGGATCAAAGTTAAACCCCTCTCCTGATCTCTGGCGAGAGTAGGAGTGATCAGCTCTAATGGGGGAAAAGCGTTTAGGAGGACGTGTGGCCATTCGTGTGCTAACGCGTCCAACCCCACCGAAGCATGCCGATCTGTCAGGGAATAAAACAGTGGGCACCAAGCATTCTCTGACCTCAGCCCAGCCGTGTCTGTCCCATATTTGGGCTACTACCTTGCTGTGGAGTTTCCAGTCCTTGTAGCGGGGGTTAACCCTTGACAACAGCTCGGCCTCCCGATTCAGAACGCCTGGTACGTGGGTGACTCTCAGTGATAACAGCTGAGTGCTGCCCCACATAATCAGTCTGTGTGCCAACATGTGCATATGAGGACAGCACAGCCCTCCTTCCCTGTTGATGTATGACACTATAGTCGTATTGTCTAGTCTGACCAAAACTAACTAACTAACTAACTAACCTGCACTTATATAGCGCTTTTCTAGTCACAAAGACCACCCAAAGCGCTTTCACTAATACTAACCAAAAAAACTAAAACATAGTGTCCCTTTAGGTGGGGCAGGAATTGTTTAAAAGCCAGAAAAACGGCCATGAGTTCCAGACAGTTTATGGGAACTGACTGCACTTGTGGGCTCCATGTGCCGTTCACTGTTCTGCCTTCGCGTGTGGCTCCCCAGCCCAGACGAGAAGCATCTGCTGTAATTACTTTTCTCCCCAACACCGTTCCTATGATGATATCAGCTAGCAAAAAAGCTGGGCGTCTCCATGGTTCCAGGGCACAGGTGCAGGCTGAAGTGATTAAAACTCTGCAGTGGCTGTGATGCATCAAGTCCAGCCCGAGTGATGCAGCCCACCTCTGAAAGGGCCTCATATAAAGATGGCCTAACCTTGTCACTTCCAGTGCTGATGCCGTAAGGCCCAGCAACCTGAGACACAGTTTGAATTTTAGTAGTGCCCCTCTGTGAAAAAGTGCCAGACAAGCCTGGAAGGCTTCCACCCTTTCCACCGTTAGTCATGCCTTCAGGGCAACTGAGTCTAGAGACAGGCTTATAAACGTGATGTTTTGCGCTGGAGTCAAACACTCTTTTCCTCGTTTAAAGTGAAACGCCAGGTCCGTCAGGTGTGCGATAAGTAGCCTGGTATGGAACCGAATTTACTCCAGCGATTGTGCTGCTAGGAGCCAATCGTCAATGTAGGTTACTAAGCTTAATCCTCTTTCTATCAGAGGTGCAATCACAGCCTTGGTGCACTTTACAAATACCCGTGGGCTCAGAGAGAGGCCGAACGGGAGCACCGCATATTGGTTCACCTTTCCTTGAAAGGTGAATCTGAGATATTTTCTGTGAGCAGGGTAAGTGGGGATGTGGAAATGTACATTTTTTTAGATCTATGCAGACCATCCAATCCCAGTGATGCACAAAGCGTATTAGAGCCGAATGTCAGCATTCTGAACTTGAACTGTCTCAAATATATGTTGAGAACTCGCAGCTCTAATATCTATACTATTCCAATTGCTTCGATTTTCAGGAGAGAAGAAATTTCTTCCTGTAAAATATGACATTTTTCTGATGGAGCCTGTAACTATAGAATTCCATTGACATGGGGGGGGGGGGGCAAATTGGAGTGTGTAACCTCTGGTTACACTTTTTATTACCCAGTCTGAAGCCCCACACGCTCTCCACAGATGCACTCTGTCTGCTAGGGGACTTATGTCTATGTGCTTTTTCCATGGTAAATGGATGAACAGGCTTTATGGGCCTTGTGAATGCACTGGTTGTGTCCAGGGCTGGCACAATGGAGTCCTGCTCCACTTGTGGAGCATTGGCATCCTCTGCTGGCCTCATAGGCTGTCTTGTCAAAGCAACATTGACAGCTCTCAGGGGGAGGCTTTCTTGCCTCATTTGAGAGACAGTGGCGCCCCCTGCTGGCCCTATGAGTGACTCTGTTGGAAGAGGACTCATTTTGCCCATACAGGCCATTTCTGGAGAGTTGGCGTCCTCTTTTGGCCTTGTGTATGACAGAATGGTCATGTTCTGACCATTTATTCCTGTGTCTGCACATTGTTTTATCATTTTTATTTTGAACATTAGTGAGGGGGAAAGACACCTGTGAGTGTTTAAGCACTGGTGTGTGCTTGTGCACTGGTGTGTGATTGTGAGACTCAGCTGGGGCTCCACAGAGCTCTCTGCAGGTCTGATCCTGCCCTTTTTCATGTGGCCATGAACTGTGAATGCCAACATGGGCTCTGCATGCCTTTTTTGGGGTTTGGAACACACCCAGAACAAAACATCTTTTAGGTGGGGAAGAGCAGGTATCTGGCTGGGCCTGTGTTCTCTCCCCACAGAGAGTGTCCTAGGGAGCACATCTCTTTTTCTTAACCCCCAGGGTGGCAGCTGGAGTGGCTTGGTCCCCTGGCGTCACACTGGTGGTGAAGGGGTTCTTTGCCCACACACCTTTGAGTTCGTGCGGCTTCAGACCATGGTTATTCACTGGAGATTGGAGCAGTGATTGGTGTTTGTAAATGTGGTATGTTGCACATGAAACTGCCTGGCACTGTTGCCAGATGGGAAATGTTGAAGTATCATACCAGTGGCTTAAAATTATCATATTTTGAGGAAAATTATCATATACAACCAGTTTTCATTCTGACGTGGCTCAGGACCATCTGCTTCTGTAACATACTGTAACGTTGGGGCTGTGATAAGGGGCGGGGGGAGTCTCCCGGCATGCTTTGCACAGCAGGGGATTCAAAGACTGTTATTACTCTTGTGTTCTGAGCGTTATTGTTGTACCGTTATAATTGTGTAAGAAGTCTGGTTGTGATAGTGTTGTTTTCCCTGCATGTGAGAGATTATGTGTCTGTGTCACCCTGAGTGAGATGAGTGTCTGTGTGAATGACCTCCCCTCCATTCTGTGTAATTTGGCAGTCATGAAATAAATGCCTACTATGTTCCAAATACTCTCTCATCATTGTGTGAACCCGTGAAACGTCACATTGGTGTCAGAAGGGGGATTTTGAGAAATGGAAGTGAAGATCATGTCATGCGGTGGCCCTCGCGAGCCACCATAAGACACCAAAAGACACCGGTGAAGTTTGCACAGTTTATTGTTAACAAAAGAAAACAAAACAATGAGCCACGGTGGGCTAAAACATACAACACTACACATGGACGATCATAAGGCAATAACGAAGCTCACTTACGATCATAACCCAGGGATGGTCGATACGTCAGACCGTGAAGGAATTGTTGACGTCTGAGCTGAGGAACACTCGCTCAACGTCTGGCAAAGGAGAAATCTTTGACGAATCTATGACGAGACTGCTGCAATATTCTGCTCCCAGAGCCCTCTTAAATGGAGAGCTGCTGATGAGCCGAAATGCAGCACAGCTGTCAGACTTGACAGCAGGAAGCCCCTCCGAGCGCTGTCACAATAAAGGCTCGGGGAGCCAGAAGGTACGCACTGCTGTCAAACCTGGTGAAGATGATGCATGACTTGAGCGCGGACGAGATCGGCGCTCGAACCATGACAGTACCTCCCCCCAAGGGCGAGCTCCGAACGCCCAATGATACCCAAGCCCCCCATCCCCAGGGTGGGCAGATGGGGGAGCAGGCCTGGAGGGAGAGGACCAGCAACAGAAAAACACAATACTCCCCAATACACAAATCATAATTAAAACAGGCACAAATGAGGCAATTACAGAGCACGTTTAACAGAAAATGCAATACTTCATAATGCACAGTAACAGACCGGGCAAGAAAAGAAAAAAAAAACACAAGTAAAAAAACATGCTAACAAAGGCAAAGCACAGAGCAAAACTATCACACCAAATGACCCTCAACCTCAATGGGACCACACAACCCAAGAGGATGATGACAGGCGGAGTCCAAAAACAACGAAGACAGTTCCGGTGGTCTCCCTGCGTCCAATGGCCAACGGATGATTACGGGAAACAGGACATGATCGGGCGGCCTACCCCAGTCCCAGGCCCGGAAAGTCAGAACCTCCGGCGGCCGAACCAGGTCGCCCAGTTGCAAGCACAGTATGTCGGGTGGCCGACCCAGGGCGCCGAACCAGCGAAACAGTTCCTCTGGTGGCCGACCCGCATCCCTCAGCCACCAGAACCGTGGGGAGACAATTGGCGGTGGCCTCCCTGGTGGAGGAAAGACGTGGGAGAGCCGGGCCGAACGTAGAGGCCCCCCAACGTCCCCCGGCGGTGATGAGCTGGGTTGGTGACTATAACGAGGGAGATGATGGTGACGACGAGCCCGCACAATGTCAGGTGGCAAAGGGTCTGCAGCTCCTTGACCGACCTTGACCCATACCGATGCTGCACTCGCGGCTGCACCCACGTTGGACCCCGATTGGGTCTCGGCTGCACCCGCGTCGGACCACGATTGGGTCAGCGCGGCTCTGGTGACCACCTCCGACCCCGAACCTGGAACCTCCAGCACAGCGACTGCGACTGGCTCCGCACCGGTGACTCTGGAAGAAGGCTTGGAAGACAAGAAAGAACCGGGATCAGAATCACCGGTAGCGACAGAGCCCAGCGAGACGAGCTCAGGTGCAGCAGGCGGCTTCCCCTGACTTGCCTCCCTGAGAGGCAGGCAAAAATGCTCCAAGACAGAAAGGACAAAAACAAAGTAGAGCTCTTGCCTGCACTCGGGTTCTGTCGCCGTCCAGGATTTCGTCGATCCAGGCTCAGGACGGAGAAGTTCGTCATCAGGCTCCCACTCGGCTACGGCGGGTTCCGCAGCCGGCATGATGGTCTCTGCAGTTTGAGGTCCCTCTGGCGCTGACATCCAAGCTGATAACCCGCACGGTGTGGTGGCAGGGGACCCTCGACCCGCTGGCTCGAACTGCTCCAACGTGGAGACCCAGTGACGCTTCATCGTCGGCACAGGCTCCATGCTGCAGTCCGCTCTTCTCCTCTGCCCACGACATGGCTGCGGGGCTGGAACCAGGTTCTCCAGAACAGTAGGCCCCCTCCTCGTCCGGCGACGTAGGCCTGGCATCGTGGACCAATCAGTGGAGGGAGACACAGAGGCAGCAGGTTTAGTGAAAAGAGCTACAGCAGGTGGTGGGAGCTCGGGGGATTGCGAACCCCGAACTCCGCCCCCAGGAGTCAGACAAGGCAAATCACAACTATGACGAGAAGAATGAACTTGCACTTGCCTGTTTCCTGGAGGATGGATGGTGCCTGCTGTACGGGACGTTGTTCCTCCCTTTCCCCGCTGGATGGTAACAGAGGGCCCCCTGGAAGAACGAGGAGTAGCCGCTCGCGAGAGTCCACTAATGGACATCGCCGAAAGCGGATTCAGACGGGGATCTTGCTGAGGTTCGCTTTGGGCATGGCACCGACGTCTTCTGGCTGATGGCGAGGCGAAGGTGAGGTCCAGGAAATGCTGCTCTTGAGCAGAAACGGAGGTGAGCAAGTCAGCGTACTCTGGATAGTCATTCAGCTCGGGGTTCCTCTCAACCAGCCTGACAGCCGCCATCACGTGCTTAATGATTGGTGTGGGGTGATCGGCGTAGCGAGCTGCAGCCACTCGGTCCCAGATGGAGATTGCTATCCGCTGCAACCCCTCTGGGGGATTCCCGGCTGACGTCAAGCTCGTTCGGGGATGACCCCTGGGTGGTGCGAACTCCTGGACTGGATCGGGAACAGGAACGGGATCCCAAAGCGGGGAGCAAGGATACCTCCTCCACGCCTTCCTGCCGGAGTTTTCCTCCAGCCCATGGAGTATCTCACGTTGTGCGGCGATGTCCTCCCTCCTAGCGACGACTTCAAGGTGGTCGGCGTAGCGAGGGAGGTGATTAAGGACATCCTCAGCGAGGTCCAGGCACCGGCGTACATTGCTGTGAAAGTCGCAGAGGGAGGCAGTGATGAGCATTTCATCTACGTAGTCCAAAGCCTCCACCAGCTCGTAGCCCTGATTCCGAGTGTGGCCCCTGCGTGACATCATTCTCCCAGCACGCAGTTACCCAGACAGGGAAAAACAATCGTCCAATTAAGCAAAACTCACCGGGAATGGCGTCTCAGTTTGGCGGCAATCTACTGTCATGCGGTGGCCCTCGCGAGCCACCATAAGATGCCAAAAGACACCGGTGAAGTTTGCACAGTTTATTGTTAACAAAAGAAAACACAAAACAATGAGCCATGGTGGGCTAAAACATACAACACTACACATGGACGATCATAAGGCAATAACGAAGCTCACTTACGATCATAACCCAGGGATGGTCGATACATCAGGCCATGAAGGAATTGTTGATGTCTGAGTCGAGGAGCGCTCACTCAACGTCTGGCAAAGGAGAAATCTTTGACGAATCTTTGACGAGACTGCCGCAATATTCTGCTCCCAGAGCCCTCTTAAATGGAGAGCTGCTGATGAGCTGAATTGCAGCACAGCTGTCAGACTTGACAGCAGGAAGCCCCTCCAAGCACTGTCACAATAAAGGCTCGGGGAGCCAGAAGGTACACACTGCTGTCAAACCTGGTGAAGATGATGCATGGCTCAAGCGTGGACGAGATCGGCGCTCGAACCATGACAGATCAAGGTAGAGATTCAACAGCTTGAGTGGCTCATCACCCAGATGGAGATGGACAGCGGAGCAGACACGCCAGCCCCCAGAGCTGCTTGCCACGAGAGATGAGAGATGAGATGAGATTCAACTTTATTGTCATTACACATGTATGAATACAAGGTAACGAAACATGACTTGGCATTTGGGCACGCTCTGCAGAGCGCATCCAAGGCCGGGGCAGCCGCTAGGCGCCAGTCATAAAGAAGAAAGGAAAAAAAAGAAAAAGAGAATGGGTATGACACAGTAGGCCAGAGAAAAAAACATGTTTTATCAGAATGACGCTCGGCAAGTGAGCGAAATTTTGATTGCAGGCAAAAAAAAAACCTCAATGCACATTTAGCAGACATTTAGCAGGAGATCACACACAAAAGTTGAGAGGCAGTGTATTGTATGCATGTAATGTTGTATGCATTGTGTAGTGTAAATGTAACAGTTGTTAGTGAGCAGCAGAGGGCGCCTCCTGGCAGTGGATAGATGTTATAATCATGTGACTTATAAACAAGTCCAGAGTCCAGAGTCCAGAGTCTATCTCTCTTGCTCTCTCTCTTGCTTGCAGAAGGCACATGGGCATTGTCCTTGAGGGTCCAATCCGCTGATACGACAACAACTGATTGTCGATTGTTTGGGTAGACATAAGAGCCGGTCCTTCCGCTTATCTCAATCAGGAGGAATGTAAACACGGGGCAAACAAGGTCAAATCAAATCAAAACAGCACAGTGCACTCAGAGAATAGAATTTGTCCTCACCCGTGTAATTCTGTGCTTCCATTATATGTGCAGGCTTAAACTGTTTTTCCATGGAGAGCACAGGGCTCCAGATTTATTCCTCCACTGAATCACTGTCATTCAGTTCACCGTTTGCCGCTACTCGTGCCCTCCCCAACTGGTCGAATTTGATGAAGGAGCTTGCCGGGTCCGCTTTGATCAGCTCTCTCACCTTCCTTCAATTTCTGATGCATCAGGGAACTCCACAGCCAAAAATAGAAGTCCTGAGATCATAACCAATAATGTTTCCACAGACGCATGAATTCCGTCTGTGGAATTCATGCGTCCACTTCCAGTCTACTTCCCCATCCCGCATGAGGGATGGGGAAGTGGACTGTACAGAGCAAGCGCATCCCGTTTTCTGCCTTTTTCAAGGCAGGACAGGGAGAACCAGCGGGGGAACTACAAGCCAGCGATTCCACTGCAGCCGAGGGCAGTGATGAACACGGATGCGACCATCCCACTGATCTGCCAACTGGCCAAGCTTCTCCGCTTTGGTGGCAAGACCTTGCTGGACGACTATCTTGTCCAGGTTGAACTGGCCGCCACGCTCAACACTTGGACACCTGACGAGACAGCTGTGCAGGTCGCACTGGCTCTGGAGGGCGAAGCTCTCTGCACGCTGTCCAATCTCCAGCCTGAGGAACGTCACAGCTGGCCAGCACTACAGGGAGTGCTTTGGAGGCGGTTCAGGAGGACAATCCATGCTGACCACATCCGGGAACAGCTAACCAGCCGCCGCCGACACGATCAAGAAAGTCTGGGGGCCTATGTGGCAGATGTCTGGCTGCTGACACAACGCAGCTACCCAGACTTCGAGCCGGAGGCGGTGAAGAAGCTTGCCCTCCAGTATTCCATCTGAGGGCTCTGCCTGACCCAGCTCCGATAACATGTCCATATTCATGCCATGAGCAGCTGGGAGACGGCTGTGGCAGAGGCGGAGCGTGTAGAACCAATCATGGAGCCCGTGGCTGACGTTTCATCACTGAGGGAAAGAGTTTTCCAGGCCACGGCTAAGAGCGAGGACGAGGAGGAACTGTGCCAGACCACAGCTGCACAGTGGCGAGACTACACCAGCAGTGCAAGGAGAGATGCTTCCGCTGCGGGGAGCCAGGCCATGTTGTGCGCCACTGCCCTGAACCTACCCCGAGACCACCAGCCTCCTCACCAGCTTTAATCCTAAAGCGAGGTGGCACAGACAGGGACCCACCACCACTCGCAGACATTTTCCCCAATGAACTATCACCATGTCAACTTGGACACTCACCAGGGCTGTACCTGCAGTGCAGCCTGGATAGCACTCCAATCCAGGCCCTGATTGACACCGGTTCCATTATCTCCCGGGTCCGACCCAGGGCGCTACCCGGTATAGATGAACTCAGACCGCAAGGGTGGGAACGCACCAGGTGTTGTGTCACCACAGCCACCAGTGAGCACACCAGATTGGGAGGGCGATAAGGCCTTGTCATGGGAGTGGCCGGTCAGAACACGAACCACCCCTTCTGGCTGGCTGACATCCAGGACCCCTGCATCATTGGACTAGATCTGCTCACAGCATGAGGCATGAAGATCGATACTGCCAGTGCTTCTCTCCTTCTGGGGGCCAGGACCATCACACTCTGCAGCAAGAGCCAGATGGGGAACCAGGGGACCCGTGGGATCGAGGGGCTGGTGCCATCAGCGCAGGCCGAGGATCATCACCCAGTAGTCTCACGGGCTCTCCAGACCACTGCA
Organism: Pholidichthys leucotaenia; assembly: GCA_020510985.1. Taxonomy (NCBI): domain Eukaryota; kingdom Metazoa; phylum Chordata; class Actinopteri; order Cichliformes; family Pholidichthyidae; genus Pholidichthys; species Pholidichthys leucotaenia. The sequence goes on from CM035848.1 coordinate 201,250,123, forward strand.
GCCTGGGATAGTGCAGGGGCTCACAGCTCTTCCTCAGATCATTGGGCAGCTCTCCCCAGCGATGAAGCGATGGTCCAACCTCTGCTGTTGTGAGGGTGTCATCTACCGGTGGCGGCAGACTCTAGCTGGGCAGCGTCACGTCTGGCAGCTGCTGGTTCCCCGAAGGCTCTGCCCCAAGATGCTCCAGTTGGTCCATGGGTTGGTGGTGGCGGGCCACTTCGGGATGAAGAAGACTCTGCAGCATCTTCGGGCCTGGTTCTACTGGCCGGGGTGTCAGTAGGACGTGAAGCTCTATGTCCACTGCTGTGACACCTGCATGGCTCAGAAAGGGTTGACTCAGCAATCCCATGCCCCCTTGCAGGAGTATGAGGTGGATGGCAAACTGGAGTTGGATTATTTGTTTTGCTTGAGAGAACATCTTCACACAGTACACAAACTGGCTCTGGAGGCCCTGGTAGTGGCAGGGAGTCGACAGAAGCGAGAGTACGACTCCCGCTACCAGGGGAGAGACTTTGCACCCAGGGATCAAGTCTGGGTTTTCTGCACGGAGAGAAAAAAGGGACTGTCGCCGAAGCTGGCGGGCCACTGGTCGGGACCGTGAGTGGTCATACTGAGACTGTCGGATGTAGTGTACAGGGTGAGGCTGCAGAAGAGGAAATGGGTGGTGGTGCTTCACTGCAACCACCTTGCCTCGTGCCAGCCAGCTGCCCCGCAGGTGGCCTTGCTAGAGGTTCCACCCCGACTGGATAGCCCGGTTGAGGCTCGAATGGACACTAACAGGTCCATGCGTGCTAGCCGCTGACAACAGCGGCCGCCCTGACGCCTGGACTGATTCGTATTGGACTCCTGAGTTGGATTTATTATTCTGGGGACAGAAACAAATCCGGGAAGTGGGGGCAGTGTAACTTCAGGGCTATGATAAGGGGTGGGGGGAGTCTCCCAGCATGCTCTGCACCGTAGGGGATTCAAAGACTGTTATTATTCTTGTGTTCTGAGTGTTATTGTTGTACCATTATAATTGTTACAAGTCCGGTTGTGATAGTGTCGTTTTCCCTGTGGGTGATAGATTACGTATTTGTGTCACCCTAAGAGAGATGAGTGTGTGAATGACCTCCCCTCCGTTCTGTGTAATTTGGCAATGATGAAATGAATGCCTACTATGTTCCAAATCCTCTCTCATCATTGTGTGAACCCGAGAAACATCACAATATTATCACAGATTGTGCATATTACGGCCTATAATGCAGTTTTACCTTTAAATAATCTAACAGATCAGCTTAAAAAAGTGCCTCTACCTGTGTGGAGTACAGGATGAGCCCCTGGCCTGAACTGAACAGCCAAAAATGTCAGTTATAATTAACGAATGATATTAGCTTCAATATGTCTTCTCTTGTTGTCCTGTCAACTGTACAATGAAAATAAAGCCTATTCTATTCTATTCTATTCGTGAATCATCATCTATCAAGGTCCTCCTAAACATTTTGAGATGTAATCTCTTTATACATTAGGGAACCCAGCCACAGGGGGTGCACAAGCCAGTATACTCCTAGTGCTAGTCGCAAGCCCGGGTAAATGGGGAGGGTTGTGTCAGGAAGGGCATCTGACGTAAAACCTTTGCCAAATCAAACATGCGGCTCATGACAAATGAGACTTTCATACTGGACTGGTCAAGGTCCGGGTTAACAATGACCGCCACCGGTACTGTTAACCGACAGGGTGCCGGTAGAAATTGGGCTACTGTTGGTTGAAGATTGAAGAGGAGGAGAGGGGGAAGGCATGTTAGAGAGAAAAAAGGAAAGGCAGAAGTGTGGAGGTGAGAGTAGGGACATTAAATGTAGGGACTATGACTGGTAAAGGCAGAGGGTTGGCTGATATGATGGAGAGAAGAAAGGCAGATATACTCTGTGTTCAAGAAACCAGATGGAAGGGAAGCAAGGCTAGGAGCACTGGAGGTAGATTTAAACTGTTCTACCATGGTGTAGATAGGAAGAGAAATGGAGTAGGAGTAATCTTGAAGGAAGAGTATGTGAAGAATGTTCAGGAGGTAAAGAGGGAGTCGGACAGGATCATGAGTTTGAAGCTAGAAGTCAAAGGAGAGATGTTGAATGTTGTCAGCGTGTATGCTCCACAAGTTGGATGTCAGGTAGAAGAGAAAGAGGAAGTCTGGACTAAGTTGGATGAAGTGGTGGAGAGTGTTCCCAGGGGAGAAAGAGTGGTGATTGGAGCGGACTTTAATGGACATGTAGGTGAAGGGAACAGAGGTGATGAGGAGGTCTTGGGTAGGTATGGTCTTAAGGAGAGAAATGTGCAAGGACAGATGGTTGTGGATTTTGCTAAAAGGATGAAAATGGCTGTGGTGAACACATACTTCAAGAAGCTAGAGAAACATAGGGTGACATACAAGAGTGGAGGAAGGTGCACACAGGTGGACTACATCTTAAGCAGAAGAAGAAATCTGAACGAGATAGGAGACTGCAAGATGGTGGCAGAGGAGAATGTAGCTAGATAGCATTGGCTGGTAGTCTGCAGGATGACTTTGCAAAGCAAGAAGAGGAAAACAGTGAAGGCAGAGCCAACAATTAGGTGGGGGAAGTTACAGAAGGAAAAAGGTCGCAGAGTTCAGGAAGGAGTTGATACAGTCTCTGGGTGGTAGGTGTGGTCTATATTAATCATATATCCCATAACCTACATATGTATAAGCATGTGAGAATGTTTGGTGACTACATATGTAAAGCGACTTCACACCTCAGAACAGGACAAAGGGTCTCAACTGCCAGTGAAGATCAAAGAGCATCCGAGGCACTGCGGTGGAGACCAGATAGGTCGCCCTGACCTCCCAGGGCCAGGTGGAGGGGTACGGAGACAAAGGAGGGGAATTAAGTTAATGAGGGATGTCAGCTTTGATATGCATGTCTTTTGTTGTGTGTGAGTATAAGTACACAGAGCCGAATGTGTTCGCTCTCTTACTTCTTCTGCTGCTGCACTAGATGAGACTTGTTAGAGGAGCGAAGCTGATAATAAACTTTGGTTTATAAGTCACATCGCCTCGTTATTCCAAGCTCTTCTACACTGGTGACCCTGACGCGAGGATGGACCAGAGGCGTTCCCCCGCGATCGACTCATCTGTGGCGACCCAGGCAGACGCCGGCGCCCATGCAGACAGGGGAACAGATGGACGACGTTCCCCCACGGCAGAAGTGATAGAGAGGGCTCAACCGAGCACCAGCGCCGCGGCGAGAGCTGAAGGAAGACACTCTCACCCTGCGGACACATCAGTGACGGTCCACACAAATGCCGTCACCGTCAAGCTGCCGGACTTCTGGCAGGAAGACCCCGCCTCGTGGTTTCAGCAAGCTGAAGCCCAGTTTGCACTTGCGGGCATCACGGCTGACGATACAAAGTTCTATCACATCGTCGCCAAACTCGACGCCGCCACTTCGAGATGTGCGCGGCGCATCATCCAGCGGCCGCTGGCCCAGGACAAATACAGAGAACTGAAAGCGACCATCGTGGCGAATTTCGTCCCCTCTGCCGAGGAGAGAGCCGAGAGGATCCTGGCGGTCTACGGCCACAGAGGATGCAGACCCAAGGCCCTCATGGAGGACTTGCTGCAACTTAAAGAAGAGGACAATGACAATTTCCTCTTCCAATTTATATTCCTCAGTACGCTGCCGCCACACATGAGAGGGACACTTGCCAACATGCGATGCAGCACCCAGCAAGACTTCCGCACGCTGGCTCACGAAGCGCAGCGACTTGTCAACGCCTGCAAGGAACAGACACCCACAGCAGCATCCGCAGACCTCAACGCTGATATCCGGAGCCACGGGGAGCCACAAACCACGGAGCAGAATCCGCCCGCCGTGACAGCGACACGGCCAAGACGTAACAGACGGAGCGACGTCTGTTATTACCACCACCGCTTCGCCGAGAAGGCCTACAAGTGCGTTCCCCCCTGCAAATTCACGATTTCGGGAAACGTCAAAGCCGAGAGCCGTTAACAGCGGCGGTTCTCGGCGAAAAAAGCAAGCTTCTATATGTGACAGACGGACACACCGGCAAGCAGTTCCTCATTGACACGAGAGCTCAACTGAGTTTTATCATGCCCTCCCAAGCAGACCGGGCCATGGGCCCCCGGGGCAATGGAGCGGTGGCAGCCAACGGCTCCATCATCGACACTTTTGGCGAAAGGAACCTGCCCCTCCGCATCCGTGGCCGCAACTACAGATGGACATTTGTTGTAGCGGCAGTGAGTTTTAACTTGTTGGGCGCAGATTTTTTGTGTGCACATGGGTTATTAGTCGATCTAGCGAACAGACGCTTGGTTAATGCACTGTCCTTTGCTTCTATTCCCTGCTCAGCTCGAGTTTCTCCACCACCCGTGCAGGCCAGCGTCACTACAGCAGGAGGTAAGTTTGATCAGCTCCTCACCCAATTTCCAGCACTCACAATTCCCAAATTCTCAGCTACAGTGGCTAAGCACGGGGTCGAACACTTTATCCCCACAACGGGCCCACCCGTATTCGCCAAAGCTCGGCGCTTAGACGCGACCAAGCTCGCCATAGCTCGGGACGAGTTTACCACCCTTGAAAAACTAGGCATTATCAGGCGCTCAAAAAGCCCCTGGGCGTCACCGCTTCACATGGTCCCGAAATCCAACGGTTCTTGGAGACCGTGCGGCGATTACCGCAGATTAAACAATGCGACAGTGCATGACCGCTACCCTATTCCTCACATTCAAGATTTTTCACTACATCTGGCGGGTGCGCGCATTTTTTCAAAAATAGACCTGGTCCGCGGCTATCATCAAGTCCCCGTTAGAGCGGAAGACATTCCTAAAACAGCTGTAATAACCCCCTTCGGTCTTTTGGAATTTTTGCGGATGCCTTTTGGCCTCAAAGGCGCTGCTCAAACCTTTCAGCGGATGATGGACGCAGTATTACGCGACCTCCCTTTCGTGTTCGTCTACCTCGACGATATGCTGGTAGCCAGCTCGTCTGAGGAAGAACACGAACAGCATCTCACTATGGTTTTTCAGAGACTAGAAGAGCACGGGTTAATAATCAATCCAGCCAAATGCAAATTCGGCGTGTCACAAATTGATTTTTTGGGACACAGAGTTTCACCGAAGGGGGCAGTCCCACTGCCAGACAAAGTTCACGCAGTAAAAAGTTTCCCACGGCCACAAACGGTCAAATCGCTGCAAGAATTTTTGGGAATGGTTAATTTTTACAACCGTTTCCTCCCCCGCGCAGCTCAGCTCATGCAGCCCCTATATGACGCGTTCAGAAAACAAAAACCTTCCAACGCGGTCGAATGGATCCCGTAGCGTGAACGCGCCTTCGCGGAAGTAAAAAGTGCCCTAGCTAATACCACATTGTTGGTTCACCCTGACCCCTCGGCCCGCATTGCGCTAACCACAGACGCTTCAGACCTGGCCATAGGGGCGGTTGTAGAACAACACGTCGGCGGAACCTGGCAACCTTTGGCATTTTTCAGCAAATCGCTAAACCAAACTGAGCGTAAATACAGCACCTTTGACAGGGAGCTGCTAGCGCTTCATTTATCCATCCGCCACTTCCAGTTCTGGTTGGAGGGGCGGCGTTTCACGGCTTTTGTAGACCACAAACCGCTCACCTTTGCGATGGCTAAAATTTCTGAACCGTGGTCAGGCAGGCAACAAAGACAGCTAGCTGCGATTTCAGAGTTCACCACAGACATTCGACATGTGGCAGGCAAACTTAACGTGGTAGCAGACTGCCTCTCTCGCGCTGTGACATCGCCAGAGCGCAAGGAGACAGATTATACTACCTCAGCCGCAGAACTCTTCGCCAACGCGGACACATACGCAGCCCCAATCCACGTAGGGATAGATTATGCAGCCATGGCGGAGGAGCAAAGTAGTGACGCGGACGTGCGCGCACTCCTGTCTGGACCAACAGGGTTAAGGCTGGAGGAAAGGGGTTTACGCGACGGTGTACCCCCCCTAATATGCGACATCTCAACCGGCCGACCTCGCCCGGTAGTCCCAGCTGCATGGCGCCGCCGTATTTTCGACTCAATTCACTCCCTCGTGCACCCAGGTGTGCGCGCTTCGGTTAAAATGGTCGCCGAAAAGTTTGTGTGGCCTGGCCTGCGCAAAAACGTAAAAGAATGGGCAAAGACTTGCATTTCTTGTCAGCGCGCCAAAATACACAAACACGCAAAAGCCCCTCTAGAGCCTTTTCGAATCCCTGCTAGAAGGTTCGACCACGTTCATGTCGACCTCGTGGGACCACTACCTTCCTCCCAAGGTTTCACACATCTGTTAACGATGATAGACCGCACTACGCGCTGGCCTGAGGCGGTCCCTCTGGCGTCAACCACAGCGGAGGAAGTCGCTCGCGTTTTTTTGACAAACTGGGTGGCACGTTTTGGCGTCCCATCAGACATCACATCCGATAGGGGGCCTCAATTTGTCTCGGAGCTTTAGTCAGCCATGGCCAGCAGCTTAGGAGCGACAATTCACCGCACCACCGCTTATCACCCTCAGGCTAATGGGTTATGCGAGCGTTTTCACAGGTCTTTAAAGGCCGCCCTCAGAGCCTCACTAACGGATACAAATTGGGTACATAAACTTCCTTGGGTTTTATTGGGGTTGCGTGCTGCACCTAAAGAGGATCTAGACGCCTCCCCAGCAGAATTAGTTTTTGCACAACCTCTCAGGCTCCCAGGTGAATTTTTACCAGAGAACCCAGAGCCAGGGCATCTTCCAGCCCCGAGGTTTTTAGGCAGCAACGGACCGGACACTCTCCCCGGGCCGGCACATCACTCTTTTCCACGGGTTTTTGTCCCCCAAGCTTTAAAAAACGCTGAATTCGTTTTTGTTAGGCATGAAGCTTTAAAACCAACCTTCCACCCGCCATACGATGGACCATTCAGAGTGCTGGAACCTGGTGATAAGCATTTTGTGCTTGATTTTGGGGATAGAAAAGAAACAGTCAGCATTGACAGACTTAAACCTGCCTTCTTGTTGAGAGACGAGCCTGCACGGTTGGCGAGAGCACCTCGGCGGGGTAGACCCCCCAAGAGAAAAGACTCAGCCCCCCTGCAGGGAACAAATAATCACTCTCCTTCCCAAGCTGCAGATTCCTGACAGAAAGGTCCCACCAGGACGTCCAAACGGACCCACAGCAGATTCGGAAGAAGATTTAAGCCCAGATGGCACAGGGACTGATGCAAACTACTCAAAAGTTGTTCACTAATTGTGCTGTAACAGTTTAGGACTGATTTGTGATATTACTATGCTGTTATGATTACCACTGAATTCTCTACAGGAGCATAGCTACTGGAAAGTTTTTCTTTGTCAAGAGGTGTAGCAGTTAGTATGTCATAATAATTATCTTAAACTGTGAATTTTTCTATTGTCCTTTTCTTAGTCGTTTGGGGGGGGGGGGGGGGGTTGTGGTCTATATTAATCATATATCCCATAACCTACATATGTATAAGCATGTGAGAATGTTTGGTGACTACATATGTAAAGCGACTTCACACCTCAGAACAGGACAAAGGGTCTCAACCGCCAGTGAAGATCAAAGAGCATCCGAGGCACTGCGGTGGAGACCAGATAGGTCACCCTGACCTCCCAGGGCCAGGTGGAGGGGTACGGAGACAAAGGAGGGGAATTAAGTTCATGAGGGATGTCAGCTTTGATATGCATGTCTTTTGTTGTGTGTGAGTATAAGTACACAGAGCCGAATGTGTTCGCTCTCTTACTTCTTCTGCTGCTGCACTAGATGAGACTTGTTAGAGGAGCGAAGCTGATAATAAACTTTGGTTTATAAGTCACATCGCCTCGTTATTCCAAGCTCTTCTACAGTAGGGAAGAATTACCAGATGACTAGGAAAGTGCAGCAAGTATTGAGGGAAATGGGTAGAAAGGTATGTGGTGTATCCAGTAGACAGAGGAAGGAAGACAAGGAGACTTGGTGGTGGAATGAGGGGTTACAGGAAAGTATTCAAAGGAAGAGGTTAGCAAAGAAAAAGTGGGATGGTCAGGGAGATGAAGAAAGTAGACAGGAGCATTTGAAATCCAAGTGCATGCCAAAGAGAGAGGTGGCAAAGGCAAAGGAAAAGGCATATAGTGAGTTGTATGAGAGGCTGGACACCAAGGAAGGAGAAAAGGACTTGTATCGATTGGCTAGACAAAGAGATTGGGCTGGAAAGGATGTACAGCAGGTTAGATTGATTAAGGACAGAAATGGTAATGTACTAACAAATGACAAGAGTGTGTTGAGAAGGTGGAGGGAGTATTTTGAAGAGCTGATGAATAAAGAAAATGAGAAAGAGGAGGATGGATGAAAGAAAGATGGTGAACAAGGAAGTCCTGAGGATTAGCAAGGCGGAAGTGAGGGCAGTTTTGAAGAAGATGAAGAATGGAAAGGCGGTTGTTCCAGATGACATACTGTACCTGTGGAGATATGGAGATGTTTAGGAGAGATGGCAGTGGACTTTTTAACCAGATTGTTTAACACAATCTTGGAGAGTGAGAGGATGCCTGAGGAGTGGAGAAGAAGTGTTTTGGTACCAATTTTCAAGAACAAAGGTGATGCTCAGAGCTGTAGTAACTACAGAGAAATAACATTGATCAGCCATACTATAAAGATATGGGAAAGAATTGTTGAAGCCAGGTTAAGAGGAGAAGTGACAATCAGTGAGCAGCAGTATGGTTTTATGCCAAGAAAGAGTACCACAGATGCAATGTTTGCTTTAAGAGTGTTGATGGACAAGTATAGAGAAGGTCAGAAGGAGTTGCACTGGGTCTTTGTGGATCTAGAGAAAGCATATGATAGGGTGCCAAGAGAGGAAGTGTGGTACTGTATGAAAAAGTTAGGAGTGGCAGAAGTATGTGAGGGTGGTGCAGGACATGTAGGAGGACAGCGAGATGGTGGTGAGGTGCGCTGTTGGAGTGATGGATGGATTCAAGGTGGGGGTGGGATTACATCAGGAATCCACTCTGAGCCCCTTCTTGTTTGCCATGGTGATGGACAGGCTGACAGACACGGTCAGGCAGGAGTCCCCGTGGATCATGATGTTTGCAGATGACATCATGATCTATCATGAAAATAGGGAGCAGGTGGAAAAGAACCTGGAGAGGTGGAGGTATGCTCTGGAGAGAAGAGGAATTAAAGTCAGTAGAAGCAAGACAGAATACATGAATATGAATGAGAGGGAGGCAGGTGCAATGGTGAAGATGGAGGGAGTAGCGGTATTGAAAGTAGATGAGTTTAAATACCTGGGGTCAACCATCCAAAGCAACAGAAAATGCACAAGAGAGGTGAAGAGAGTGCAGGTAGGGTGGAGTGGGTAGAGACGAGTGTCAGGGGCAATTTGTGACAGAAGGGTAGCAGCAAGAGTGAAAGGAAAGATTTACAAGATGGTAGCGAGACCTGTTATGATGTATGGATTGGAGACAGTGGTGCTGACAAAAAGACAGGAGGTACAGCAGGAGGTGGCAGAGTTGAAGATGCTAAGATTTTCATTTGGAATGACTAGGAGGGACAGAATTAGAAATGCGTGTATCAGAGGGACAGTTCAGGTTGAGGGGTTTGGAGACAAAGTAAAACAGGCAAGGCTGAGATGGTTTGGACATGTTGCAGAGGCGGGATAGTGGATATATTGGACAAAGGATGTTGAAGATGGAGCTGTCAGGCAGGAGGAAAAGACGAAGACCACAGAGAAGATTCATGGATGTAGTGAAGGAGGACATGGAAAGGGTTGGTGTTACAGAGGAAGATGCAAGGAATAGGGTGAGATACTGTAGAGGCAGATGATCCCCTGTGGCAACTCCTAAAGGGAGCAGCCAAAAGAAGAATAATCTGTTTATACATTTGGAATAAACATTAAAATCAATCCACCTAAACTATTGCTAAAATGCCTCTGATAATTTAAGTTGAAACTGGTTGTAGTTTTATTGAGAACCACAATCCAGTGACATTTTTGCAGACATTTGTACATTGCAGCAGCAACAGAAAACTTTAGTGCTAATGCCAACAACAGGTTTGAACTACCCAGTAAAACTGGGGCCTGGGGTCTGCCCCCCCACCCCCTTTTCATTTCTCAACCTGCTGGTGATGTTGCTTACTTGTTGAATCTGACATGCCTGCATTAGTGCTGTAATGTACGCAAATGATTCGATTGAGTGTACTAGTTTTTATGGGTTAATGTACTGTATGAGTTACTCACCGGAACTGTAGTGGAAGCCAGGGATCACCAGCTGAATCCCCCACCAGAGCAGTAAATGAGCTCCGCCTGCTCGGTTCATCCGACTCTCAGTTCAGTGAGTGGTAGACAGTACAGAGCTCCAGTACAGCACCGAGTGGTGTACCACTATTTCTTACGGCTCTTTTTAGCTTGACTCAGTACTTTTCAGTGAACTGTGGATCCCATCACTAACCTCCATCCAAGGCTGCCTCTCTGCTCTGCTACCATGACGAGTCTTCTTTTCCACGCAGCCTGTGCACGTGAGACGATGCATAAAAACAAGCGTAGTACTGTATGTACGCGCAGGATCCATATTCTGATTGTGTTTGCTAATATATTAACAGCCACCTAATGAAGGGGTCAAATTATCGTGCATTATGGGATTTTTGGAATTACTGATCATACATCATACAGAGGCCAAAACTATCCTACAAATACGATAATTATCGTACGTCTGGCAACACTGCCGCCTGGGCAAATGTCTGCAGTGGTGAAGTGGGGGTAGGAGGGGGCACCTTCCTGGGTAGACACAGTTGAACTGCTTCCCCTTCTGTCTTTTTCTCCTCACACCATTTTTGCATAGTGGCAACCGCCGGGCCAAATAGGCCTTTTGGGTCCACGGGAATGTCGAGGAGCTGGGTCTGCTCTGTTGGAGGCAAGCTGGACAGGTTTAACCACCTGGCTCTCACCTGAGCAACCATCAGTACCATGGTTCTGCCAGCCGACTGCACGGCACACCTGTATAGATGGAGGCTGAGGTCCATGACCACACACAGCTCATCCCACAGCTCTGTTGCAGGTGAGTAAGAAATGTCTTGTAGCCCAACCTGGTAGGCAAGCAGTAGAGACGATGCATTTAGTGCTCTTACCGACATGGCCACCGTTTTATAGCTTTTTTCCGTCACAGACGACTGGAAACAGTCAGCTCTGGAGGGCAGGGCAGGGAACGCAGAGGTCATGGTGGACTTCTGGACCGGGTGGAGGTGAGAAGCCACGAGAGGTTCCACTAGAGGGAGGTGAGAGAAGCCTTTCCCTTTCATATTGACCCAGTCTAGTGCTGACCCTCCCTGGATGGGGTTCTTAGCGGATAGAGAGGATTGCTCCATGAGCAGGTCGCTTCTTGTAGGCATTCAGGAAAAAACAGCAGAAACTGTCTGGTGGAGGTTTTGGCCCTCGGGAGCCGCTTTCCCTCATAACAAGATGTGGTGGTCTCGGTTCGGGCTTCTGGCCACAAGATGCCAAGGTTTGCAGCTGCTCTCCTACACACTTCATGCAAGTCTGAGCCAGCAGATAGGGTTGGTGACCTGCTGCTGGCTCCACTCACCTCCATTGGCTTTGCAGTCGACAGGATGTCAAACAGTTCCACGTCTTGCTCGTTCTCATCAGAGCCGAGGCTTATGGATTGGTCGTCCGAGTGAGTAATTCCCTGCAAGTTCAGAGCTGTCCGCCTGCACGTTGGCCTCGTGCTCGACAGGTTGAGAAAGTGGGGATACCTCATCCATGTGATGACCCCAGCTAGTTCCGGGGAGAATGGTGTCTCTCCCAGCGCTCTCCACCAAGTCCTGTGATGATGAAAGGATTCCCACATCACAGGATCCTCAGCCAATGTGCTACCTTGGCACGCAAGTCGACGGCAGCGAGTTTTGATGGAGAGGCATGCACAATGCTCACATTTAGCCGGTAATGTGAATACGTCCTGGGCACGTTGCAACCCTGAGCAGGTAGCACGTGCAGTGTGGGTGGCTGCTCCAGCTATTTTGTTACTACACATGCACGTTGTGATATTGCTTAGTCTGCTCTATGGTTGAGGAAAGGCTATGCTCTGGTGGTAAAAGAATGCTTGCTAAAGGAAGCACGCACTAGTCTGGTGCCTAGCCGCGTATAGCCACTGTTTGTAGACAGCCTAAATATAGCTCAGACAGTAAGATGCAGCAATAGGTAGCACCTGGCGGTTTGCTCGTTCTGTGGACTGTTTAGCTAGCCATTTAGCTGGTCCTACCTTCTGAGATAAAGCTTCTGGGAACGAGAAGAGTGAAAAGACTAGGGGCTTGCGTCATGGTCAGACTCTTATAGGAGGAGGTGGCTCCTCCTCCAGGGAGCAGACATCACGCTGCCTGCCAGTCAGAGACTGACATAGTGTTATAGGGCTTCTGGGGACACACAGATTTATGAGAAATGTAGTAAATTCATCATTTAAAATGTTGCACATATATAATAATAAAAATTGCATATTTCTGACAAAAGATTTAAACTAACTTAAAAAAAATGCTCTGCAAGAAAAGTCACAAATTGACAAGAATAAAGTCAGTTTTTTTTTCAATGCACATTTCTATACGTTCATGGTATATAAAGAAATAGCCCAATCACAGATCACATACCTCTGCCGAGTCCTTATCTTGCAATGTTAAGTGAAAAAGTGATCCAGAATCTGCATCCTGATCCGGATCACGTCCAAAATCTAATGGCTCATCTGTAGCCCAAGGACCACCTCTGGTGAAAATTTCATCAAACTCTGTACTGTAGTTTTTGTGTAATCCTGCTAACTGACAAACCGACATTCTGAGAGATAGGGCCTTGGCGGGGGTATGCTCTCTCTGAGTGCCCTCTAGTTCCATCTGAAAATGGGACTATAGGTTAGTTCCAAGTACCAGTCAAATTTGTCCCAAACCATTCATAACTATGCAAACAAGCTAAAGGTGAGTAATTTCACCTTTCATCCCAAGAATCCAAAGTATTGTTTAAGGGTTTGCATATTTATGCAGCCAGGTCATTATACCATTTTTGCCATTTCCCTGCTGAAAACTGCAGGTTTTTTGATTGAAGTGCACAGGCTATAGACCTCTTAATTTAAAGACGCACTCCGGTGGATATAATTTCCCTATAAAAACAAATCTACATTCTATCTTATGCCCTTTTTCTGCAAAAAAAACCCTTTGTCTTAGTTTCAAGTAAAAATCTTTTCACTTTTCCTCCTCCTTCCAATGCCAGGATCTGTGACCAGGCCCACCCACATCCCACAAGGCTAACAGCGGCTAGTGCTACATTAAACAGAACTAGTACATGCCCGTAGACAGCAAGTATTCTTGTCTGAAAACAGGTGGGCCAATTAGGCTTTACAGGCCCAAATGTAGGCTGTGTTTGAAAATGGAATACAAAGATGTGTAGCCTATATGTAGGCAATCACATGTTAGACTTTGACAAACATAAAAGGGACTGAACACTAAAAAGTATTTGATTGTGTGAATATTAATTACAGAATTCTTGAAAATGAATGGGACATGCAATATTAACGTCTGCTTAAAACCCTTGTTTATTTGTTTGTCAGACTTATTTGTGTGATCTTTATGACTTATATTCATAGGTGTTGTATCTTGTAGTTTGGGGAATGGGAGTTGTTCGGTCACCATTATAACTGTTTAGTATATAGTGTATTGTCAATAAACTCGTGCAGTAATGGTGGAGAGGAGGACACTGAACAAACTGTTATCCATCATGGACAGTCCTGATCACCCCCTCCACCACACACTGGACAGACAGCAGAGCACTTTCTCCAGCAGACTGCTACAGCTCTGGTGCCAAAGGTCAGGTACAGGAAATTTTTTCTGCCACATGTCATTTCACTGTACAATAACTCATTCTAATGTTGAATCTTGGTCATAACAGTGCTGCCATACTGCACCTTACAGTCTAATTGGTACCTCACATTTCACCCTGCGCCCGATAGTCCTGCATTGTACAGCTAGTACGATACATGTATCTATACGGGTCATCATCTATTCATCTGTGATGTATATAAAGTTATCTAGGCAGTTTTGCTTTCCCTGGGTAATTCCTTTTTCTATTATGCTGTGTGTGTTTCTGTTGTTTTGGTCGTCTATGTCATGACCCGAGCGCTAATATTATTCGCGCTCGGGCTATACATGATTCCTGTCAGGCTTTGACAGCGGTGTTATTATTCCGGCTCCAAGCTCTTATTGTGACAGCGCTCGGGGGAGCTCCTGGCTGTCAAGGCCTGAACAGCTGTGTTGCATTTGTGGTCGTTAGCGGCTGGCTTCTTAAACCGGCGCCAGCGGCAGCACCTTGCAGCAGTATCGTCGTAATTGTAGCGTCGTATTTGGACCGTCTAACGTGCAGTCCTGTGGACCCGTAAGTGAGCTTTGTTAGCCTTATGCCTCCCAGTATGTATGTTATATTATTGTTTGACCGTCAATAAAGACATCTACACAACTCTCTGGTGACGGTGTGGCGTCTTATGGTGGCTCGCGAGGGCCACCGCATGACAGTATACTGCTGCCAAAACGGCGTTTTAACGGTGATGCCAACCTGAGACGCCTTTCGCCAGTAAGTTACCGTTTAAGTGGACTTTGCTCTTTCCCTGTCTGGGTACGGTGTGCTGTGGACCCAATGCCGTCACGGAGGGGCCGTGCCCGGAGTCCGAGCCACGAGTTGGCGGATGTCCTGGAGTACGTGGACGAGACGCTCATCTCCGCTTCCCTCCTGGACTACAACCGCAATGTACACTGGTACTTGAATTGCGCTGAGGACGTGCTCAATCATCTTCCTCCCCGCTACGCCAACCACCCAGAAGTCGGCGCGAGGAGGGATGACATCACCGCGCAATGTGAAATACTCCATATGGTGGAGGAGGACTACGGCATGAAGCAGAGGAGGAGGCATTCCCGCTCCTCGCTTTGGGACCCCATTCCTGTCCTCGATCCACTCCAGGAGTTCGCACCATCCGGGGGCCGTCGTAGACGTCGGCGCCACAGCCAAGGGCATCCCCAGCAAGTTCCTGTTCCGGATCCAGTTCCGGGCCACCGGAATGACCCAATCAACCAGTCAGCTGCCTCTTCAGCGTCTTGTCAGGAGGGAATCCCCGCAGCCTCTCTCCCCAGGCCATCTTCCCCTGCTGCCCCGGCAGCGCGCCGTGCCCGGCTCGTCTCGGCTGTCGCCTCCTCCTCTCCGACGCCTCCTTCAGCTGCGGTGTGTGTGAAGAGTCCTGCTTCGGCGAGCCCCGTCCATGGTTCCTTGCGAGCGGCTCCCCTTCGTCCTTCCGGGGGGCCCTCTGACATCATCCAGCAGGAGAAGGAAGGAGCAGCGCCCACTACAGCTGGCACCACCCTCCCTTCGGGAGACAGGCAAGTTCAGGTTCACTTCCCCACGCATAATTGTGTTCTGCCTTGTCTGACTCCTGGGGGTGGAGTTTGGGGTTTGCAGCCCCCTGAGCTCCCGCCACCGGCTGTAATTGTCTTACCTGAACCTGCTGCCTCTGTGTCTCCCCTTGCTGAGCGGTCCTCGGCGTTAAGCCTACGTCGTCGGACGAGGGGGGGCCTGCGGCTCTGGGAACAATTCCGGCCCCGCAGCCACGTCATGGGCAGAGGAGAAGAGTGGACTGCGGCGTGGAGCCTGAGCCGACAAGGAAGCGTCCCCGGGTCTCCACGGAGGAGCAGCCCAAACCGGCGGGTCGAGGGTCCCCTGCCGCCACGCTGTGCGGGTTATTGGCGCGGACGTTAGCACCAGAGGATCCGGCTGCAGAAACCATCATGCCGGCTGCGGAGCTCGATGCAGCTGAGTGGGAGCCCGATGACGAGCTTCTACCCAAACCCGGATCGACGGAGTCCTGGACGGCTCCAGAGCCCGAGTGCAGGCGAGTGGTCTTCTTTGTTTTCCTGTGTGTTGTGTTAGAGCATTTTTGCCTGCCTCACGGGGAGGCGAGCGAGGGGCAGCTGTCTGCTGTGCCCGAACTCGTCTCGCTGGGCTCTGGCGCTGCCGGGGATACTGATCCCGGTCCTCTTTTGTCCTCTGAGCCTCTTCACAGTGTCACCGGCTTGGAGGCTGTTGAGTTTGCGGTGCAGGAGGTCCCAAGTTCGGGGGTGGAGGTCGTCGCCGATGCGGTGCCGACCCAGTCGGGGTCCAACAAGGCCCAGTGGGGGTCCGACGTGGGTGCAGCTGTGACCCAATCGGGGTCCGACGTGGGTGCAGATGTGACCCAATCGGGGTCCGATGCAGGCGGAGCTACAACGGCCACATCGGTATGAGTCGAGGTTGGTGGAGGAGCTGCTGACCCTTCACCTTCTGACGTGATGTGGGCTCGTCTTCCTCCTGATTACTCCCCTCTCAAGAGCCCCCAGTCTGGGTCGTCATCGCTGGGGGCCATTGGAGGTTGTCTTCTTGCGGTTCGGCGCTCCTATGTAGTTTCCCCGTCAGGGGGGCCACCGCACACTATTCCTCCGCGGTTCTGGTGGCTGAGGGATGCGGGACGGCCACCCGAGGAACTGTTTAGCCGTTTTGGCGCCTTGGGTCGGCCACCCAAAAGATTGTATCTATTACTGGGCGACCTGGTTCGGCCGCCGGAGGACTTGTCTCTCGGGGCCTGGGACTGGGGCAGGCCGCCCGATCTCGTTCTGTTCCTTGTGACCACCTGCTGGCCATCGGACACAGGGAGACCGCTGGAACTGTTCCTGTGGTATTTTTTTTTTTTTGTACTTATTTTGTACCTGTAGGTAGATTTGTTTTGCAGTCTGGTGACAAGCCACCAGCTGCCGGTCGCTGCGTGCGCAAGCGCCCCGTTTCCCTGACCTGCATGTTTTTGGCATGTGGGAGGAAACCGGAGAAATCCTGGAGTAAACCCACGTTACACGGGGAGAACATGCAAACTCCACACAGATCACTGTTGGCCGGGGGCAGGGATCGAACCCACGATCTCATGATCCCCGCAATCCCCCGGCCGAGGGTAAACTGTGCTGCCGCAGTGCTAACCACTGCGCCACCGTGCAGACCCTCTGTTATGGTCTCCGCCTGCCGCCGTTCGTTTGGACTGTATGGTGTGAAGGTCATTGGGGGCAATAAATTGACTCTTCTTGATCATGTTCACAAATTCTGTTATAAAATTCTAAGGGACTCCCCGTAAGTTGTCATTTTTTTTAATTTAAGACACTCTAGCGAGTAATTTGAAACTGTTTGTATATTGGTGATTGTGATTTGGTTCTCATGTGAGATGCGCTATTGTATTTGCAATTTATGTCTGACTTTTACTTTTTTGGGTACGTTGGTGACTGTTAAATGGCGACTTTGTATTTAAGACTATTTCGAAGGTTAATGTTCATTTCCTGAGTTAAATTTTAATACTTCCTACATTCCTCTTCACTGGGCTTTTGGAAAGATGATGCTCCCTTTTGTTTTTGAACCACGTATGGATTGTTATTGTAGTTTTACGCGCTGTTTAGGTGCTGCTTGACCTCAGTAGCTCCATGCGTATGTTTGGGATAGCGAGCTTTTTTTCCTTCCCCTGTCGAAGGGACTGTAGCATGTTGCCATGGTGGGTTTTTTTTTTTTTTGTCCTGTACATCAGTAGCTCCATGTGTATGTTTATGTGCCCCGTGTGATTGTAATTCATGCATGTCCTGTTATTAAGTGCCCTGGTTGTTCCGTTGTTTTCTGTTTGAAATGGGATGGGTATGTCAGGGGATGTGTGTTTTCCTTTTTTCTTCTGGGGCCTTGTTTCTGTCTGTGCCGCCCCCTCCTTGCCTGCTCCCCCGCCTGCCTGCCCTGGGGGGGGGGGGGGGGGGGGCTAGGTGTTACTGGGCGCTCGGGAGCTCGCCCTTGAGGGGGAGGCACTGTCATGACCTGAGCGCTAATATTATTCGCGCTCGGGCTATACATCATTACATCATTCCTGTCAGGCTTTGACAGCGGTGTTATTATTCCGGCTCTCCGAGCTCTTATTGTGACAGCGCTTGGGGGAGCTCCCGGCTGTCAAGGCCTGAACAGCTGTGCTGCATTTGTGGTCGTTAGCGGTCGGCTTCTTAAACCGGCGCCAGCGGCAGCACCTTGCAGCAATATCGTCGTAATTGTAGCGTCGTATTTGGACCGCCTAACGTGCAATCCTGTGGACCCGTAAGTGAGCTTTGTTAGCCTTATGCCTCCCAGTATGTATGTTATATTATTGTTTGACCGTAAATAAAGACATCTACGCAACTCTCTGGTGATGGTGTGGCGTCTTATGGTGGCTCGTGAGGGCCACCGCATGACAGTCTACTGTGTTATGCTGCTGTTACACTGTAATTTCCCAGTTTGGAATCAATAAAGTACATCTATCTATCAGTACTATAACAGCACACATTTACAAATATTTGAGATCCATTGTAGTGCATCATTTTATACTGTAGCAATATTATGTTTTTATTAATTTATGTTATTAAAAAGTTTTTAAAACTGTAATCAAATTAACTACAAAATGTCACGATTTGTGCACAGGGGATTTCACCGTGCTCTGTCTCTTTGCCTTTTGTTTTTCTTTATTTGTATAATGATGTATTTTGGAGTTCTATGCCTGTTATGTTATCTGTAGTTTGTTTTAACATATTCGGTATTGTTTCTTTGTATGATTTATTTTCCTGTTTACGTTCAGTGTGGTTTTGTTATTTACATATTTGGGTTTATTTGTCCTTATTTGTTTCCACTTTATTTTTGCCAGTGTTTTCTCTTTCTTTCTCTCTAGGGGTTGCAGTTGTCAGGGGCACTGCCAGGTTGTGGGCGGAGCTCCTGTCAAACTGTCAGCCTCGTCTCCTCTCCTCATGACTCACAACTGATTGTCATTTTATCCCCAGCCCGCTCATGTGATTCACACCGGTTACCATTTGTGTTTGATTATTGTTGGCCCTATTTAAGGGCTGTTATTTTATTTCTGTTTGCCGAAGTCTTAAGTTACACTTCCTCTTCGCCACCAGAACGCTTTCCCCATTTTGGTGAGTTTGTTCCAATTTGTCCGTGTGTAAGTTTGCTTTATTATCTGTTTGGATTTTGTGTTTGGTGCACTATTTGGGACTTTGTGCTTTTTGTTAATAAATACCACAAACTACAGTTCAGCATCTGGGTGTTTCTCTCTGCCCTGAGGGGCAATTCATGACAGAAGACTCTGGCCAGTAAGAGACCCAGCTGCTGTGGTTTGTGGTTTTCTGTTTCTCTCCAGTTTTTCCTATTCCTCCCCAGTTTTGTTTATTAACCCGGGGTTTTAGCATGTCTGTCACCCCGTATTTGCCAAATCTGGGTCTGAGCAAAATGGAGCGGTGGACTGTGTGTATCTTGGAGGACATTCTCTCTCAGGCTCGTGCTTCCTGTACTCCCGAGGCAGCCCGAGAGTGTCTGGAGGGTGCTGTGCAGGTAGTCGAAGCATGCCCCAGCCTGTGGGACCACCCAGAGGTCACAGACCTACTCCTTTCCATGATCACACCACAACCCATGAGTCACGGGCTGGGGAAATCCATTCTTATGTCCGTGCCTGTGCCGACGAAGAGCAAGCGCCCACGGACACGGAAGCCTCCAGCCTCTCGCTGCTCTCTGGTGGCAGTTCCGCCTCCTCCTCCCAAACACTGGCCCGCATCATTGACCGAGGAGCTGGAGGAGCACAGGCAGGTCATCTTAGCCGAGACTGAGCTTTTGCTGGAAGTTAAGCCATGGCTCCTCCCAGATCTTGCCCAGGAGCCAGAGGAGGTTTCATCGGGGGACCTGGAGTTTAAGCCGATGAGTGAGCGTCCCCTGACTCCGGAGCATCGCCTTCTTCACCATGAGCCTACGTCTCCACTTCCTGCTCCCCGCCATCGCTCAAGGAAATCACGCCAAAAGAGCGCCTCCTCTTCCTCGTCAGCAGTTTTCCTGTCACTGAGATCAAAAACTAACGCAGCAGTCACCTTATCTAGTTTTTCTTCTCCGGCTGACCCATCAGCTTTTTCCTCTGCTGCTGCTGCTTCTTCCTCCTCCTCGGCAATTCCTCCAGCTGCTGAGGGTTCGGCTGTTTCCTCCCCGGCTCTGCCCGTTGCTGTGGCTGCAGGGGTGGCTCCTCAAGGGTTCCCTGGGAGGCCCTCTTCTACTGAAGTCACAGAGAGGGCTGATTCCCAACCTGCTGCAGCAGAAGACATCACAGCCCAGGAGTTCAGGCAAGTGGTTTTTCCCTCCCATTTAATTAAGCATAAATTATCTTGCCTGACTCCTGATGGTGAGGCTCAGATTAGGCAGTCCTCTGAGTCCTCACATCTGCTGCATCTTTAGACTGTTCACCTGCTCTCACCCTGTCTCCTCAGTTCCCCCCTGAGTGTCCACCGGCCCCTGAATTGAGCCGCTGGACGATGGAGGAGCCTGTGGCTCTGGAGGACCAAGTCCCAGTTCCGCAGCCACAGTCTGGACGGAGGGAAAGCACTGCGACCGAGACAAAGCCTGTGCCGACAATGGAGCATCCCTTGGCCTCAGCAGAACAGGATCCAGTGCCAGCAGGAAGCCGACCTCCTGTGTCCACGTCCAGCGAGCCACCTGCATAGGCCACTTCGCTGGGGGGTCTTGGGACCGCATCCACCACCATGCCTGCTGCTGGGGCTGCCACAGCAGAGTCCGAGCTGGACCTCCAGAGGGCCGGGCCTGAGACATCATCGTCTGGATTAACGGAGTCCTGGATGGTGGTGGAGCTCAAGCTCAGGCAAATGCTCCCCTTTGTTTCTGTTGTTTCTATATTGGAGGGATCTTGTCTGGCTCTTGGTGGGAAGAGGCAGGTGCAGTCGTCAGCTGCACCTAAGCTCACCTTGCCGGTCTCGACTGCCACCGGTGACCCTGACCCTGTTTCTCTGCCTCTTCCATCTGAGCTTTTCCCCAGGGTAACCGAGGATTGTCCAGCTTCACCAGAAGTCTCCGTGGGTCCAACCTCGCTGCCCGAGATCACCGTGGGTCCAGCTCCTCCTGCCGAAGTCATCGCGAGTGCTCCGTCCCAGCACGGGACCTCCTTGGGTGCTGTTCCCCCTCTGGTGGAGGTCTTCGCGGGCACTCCGTCCCAACCCGGGACCTCCGTGAGTGCTGCTCCCACTCCAGATAAGGTCCTCGCAGGTGCTCCGTCCCAGCCCGGGGCCTCCGTGGGTGCTGCTCCCCTTCTGATTGAAGTCTTCGCGGGTGCTCCGTCCCAGCCCAGGGCCTCCGTGGGTGCTGCTCCCCTTCTGATTGAAGTCTTCGCGGGTGCTCCGTCCCAGCCTGGGGCCTCCGAGGGTGCTGCTTCCCCACCAGCTGAGCTCATTGCGGGTGCTCTGACCACCCTGGAGCCTCTGTGGGTGGAGCTTTGGCCCAGTCCAGGTCCACCGTAGGTACAACATTGGCCCAGTCTGGGTCCACTGTGGGTGCAGCTTTGGCTCAATTCGGGTCTATCGCGGCTGCTGCTTTGCTCCATCCTGGAGCCACCACAGGTGCAGCTTTGCTCCAGCCGGAGTCACCGCGGGTGCTGCTTTGCTCCAGCCCGGAGCCACCGCGGGTGCTGCTTTGCTCCAGCCCAGAGCCACCGTGGGTGCTGCTTTGCTCCAGCCCTGAGCCACCATGGGTGCTGCGTTGTCCCAGTCTGGGACCACCGCGGGTGCTGCGATGTCCCAGTCCGGGACCACCGAGGGTGCTACTGGCCATCCCAAGGGTGTCGTCATGGTTCCCCCTCCTCTGCCCGAGGCCATCGTGGTTCCCCCTCCTCTGCCCAAGGCCGTCGTGGTTCCCCCTGCTCTGTTGTCCTTTCCTTCATTGGGCCTTCCTGTGGGGCAGCTGCCTCCTGGGCCACCCCTTCTGTTTAGGTGGCTAAAAAACTTTGGTCGACTGCCTGACGGACTATGCCGTTGGGTTGGGTGGCCCATATTCTCCAGCAGGTCACCCGACTCTTACCACCTCGCCGTCTGCCAGGCTTGGGACTTCGGCCGGCCACTGGAACTGTCTAGTTCCTTGGTCTAGGGGACCTAGATCCCTGGTTTTGCCTGGTGTGGATCCTGAGTGGGGGTTTTTGTTTTCTTCTAGCCTGGGTTTTGCTGGGGTATCAGTCATGGGAAATCTTATTATTTTCTCTGGTTTGTTTCGGTCCCTCGGTGCCTGGGCCCCCCTCCTCCGGCCCAGGGTGGGGTTGTTTTCTTGTCTTTTGGTGGGGTGGGTTCTTAGTGTGGGTGGGCCCTTGTTCTTCTTTTGATGTTGCTCGGGGTGTCTGGTACCCACCCCTTTGGGAGGGGGGGGGCTCTGTCACCATCTGTGCACAGGGGGATTTCACCGTGCTCTGTCTCTTTGCGTTTTGTTTTCCTTTATTTGTATAATGTTGTATTTTGGAGTTCTATGGCTGTTAAGTTATCTGTAGTTTGTTTTCACATATTCGGTATTGTTTCTTTGTATGATTTATTTTTCTGTTTACATTCAGTGTAGTTTTGTTATTTACATATTTGGATTTATTTGTCCTTATTTGTTTCCACTTTATTTTTGCCAGTGTCTTTCTTTCTCTCTAGGGGTTGCAGTTGTCAGGGGCACTGCCAAGTTGTGGGCGGTGCTCCTGTCAAACTGTCAGCCCCGTCTCCTCTCCTCATGACTCACAGCTGATTGCCAGTTTCTCCCCAGCCCGCTCATGTAATTCACACCGGTTACCATTTGTGTTCGATTATTGTTGGCCCTATTTAAGGGCTGTTATTTTATTTATGTTTGCCGGAGTCTTAAGTTACACTTCCTCTTTGCCACCAGAACCCTTTCCCCATTCTGGTGAGTTTGTTCCAATTCGTCCATGTAAGTTCACTTTATTATCTGTTTGGATTTTGTGTTTGGTGCACTATTTGGGACTTTGTGCTTTTTTGTTAATAAATACCACAAACTACAGTTCAGTATCTGGGTGTTTCTCTCTGCCCTGAGGGGCAATTCATGACAGAAAACACCCAACATTATTTTACACAGCAGAAGGACCTGTTTGACTGCAACCGTTGCATCAGTGCTGCCCATTTGTGAGTAAATATTTAAGTAAGAATGATTTATTTCAAGGGTGAGTTGCTGTGCTGCCGCAGTGCTAACCACTCCGCCACCGCGCTGCCATCCTGGGTTCGATCCCAGCCCCTGACCAACAGTGATCTGTATGGAGTTTGCATGTTCTCCCCGTGTCTGCGTGGGTTTACTCCGGGATTTCTCCGGTTTCCTCCCACATGCCCAAAACATGCACGTTCGGTTAATTGGCATCAAAACTGGGGATTCTAAATTGTCCCTAGGTATGACTGTGAGAGTGAATGGTTGTCTGTCTCTCTGTGTTGGCCCTGCGATGGACTGGCGATCTGTCCAGGGTGTACCCTGCCTTTCGCCCAAAGATGCTGGGATAGGCTCCAGCCTCCCCGTGACCCGAAAAGGATTAAGCGGAAGAAGATGAATGAATGAATGAATGAATGAATGAATGAATGAATGAATGATTTATTTCATTATTTGGGCATTTGGGCCAACTAAGCAAGTGGTGGCCTAGTTGGTAGAGCATCTGCCCCACACCCGGGAGGCCGGGGTTCGAATCCCGGCTGGGTCATGCCAAAGACCATATAAAAAAGTGGAACTTCCTGCCATCCAGCTTGGTGCTCAGCAATAATAGAACGAAGGAGGGAAATTTGTGGCAGTGCCTTGCATGGCAGCGACCCCTCTGATTCTAGATGTGATTAACATTGTAGACAAGAGAAATGCAATTTCGTTCTACTGTACATGATTGGCTGTATGGACTGAATGACTATAATATGGCTATAATTTTTGTGTCCTGTTTGGCCATTTCGCTCCACAATCATGGCGGTATTGTTAAGTTTTTAATTTTTAGACACTTGTGGGGTGGGGGGCTCGCAGTCCTGCAAAGGACAGTGGTACCACACGGGTGAAGCAGTAGTCAGGACTCCCGTCAACCACTGACTGGGTGAGCTGGGTGTGCCTCTCTGTGAAGGACTGTGGTCCACCGAGTTGGGCTGCTGCTCTCCCAGCATGTCCTGTGTTGGATACACTGGTGTTCTTTGTCAGATCCGAGTCCCTGCTGATGCTCCTCCCAGTTTGCTCACACGCCTTGTGTTCTCCACATATGCCGAATTATCCGTTAGACCTACACAATCACGGCAACTTTGTGGTGTAATGTTTTAAGTATTAAATCTTCAGTATTATCATTTTCTAGTCAAATTTGTTGTTCTTTGCTTCCTTGTTTTGCTCACGGAGCGCTGTGGTTACTAATGCTGCATATTATCCAATCAGTACAGAGTCAATCCGAAACCCTGCCCACACCTCGAGAAGCCAGCGCATGAGGAGAGAGCGATGACTAAACTTTTATGGATAAAAATTACATATTTTAACTGAAAAACTTCATACTTGGGGATGCACACCCTCCTAACCTCAGCAAAGCACTTATAAAATTGGAGGTCAGTCTGTCGAACGGTTTGAGAGATATGTGAAGAACAGCCACACACACAGACCCCCCCCCCCCCCCCCACACACACACACAGAGCGATTCCTTGCATTTATAGTTAGGTCAGAGTGATTGGCTCAACACAACGGACTTGCTATAGTTAAGTTACCATAAACGCTCTGTCTAAAGTCACCTTTTGTCAGGGGTGGGGCTTAACCAAAATTTTGAAGAAAAAACCCAGACATGACATATTTGAGTGATTTCACTCTTGATATGTCTTGTAAGTCATAAAACATGTTACAGACATGTTAACAAGAATATATTTTTGGTGGAGTGTCACTTTAAAGACAGCCACAATTGCTGCTGTCTCTTACTGCACTACTGGTCATGCACATTCCAAACTTTCACTGTCTGCACCTCCGCTACTGCATTGAACTTGCAATACGGGTATTACAGTATTACTGTACATAGGATTGCTGTGTTTTACCTTTATTTGCACTATGGGTAGCATTAATGTACATAGACAGCTGTTGTTGTTTTCATCCTTATTCCTTTTTACCTCCGCCAAGGAGGTTATGTTTTTACCGGGGTTTGTTTGTTTGTTTGTTTGTCTGTCTCTCTGTTACCAACATAACTCAAAAAGTTATGAACGGATTTTCATGAAATTTTCAGGAAAGGTGTGTAATGGAACGGGGAACAGATGATTAGATTTTGGTGATGATCTGAGAGTGCATACCTCCACCAAGAGCGTTGTTTGTATTTGTGCAGCAGGATTACACAAAAACTACTGGATGAATTTGGATGAAATTTTCACCAGAGGTGGTTCTTGGCCTAGAGAGGAACCCATTATATTTTGGTGATGATCTGAGAATGCATACCTCAGCCAAGGTTCTTATCTTCTCACAGTGTTTTAGCAACAATACTCCAAAACTGATGGACACACTTTGATGCAATTTTCACCACAAGTTGCTAGAGGCCTACGCACAAACCCATTACATTTTGGAGGTGATCCATGAGAAACGGAGGGAGCCTTGGCGGAGGTATGTGCTCTATGAGTGCTTTTCTACTTTCTTATATATTTCACACACCACTAAGAGAGAGAGAAACAGCTTTTAAATTCTCCTGTATGTCCTGTACATACTCAAGTATTGACAAATAAAATCTTTGAATCTTGGCATTTTAACCCCTTGCACTCTGGTCAATTTCCCTAAAAACGCCAAAAAATAACGTACCCAAAGTAAATCAAAAGCTGTTCTTCAACCCTTTGCAGCATCTTCATGGGGTTGTCTCATTTAAAAGAAAACACTTTGAATTTTTTGGCAAAACAGTCATAATCTTTCTAAGTGCTCCGGCCACTGAGTAACAGTCATCTAAACATACTGAACTTGAAGAAAATAAATTTGGCCTGGGTGTTTTTTAAGATACAAATGTTTGCAAATAACACACAGCTTGAGATCCGGGCTGGAAAATGCAACAGAAATGTAGAACCAAGTGTTATCCAGCTGAGGTCAAAATTTTGTAACAATACCACAAAAAATGAATTTATTACACAGCTTTTTCCTCAGGTAGTTCCCAGGCGTTTTTGAACTGTGCCAAATTGTGCCAAATGGCACAGTTTGGAAAAACGTCTGTAACTTCTGAATGATTCAATATAGAAGCTTCATCTTGGGCTCTAATGAAAGGTGACAATCAGGGCTGTGTGTGTGTGTTTGTGTGTGTGTGTGTGGGGGGGGGGGAACAGAGGACGGACATCGCCCGGTACGCCGCGGTCACGGTGCGCCGTGGTCTACTATGCACAGTTCTAATTTACCGATCAGTCAAAAGTCATTTTTGATTACAATTTTCAGGGATAAAGAATAATTTAGCTTATAACACTTACCTGTTCACAACAGCAGCGTAGCTGGCGAACTTCTCTTCCTCATTGTCAGACGAACATGAAGCTGGTCCGCTTGTTACGGACTCGTGGTTCTGGTCACGCGACCCGGTCAAACCATAATTCCATTATTGCGGTTTTGCGCTTCCATGATTGCGGTTTTGGCAAACGATTTTTCAAAACAAATAAGAACAGTAATAAGAAAAAAAGACTGGCGAACGCCTGTGTGTCACCCAGCCTTACACAAAACAGCTTTCGAACTTCTGTGCTTCAATTGGCTGGCTGTATTCGCAGCCGTTGGTAGGCGGGTCCTTCTTGCTAGGTTTTCAGTCATTGGTTCTTCAAGGTTTCAGAAACCCAATTCAAGGCTCTTATTAGTCGAATGAAAGGTCAATCACATCTAAACCAATCAAAGCACTCCTTTGGCTTTCTGTTCACGGCTGTGTCTGTAGTGGAAGAACGGAAATGCGGGTGTTTTTTTTTTCAGTGCCTCCTAGGACGCACAGTGTGCATCCTAGGATGCCCTCGTGCATCCTAGGACGCAGAGACGTGCCCACCCGCGGTACACCGAAGTGCAACAGGTTAACAGATATCCATGGTACTTTAACATATTAACCCTGATCCTACCGAGTGGGGTCCCAATTGACCCCACACATATGTTCTTACGCACAACACGGACATATTATCGATCACAGCTATCATGCTTTCTGACTTTGTTTGTCATCATCTGTGAATCACAAAAAATAAATCTGATTTAAAATACAGTTTTCTTCTGTACTGTCAGCTCAGATTTTTCATTGGGGTCCGATCGGACCCCAGGGAAAAATATGATGTTAATGATATTAAATGTATGAATTTTGTGTTATATTTCAGTGAATGATGGCTCAACGAGGTAGACTTTGCCATGCAAATATGCAAATACTTTGCCATTGTAGCAAAGTAGCATTGTATACTAGCATGTAGCATGCTACATGTAGCATGTAGCATGCTACATGCTAGTATCAGAATCAGAATCAGATTTATTGCCAAGCACATTTACAAGTAAACAAGTAAACATACGAGGAATTTGACTTGACATTGGGCGCGCACGAAAGGCGCATCCCAATGACGCGGCAGCCATGAAAGGCGCCTGTCATATGGGGGGGGGGGTGAAGAGGGGGGAGGGGGGAGGATAGGGAAAAACACAATAGGAGAGAGAAAAAAGCATTGTTGATCAAAATAGAGCTCATTTTGTGACCAAAATTTTGATTACAAGAAAAAAACTCTCAAATGCACAATTAGCAGACAATAGATCACACAATGACAAAGCAGTAGTTGAGAGAGTCAGTGTATTGTGAATATATATCAGTAATTGTGTCAGTAGTGTAATGTTGAATGCAAGTGTAGGTGTGTCAATTGCTAGTGAACAGCAGAGGGCGCCTCCTGGCAGTGGATAGATGTTAAAGTCATGTGATCTAAACAGTCTAGAGTCTCTCGCTCTGCTTGCAGATGGTAAATTGTCACACGGTGCACTGTCCTTGAGCGTTCATCTGTTGAAACAATAACAACTGTGTCTTTGTTTGGGTTAGCAGGCAGAGCTGCTCCTTTCGCTTATCTTCATCAGGAGGAATGTAAACACGGGGCACCAAAGACAAGGTCAAATCAAATCAGCACAGTGCACTCAGAGAATAGAATTTTTCCTCACCTGTGCAATTCTGTGCTTTCATAATTTCCATGTGCAGGCTTAAACTTTTTTCCATGGAGAGCACAGGGCTCCAGATGTATTCCTCCACTGAATCACTGTCATTCAGTTCACCGTTTGCCGCTGCTCGTGCCCTCTCCAACTGGTCGAATTTGATGAAGGAGCTTGCCGGGTCCGCTTTGATCAGCTCTCTCACCTTCCTTCAATTTCTGATGCATCAGGGAACTTCACAGCCAAAAATAGAAGTCCTGAGATCATAACCAATAATGTTTCCACAGACGCATGAATTCCAATGTCCATGAGTCTCCTCGCAGGTTCCAATTCTTGGGCTGCCCCTTGGCCCGATTCTTGTTGAAAAATAGTGACAATAGCACATTTAAGCCGCTTCCAAATCCATAATTTCTGTTTAGATTAAGATTCAGCAGAAGAAGAGCGACTAAACACAGACAAAAACGCAACATTGCAAAGCTGGGAATAGGTCAGGAAGGCAGACGAGAGGAGGGAAGAAAAATGCGACTGCTCTCTCTCAAGGCAAGAAGAAGAAAGTATGTACTACATGCTACATGCATGTAGTACATGCTAGCATGTAGCATTGTATTCTGTAGGCCCTACAGAACACATGCACAACAATGGCAAAGTATTTGCATTTCTTGTACCAATTAAGAAGTGAAATTAGATAATTTCCCACAAAAACCTGAACGCACCAGGGCACACTGGTTGAAAAACACATTACAACCGGGCTACTCGTGCTGAAAGGCAGGCAACCGACAAACTAGCCCCATTCCAGGATTTTTGGATCATGTTTCAAGCACAACTCTTTGTTTTAACCAAATAAAACATTTTAAGTGAAAAAAATACTTTGGTATTGCTTAATAATCCAATTAACAGTTAAATTTTGTGTGGGGTCCAAACGGACCCCAGTTGGTACTATTTGTATGTAAAATATGTTGGTAGGATGAGGGTTAAAATTGAAATATAAGTTCATAAACTTTTAAGGAGTTGATAGAGGTTCTGCGTGGTAGGGAAGAAATGCCACATGACTGGGAAAGTACAGCAAAAATATTGAGGGAAACGAGTAGGAAGGTATGTGGTGTATCCAGTGGACAGAGGAAGAGAAGGAGATTGTGGTGGAATAAGGAGTTACAGGAATGTATTCAAAGGAAGAGGTTGTTAGCAAAGTGGGATAGTCAGGGAGATGAAGAAAGTAGACAGGAGTATTTGGAATCTAGGCACATGGCAAAGAGAGGTGGAAAAGACATATATTGAGTTGCACGAGAGGCTGGACACTTAAGGAAGGAGAAAAGGACGTATGGGTTAGGTAGACAGAGATCCAGCTGGAAAGGATGTGCAACAAGTTAGGCTGATTAAGGACAGAAATGGCAATGTACTAAAAAGTGATGAGTATGTTGAGAAGGTGGAAGGAGTACTTTGAGGAGCTGATGTATAAAAAATGAGAGTGAGAGGAGAATGGATGAAGGAAAGATGGGGAACAAGGAAGTCCCAAGGATAAGCAAGGTGGAAGTGAGGGCAGCTTTGAAGAGGATGAAGAATGGAAAGGCAGTAGTCTAGGGGCGGCTGTGGTGCAGGTGTAGTGTGGCTGACTACTAATCGGAGGGTCAGTGGTTCAATTCCCGCTCTCTCTGCAGTCTGCATGTTGAAGTGTCCTTGAGCAAGACACTGAACCCCCAGTTGCTCCTGGTGGGTCAGGCCAGCGCCTGTGCATGGCAGCTCCCCCGGCATTAGTGTGTGAATGGGTGGATAGCAGGATCTGTAAAGCACTTTGGTCATCTAGGGATGAATAAAAAGTGCTACAGTATATAAGTGAACATCATTTACCAGATGACATACCTATAGAGGTGTTTAGGAAAGATGGCAGTGAACTTTTTAACCAGATTGTTTAACACAATCTTGGAGCGTGAGAGGATGCCTGAGGAGTGGAGAAGAAATGTTTTAGTACCAATTTTCAAGAACAAAGGTGATGTTTAGAGCTGTAGTAACTACAGACATAAAGTTGATCAGCCAGACTATGAAGATATGGGAAAGAGTTGTTGAAGCCAGGTTAAAAGGAGAGGTGACAATCAGTAAGCAGCAGTACGGTTTCATGCCAAGAAAGAGTACTGTTGATGGAGAAATATAGAGAAGGTCAGAAGGAATTGCATTGTGTCTTTGTGGATCTAGAGAAATCACATGATAGGGTGCCAAGAGAGGAAGTGTGGTAATGTATGGAAAAAGTCAGGAGTAGCAGAGAAGTGTGAGGGTGGTGCAGGATATATATGAGGACAGCAAGACAGTGTTGAGGTGTGCTGTAAGAATGATGGATGGATTCAAGGTGGAGGTGGGGTTACATCAGGGATCAGCTTTGAGCCCCTTCTTGTTTGCCATGGTGATGGACAGGCTGACAGATTCAATTCAACTTTATTTATATAGCGCCATATCACAACAACAGTCATCTCATAGCACTTTCAAATGTAGGGAGAACCCCACAATTGCAGAAAGACCCCAGCAATCAGATGATCCCCTGTGAGCAAGCACTTAGCGACGGTGGACAGGAAAAACTCCCATTTAACAGGAAGAAACCTCTAGCAGAACCAGGCTCAGGGAGGGGCAGTCATCTGCTGCGACTGGCTGGGGGGTGAGGGGATAGAGGAGATGAAAAGTACAGACATAAAGAGAGCAAACCTTAACGGAGAGAGGCCAAGTACATTATTGGAAGGTCACCCGGCAGTCTAAATCTATTAACAGCAAAACAAAGGGGGGGTTAAGAGACACAAGATCCCTCCATAATGGTAGGCTATATTGAAGAGGAAGGTTTTTACCCTATTCTTAAAAACAGAGATCGAGTCTGACTCCCGAACCCAGATTGGTAACTGGTTCCACAGGAAAGGAGCTTGATAGCAGTAGGCTCTGCCTCCCATTGTACTTTTGGAAATTCTAGGTATTACAAGTAATCCAGCATTTTGGGAGTGTAGTGCTCTATTAGGATGATAGGGTGAGAGCAGATCTTTTATATAAAAGGGGGCCTGATTATTAAGAGCTTTGTAAGTGAGAAGAAGGATTTTAAACTTAATTCTAAACTCTATGGGAAGCCAATGAAGGGAGGCCAGAACCGAAGAGATATGATCTCTCTTTCTAGTACCAGTTAAAACTCTTGAAGAGATAAACATGAACCATGATGTTTGTAAATTCAATTCAATTCAATTCAACTTTATTTATATAGCGCCATTTCACAACAACAGTCATCTCATAGCACTATCAACTGTAGGGAGGACCCCCACAGTTGCAGAAAGACCCCAGCAATCAGGCGATCCCCTGTGAGCAAGCACTTGGCGACGGTGGAGAGGAAAAACTCCCTATTAACAGGAAGAAACCTCCAGCAGAACCAGGCTCAGGGAGGGGCAGTCATCTGCTGCGACTGGCTGGGGGGTGAGGGGACAGAGAAGAAGAAAAGAACAGACATGTAGAGAGCAAACAGCACTCTACACAAACACAAACAACATTGTGATCTGTAGTGAGAGTAGGGAGCAGGTGGAAGAGAACCTGGAGAGGTGGAGGTATACTCTGGAGAGAAAAGGAATGAAAGTCAGTAGAAGCAAGACAGAATACATGAGTGTGAATGAGAGGGAGGCAGGTGTAACACTGAAGATGCAAGGAGTAGAGATAGTGAAGGTAGATGAGTTTAAATACCTGGGGTCAACCATTCTCACTAGGAGGGACAGGATTAAAAATGAGTATATTGTGGAGAGTGCAAATAAAGGAACCAGATCTGCACGACAGACGACTTTATTTCTCTCTCTCACTGCATTCATACACAGAAGAAGACTCCTTTTGCTACACCAGGGTCTTTCCTTTTATATCACTCCATTCCTTCCCCCTGTTGCCTGAAATCTTGCATCACAATACATTTACCATTACAATACGTACTGTCCTCCATTTAATCCCCCACGCTCTGCCAGCAGAGGGACTATTCCCCTCAGCGTGGGTTCCCTACATCGCCCGCCCCCCCCAGAGTCTCAGCCTGAGTTTCAACCCTCACGTCCTTTTGGCTTCAGTCTCCTCCCATATCTGCTGTAACGAGGGACCTTTGACTCCATGGCGCTGCTGTGCCAGTTGGGGGCTCTTGGGGGTGTGTCTGTCTGCGGGTGGCCAATGGCAAGGGGGGGGGGACATTCTACTTGCCCGTGTGGCTGCTCTGCCGAATCTTCTACCTGGGGAGTTCTCAGTGGGGGTCTTCCACACCGAGGGGCCCGAGCCAACATCACTTATTCGTCCGCCACCACAAAGGCGGGCTTAAGTCTGTCTATACATATTTTCTCCCGACGACCCCCCCAAATCTAACAAAAAATGTTTGTCCCCTGGTTCCAGCACTCTGAACGGGCCATTGTAGGGTGGGCGCAATGGGGGGCGGTGGGCATCGTTCCTGACAAACACGAACGCCGAGTTCTTCAAAGTTTTTGGCACAAAAGCGCGTGGAAAACAGTGGTGGGCCGGGCCCGGTAGCGTGCCTGTATCTGCGCTATGCTGCGAACGCTGAGACAGACAGTTGTCCGGCGCGGGATTATCTGGTAAAAATTCCCCGGGGAGCCGCAGTGGCTGAAAAAAAAAAAAACAAACTCCGCCAGGGAAGCCTCCAAATCCTCTTTTGGTGCGGAACGCAACCCTAACAGAACCCACGGCAACCGGTCTACCCAATTTGCATCTGTAAGCGAAGCCCTGGCGCTGCTTTCAGTGACCTATGGAAATGCTCACATAACCCATTGGCCTGTGGGTTGTACGCAGTTGTGCGATGAATTGCTACACCCAGGCTACAGGCCATCGTGGACCAGAGGTCGGAAACAAACTGAGGGCCCCTGTCGGATGTGATGTCAGACGGGATGCCAAAATGTGCCACCCATGTTGTCAAAAAGGCGCACGCCACGTCCGCGGACGTGGTTGCCGCTAGTGGGACTGCTTCTGGCCAGCGTGTGGTGCGGTCCACCACTGTCAGAAGGTGCGTGAACCCCTGCGATGGCGGGAGGGGGCCCACGAGGTCCATGTGAACATGATCAAACCCCTTAGCCGGTATACGAAACGGCTCCAAAGGGGCCTTCGTGTGTCTGTGTACTTTGGCTCGTTGGCACGCTATGCAGGCTGCAGCCCACTCTTTCACTTGTTTGCGCAGGCCTGGCCATACGAACTTTGCTCCCACCATTTTGACTGACGCGCACTCCTGGGTGCGCCAAAGCGTGAACTGACTCAAACACTTGGCGGCGCCAAGCAACCGGGACCACCGGGCGTGGGGGTCCCATGGAGATGTCACAGATTGGGGGGGGGGGGGGGGCTGCCGTCTTGCAGTACTCTGCTCTCCAGCCTTAACCCTGTTGGTCCAGACTGGAGCGCGCACACGTCCGCATCGCCAATCTGCTCTGCGGCCATGGCTGTATAATCTATCCCTATGCAGACTGGGGCCACTACTGCGCGCGAGAGGCAGTCCGCCACCACATTCAGTTTACCCGACACATGCTGAATATCGGTCGTAAACTCCGAGATTATGGCCAGCTGTCTCTGCTGCCGGCCCGACCATGGTTCTGAAACCTTGGCCATCGCAAACGTTAGCGGCTTGTGGTCCACGAACGCAGTGAAGCTGCGCCCTTCCAGCCAAAACTGGAAGTGGCGTATGGCCAGGTAGAGAGCCAGCAACTCTCTGTCGAACGCGCTGTGTTTACGCTCACTGTCGCACAAAGCCCTGCTGAAAAAAGCGAGCAGCTGCCAAGAACCAGCGACGCGTTGCTCCACGACGGCCCCTATGGCCACGTCCGAGGCGTCGGTAGTGAGCGCTATCTGGGCTGCCGGGTCCGGGTGCGCCAACAGTGCGGCGTTTGCCAGGGCTGTTTTAACCTCAGAGAATGCCTGCTCTCGCTCTGGAGTCCATTCGACTCTGTCCGCCGGCTTCCGTTTCTTGAGCATGGCGTACAATGACTCCATGAGCTGAGCTGCGCGGGGAAGGAACCGGTTATAAAAGTTAACCATCCCCAAAAACTCTTGCAGCACCCTGACCGTCTGAGGCCGGGGGAAATTCACCACGGCGCGCACCTTGTCCGGCAAGGGTATTGCTCCCTCCGGTGAGATGCAGTGCCCCAAAAAGTCAATCCCTGTCACGCCGAACTGGCATTTCACCGGGTTGATTATTAACCCGTGCTCTTCCAACCTCCGGAAAACTGTCCTGAGGTGGGTTACGTGTTCGTCCTCAGATGCGCTGGCCACCAGGATATCATCCAGGTAGACAAACACAAATGGCAGATCGCGCAACACCGCATCCATCATGCATTGGAATGTCTGTGCTGCGCCTTTTAATCCGAAGGGCATGCGTAAAAACTCAAACAAGCCAAACGGAGTTATTACCGCTGTTTTGGGTATGTCCTCCATGCGCACCGGGACCTGGTGGTAACCGCAGACCAGGTCTGTTTTAGAAAAAATGTGTGCCCCAGCGAGGTGAACGGAAAAATCCTGAATATGGGGAATCAGGTAGCGGTCATGCGCTGTGGCGTTATTCAATCTGCGAAAATCTCCGCACAGTCGGCACGATCCCTCGGCCTTAGGGACCATGTGTAGCGGGGATGCCCATGGGCTGTCTGAGCGCCTGATGATGCCCAACCTTTCCAAGTTGGCAAACTCCTCGTGCGCTATGGCCAGTTTAGCTGTGTCCAGGTGCCGAGGTCATGCAAAAACGGGCAGCCCAGTGATGGTGATAAAGTGTTCCACCCCGTGTTTAGTGATGGCCGCTGAAAACGTCGGGACCGTGAGTGCTGGGAACTGAGTGAGCAGTGTGTGGAACTTACTGCCTGTAGCTGTGACGTTGGCTTGTGTTATTGGCCCGGCCCCTCGAGCTGTACAGGGGAGAGAATCAAAAGACATTGCATTAACCAGGCGCCTGTTAGCAACATCGACTAGCAACCCGTGTGCACACAGAAAATCAGCTCCCAAGATCGGGAAACTGCATGCCACTATGACGAATGTCCACTCATACATACGGCCGTGTAGGGATACAGTCAGTGTCCTTTCACCAAAAGTCCTAATGTCCGAGCCGTTTGCAGTATCAGCTCGGGGCCACTAGCTCCCGCTAGCCGGTCAGCGTAGGATGGCAGGATGAGGCTCTTTTGGGAGCCGGTGTCTACGAGGAACCGTCTCCCCGAGCGCAAGTCCGTCACGTAGAGCAGCTTGTTCTCTTCACCTGCGGTCGTAGCTGCTACTGACTGCCGGCCTTGGCGTTTCCCGAACGCTTGAATTGGCACGGTGGCACACATCTGCATGCGTTCTCTCCAAAGCGGCTGTGGTAGAAGCAGAGCGTGTCTCTCTGGCGCCTTCTGGACCCCGCTGCCGCTACTGTCGCCGGCTCCTCGCCTCCGCTGGTCGTCTTGCTGGGTTCCGCCACCGCCGCATTCACTGTGAGGGCTCTGGTGGTGAGGATGATCCGATCTGCCTCCTGGGTTAGCGCGCGGTAGTCATGTGTGGCCAGCAACTGCGAATTGGCAAGGACCGCTCTTGCCTCTGTTCGGAGGTTCTGAAGGAAAAGGTGGGCAAACAGAAAATGCCTGTTGTCTGTGCCCATCAATGCCAACATCTTCTCCATCAGTTCGACCACCGACCCATCTCCTAACTCGGAGCGCCTCAGGAGCCTCTCCACTCTCTCACATTCCGAGAGCGTGTAGCGCCGGGTCAGCGCGGCCTTGAGAGCCCCGTATTTATTGTGGGCTGGAGGCTGTTGGAGCAGGCTCACTACTTGCTGAGACGTACGAGCGTCCAGCGCTGCAACCACATAGTAATATCTGGTGTCATCTGCCGTTATTCCCCCGAGGGCGAACTGAGCCTCGGTGTGGTTGAACCAAGACCGTGGGTTGTGCAGCCAAAAGTCCGGTAGTTTGACCGAAACAGCGCACGCGTTGTTGTCTCTGGGATGCTTGTCGCGTTGCTGGGACTTCCCGTCCGGGCCGACTCCGGGGTTCTTGCCTCGTGTTACATAATTTGTCAAGGGTCACCAGTGTGGAGAGTGCAAATAAAGGAACCAGATCTGCACGACAGACGACTTTATTTCTCTCTCTCACTGCATTCATACACAGAAAAAGACTCCTTTTCCTACACCAGGGTTTCTCCTTTTATATCACTCCATTCCTTCCCCCTGTTGCCTGAAATCTTGCATCACAATACATTTACACATTACAATACGTACTGTCCTCCATTAAATCCCCCACGCTCTGCCAGCAGAGGGAATATTCCCCTCCCCTCTGCTTCCAGTCTGATTATCCCAGCGTGGGTTCCCTACAATATCAGAAGGACAGTGCAGGTTGAGCAGTTTGGAGACAAAGTAAGACAGGCAAGGCTGAGATGGTCTGGACATGTGCAGAGGAGGGATAGTGGATATACTGAACAAAGGATGTTGAAGATGGAACTGGAAAAGAGGAAGACCACAGAGAAGATGCATGGATGTAGTGAAGGAGGACATGGAGAGGGTCGGTGTTACAGAGGAAGATGCAAGGGATAGGGTGAGATGAAGGCAGATAATCTGCTGTGGTGGCCCCTAAAGGAAGCAGCCGGAAGAAGAATAATTCATAAACTTTTAAATAGTGCATTTAAAGTCACATTTCTCCATGAACATATACATTATTTTCCCATTTATCATTAGTGTATATCTTTGCAAGTTTCTCATGTGTAGAAAATTCTGCACTGTTAATCGTCGGCCTCCGTCGGTCTATGATGACCATGGAAGAGAATCCTAAATGTCTACTCTGCTGGAACAGCACCGCCTGTGGCTGACAGGCCGATGCGCACCGGTGTTCTACCTTCCAGCGTTGGGCGTTGGTAGGATTCAAACCTGGGCAGGAAGATATGGAGGACAAGATGTTACCCATGCAGCATGCCCCCCCCTCCACGTCACTGATGAATCCAAAGGAACAGCAGGGCTGCTACAGTTTGGCACCAGCGCCGTCGCAGGAGCTGCCAGAACGATGTTGAGCACAACAGAGAACTGCCTTAGGGGCTCCGACTCCGGATTTTTCCTCAGGGTTGACTCCCGAAGCCTTTCCCGTGACCGGGTGTGCCGCAAGGCAGCGGAGGTTTGAAATCAGGGTTTACCTTCCCCTAGATGGGCTACCCTCCCAGGTTGACGAGCCACCATCTACCCGAAGCATCTGGTTTTAAGGCGCCAGAGATCCGCCCTCGCCCCTTCTCCTATTAGTAAAAGCAGTTCCGCCAGGCTTAGAGACTAAACCACACAGGCAGGCTAGGAGTTGGACTTAGTTGTCAGAGGCTTTTCGAGACGCACGCCGTAAGGAGCATTTTTTGAGCACTGGGAACTTAACCCCAGTACCGCTCCTGGCTATGACAACCTTGGAACCGCACTGTTAATGGTGTAAAAGGAAACCAACTCTAATCATGCTTGCAAAAACATATGTCATGTAAATTAATGTTTAAAACGTAGTTTGTTAGTAAATCTGGAACACCGTGTCTGTTTTCTCTGGTTCTAGAGGCAAATTAGTGAAGCTGTCACTTGTAAAAGGGAACAGATCCAAATGAGGAAACATCAATAAAGGCCCTCACATCAGTTTGGCCTCGAGGCCTGAAGTGTGACTCGTGATCAGGATATTGTAGAGGTGTTCACTCAGTGCATGATGCTTAACACTGGATTGTCTGTGTGCTTCTTCACATTTCCTTTTCTGAGCATTAAACTTTTACAGACATGGACAAAATTGTTGGTACCCCTCTGTTAATGAAAGAAAAACCCACAATGGTCACAGAAATAACTTGAATCTGACAAAATTGGTAATAAATAAAAATTCTATGAAAATTAACCAATGAAAATCAGACAATGCTTTTGAATTGTGGTTCAACAGAATTATTTTAAAAAACAAACTCATGAAACAGGCCTGGACAAAAATGATGGTATCCCTAGAAAAGATTGAAAATAATGTGACCACAGGGACATGTTCAACCAAGATGTGTCCTCTAATTAACATCACAGGTGTCTACAAACTTGTAATCAGTCAGTCAGCCTATTTAAAGGGTGACAAGTAGTCACTGTGCTGTTTGACATGGTGTGTACCACACTAAACATGGACCAGAGGAAGCAAAGGAGAGGGTTGTCTCAGGAGATTAGGAAGAAAATTATAGACAAGCATGTTAAAGGTAAAGGCTATAAGACCATCCCCAAGCAGCTTGATGTTCCTGTGACTACAGTTGCACATATTATTCAGAAAATTAAGATCCACGGGACTGTAGCCAACCTTCCTAGACGTGGCCGCAGGAGGAGATGGATAATACGAATGGTAACAAAAGAGCCCAGAACAACCACTAAACACATTCATGGTGAACTACAAGGTCAAGGTACAGCAGTGTCAGATTGCACCATCCGTCGTTGTTTGAGCCAAAGTGGACTTCATGGGAGACGACCAAGGAGGACACCACTGTTGAAAACAAATTGTAAAAAAGCCAGACTGAAATTAGCCAGACTGCATGTTGACAAGCCACAAAGCTTCTGGGAGAATGTCCTATGGACAGATGAGATGAAACTGGAACTTTTTGGCAAGGCACATCAGCTCTATGTTCACACACGCAAAAATGAAGCATACCAAGAAAAGAACACTGCCCCTACTGTGAAACATGGAGGAGGTTCTGTTATGTTCTGGGGCTGCTTTGCTGCATCTGGCTCAGGGTGTCTTGAATCTGTGCAGGGTGTAGCTGTCGCAGTAAAGAATGTTTTTCTTTTACTGTTTGTTTGTTTATATATATTGTAATACCCATCTAAGAGTTGATTTACACCTGTGTTACGTTACTGCTGCCATCTAGTGGACGGCAAATGACATGCAACCCAGTGGTAGAAGAGAGTGTGTAAACTAGCATACAGTGCTCACGTGCTCAGTTAGCAGAGAGAGAAGCTCAGAAGCTGCAGACTCGGGCACAGAGAGAAGAAGCTCCAAAAGCCCTGAGTAAAACTAAAGAAAATGGACTCTAACCACTCCTAAATGTTTGGACAGAAGGCGCACACGGTATGTAATGTGTATTTGTGAGAATGTGGAAGTATTATTTTTGGTTGTGATAAATTTCAAAATGTATTTTTTGTTTTGTTCTTTCGCCGTAGTTTTTCACGGTGGTTGGTCGGAGGTCCAGCTAATAAAATGTGCTTGCTGTGACAAAATAAATCCTGGCTAAACATCAGTTGGAGCGTGGCTTTATCTGTTTCAAACAAAAAACCTTTGGGAGCAGTTATAGTGAAAAACGTGTCCCGTTGGTGCCATGTGGTCTGCATGCTGCCGGTGAAGGAGCACGTGTCTAATGCTGCTGACAACAAGGGAACAACGCGGAGGCCAGTCGGCGACAGAGCGGCGACATAACAACGCGAGAGCGGGGTGGCTTCGGTGAGACCATGCTCTGAGGGAACAAGACCCACATGGAAGTCAGCCTCTGGGATCCTGCAGAAGCTGGACACCCAAACTTCTACAGCCTTTCCAGTTGAATATGGAAGAAGGCCTAAAGCTTCAGCTCAACACCACGCAAGTTTTCAGTAAACTACAGTGTCTCTGGGATACCAGGTCAGACTGTATCTACAGAGTTTAATATATCAACTATAATACCAAGAAAACGAACATTGAAGAGAAGAGTTAAAGTAAAAGGTTGTGAATATGTTTTAAGTTCATTCTGTGCTGTGACACTGATTGTTTATTTTCATTGTGAAATATTTCAGATTTACTGTAAAATAATACTTCGATATGGATCCAAGTATTCCAGACACTCGTGTTTTGGAGGAAGTTATTGAAGCTTTAGAAAGGGAAAAGGCTCAGTTAGAAGCTACACTACAGACTGATCTTGAAGATGCACAAAGAGAACAACTTGAAACACGTTTAGGGGAGATCTGTGCAGATCTTGAAATACACAAAATAGGTCAACCCCAACCCGTATCAGAAGTTGAAACAGAATTGAGGCGTTCAGAAAGAGATAGACACCTAACTGAGAAAATGTTAGAGCTTAAAAGGGATGACATAATGAGTAAAGAAAGAAAGTTTATGTCAACATATTTGCACTTTAAAGCAGAGGTTCAACTCGTAAGGTCCAAACTGAAAGTACACTGCGCTAAAGCTGAGTTGGGCAACATGATTCAAAAGGTTGAAAATTGTGAGTCAGAGTTAAAACAAGACTATTTAGCATTGCGTGCACTGACCACACCATCTCAGGATCTAAGGAGAAAAATGGACAACTGCAGTTCTGTCTCCACTGAGATCATTGTACTTTTGAAAAGGCGTTATGCAGATGTGGATAAGGAGTTTGATGCACAAGCTGTAAAAGAATCACTCCGTCTATTATTGCAACGAGAGGACGCAAAGTCAATATATGGATCAACAGTATCAAGAGCTGAAAAGAGCCAATATAACAATATCAGTGAACAAGGGACTCTTGTATCTGCAAAACGAGCAGAAGCAGCGGCGCGCTTAGCGTCAAAACGAGCTGAAATAAATAGAGAAAGGGAAATCTCAGCCCAGAGACAAGAGATTGTAGCTCAGCAGGAAAAGCTAAAAATGTTGGAAAGTCAAAGAGATCTGGAGGCAATAGAGGCAGAATACAATGTATATGCTGAAGAGGAATCAAAGGTGAATGCTGAAATAAGAGAAAGTGAAATGAAGGTCACTTCAAGTCAGCTTCCTATACAGCAATACAGCTTCCCACGCCCACAAGTTTTCCAAAATTCTGCTCCAGTTACTTTCCCTGTGATTAGTAAAAGGACTTCTCAAAACATGTCAGTCCCGCAGAGCATAGACAACAAGATACTGCCAAATGATAGTGAAGTTTCTCTAGTTCAAGCGTTGAAAGAGTCGTTAACTATGACTAGACTTCCAGCACCTGAACCATTTGTGTTTAGTGGGGACCCGCTCAAGTTCCTGGAGTGGAGCACTTGCTTCAAGGCTCTCATAGAGACAAGTTGTGTAGATCCAGCACATAGACTCTTCTATTTAAAAAGGTATATAAGTGGAGATGCACTTAGTGTATTAGAAGGGACGTTTTACAGAAGTGATGAGGAAGCCTATACACAGGCTTGGGAAGCTTTGAGCAAACGTTATGGCCATCCCTTTGTAGTTCAGAGAGCTTTCAGGGGAAAACTAAGCAGTTGGCCGAAGATTGGGTCAAAGGATTCGTTGAAATTGAGAGAGTTTAGCGATTTCCTCATTTCATGTAAAAACGCTATGCCCCATGTACAAGGACTCAGGGTCTTAGATGATTGTGA
The DNA here is from genome assembly GCA_020510985.1 of Pholidichthys leucotaenia. Taxonomy (NCBI): domain Eukaryota; kingdom Metazoa; phylum Chordata; class Actinopteri; order Cichliformes; family Pholidichthyidae; genus Pholidichthys; species Pholidichthys leucotaenia. Next base: position 201,291,332 of record CM035848.1, read on the forward strand.
GGAAAATCAAAAAATACTCCTCAAACTTCCAGACTGGGCAACAACTCGATGGAATAGACATGTGACCAAACTACTGGATGAAGGAAACGAATATCCAGGTTTTGCTGAATTTGCTGAGTTTGTGGCTGAAGAAGCACGCATAGCATGCAACCCAGTCTCATCCCTGTTTGCATTACGTACATTTGACAAACCAGACAAAGAACAAAGACGTCTAAAGGCTAGTATCCTAACTACTACAACAGAAGTGACCAAAAATACAAAGACTGCAAACACAACTCCGAGTCACAAGAGATTCAAACCTAATCCTGCAGCTCAGAGTAAAAGGCAAATCGAGTGCATTTGTTGTAAGCAAAGTCACTTTATTTACAAATGTGATAAATTTTCTGAGATGCCTCTAGAGGAGAAGAAAAGGTTCATTACTGAAAATAACATGTGTTTTAGTTGCCTTAGAGTTGGCCACTTCTCAAAAAATTGTCGTCAAAAGGCTACTTGTAATGTTTGCAGGAAAGGTCATCCTACACCACTTCATGAGGATCGTCCACGAGTAGACAAACTGGAAACGCCACTAACAGAGGAAAACGCTTCTGCGGTGTCAAACAATGTGACAGTGGACAGTAGCGATCGGACTTCAATGATTGTACCAGTGTGGCTATCTTGCACAGAAGGTAATGGACTTGAAATCCTGGTTTACGCACTGCTAGACACTCAAAGCAGCAACACGTTTATTGTCCATGATGTTTGTGAAAAGATTCAAGTGTTCACAGAACCAGTCAAGTTGAAACTGACAACAATGACAAACAGAGGAACACTCGTACAGAGTCACAGAGTGGATGGACTGAAAGTAAGAGGGTATTATTCACAAGACTACATTGAGTTACCCCCTGCTTACACTCGTGAGTACATTCCTCTTGAACGAGACAGTATTCCCACTCATGAAACTGCCAAAGCTTGGACACATCTCCAAAGTATCACAGGAGAGATGCCAGAGTTGCTAGATTGTCCTGCAGCACTTCTGATTGGTTACGATTGTGCGAGAGCTCTGAAACCAAGAAAGGTAATACCAGGCAATGACTATGATCCCTATGCAGTTAAAACAGACTTAGGTTGGAGTATTGTGGGATCTATTAAGCCTTGGACAAGTTCAGCAGAGGTGGCGGGAGCGTGCCATCGTGTTTCTCTCAAAGAGTTGCCATCTATCACACCTTCCTCGGTGATTAAAGTACTGGAAACAGATTTTAAGGACACAAATCCTACAGAAGGAAACATATCACAAGAGGACATTCAGTTTTTGCAGATGTTGCACAAAACCATACATTTTAATGAAGAAGGCCATTTGGAAATGCCTTTACCTTTCAGAGAACATCCACAGCTTCCAAATAATAAACAGCTTGCAATAACACGGCTGAGACATCTGATAGCAAAGATGGAAAGAATTCCAAAGTACAAAGAAGACTATGTGAGATTCATGAACAGTGTCTTTGAGGATGGTGATGCGGAAGAAGCAGTTGGCACACCTGCAAATGGTTACACATGGTATATACCTCACCATGGGGTATATCATCCGAGAAAGTCAGAGAAAATAAGAGTTGTGTTTGACTGCTCTGCAAAATTTGAGAACACCTCTTTAAATGACCACCTCCTCACTGGCCCAGACTTGACCAATGCTCTCACAAGCGTACTCTGCAGATTTAGAGAACACCAGATCGCCATTACATGTGATGTAGAGAAAATGTTCCACCGCTTCCACGTCACTCCTGAAGATAGGGATTTCCTAAGGTTCTTGTGGTGGCAGGATGGGGACACTAGTACAGAGCCCAAAGAGTATCGCATGCGTGTTCACATTTTTGGAGCAGCATCTTCGCCAGGATGTGCGAACTATGGCATGAAATATCTTGCTCATGAACATGAAAGGGACTATCCATTGGCAGCCAGCTTCATTTACAAAAACTTTTACGTGGATGACGGGTTAATCAGTGTCGACTCAGTCCAAAGGGCAAAACAGTTGGTCGTTCAGGCACAAGAGCTCTGCGCAAAAGGCAAGCTGCGGCTTCACAAATTTGTGTGCAACAAAAGGGAGGTCTTGGAAGTTGTACCAGAGTCGGAGCGTGCTAGTAATGGCAAAGATGTGAGCCTAAACTACTCTGACATTCCAATGCAAAATGTTTTGGGGGTGAAATGGGATGTTGAGGCAGACATGCTCTCTTTCAATGTCATTCTCAAAGAAAGGTCAGCTACACGACGAGGAATCCTGGCAACGGTTGCAAGCGTTTATGATCCATTGGGATTTCTCTCTCCGTACATTTTAACTGGAAAACAAGTGCTACAGGAAATGTGCAAACGTGGCATAGGATGGGATGAACCTATTCCCCCTGCATTGGAGGCCAAATGGAAAGCATGGCTAAATGATTTTGAAAATCTACCAAATATTCAAATACAAAGATGCTTCATTCCTAAGAACACAGGCACGTTGCAAAAGATCGAGCTGCATCATTTCTCAGATGCAAGCAGCAGTGGCTATGGACAATGTTCATACATAAGGATTGTTGCAGAAGACAAAGTACACTGTGCTCTGGTTATGGGAAAGGCTAGAGTGGCCCCCACTAGAGTTGTCACAATACCGCGCCTTGAGCTTACTGCAGCAGCAGTTTCTGCCGGAGTAAGTAACTTTCTAAGAGCAGAGCTTGAGCTGAAGATAGATGAAGAGTTTTTCTGGACTGATTCCCAAGTAGTGCTCGGGTACATTAAAAACGATGCTCGGCGCTTTCATGTCTTCGTCGCCAACAGAGTTCAGAAAATCAGAGACTTTACAGATCCAAAACAATGGTTCTACATAGAAACTGATCAGAATCCAGCAGATCATGCTTCTAGAGGTCTCAAGGTGGCAGAACTCATAGATTCAAACTGGCTCAAAGGACCGAGATTTCTGTGGGAACGAGAGCTTGTCACACAACCACATTCCCCAGAGCTTTTAGTAGGAGACCCTGAAGTTAAAGTTTTAGCAACTACTGCCTTAGAGAGTGAGGTTTTTCTTGAGAGGTTCTCTAGGTTCTCAGACTGGGACACAGCAGTTAATGTTGTTGCAAAGATAAAGAGACTTACTAAAAGAGACAAATCAAAGCCTATTAGTGTTGAGGAGAGACAAGCAGCTTCTTCAGCGCTTATTCGGACAACACAGAGACAAGCTTTTGAACAAGAGATTAAACAGTTGTGTACTAGAGCAAACAAATTGCCCAAGAGTCATAAGCTGTACCAACTTGATCCTTTTGTTGAAAATGACTTACTTAGAGTAGGAGGCAGGTTGAGAAAATCCTCAGCGTCATTTGAACTGAGACACCCAGTCATTCTTCCTAAGGAAGGCATTGTCACACATCTGATTCTTGATCATTGTCACAAGAAAACACAACATCAAGGTCGAGGCCAAACACTGAATGCACTCAGAGCCAGTGGTTATTGGATTGTAGGTGCCAGTAAGGTAGTGGCCAGACACATCAAAGGTTGTGTTGTATGCAGAAAGGTACGAGGGCCAACAGAAGAACAGCGTATGGCTGACCTGCCGGCTGACAGAGTAGATCCCTCGCCCCCTTTCACACATACAGGGTTAGATTGTTTTGGTCCATTTTACACGAAACAAGGTCGAAAAGAATGCAAGCGTTATGGTCTTTTGTTTACGTGTTTAAGCTCCAGAGCTATTCACATCGAGATGTTGGAAGATCTCACCACTGATGCGTTTATAAATGGATTGAGATGTTTTATAGCGATCAGAGGAGCAGTGACACAAATTAGATCTGATCAAGGTACAAACTTTGTCGGAGCTAAGAACGAGTTTGAGAAAGGTCTCCTTGAGCTTGACAAAGACAGGATAGGGGTTTATCTTGCTAACAACCAATGTGATTTTCAAATGAACGTTCCTGAAGCGAGTCACAGAGGCGGTGTTTGGGAACGCCAAATCAGAACTGTCAGAAATGTTTTGAGTTCTGTTCTTACCCAAGCCGCAGGAAGACTTGATGACACCTCCTTAAGAACCTTCTTTTATGAGGCCATGTCTATCATTAACAGTCGTCCGCTTACTACCAACACTATAAATGACCCAAAAAGTGCAGAACCTCTGACGCCCAATCATTTACTCACAATGAAAGAGTCAGTGCCACTACCACCTCCAGGCAATTTTGTTAGAGAGGATTTGTACGCCAGAAAGAGATGGCGGAGGGTACAGTTCTTATCGGAACAATTCTGGCACAGATGGCGCAAAGAGTACTTAACCAACATAAGCCTAAGACAGCAATGGCATTTGCCCAAAAGAAATGTACAAGTTGGAGATGCAGTGATAGTTAAAGAAGAGAATATTCCCAGAAATGAATGGAAACTGGCAAGGGTTGTAAAAGCGAAAGAAGATGATGACGGATTGGTTCGAAAGGTTAAGATTCAAATGGGACAAAGAGATTTAGAGAAGAAAGGTGAACGTGTGAACCAGTTATCTTTTCTTGAGCGTCCGGTTCAGAAGCTAGTGGTACTAGTGCAAAATGAGTCCACTTAAGTAAAAGGTTTCTGAGATGTGAAACAAGGATATGGTTCAAAGGTTAATGTTTTTGGAAAATTACAAGTTTTATTTTGTGTGTAAAATTAACCTTTGTAATTTTGGTGGCAGTGTAGCTGTCGCAGTAAAGAATGTTTTTCTTTTACTGTTTGTTTGTTTATATATATTGTAATACCCATCTAAGAGTTGATTTACACCTGTGTTACGTTACTGCTGCCATCTAGTGGACGGCAAATGACATGCAACCCAGTGGTAGAAGAGAGTGTGTAAACTAGCATACAGTGCTCACGTGCTCAGTTAGCAGAGAGAGAAGCTCAGAAGCTGCAGACTCGGGCACAGAGAGAAGAAGCTCCAAAAGCCCTGAGTAAAACTAAAGAAAATGGACTCTAACCACTCCTAAATGTTTGGACAGAAGGCGCACACGGTATGTAATGTGTATTTGTGAGAATGTGGAAGTATTATTTTTGGTTGTGATAAATTTCAAAATGTATTTTTTGTTTTGTTCTTTCGCCGTAGTTTTTCACGGTGGTTGGTCGGAGGTCCAGCTAATAAAATGTGCTTGCTGTGACAAAATAAATCCTGGCTAAACATCAGTTGGAGCGTGGCTTTATCTGTTTCAAACAAAAAACCTTTGGGAGCAGTTATACAGGGTACAATGAAATCTCAAGACTATCAAGGTATTCTAGAGAGAAATGTGCTGCCCAGTGTCAGACAGCTTGGTCTCAGTCGCAGGTCATGGGTCTTGCAACAGGATAATGACCCAAAACACACAGCTAAACACCCAAGAATGGCTAAGAGCGAAACATTGGACTATTAAAGTGGCCTTCTATGAGCCCTGATCTAAATCCTATTGAACATCTGTGGAAGGAGCTGAAACATGCCGTCTGGAGAAGGCACCCTTCAAACCTGAGACAACTGGAGCAGTTTGCTCATGCGGAGTGGGCCAAAATTCCTGCTGAGAGGTGCAGAAGTCTCATTGACAGTTACAGAAATTGTTTGATTGCAGTGATTGCCTCAAAAGGTTGTGCAACAAAATATTAAGTTAAGGGTACTATACAGCATCATTTTTTTGGTACCCCTTTCTTTCATTAACAGAGTGGTACCAACAATTTTGTCCACGGCTATATACTTTGTAAAATACTATACAGTATACTTTGTAAAAGAAAAGTGCAGAAGAGGATTCACTTTGAATACTAGACAAAGTAATTAGTTGTTTTTAATGCATCTTAAAACATGAATGTCATGCTGTGTGAAATTGGGTGAACACTTTTTAATTTCATCATTTGCCCCCCAGAGGTGAAATATAGTCATTACGTGTGGACTCAGAACATCAGCGCAATTTAATCTTCACACCTGGACAAAAAGTCCTCAATTAAAATCAGTGTATTCAGAGTAAAATAATTCTGTTAAGAGGATGCACCTTATGTTGTATAGTTTAGGTATTTCTCAAACAAAAACCTCATTACAAACCCTTTAGTTTCCATTATGTACCGTTTGGCTTAACTGTTTTGTAACTTTTGCTGTGCATCTCCCTACGGTGTTTATTTTTCAAAGCATTTTAAGTCTGTCATGCTCAACACTGTATACGAGGGGTAAAGATGATTTTTGACTTTGGCTTAAATTGAATGCACTTTTACTTTAATATGCAGTGCTGTGAAAATAAAATATTTGCCCTCTCCTGGTTTCTTATAATTTGCATATTTGTGACACTTAAATGTTTCAGAACATCAAATTTTAATATTAGAAAGATAACCTGAGTAAATACAAAATGTATGTTTTAAATGACGATTTCATTTATCAAGGTTAAAAAGAAAGCTACCCAAACCCATCTGGCCCCATGTGAAAAAGTAATTGCCCCTAAACCTAATACAGTACAGTAACTGGTTGTGCCACCCTTAGCAGCAACAACTACAATCAAGTGTTTGCGATAACTGGCAATGACTCTTTTACGTTGAGGAATTTTGGCCCGCTCTTCTTTGCAGAATTGTTTTAATTCAGCCACATTGGAGGGACAATCTCCTTCAGGATTATCTGGTAAAGAGCAGAATTCATGGTTCCATCAATTATAGCAAGTCATCCAGATCCCGAAGCAGCAAAGCAGCCCCAGATCATCACACTACTACCACCATGTCTGACTGTTGGTATGATGATCTTTTCATGAAATGCTGTGTTAGTTTTTAACGGCAAATGTAACAGGGTGCACACCTTCCAAAAAGTTCAACTTTTTTCTCGTCAGTCCACAGAATATTTTCCAAAAGTCTTGGGGATCACATCAAGATGCTTTTTTTTTGTGACAAATGTGAGACAAGCCTTTGTGTTCTTTTTGGTCAGAGGTGGTTTTTGCCTTGGAATTCTCCCATGGATGCTATTTTTGCCCAGTCTCTTTTTTTGTTGTTGAATCTTGGACCAGTGTCCACACTTGGCTCTTCGGTGCCCAGCCATAAGTCTTACACAAATGAAAATTTGTGTGTGTATGTGTGGGGTTGTAATTGTGTTTTATTTCAATGTGTGAAGCACTTTGTGTTCTAACTTTTTGTATGAAAAGTGCAACATAAATAAAGCTTTGATTGATTGAACTGAGGCAAGGGAGGTCTGCAGTTCTTTCAGATGTTATTCTGGGTTTTTGTTTCTCATTTGTTCTTGAATTTCTTTCGATCGCGGCACAATGTGTTGCTTTTTGAGAGCTTTCAGCCTATCTCACTTTGTCAGGCAGATTCTATTTAAGTGATTTCTTGATTCAACAGGTCTGAGTAATCACGCCTGGGTGTGGCTAGTGAAATTTAACTCATTTCCCCAAAAATGTGGTTAATCACAGTTAATACGTGATGTAACGGGGGGGGGGGGTACTTTTTCCACAGAGGGCCAAGTAGGGATAGCTTTTTTCCCCTCATAAATGAAATCGTCATTTAAAAACTGCATTTTGTATTTACTCAGGTTATCTTTGTGTTTGATGATCTGAAACATTTAAGTGTGACAAATAAGCAAAAATATAACAAATCAGGAAGGGGGCAGACACTTTTTCAGAACACCATAAAAAACACAGAATTATACAGTTGTTCAAATTAGCAAATCTTTCAAGCAATAACATTTTATTATGCAGTGAATATTCCTGAAACAACCAGACAGAAATCTCAGTGGATTTAGTAAAATTTAATTTATCTACGTCAATCCTCCATACAGGCATACATTTAGATATTTTTTTTTAACCATTTCAATGTCATCCATAAATTGATAAGTTACACAATATACAGAAGCTGGATGCCAGTACTGGACAAAGAGTTGTAAAAATATCTGCCTTTACATCTTTTCTGTCAGCGATTTGCAGCATATTGTAGAGCGGTTGGTGAAACAGAACAGCTGAGTGTTAAATACTGTAAGGCCAAACTCAAACTGAAGACAAAATCCAGATGAAGTGTCATGTTGCAGGTGCATCATGTCGGTGAGAGCAGGACTGCGGGATGGAGAAAAGGCCACCTGAAGAGCCTACAGCATATTGTTTTAATTGGAGTTGTATTATAAATAAACTTCTCAAAATCTTCCAAAATAACTGGGTGTTAAAATTAACCTATCACGCTTTTTTTTGAGATTAGAAACTATGTGAACTTACAAAAAAACACAGGACTGGTAAAATGTATCACAATCTGACATAAGCACAGCAGAGATGAATGCACTGACTGTCAATGAAAACTCAGTCATTTAAAACAAGAATGTCAAATTGAACCATAAATGTCAAAAACCTAACATCAACATGTAATGCATCAAGTGGCAGAAGAATGAAAACAGCATGGCAGCTGGGAGGAGAAACTGCCTCCACTTATTAGTCCTATTCCTCAGTTTCTCATGTGTTTCTACAGTTTTTTTCCCTCCAGATCACTCCCTTGTCTTCTTTCAGCATTTTTTAATCTTCATCTTCTTCATCATCCTCTTCGTCGTCATCATCTGTCTGGTCCCTAGTGTCGAGGTCGTCTTCATCTTCCACCTGTAAAGAAAGTGTCACATTCTAACTAAGGCAAAACAGACGAAACACAGCTGAGTGGATGAGATGCAAACAAGCAAAACACAATTAACAGGCTGTGTAGTTTCACAAAATGATGCTGCATTCTGGATCACACTTAAAGAGATACAGTATACAGTGGGGCAAAAAAGTATTTAGTCAGCCACCAATTGTGCAAGTTCTCCCACTTAAAAGATGAGAGAGGTCTCCAATTTTCATCATAGGTATACCTCAACTATGAGAAACAAAATGAGGGGAAAAAAAATCCAGAAAATCACATTGAAGGATTTTTAATGAATTAATTGGTAAATTCCTCAGTAAAATAAGTATTTGGTCACCTACAAACAAGCAAGATTTCTGGCTCTCACAGACCTGTAACTTCTTTAAGAGGCTCATCTGCCCTCCACTCGTTACCTGTATTAATGGCACCTGTTTGAACTCGTTATCAGTATAAAAACACCTGTCCACAACCTCAAACAGTCAGACTCCAAACTCCACTGTGACGACAGAGTGTCACCACTGTTATGGTTTATTGTATATTTAACTATATTATTTGTGTAATATTTGTAAATGTTAATGATTGTTGAATGTGCACATATTATTTTTCGGATCTGTTTTTGACTATTTGGATTGCCTTTTTGTGAGATAATTGTTATGTTTGATTATCTGGGTAAAACAACTGGTGATTTCTAATTCCACATACCTTTGCCAACACGCTTCCTGATGGTGTCTGGGCAAAAGACTCTTTAGGGGTTGAACGCCTTTTTAAAGGATACCAGCAGGAAGGGAGCAGGTGATGGCGAGTTGAGGGGTGATTTAAAAATATGTAAATAGGGGATTAAATTATTTAGCGAATTATTTATGGTATTATTTATTCTGTATTATTTATTTGTATTCTGTAAATAGGTGGGAATTATTTATGGACTTTTTAGATGTTAGTGGGTTTGTGTGGAAAATGAAAATGTTATTGTCTTACCTGGGGATATGGTATGTGCTAATTGACTTTGATTATCTCAGACACAATATAACAGGTGGTTATCGTTAAGAATCAATGTGGTCATCGATTGATGGATTGTTGATGGAGAGTCGTGTCGGTGTGAAGATATGGTATGTTCGCTGAAGTTGTTACCTGTGAAGTTTTCTTTTTTTGAAATAAAATTGGAAAATTGATGATTGACAGCCGCCTTGTCCAGCTAAGTTACATTTGGTGGCAGCGGTGGTCCGTTCCCAGGACGACGTAACATTTGGTGGAAGTGGTGGAAAGAGCACGGGACGGAAGGACTGATGGCCAGAAGAAAAGTAATGAGGCAAGAGGAGCAGTTCGACTCGGACGCAGCTATGGCAGCTGAGGAGCCGGGAGTCAGCGGACTGGGCGAGCTCGAGGAGCTAACATGCTTAGTAAAGTCCTTGGTTCGTTCGCTGACTGTCAGAGACTGTCAGAGGGAAGAAGAAGCCGCTCTTCAAGACCAAAGGTGGCAGACTGTAGATAATCAAATTCATCGGGTGCAGTCGCAAGTGGCGGAGTTGAGAGAGGAGTATGGGAGCCGGGCTGAACGCAGTGGTGACGACGACGCTTCGGGGGAAGACCCCAGGGTGACGGCCAGTCGGGTCAGCCCACAGGAGGATGATTTACCATTGCAGGTGCAGCCAAGGAGAACGCGAACGCACCACGAGCCCAGGCTGAATCCGCTCTCTCCCGAGGATGACATCGAGCACTACTTGGCGACTTTTGAGAGGATTGCTACAGTCTGCCGCTGGCGTGAAGAAGAGTGGGCTATCCAGTTGGCTCCTTTGCTCACAGGTAAAGCACGAAGTGCGTATGTACTGATGAACATTGCTGACACGGACAATTATAAGAAAGTGAAAGAAGCAATTTTAAATAAGTACGAAATAATACCCGACACCTGTAGGAGAAGGTTTCGTGCTCTGGACATTTATCAGGACGAAACCCCTCGTGAATTGTATATACGTTTGAAGGACTTGTTTTGTAAATGGATCAAACCAGAGACCTCAACTGTAAAAGACATTATGGAACTAATAATTTTGGAACAGTTTCTGCGGATGGTGAACCCGGAACTGGGAATCTGGATACAAGAGCGGGACCCGAAGACTGCAGAGGGCGCTGCTCGTCTGGCAGAGGTTTTTCTGTCGGCCAGGTCTGGGAGCAGGAGAACTACTCTCGGCCGTGACAGCTCTTTCACCGCATGGAAAGTCTAATGAGGGTGAAAAGGGTGGTCCAGCTCAAAATAGGCTGTATTCCAGGTCCAGTCAAAGCACAAATAGCAGATATGAAAGTAGCAAAAAGTCACGTTTTGTTTTGAATAAAGATACACGCTGTTATCAGTGTCATAAGATCGGTCACACTCAGTATTAATGTCCTGCCATACAGAATGATAAACCCTCATTATTATGCTCAGTTGCAAGACCTACTCTGTCAGCACCAATTCATGGTGAAATACAGTGATCCCTCGCTACTTCGCGCTTCACCTTTCGCGCCCTCAGTGCATCGCGGATTTTTCAAAAATATTCATCAAAAATTCAAAATTGAGAAATAATGGGCGGGCGCTAGCAGACGGCAGGGAGACTACATTAGACCATCAGGTATCAACACGGAGAGCCGCACAACTCAAAAAATCCACCTCTCTGTTCGCTGTTCTCGTGTTGCCTCGGCTCGGAAATCTCGCAAGCTGATTGGCCGAGACGTTTCACCCCGCAAGCTGATTGGCCGAGACGTTTCACCCACCTCCCATGAAGGGAAGGAAGACCGCATTCATTGCTCTTTATCGCTCGTGTTACTTAGTCTCGCCGCGTGGAACTTTTTGCTGTTCTCTTGTGCCATTTTGTGCGAAATAGTCTTCCCGTCGAGCCACTACGCCGCCTCCTGCAGCTTCTCCAGCTCTATCGGAAGCTGCCCTCGACGATGCTGCGCCTCTAGCACCTGACAATGAGGCGTCACTTGAGGAGCAGTAAAGCTCTCATTAACCTGTGCAGTAAATCATCTTCATCTTGAGTTACGTATCTTGTTATAAGAATAAAAGAGTTCTAAAAACATATTTATGTACACTTTATTTACATCTACGTATGTATGTACAGGTACACACACACACGTATCATATGAGAGAGAGAGTGAGAGAATGAACGTACGTATTATTTATAGATGACGTCATTAGGGGTGACGCTACTTCGCGGTTTTTCACTTTTCGCGGTCGGTTCTGGAACCCATTAACCGCGATAAGTGAGGGATCACTGTATATAAAACTAACCTTCTGCTTAATGGTCAGTGTGAAGAGGCTTTGTTAGACTCCTGTTGTTTCCAGACTGTTGTCTTGCCCAATTTAGTCCCGAGAGATTTATGGAGTGAGACTACAGTTAATATCAGTTGAGTTCATGGGGATAAGAAATCGTACCCGACCGCTGATGTCTATTTAACAGTGGGGGGTCAAACTTATCTCCTTTCTGTAGCTCTTGTGCCTGATTTGCCTTACTCTGTTATTCTTGGCAATGATGTTCCAACTTTGTTGGACATTATACAACAAATTAGAGATGAACAAACTGAGGGACAGGCAGGTGGCGCTATTGAGCAGAGGCTTGATGCACCTGTTGGAAAAATTTGTAATATGGTGACAACCAGGGCGCTGAGGGCTGCCAATGTTCTACAGGAGTTGCCATTCTATGATTCTGAGATAGAGGCAGGGCCTATTAAACAGTCTAAATCCAAGGCTCAGAGGAGAAAAGATAAGGTGTTAGCTTCAGTAAAGAACTTGGGTGAAGAAACACCACAGCTAAGTCAGTCAGTAGAGTTTGACATCCCTCCTGACACAGCTGCATTGCAGAAAGCTGACCCAGCACTTGGACCATGGTTTGATAAAGTCTCGGAGATTGAGGGTGTGAAACAGGGTAGAACGGATTGTTTGGCTGAGGCCATGTATGTCATTAAAAAGGGCATTTTGTACCAGCAACAAGGTGAAGTTATGGCCATAGCTTTGCCACAGGACCTCACACCACAGATTATGGAACTGGGACATGTTATCCCTTGGGCAGGTCATCTAGCATTTCAAAAGACTTTACAGAGAATTGCTAGAAGGTTTGTGTGGCCGGGAATTTATACCCAGATAAAGGAGTTCTGCACGTCATGTCCAATATGTCAGATTACATCACCTAGGGGAGTAGCCCGTGCCCAGCTGCACCCATTACCAATTATTGGAACACCATTTGACAGAATAGGGATGGATGTAGTTGGCCCCCTAGAGAGAAGCTCCTCTGGTAATAAATACATTCTGGTGATTTGTGACTATGCTACTAGGTACCCAGAAGCCTTCCCCCTGAAATCTATCAAGGCTAGGCAGGTTGCCAACTGCCTTATCCAGTTATTTTCAAGGGTAGGCATACCCAGAGAGATTCTAACAGACTGTGGAACAAATTTCTTGTCAAAACTGTTGCAGGAGGTATATAAGCTATTGGGTATTAAGGGTATTAAGACCACCCCATATCACCCTCAGACAGACGGACTAGTTGAGCGATTCAATCAGACTCTGAAAAACATGCTGCGGAAATTTGTTTCTGATACGGGCTCGGATTGGGACCAATGGGTACCATATTTATTATTTACTTATCGGGAGGTGCCCCAGGCTTCAACAGGGTTCTCACCTTTTGAACTACTGTATGGTCGTCAGGTGAGGGGCCCGCTGGACTTATTAAAGGAGCACTGGGAGAGTCCACCGAGTGATCAGGACAATGTGGTCTCATATGTCATTAAGATGAGAGAGAAACTGGATCGAATGACTGCTTTGGCTCAGGAGCACATGAGGACGGCGCAGGCCAAACAAAAAACTTGGTATGACAAGAAGGCCAGAAAAAGGGTTTTTCACCCATGTCAGCAGATTTTGTTATTGCTGCCCTCGTGTGACAGCAAGCTGTTGGCTCAATGGCAGGGGCCGTATGAAATCTCTAAAAAACTAAGTTCAGTGACATATGAAGTATATATGCCTGACAGGAAGGTAAAACATCAGACCTTCCATATTAACTTGTTGAAAGAGTTTCAGCAGCCTGGTCATCATCAGCAGCAGCCTGTTCTTCAGGAGACACATCAGCTCTTCATTTGTGCGACGGAAGTGGATGAGGAGAGAGAACAGTCTTTTCCCACAAATGTGTCAGAGCCGTGTTTATTTCAAGTGTCTCATTTGCAGGTTGGTCAGCAGAGAGAGTTAGAGGCACTGTTAGATCCAGAATTGTTTCAGGAGAGACCTGGTTTCACCACATTGGTGCATCATAAAGTGCACTTGAAAGAAGAAGCTGTTCCACGTAGGAAATCTTACAGGATCCCGGAGCGATTGGTTCCAAAAATGAAGCAAGAGATTGACTTGATGTTGCAGCTGGGAGTGATTGAGGAGTCAGTCAGTGAGTGGTGTAACCCGATTGTGCTGGTCCCCAAAAAGGATGGCTCGTTAAGATTCTGTATTGATTTCAGATACCTTAACTCAGTATCTAAGTTTGAGTCATATCCCATGCCCCGGATTGATGAACTATTAGAGAAAGTGGGCAGGGCTAGGTTTATTTCTACACTGGACCTATGCAAGGGGTATTGGCAGGTGGCATTGGCACCGGAAACAAAAGAACTTACAGCCTTTAAAACACCTTATGGCAGTTTCCAATTTAGGGTTATGCCATTTGGCCTTCAGGGGGCACCTGCAACTTTTCAGCGGCTCATGGACCAAGTATTGAGAAGGGTATCGAACTTTGCAGCTGCCTATTTGGATGACGTAGTCATCTATAGTCAGACTTGGGAAGAGCATTTGGTACACCTTGGGCAGGTCCTTCAGTTGATCAAGAGGGCAGGACTGACGATCAATCCACGCAAATGTGCATTTGGACAGCAGCAGGTGGAGTACCTGGGACATGTGGTTGGTCAGGGGGGTCATTAGACCACGAGTAGGTAAAGTGGATGCCATCTGGAACTATCCTGTGCCCACTACTAAAAAGAAGGTATGATCATTCATGGGAATGGTAGGATGGTACAGTAAGTTTATTCCCCACTTTGCTGAAAGAGCAGCAGTTTTGACTGACCGCACTAAGGCTTCAGCACCAAATAGGGTAAAATGGACAGAGGAGTGTGACAGAGCTTTTGAGGATCTGAAGAGTGCTATTTCTGGTGAGAAGGTTCTCTACAGTCCAGACTTTGCTCGCCCGTTCATTTTACAGACAGATGCTTCAGGAGTTGGCATTGGAGCAGTACTTCTCCAGGAGGAGAGGGGAGAGAGACACCCAGTACTGTTCTTGAGCCGTAAGTTGTTGGACCGGGAGACGAGATACTCTACAGTAGAGAAGGAATGTCTTGCCATGAAATGGGCAATAGGGTCTCTGAAGTACTATTTACTGGGGTGTCATTTTATGTTGGAAACAGATCACCGGGCCCTACAGTGGCTGAACAGGATGAAGGATATGAACAGTCGTCTCACAGGGTGGTATGTGTCCCTTCAACTATATAACTTTACTGTTTGGTATGTGGCAGGGAAAACTAACCTTGTGGCAGATAGTCTCTCCAGAGTACATGACTCTTAAGAGTACTGTACTCTTGGGAAAAGGGGGGAGGAAATGTGACGACGGAGTGTCACCACTGTTATGGTTTATTGTATGTTTTTTTCCACAATATCTTTATTGAACCTTTTTTTTTTTTTTTTAACAAACATGATACAAACAATCAAACACTAACACTAAAGTACTACAAAAAAAAAAAAATGCACTAAAAACACCAACAACCACCAACAAAATCAAATCTTCAACAATGCTCCTCTGTTTAGTCTAGACAATCCAATACATAAGTATACATATTATGTTCACCAGTTTGGAATTTACAAGGTCCACACACATCATTCACCTTCTTCTTCAAGAGTTATGTTTAAATTTTTTACATAATCAATAAAAGGTCTCCATATATTCTCAAACACAATTTCCTTTGATTTTAGTATATATGTTATTCTTTCTAATGGAAGGTTTGTTAACATCTGTCTTAACCACTGAGTCACATCTGGTCTATGAGTCTTTTTCCATAATAGTGCAATACATTTTTTGGCATTAAGCAAACTGAGGTCTATGAATGTTCTTTCACTTTTATTAAAATTATGCTTTTCTGGGTACAGACCCAACAAAAACAGTTTAGGATTCAATATGATTTGTTTTGAGATTATTTTTTCAATTGTTACCCTCACCTCTTCCCAAAACATTCTTATTAATCTACATTCCCATAAACAATGAAATAGGGTTCCTTTACTTTCCATGCATTTTGTGCATGTATCTGGTATATTTTTGTTATATCTATTTAACTCCTCCGGTGTAACATACATCCGCATTAACCATTTGAAATGTATCAATTTAAGGCGTGCATTTATTGATTTGGTTTGAGCTTCTGTACAAGCCAATTCCCATTGTTCCTCTGAAATTTCAATTTGCAGATCTTCTTTCCAGTAGTTTAATCTTTTCAGTGAATTTTCACTTGAAGATAGTGTCAATGAGTTATAAAACTCTGAAATAATACCCTTTCTTTTACTATCTTTCATCATCATTTTTTCCAAGGATGAATAAATAGGTCGAGTGAGAGCTTTATTTTGATTTGATCGAATAAAGTTTCTAAGTTGAAGATATTTAAAAAAATGTGTTCTATTGAGATTAAATTTGATCCTCAGCTCTTCAAAAGACATTATGTTGTCTGCACATGGCAAATATAAATCCTGAATCTTTTGTATCCCTTTTAAATTCCATACTTTAAATACAGCGTCCGCTCTCCCTGGTTTAAAATATTGATTACCCCATATTGGACTAAATTGTGACAATAACTGTGGTTCTTTTAAATAATTTTTAGCTTCACACCATATTTTGATCATATGCTTTACAAATGGATTTTTAACTTGTTTTTGTAATTTTTTTGCCGAATCTGAGTATATGAATATGGGAAGAGGTAAAGGTAAATTGTATGATTCCATTTCAGTCCAGTGAGGGAGATCATTTGATGAAAAATAATATGTCATAGACCTCAGTTGTGCCGACCAATAATACAACATAAAATTTGGACATTTCAGACCTCCACGATCAAATGGTAAATATAATAAAGACAAACGTAATCTAGCCCTCCTGTTGTTCCATATAAATTCCACTAACTTTTTTTTATTCTTGAGAATAGATCTAAAGGTGGTGATAAGGGAATGTATTGAAATAAATAAAGTATTTTAGGTAAAATATTACTTTTAAGTATATTGATTCTCCCGATCATCGACATTGGTAGTGACATCCATCTCTGAGTTAACTCACTGATATCTGACATTAAGGCTTCATAGTTGACACTGGCGACTGATTCTAGCTTAGGCATAATTTGGATTCCTAAATATTTAAACTGATTTACAACATTGAATTGATTTACCTCAGGGGCTGGGTAATTTCTCTGGGTCTCATTTAGCATTAATATTGAAGATTTAGTTTTATTTATTTTATATCCTGATATTTCCCCAAAATTCATTATTAAATTCAACAAGGTCAGAATTGATTTTTTTAGATTCGACATAAACAAAATTATATCATCGGCGTACAGGGAGATTTTATGTTCTGTTGGTCCAACTTTAATTCCATATATTTGTGAATGTAAACGTATCGCTATCGCTAAAGGTTCAATTGCCATAGTAAACAGTAAAGGTGAAAGTGGACAGCCTTGTCGACATCCTCTATTGATTTTTATTGGTTTTGAAATATTGTTATTTGTTAGGATTTCTGCTGTAGCATTATTGTATATTATTTGAACCCATTTTATGAAATTATTTCCAAGTCCAAACCTTTGTAGGACTTCAAAAAGAAAGGGCCAATCAACTCTATCAAAGGCCTTTTCGGCGTCCAATGATAGGAGAGCTGTATCCGGTGCTTCTTTATTAAAATAAATAATATTAAATAGTCTTCTTACATTATGGAAGCCTTGTCTACCCTTTATAAAGCCATTCTGATCTCGATTAATAATATTTGGTAAAATTTCTTGTATTCGTCTTGCTAAAATTTTACAGATTATCTTAAGGTCGGCGTTTAATAGGCTTATTGGTCTCATATTTTCACATTTATTAGAGGGCTTACCTGGTTTTGGCAGCAGTATAATTAAGGCATTATTTATGTATGATGGTAAATTATTATTTTGAAATGCTTCTAAAACCATTTCCAAAAAAGGTTTTATTAATTTATTCTTAAATTTTTTATAAAGGTCAACTGGAAGACCATCTGGTCCTGCACTTTTTCCTGATTTCATATTATCAATGGCTAGCCCAACTTCTTCTTGACTAATTTTAGACTCCAATATCTCCCTGTTTTCATTTGGAATACACGGTATAGATAGTTCGTTCAAAAACCCATTTAGTTTTGTTAAATCAGGTTCATTTTTGGTATCATATAATTTTTCATAGTAATCTCTAAAGGCTCTATTAATTTCTAAAGGATCTATAACTACCTGTCCGTTACTTATAATACTGGTAATTGGTGTTTTAATTTCCAATTGTTTAATCTGCCATGCTAATAATTTTCCTGATTTTTCACCTTGTTCATAAAAAGATTGTTTCAATCTTAGAAGACTCGAGGCAGCTCTATTCGCTGATTTTTTGTCGTATTCAGCTCTCAAAATCAGTAATTCATTCTCCAACCTTGGGTCACTTCCTGCATACACTTTTTCCTGAAGATTTTTTATTTTATGTTCCAATTTAGCTCTCTCCTCTCGAGTCTTCTTAGATTTTGATCCTGTATAACTAATAATATGTCCCCTAATAAAAGCTTTGAAAGCCTCCCACTTTACACATGCTGATGTTTGTGTAGTATTGATGTCAAAGAACTCGTCTATCTGTTTTTCTATATACTTGACAAATTCCTCATCCTGAAGCCATTTATGCTGAAATTGCCATCTACCTGATTCCTTTGTCAATTTTTTATCTACATATATTAGACAACAGGGTGCATGATCAGAGATCACGATGTTATCATAAAAGCAGTTTTGAATCTTGGACCTTAATTCTGTGGAAATCAAAAAATAATCAATACGTGAGAATGTCTTGTAGGTACTGGAATAACAAGAATAGGCTTTAACTTGTGGTTTCATTTCTCTCCATATATCTAACAATCTCAATTCTTTCATAAAATGATTAATAGTCATCCTACATCCAATGTGCGTACAATCCAGTCCTGTTGATCTATCCACACCTGGATTCAATGTACAATTAAAATCCCCTGCTATTATATGTTGCCCTGTAAGTGATGATAAGATGAGAAATAAATTAGCAAAGAACTTCTGATCATCTATATTGGGACCATATAAGTTCACAAGATTTATATTTTCTAATAGCAAAGAACCTTGAATGATTACATATCTTCCAAATTTGTCTCCAATTACATTTTTCACTTGAAAAGGAACTGATTTATGTATGAGAGTCATAACTCCCCTGGCTCGGGATGAAAATGAAGAGGTGAATACACTTCCCTGCCATCTACTCCTAATTCTTTTAACATCCTCCTCTATCAGATGAGTTTCTTGTAAAAACACAATTCTTGAACCCATGTCCTTTATTTTATTCATAACTTGTTTAAGTTTTTTTAAATTTTGTAGACCTCTGCAATTCCATGAAGTTAAATTAAGATTAACACTTTGGTCCATGATCAATAGAGAGTTTGGGATTACCTTGCAGTGTAAACATGCTCATACAGAGAAGCAAAAACATGAGTGGTTGAACATTCATCCTACAAACTACACACAAACAAATTTCCCCTTCCCACACTTGTGGCAAACCCCCCAAAATCAAAAGAAAAATTCTGTCTCCCGATATAGCCATCGACTGTTCCACACCCACGGGGAACAGCCTAAGCCACTCCTTCTTCATCCTCCCAATCACCCTAACTCTACTGCTTTTAATGACGTAACATTAACTCTCCTCTGTAGTTTTCCAACTTAACTCCAAAATTTTTAACAACTTTGTACATCATAGTTTTTTTTTTGTTTGTTTGTTTGTTTTGTTTTTGTTTTGTTTTTTTAATATATAATACAATCTATATTTTGTAAACTTACTATTTACTTCAAGTCAGTCAGATGCCTGTGCAAATGCTTAATTATTCTACCTTATATTTTGTTCATGCTTAGCTCCCACCAGTCTCTTCTTCTTCTTTGATCTTCTTGATGAACTCCTGCGCCTCCTCTGGGGTCTTGAAGATGTGGGTTCTGCCCTCATACGTGGTCAGCAGTCTCGCAGGATAGATTACACCATGACGAATCCCAAGGTTGCGCAGCTCCTTACGTACGGGATCAAACTGCTTCCTCAATTGCTGGATTCCTGTGGCCAAATCTGGGTAGAACCGCACCTGCTGGTCCTGGTGTTTAATCTCTCCTTTAGCACGTGCAGCGTTGAAGATCTTCATCCTGTCTCTGTTGCTAAGAAACTTCATAATTAAGGTCCTCGGCGGTCCCTTATCTCTCCGTGGGCCAATGCGATGTGCTTTTTCCAGAACCACTGCTGATTGCAACTCCTCGCTGCCCAGCACCTCCGGAATCCACTTTTCCAGAAAGGAACATACGTCCCGACCTTCTGATTCCTCTGGAAGACCCACCAGCCTCAAATTATTCTGTCTCGACCGAGATTCCAAATCCAAAATATTATCTTCCAGAGATTTATTTTTTTTTTCCAAAGTGCGCACCTTTAATTGAAGACGGGTGACGTCATCTTCAGCACTAGCGAGACGGAGCTCCATCTGCGCCGTTCGTTCTACACAGTCACCCAATTCCTTTCTTATTCCTTCCAACGCTGTCATAATCCCATCAAATCTAGAGGAAAAGTCCGCTCTCATTGAACTCATGGCTGCCATCAGCGCATCTGCGCCATTCCCCGCAGAAATCGCAGCGTTGCCAGCCTCCTCCGCCATATATGGAGTTTTGTTTGCTGCGTCACAGACCTGAAAGTCCGTTAATTTGGACTGTTTCGGCGGCTCGCTTTTTCCTTTTCCTGGTTTTCCAGCCTTAGGCTTCGCCGACATATCCTCGCCCAAATGCTGGGATACGTTCTGTCCCAAATGAGAGAGTTATTTGCCGATTTTTTTTTTCCAGGAGCAGAGCAGAGCGAGACACGTCCGTCCTACGTGGCAGCCATAACCGGAAGTCGGTTTATTGTATGTTTAACTATATTATTTTTGTAATATTTGTAAATGTTAATGATTGTTTGTTGAATGTGCACATATTATTTTTCGGATCTGTTTTTGACTATTTGGATTGCCTTTTTGTGAGATAATTGTTATGTTTGATTATTTGGGTAAAACAATTGGTGATTTCTAATTCCACATACCTTTACCAACACGCTTCCTGATGGTGTCTGGGCAAAAGACTCTTTAGGGGTTGAACGCCTTTTTAAAGGATACCAGCAGGAAGGGAGCAGGTGATGGTGAGTTGAGGGGTGATTTAAAAATATGTAAATAGGGGATTAAATTATTTAGCGAATTATTTATGGTATTATTTATTCTGTATTATTTATTTGTATTCTGTAAATAGGTGGGAATTATTTATGGACATTTTAGATGTTAGTGGGTATGTGTGGAAAATGAAAATGTTATTGTCTTACCTGGGGATATGGTATGTGCTAATTGACTTTGATTATCTCAGACACAATATAACAGGTGGTTATCGTTAAGAATCAATGTGGTCATCGATTGATGGATTGTTGATGGAGAGTCGTGTCGGTGTGAAGATATGGTATGTTCGCTGAAGTTGTTACCTGTGAAGTTTTCTTTTTTGGAAATAAAATTGGAAAAGTTGCTGATTGCAAGTCGTCTCAAAGCCTCCATTTATGAGAGACTGCTCTCTACGTTACATCCACTATGGCCAAGACCAAAGAGCTGTCAAAGGACACCAGAAACAAAATTGTAGACCTGCACCAGGCTGGGAAGACTGAATCTGCAATAGGTAAGCAGCTTGGTGTAAAGAAATCAACTGTGGGAGCAATTATTACAAAATGGAAGACATACAAGACCACTGATAATCTCCCTCGATCTGGGGCTCCACGCAAGATCTCACCCTGTGGGGTCAAAATTAACACAAGAACGGTGAGCAAAAATCCCAGAACCACATGGGGGGACCTAGTGAATGACCTGCAGAGAGCTGGGACCAAAGTAACAAAGGCTACTTCAGAAACACACTACGCCGCCAGGGACTCAAATCCTGCAGTGCCAGATGTGTCCCCCTGCTTAAGCCAGTACATGTCCAGGCCCGTCTGAAGTTTGCTAGAGAGCATTTGGATGATCCAGAAGCGGACTGGGAGAATGTCATATGGTCAGATGAAACCAAAATAGAACTTTTTGGTAAAAACTCAACTTGTCGTCTTTGGAGGAGAAAGAACACCATACCTACTGTGAAGCATGGGGGTGGAAACATCATACTTTTGGGCTGTTTTTCTGCAAAGGACCAGGACAACTGATCCGTGTAAAGGAAAGAATGAATGTGGCCATGTATCGTGAGATTTTGAGTGAAAACCTCCTTCCACCAGCAAGAGCATTGAAGATGAAACGTGGCTGGGTCTTTCAGCATGAAAATGATCCCAAACACACCGCCCGGGCAACAAAGGAGTGGCTTCGTAAGAAGCATTTCAAGGTCCTGGAGTGGCCTAGCCAGTCTCCAGATCTCAACCCCATAGAAAATCTTTGGAGGGAGTTGAAAGTCTGTGTTGCCCAGCGACAGCCCCAAAACATCACTGCTCTAGAGGAGATCTGCATGGAGGAATGGGCCAAAATACCAGCAACAGTGTGTGAAAACCTTGTGAAAACTTATAGAAAACGTTTGACCTCTGTCATTGCCAACAAAGGGTATATAACAAAGTATTGAGATGAACTTTTGTTATTGACCAAATACTTATTTTACCGAGGAATTTACCAATTAATTCATTAAAAATCCTTCAATGTGATTTTCTGGATTTTTTTTTTTTTTTTTTTCTTATTTTGTCTCTCATAGTTGAGGTATACCTATGATGAAAATTGGAGACCTCTCTCATCTTTTAAGTGGGAGAACTAGCACAATTGGTGGCTGACTAAATACTTTTTTACCCCACTGTATAATGATGGCGCTTTCACTGCACATCTCTCTGCTTGGTTCAGGAAGTAACAGAGAAAAGTCCACAGTACTCAGATGGAGGCCGTGTGCTAGAAAAAGCAACACAAAGTGTTGTGATGCATCTAGCCTTCTCTGTAAGGGATGAGGACCTGTACTTATATAGCGCTTTTTCTAGTCTCAAAGACCACTCAAAGCACATCACTAGTACTAACCCTCTATTCTAAGGGCCTACAGAAGATAGATATCTAGGGACAATTTAGAACAACCAATTAACCTAACATGCATGTTTTTGGATTGTGGGGGGAAACCGGAGCCCCCGGAGTAAACCCACGCAGCACAGGGAGAACATGCAAACTCCACACAGAAAGGTTCCTACCCCTGCCAGCCTGGGGATTCAAACCTGGAACCTTCTAGCTGTTAGGCAACAGTGCTAACCACTGCACCACCGTGCTGCCCAAGTAAGAAGATTCCTTGTAAATAGAATGAAATAAATGTACAGCCATGACTCATGCATATCAAGTTCTGTTATACAACCCCGAACACAGAATTTTAAGTAACACCGGAATTCATGATTTGAATGCTCCCAGTGATACATTATAAAAATAATAAAGTGGAATAACAGTTTAGTTTAATGTTTATTTGAAAGGGATATTACATACTAATGAACATTAATACAAATGTAAGTATGCCAGATTTAGCAATACTGCTAATTTGCATCTGTAGTCCCCAGGCAGGTCACAAAAACACACAATCATACACTAAAAGAACATCTGCAATATAACTGTACAAAGTGGATATGCAAAAGTGCAAGAGTGCTACAAAAAACATTCAAATGTCACACGAGTGAAGTGCTGTGTATACGTACACACACACATGCACCCAAGCACCTCACAGCAACAACAAACAAAAGCGACAAACAAGAGGCGGGGCATACGTGTGTGATGCACGGGCACATATATATATGCGCATGCTGCAGAGCAACCACTAGTTATGGGTACAATTTTGGTTGTTTAAAAGCCAGTTTTTACAATGAGTCTTAAAAGTGTTTAGTGTGGTATGTTCCCTGATTGCAGGTGATATATTAGTCCAGATCTTGGGTGCTCTTCACTGATGACACAGATTGACCACAGATGAGTGTCTTTGAGTCGCTTCTCAATATTTTTCAATGGGAAGTACTTTAATGATGATTTTGGTAATATTTATTTGATATATCGCATTCAGGATTTATTCCTGAATGAAGAAGGCAGTTCTCCATAAGTTCATCTCTGTCCATAGCTTTGCCTTTTCATGTGAACATGCAGAGCCTGAAGCACAAAGCTGAGGGTTGACAGAGAAAGTTGATAACTATCAGGCAACGTAAAGAAAGCATGACTAAGTTGAGCCAGTTTCGTATATACTACTCTGCACTGCTCTCTCAGAGGTGTTTTACTGTTCAGCAGCAGAGACAGTCTGCTGCTACTAATGCTATAGCACAAAGCCAGACCCGACTTTTGTGCTCCTCAGTGAGCAATTGGGATTCAGAATCAGAATCAGAATCAGAATCAGGTTTATTGCCATTGTTCATGTAGTACACAAACTAGGAATTTGTCTCGGTACAATGCTGCAACATTAAACATGATAAGATAAGAGAAATAAACTATACATGTAATAAAGTGTAGGATAAGATTAAGTGATACTGGTCAACAGTTAAAATATATATTAGCCAGCAGCAGATACTGTGGAGAACTATATAGTGCAGTCGGTAATGCAGGAAGAAAACAGTGATGATTGACATGAGTCTGGTTGAGCTGCTGTACATGGTGCACGAGAGTCACTTAGTGTTCAGCAGTCTAATGGCAGAGGGGAAGAAGCTGTTCATGTGACGGGAGGTTTTAGTCTGGATGGACCGAAGTCTTCTACCAGAGGGGAGGGGGGCAAACAGTACGTGACCAGGGTGTGAGGGATCGGCTATGATCCGGCCAGCACGCCTCCGGGTCCTGGAGATGTACAGATCCTGGAGAGATGGGAGCTTGCAGCCGATCCCCTTCTCAGCAGTGCGCACGACGCGCTGCAGCCTTAGTCTGTCCCTGGCAGTGGCTCCTGCGTACCACACGGTTATGGAGGTGGTGAGGATGGACTCGATGATGGCTGTGTAGAACTGCACTAACATCTTGGTGGGTAGCTTGAGCTTCCTCAGCTGCCGCAGGAAGAACATCCTCTGCTGGGCTTTTTTGATGAGTGACATCCTCTGCTGGGCTTTTTTGATGAGTGCACGTAAAGTTGAAATCAGATGTTTACATACACTGTATATAAAAAGACATACAACCCTTTTTTCCCCTCACTGTCTGACATTAAATCAGACGAAACTTTTCCTGTTGTAGGTCAGTTAGGATTACCAAAATTATTTCCATTTGCAAAATAATTTTTATGTTTGCTAAATATTTTTTTAGAGAATGTTTTATTATTTTCTTCAAAGTCAAAAGTTTACATACACTAACATTATTATGCTGGTAAAAGAGTGTCCATAGTGAAACGAGTCCTGTACTGACATGGGCTGAAAGGCCACTCAGTGAGGAAGAAGCCATTACTCCAAAAACAAGATAAAAAACAGATTACAGTTTGCAAATGCACAGAGGGACAAAGACCTTAATTTTTAGATATATGTCCTGTGGTCTGATGAAACTAAAATTGAACCATTTGGCCATAATGGCCATCATTACACTTGGAGGAAAAAGGGGGAAGCTTGCAAGCCTGAGAACACCATCCCAAATGTCAAGTATGGGAGTGGCAGCATCATGCTGTTCAGGTGTTTTACTGCAGAAGGGACTGGTGCACTTAACAAAATAGATGGTATCAGGAGAAAAGAATATTACATGGACATACTGAAGCAACATCTCAACACATCAGCCAAGAAGTTAAAGCTTGGGTGCAAATGGGTCTTCCAAATGGACAATGACCTTAAGCATACTGTCAAATTGGTTACAAAGTGGCTTAAGGACAACAAAGTTAATGTTTTGGAGTGGCCATCACAAAGCCCTAATCTCAATCCCATAGAAAATTTGTGGGCAGAACTGAAAGGACGTGTGAGAGCAAAGTGGCCTACAAACCTGACTCACTTCCACCAGTTCTGTCAAGAGGAATGGGCCAAAAGCCCAGCAAACTATTGTGAGAAGCTTGTGGAAGGATACCCAAAACGTTTGATCCAAGTCATACAGTTAAAAGCCAATGCTACCAAATACTAAGGAACTGTATGTAAACTTCTGACTTTGAAGTAATAAAAAATTCTCTAAAAAATATTTAGCAAATATAAAAATTATTTAGCAGATTAACAATTTTGGTAATCCTAACTGACCCAAAACAGGAAAAGTTTAGTCTGATGTAATGTCAGACAGTGAGAAAAAAGGTTATGTGTCTTTTTATACAGTATACTAGCAGCAATACCCAGTGAATAAGGGTGCAGTGTTTAACCCTGACGAAACTACAACAGCAATATTAAGGACCTGCCGACAAACCTCCGCTCCTCCCAGAGCTCAGCTGAGTGACAGTGAATACATAGTTTATACTGACCTGACGTGCACCTCTCAAGAAATGCAACTACACATCATGGCAACATTTTGAATAGGATGGCCTTGCATATAATTGGTCCCTTTCCCACACAGCACCCTACCTGCAACAATGTCAGCATTACATAATGTCATGTGTAAAAGCTGATGTTTCCAAATGTCAGTAATGCATTGTTTTTGTGTAGCATTCAAGGAGGGTTATTGCTCTAGTATTCCTACATTCTCAAGGGTATGTAAAGCATTAAACATTATTTTTTTCTATTATTTTTTTATTGCACAAAATAAAATGCAACCCAGGCTGATAACAGCATGTAGGCTTTAACCACAACTGACGTTTATTTACATCATTTACTTAATGCATTACTTTATTCTTCAGTCATGATATAGTGTTTTACTCTTGTACATCCTTTCATTTTTATTACTGTTTCACTTTAGTGAAATTTATTTTCTGAAATTTGTTACTTGTTTCGTGAACATTTGATGCTTTTGTCTCAAAAAATTTTACTTTCTCAACTTAAATGTGTCTCAAATTTGCAACATTCTTCCAAAAATTTGACTTTCTTGTAAATTTGCAGCTTTTCTTATAGAGTTGAAATGTTTCTCCAACATGCATTTTTTCCCTCAAATTAGCTTTTCTCTTGTACAGTAAAAACTTTGTCAAACTTACCAATTTTTGTCTTCATAAATTTACTACTTTTTTCCTTGTAAATCTGCAATATTTATATGGATGCTGGTTAAATTTTTGTTTTCTGTGATGGTTTAGTTTTTTTCTGCTGACCTAGACAGTGATCCAGTTTTATTTTGTAATGTTTTTGTTGGAAGTTTTTTGGGGTCCACTTTAAAGGTTTTGGTGGATAGATGGATGATCTTCATAAAAAGACATCTTCCTGGGTGTTTTTACAAACATTCTAAATCCATAATAATTTATACATTATTTTTAATAGAAGACAGTTGTGTCCTATACATTTCTTGCACTTAGAAAGTAATAGGATAAACAACAAATTCAAAAGAATATTGAGAAAGTTAGCAGACACAACATTTGTAACCCCAATAATTACATTATTTGTAGATTACAGCAGCTGTGTGTGTGTGTACATACCGTTATGTTATCTTGTCTTTTTTTCCCTTGTTGCTGTGATCTCATGAAAAGTTATTGTCCACACTTGTTTATTTAATAAATAGAGATTTGAACACAGCAGAAACTTGTTTTTGCAATGCAATAACACATTCAAAGCAGCACACAAATGAGAGGATTAAATGGAGGTTCAGTTTCCCTGCTTCTGGCTTCCGTCCGCCCAACATGAAATGTTAGGGTGCACTCGATTCTATCACCAGCGTACACCTTTAGGGGGTTATATGAGCGGATTAAAGTTAATAAAAGTGAATATAGGCAAATGTAAATATAGTTTTGGTGTCCCAGCACCCAGCGGTAACCTGTACCTCCATCTCCCCATCAGTCCACAATGCCTGTATTGTGGGAGTGACCCGCCAATCCTAAACTCTGCTGACTGTGTTGGGTGCGCTTGATTCCTCCCCCGGGTGTACACCTCCACCAGTAAAGGTCAGTTAAAAAAGGTCACCTTTGACCTCTTATGATGAAGCAGTCAATGAAACCATGTCAGGTGCACTCTTCAGGTACTGTGGCATCACCATGCAAGAGATGAGAGCCCATGGGTGAAGTGGCCTCCGAGTTAGCAGGGGGACAAAGTTGCGACAGACAGACAGACAGCTAGATAGATAGTTTTGGTTTCAACTGTACATGCACCTACTTTGCCATCTCCACATTTGTAATATTATTCTGTGGGAAACACTGCAATATAAACAGAATCTCTCTGAGTGTGCTCTGAAGGGAAAAAGGTGCTAAAATAAAGATGTGTAAACACCCATGGATACTAACACTGTGATAAAGACTTTTTAAACACTTGATTGGGACAAACAAACATCTGCCTTGGCAGACGTTTATGCTCTCTGGGCATTTCTATTTTTTCCTGTATTGTACATCGCAGCCCCTTCCCACAGGCTCCATAAGTCAGCTTTCATGGCATTTAAATCAAGAATTAATAAATTTTAGAAAAAGTATAAATTGTACCGTCTCTCCCAGTTCTTTGAGTCTCTGTTTGAGGCTGTGGATCTTCTGGTCCTGGTCTGCCAGCAGCATCAGCAGGTCATCCTGCTCCTTCTTGGACTCTTGGACATCCGTTTGAAGCTTTGCCTTCTCTGTCTGCAGGATGGCCACCGTGCTCTGGGCTGAGGCTAGCTGCTGCTCTAACTCTGCACGACTCCCCTGAACCACACAGGAGGAAAGGGATGATGAAAACTCAGACAAAAAAAAAAGGTAGAATAGAGGTACATATTGATTAGGATATGTAGCTTTTCCTACCTTCAGTTTTTCTGTCTCAGATATCTGGGCTGCGAGTCTGCTTTCTAGTTCAGCCACCTTGGCTGCATCTATTGAGCTGTCACTGCTGGTGACTGTATCAGAAGACTACAAGAACCCAGAGAATGTTCAATCATCGAAATACAAAAGAATTTTTTTTTAACTAAATCATTTCACTTTTCTACCTGAGCTTCAGCTCTGCTGAGCAGTTCTCGTCTTTCTGTCCTAAGCTGAGTGATTTCTGCCAATTGGGACTGAATCTGACTCCTTAAAGCCTCCAGCTCCTGCAACAAAACACCCAGTTCAAAGAAATGCTTCCAAACATACGAAAAGTACAAGACTACACATTTGAAACTGTTTATGTTGCTTATGGTACTGGAGTTGTTAATAAATTTAGTACTTAATTAAAAGATCATTCAGGTAAAGTAATGAACTTGAAATGAACAAAAATAATGGAATTGCTTTTGTGCTCCAGGTAATAATTACCTCACTCCACAGAGAAGGTCTTACGGGAGCACTACACTTTTCAATGCAATTAAAAATATAATCTATGTTGTAATACACTTTTAAATATTTATCTGTGATTAGAAAGAAGATATAAACATTTGTTCTAAAAGTTTCAATTCAAATCAAGAAAAATGTAAGTTTAGAGGACAAACTCTGACCTGAAGTAGTTCTGGGTTACCAGATCCTTCTGTTGAACCATCAATGGTCTGTGCAGGTGCTGACTTCTACAGTAAAAACATAACAGACATTTTTCCTGTAGTAGTTGTCAAATTCACTTGCACATAATCAGTTCCAGTGTCAACAATAGCCCTGTTCCACTATAGGAACAAGGAATCAATTTTAGGGGACAGGAACCTGATAAGGGGCCAGCCCAGACAGGTGATGTAACCATCTAACATTTTCAACCCCGATGCAGTGCGGCAAAGTAAAATACATTTAAAATATGTTGAAATCATAGAAATTACGATGCATGGATGGATGAACGTGAAGTGCATGAGACTGACTTGCCAACATTGTTTGATACTGTAATTGTGGAGAGGATCAAAGTTGCACAAGCAGCACCAGCGGGACACACTGTCCCCAGTTGGCTGACCACATGTGTCCACTCTCCAGCTACAAACAGCCTAAGCTGCTGGTCTTGCCTTTCCACCGTGTTCATGCTACCTTGATGCCCATGTGGCCGCATATGATACAGTGCATTCATAAAGTATTAACAGTGCTTCACTATTTCCACATTTTATGTTACAGCCTTATTCCAAAATGGAATAAATTCATTTTTTCCCCCTAAAAAATCCTACACACAACACCACCTCATAACGACATTAAAAAAAAAAAGTGCTGAGATTTTTTGCAAACTTATTAAAAATAAAAAATAAAAAACAGAACTAAGAAATCACATGTACATAAATATTCACAGCCTTTGCTCAATGCTTTGTTGATGCACCTTTGGCAGCAATTACAGCCTCAAGTCTTTCTGAATATGATGCCACAACCTTGGCACACCTATCTTTGGGCAGTTTCGCCCATTCCTCTTTGCAGCACCTCTCAAGCTCCATCAGGTTGGATGGGAAGCGTTGGTGCACAGCTATTTTCAGATTTCTCCAGAGATGGTCAATTGGATTCAAGTCTGGGCTCTGGCTGGGCCACTCAAGGGCATTCACAGAGTTGTACTGAAGCCACTCCTTTGATATCTTGGCTGTATGCTTAGGGTGACCCGTCACCTCAGACTGAGGTCTAGAGCGCTCTGGTGCAGGTTTTCATCCATGATGTCTCTGTACACTGCTGCATTCCATCTTTCCCTCTATCCTGACTAGCCTCCCAATTCCTGCCGCTGAAAAACAGCCCCACAGCATGATGCTGCCACCACCATGCTTCACTGTACGGATGGTATTGGCCTGGTGATGAGCGGTGCCTGGTTTTCTCCAAACATGACGCCTGACATTTATGTCAAAGAGTTCAATCTTTGTCTCATCAAACCAGAGAAATTTGTTTCTCATGGTCTGAGAGTCCTTCAGGTGCCTTTTGTCAAACTCCAGACAGGCTGCCATGTGCCTTTTACTAAGGAGTGGCTTCCGTCTGCCCACTCTACCATACAGGCCTGATTGGTGGATTGCTGCAGAGAAGGCTGTCCTTCTGGAAGGTTCTCCTCTCTTCACAGAGGAATGCTGGAGATCTGACAGAGTGACCATCAGGTTCTTGGTCACCTCCCCTGACTAAGACCCTTCTCCCCCGATCGCTCAGTTTAGACCGCCAGCCAGCTCTAGGAAGAGCCCTGGTGGTTCTGAACTTCTTCCATTTATGGATGATGGAGGCCACTGTGATCATTGGGACCTTCAAAACAGAAATTTTTCTGTACCCTTCCCTAGATTTGTGCCTCGAGACAACCCTATCTTGGAGGTCTACAGACAATTCCTTTGACTTCATGCTTGGTTTGTGCTCTGACATGCACCGTCAACCGTACAACCTTATATAGACAGGTGTACGCCTTTGCAAATCATGTCCAATCAACTGAATTTACCACAGGTAGATTCCAATTCAGCTGTAGAAACATCTCAAGGATGATCAGTGGAAACAGGATGCACCTGAGCTCAATTTTGAGCTTCATGGCAAAGGCTGTGAATACTTATGTACATGTGATTTCTTAGTTTTTTATTTTTAATAAATTTGCAAAAATCTCAAAAAAAAAAACAAAACTTTTTTCACATTGTCATTATGGGGTATTGTGTATAGAATTTTGAGGAAAAATGAATTTAATCCATTCTGGAATAAGGCTGTAACATAAAATGTGGAAAAAGTGAAGCGCTGTGAATACTTTCCGGATGCACTGTATATCTGGCACGAGGCAGTTCCTCTCCACATTCGAGGTGACATTAACCTAAATTTTTAGGCATACTGGCCGAAAAATGCTGCACAAACCCATAGGGAGAAGTACAAGCCAGCACTCCATCACCCATTGGCTGGTTGCCGGCTCGCAATGCCCATGAAGGACAATGGTTTTATTTAGCGAATGCAAAGTCCTCAAGCCAAGCAGTTGCCTCCTGGTTTGCTGTATGGAGGGTGTGTAATCCTCCTTCCAGTCTTTGGAGCGGGCAAGCCTCTATGATGTGTTCCATTGTTTGCTCCTCTCCACATGCACACAGTGGGCTAGGGATACTGCCCCATCTATGAAGGCTGGCCAAACAGGGGCCATGTCCAGTCCTGAAGCGATTGAGTGTAGACCACTGTCTCCTTGGGAGGTTGGTGCCTGGGACCTGTTGGTTGGGGTTTGTCACCAGGTGTTTTTTTGGGACCTCCTTGGTCTCCCATTCCTCTTGCCAAGCTGTCTGGATGGTGAAATCAGCTGGGGGAGGGTTTTTCCAAATCGGCCGTCTGGATGGAAGTCGGGCAGTGGGTGGGGTGTAGATATCTGCATGGATTGGTAAGTGAGGAGAGTCGTTGGCTTTTTGAAGCATCCTTTGAGTTAGTGCTGCTCGCCGGATGTGTGTGGGGGGCTATGTTTGACAGTACAGGGAGCCAGGGGAGTGGTGTTGAGCGGATTGTCCCAGTTATGGTTCTCATGGTTGTGTTGAGCTGGGTGTCTACGTGGTGTGTGTAGGATGACCTGGACCAGACAGGGGCACAATATTCTGCTACAGAGTATGAAAGGGCCAGTGCTGAGGTGCGCAGGGTGGAGACTGTTGCCCCCCCCCCCCATTTTGCACCAGCGAGCTTGCAGAGCAGGTTGTTTTGTGCCTTCACCTTAGCAGCCGTCCCCTTTAAATGTTCCTTGAAGGATAGGGTCCTGTCAAGGGTCACTCCAAGGTAGGTTGGATTCGAGGCATGCTTAAGCTTGAGTCCGCTCAGGTGGATGTTTAGTTCTCTGGCAGCTTTTACATTGTGGAGATGGAATACACTGGAGACGGTTTTTGCTGGGCTTGGTTTTAGGTGCCAGGTTTTGCAGAACTGGTCCAGTTTGGCAAGATCTTCCGTGAGCACCCATTCCAGTGACTCAAAGTCTGGTGCTTGGAGTGCCAAACAGATGTCGTCTGCATAGATGAATTTGCGGGATTTTGTAGTGGGCAGGTCGTTTATGCAGAGGTTGAACAGGGTTGGAGCTAGAACTGAGCCTTGTGGGAGTCCGTTTTTCTGCGTTCTCCATGCGCTTGTGTTCTGACCGAGGTGGACTCTGAACCTTCGGTTGGTCAGCAGGGTTTTTATAATTGCTGTTGCCCAGGCAGGGATCGCCTTTGTAAGTTTCAGGAGGAGGCCTTTGTGCCAGACCGTATCATAGGTGGCTGTAAGATCAAGAAACACAGCCCCTGTCTTCAGTCTGCTCTCGAAGCCATTTTTGATGAAGGTGGTTGGGGCCAGTACTTGTTCTCCTGTGCTGCGGTCCTTGCGGAAACCTGCTTGATCCACACTTAGAATTTCCTCTATTCCTGGGGAAATACGTTGCAGTATTAGGCACTCCATGATTTTGTAAGGAACGCTGAGTAGGGAGATTGGGCGGTAGCTTGCTGGTAGTTTGTGGTCTTTGCCAGGTTTTGGTATGGCAATGACCTTTGCTGTCCGCCATTTCTTTGGGATCGAGTTTGTTTGTATGATCCTTGTGTAGAGTTGTGTCAACCAGGTTAGGGCTCGGGGGTCAAGATTTTTCATGAATTCTGGGAAGATGTTGTCGTATCCTGCTGCCTTTCCACATTTCAGGCCCTGTAGGACTTTCTCCAGTTCAGCAGCCTCGAAGGGTTCAGGGTTCGTTTCCTCTACAGGCATTTTTTGGTGTTTTTTTAGCTCAGTTGTAACTGCTCTTCTGGTGTCTTTGTCTTGGGGTGCTTTGGCGATGGTCAGTAGGTGGGATGCAACTTGGTTGGGTGTGACAGATGCTCGGCTTTGGCTAGGGGGCTTCTGTGCAGCTCCTAGGCGACGGATGAGGCTCCAACATTTCCTGCTAGAGTGGATAAAGCTCCGGTCAGCAACTGTCTCCTCTCATTTCTTTCGCCGGGCTGTACTTAGCGATTCAATGAGATGGTCTGCTATCTCTGGGTCCCCTGATGTTTGATAGGATTGTAGGAGGGCAGCGCTTTCTCTGTCCAGGCATGGGACATAGAGGGGTCGGTAGCCTCGTGGGATTGCAGTGTAAGCAGCCTTGAAGATTGCGCTGCAGAAGCGGTTGTATGCTTCATCTACAGTGATGGTGTGGAGTGGGATGGTAACAGCACTCCCATCCAGGGTTTCACTGAATTTCTTCCAGTTGGCTTTGCGGAAGTTCCAGCGCATCTTCCTTGGGCTGCTTATGACTGGAAGTTGTAGGCCAATGTGTACAAGCAGGGGCCGGTGTTGGCTGTGTGGAAAATTGTCAAGAATGAGGATCTGACTTCCGGTTATGGCTGCCACGTAGGACGGACGTGTCTCGCTCTGCTCTGCTCCTGGAGAAAAAAATCGGCAAATAACTCTCTCATTTGGGACAGAACGTATCCCAGCATTTGGGCGAGGATATGTCGGCGAAGCCTAAGGCTGGAAAACCAGGAAAAGGAAAAAGCGAGCCGCCGAAACAGTCCAAATTAACGGACTTTCAGGTCTGTGACGCAGCAAACAAGGCTCCATATATGGCGGAGGAGGCTGGCGGCGGTGCGATTTCTGCGGGGAATGGCGCAGATGCGCTGATGGCTGCCATGAGTTCAATGAGAGCGGACTTTTCCTCTAGATTTGATGGGATTATGACAGCGCTGGAAGGAATAAGAAAGGAATTGGGTGACTGTGTAGAACGAACGGCGCAGATGGAGCTCCGTCTCGCTAGTGCTGAAGATGACGTCACCCGTCTTCAATTAAAGGTGCGCACTTTGGAAAAAAAAAATAAATCTCTGGAAGATAATATTTTGGATTTGGAATCTCGGTCGAGACAGAATAATTTGAGGCTGGTGGGTCTTCCAGAGGAATCAGAAGGTCGGGACGTATGTTCCTTTCTGGAAAAGTGGATTCCGGAGGTGCTGGGCAGCGAGGAGTTGCAATCAGCAGTGGTTCTGGAAAAAGCACATCGTATTGGCCCACGGAGAGATAAGGGACCGCCGAGGACCTTAATTATGAAGTTTCTTAGCAACAGAGACAGGATGAAGATCTTCAACGCTGCACGTGCTAAAGGAGAGATTAAACACCAGGACCAGCAGGTGCGGTTCTACCCAGATTTGGCCACAGGAATCCAGCAATTGAGGAAGCAGTTTGATCCCGTACGTAAGGAGCTGCGCAACCTTGGGATTCGTCATGGTGTAATCTATCCTGCGAGACTGCTGACCACGTATGAGGGCAGAACCCACATCTTCAAGACCCCAGAGGAGGCGCAGGAGTTCATCAAGAAGATCAAAAAAGAAGAAGAGACTGGTGGGAGCTAAGCATGAACAAAATATAAGGTAGAATAATTAAGCATTTGCACAGGCATCTGACTGACTTGAAGTAAATAGTAAGTTTACAAAATATAGACCGTATTATATATTAAAAAAACAAAACAAAAACAAAACAAACAAAAAAAAAAAACTATGATGTACAAAGTTGTTAAAAATTTTGGAGTCAAGTTGGAAAACTACAGAGGAGAGTTAATGTTACGTCATTAAAAGCAGTAGAGTTAGGGTGATTGGGAGGATGAAGAAGGAGTGGCTTAGGCTGTTCCCCGTGGGTGTGGAGCGGTCGATGGCTATATCGGGAGACAGAATTTTTCTTTTGATTTTGGGGGGTTTGCCACAAGTGTGGGAAGGGGAAATTTGTTTGTGTGTAGTTTGTAGGATGAATGTTCAACCACTCATGTTTTTGCTTCTCTGTATGAGCATGTTTACACTGCAAGGTAATCCCAAACTCTCTATTGATCATGGACCAAAGTGTTAACCTTAATTTAACTTCATGGAATTGCAGAGGTCTACAAAATTTAAAAAAACTTAAACAAGTTATGAATAAAATAAAGGACATGGGTTCAAGAATTGTGTTTTTACAAGAAACTCATCTGACAGAGGAGGATGTTAAAAGAATTAGGAGTAGATGGCAGGGAAGTGTATTCACCTCTTCATTTTCATCCCGAGCCAGGGGAGTTATGACTCTCATACATAAATCAGTTCCTTTTCAAGTGAAAAATGTAATTGGAGACAAATTTGGAAGATATGTAATCATTCAAGGTTCTTTGCTATTAGAAAATATAAATCTTGTGAACTTATATGGTCCCAATATAGATGATCAGAAGTTCTTTGCTAATTTATTTCTCATCTTATCATCACTTACAGGGCAACATATAATAGCAGGGGATTTTAATTGTACATTGAATCCAGGTGTGGATAGATCAACAGGACTGGATTGTACGCACATTGGATGTAGGATGACTATTAATCATTTTATGAAAGAATTGAGATTGTTAGATATATGGAGAGAAATGAAACCACAAGTTAAAGCCTATTCTTGTTATTCCAGTACCTACAAGACATTCTCACGTATTGATTATTTTTTGATTTCCACAGAATTAAGGTCCAAGATTCAAAACTGCTTTTATGATAACATCGTGATCTCTGATCATGCACCCTGTTGTCTAATATATGTAGATAAAAAATTGACAAAGGAATCAGGTAGATGGCAATTTCAGCATAAATGGCTTCAGGATGAGGAATTTGTCAAGTATATAGAAAAACAGATAGACGAGTTCTTTGACATCAATACTACACAAACATCAGCATGTGTAAAGTGGGAGGCTTTCAAAGCTTTTATTAGGGGACATATTATTAGTTATACAGGATCAAAATCTAAGAAGACTCGAGAGGAGAGAGCTAAATTGGAACATAAAATAAAAAATCTTCAGGAAAAAGTGTATGTAGGAAGTGACCCAAGGTTGGAGAATGAATTACTGATTTTGAGAGCTGAATACGACAAAAAATCAGCGAATAGAGCTGCCTCGAGTCTTCTAAGATTGAAACAATCTTTTTATGAACAAGGTGAAAAATCAGGAAAATTATTAGCATGGCAGATTAAACAATTGGAAATTAAAACACCAATTACCAGTATTATAAGTAACGGACAGGTAGTTATAGATCCTTTAGAAATTAATAGAGCCTTTAGAGATTACTATGAAAAATTATATGATACCAAAAATGAACCTGATTTAACAAAACTAAATGGGTTTTTGAACGAACTATCTATACCGTGTATTCCAAATGAAAACAGGGAGATATTGGAGTCTAAAATTAGTCAAGAAGAAGTTGGGCTAGCCATTGATAATATGAAATCAGGAAAAAGTGCAGGACCAGATGGTCTTCCAGTTGACCTTTATAAAAAATTTAAGAATAAATTAATAAAACCTTTTTTGGAAATGGTTTTAGAAGCATTTCAAAATAATAATTTACCATCATACATAAATAATGCCTTAATTATACTGCTGCCAAAACCAGGTAAGCCCTCTAATAAATGTGAAAATATGAGACCAATAAGCCTATTAAACGCCGACCTTAAGATAATCTGTAAAATTTTAGCAAGACGAATACAAGAAATTTTACCAAATATTATTAATCGAGATCAGAATGGCTTTATAAAGGGTAGACAAGGCTTCCATAATGTAAGAAGACTATTTAATATTATTTATTTTAATAAAGAAGCACCGGATACAGCTCTCCTATCATTGGACGCCGAAAAGGCCTTTGATAGAGTTGAATGGCCCTTTCTTTTTGAAGTCCTACAAAGGTTTGGACTTGGAAATAATTTCATAAAATGGGTTCAAATAATATACAATAATGCTACAGCAGAAATCCTAACAAATAACAATATTTCAAAACCAATAAAAATCAATAGAGGATGTCGACAAGGCTGTCCACTTTCACCTTTACTGTTTACTATGGCAATTGAACCTTTAGCGATAGCGATACGTTTACATTCACAAATATATGGAATTAAAGTTGGACCAACAGAACATAAAATCTCCCTGTATGCCGATGACATAATTTTGTTTATGTCGAATCTAAAAAAATCAATTCCAACTTTGTTGAATTTAATAAAGAATTTTGGGGAAATATCAGGATATAAAATAAATAAAACTAAATCTTCAATATTAATGCTAAATGAGACCCAGAGAAATTACCCAGCCCCTGAGGTAAATCAATTCAATGTTGTAAATCAGTTTAAATATTTAGGAATCCAAATTATGCCTAAGCTAGAATCAGTCGCCAGTGTCAACTATGAAGCCTTAATGTCAGATATCAATGAGTTAACTCAGAGATGGATGTCACTACCAATGTCGATGATCGGGAGAATCAATATACTTAAAAGTAATATTTTACCTAAAATACTTTATTTATTTCAATACATTCCCTTATCACCACCTTTAGATCTATTCTCAAGAATAAAAAAAAGTTAGTGGAATTTATATGGAACAACAGGAGGGCTAGATTACGTTTGTCTTTATTATATTTACCATTTGATCGTGGAGGTCTGAAATGTCCAAATTTTATGTTGTATTATTGGTCGGCACAACTGAGGTCTATGACATATTATTTTTTATCAAATGATCTCCCTCACTGGACTGAAATGGAATCATACAATTTACCTTTACCTCTTCCCATATTCATATACTCAGATTCGGCAAAAAAATTACAAAAACAAGTTAAAAATCCATTTGTAAAGCATATGATCAAAATATGGTGTGAAGCTAAAAACTATTTAAAAGAACCACAGTTATTGTCACAATTTAGTCCAATATGGGGTAATCAATATTTTAAACCAGGGAGAGCGGACGCTGTATTTAAAGTATGGAATTTAAAAGGGATACAAAAGATTCAGGATTTATATTTGCCATGTGCAGACAACATAATGTCTTTTGAAGAGCTGAGGATCAAATTTAATCTCAATAGAACACATTTTTTTAAATATCTTCAACTTAGAAACTTTATTCGATCAAATCAAAATAAAGCTCTCACTCGACCTATTTATTCATCCTTGGAAAAAATGATGATGAAAGATAGTAAAAGAAAGGGTATTATTTCAGAGTTTTATAACTCACTGACACTATCTTCAAGTGAAAATTCACTGAAAAGATTAAACTACTGGAAAGAAGATCTGCAAATTGAAATTTCAGAGGAACAATGGGAATTGGCTTGTACAGAAGCTCAAACCAAATCAATAAATGCACGCCTTAAATTGATACATTTCAAATGGTTAATGCGGATGTATGTTACACCGGAGGAGTTAAATAGATATAACAAAAATATACCAGATACATGCACAAAATG